>CM042695.1:214823006-215423006 GCA_023614405.1 Avena insularis | reverse complement strand
GAGAATTGTGAGGATTATCTAATCGACTACATCTACAACAAAGGCAAGTGGTGCTATCTTGGTCATAAATGTCCTATTGTTTTCCTATGCATTATAGATGTTTTTGTAGAATTGCATATGTAGGATTGATGTGTATATGCTATGCTATGTCCCATATTATTCCCTAGCATTCCTTGTTTATGAGCCATCGTTGGTAGATGTGCTTAGCCATGCTATGATGAACGAGGGCTGGGTTACATCACTGAAGTTGTTTCTAAATGTGTTGGTTTGCGAAAACTAAAACAACTTAATCAATGAATCTCCTGGGTGTGATGGGATTGATAATTTTTGGTGGTATCATTATGAAAGGCACCGGACACCGAGAAATGATTGGTTTCTTTGTTTGAAGCTTCGTGTGCAACCATGTGCCAATAATGGAATGGGCGGTTGGTTGAACTCGAGGGTTGTGGTAACTCGAACCCGCGTATCCAGAGATGTAGATAGTGTAGGTTGGACGGTCTTGCGTCGGGATTGGGGAGCTACTTCCCGAACGGTTCCTTCTTGGACTTCTCCCTATCATCACCCAATATGAGAGTGGTGGTACGAGCTGGGCTGGCCAAGTCACATGGGTAAAGTGTACAAACCCCTGCAGGGTGTATAAACTAAGTACTTAGCCGTGTCCCCGGTTATGGACAATTTGAGCGACCTGATACTGATGCTATGATATTTATCACTCATCCTTATTTCTTGATTACTTAAAACTTGTTGGGTGAACATAACTGGGTAGGAGCACCTGGGAGTGAACCAGAGTGTCCTATTTATCGTATTGGAAAACTACTTTGTTACAAATGTTAGGATAAAACTGTTGCTTTATGCAAATGAGCCTAAACTCCACTTGGCCAAATAAGCATGTAGTTGATAGATCTGTTGTTAACCACTTTAGCCTACTTGCCATACATTCAATGTATTGACCATTCGTGGCTGCAACGTTTCATGTTGCAGGTTATATCGTATCTGAGTGATCGTTCATAGGTCGCGAGACTCCACTCAACAATTGTTCGCCTGTGGCACATTTGAAGGATGGAGATCTACCTTGTATTCGTTTTCCGCTGTGTACTTGAATAAATAATGTAAATTCTGGATCATATGCGTTGTATTTATGATGCACAGTTATATTTGGTATCATTTTGTACTGTGTGTGCCAGTGAACCGATCCAGGGATTGGCACTATACACATGAACTCAGCCTTATCAGGCGAGGGTGTTACAATTTGCATAAGGATTTTCTTTTCAAACAAAACAAACTTTGCATTCCGAAATCGTCTCTCCAACTTTTGCTTCTTCAAGAGTCCCATGGTGGAGGCCTTATGGGTCACTTTGGCCGTGACAAGATGTTGGGGGTAACCCCGGGGTTGGCCCGATCTTTCACGAATTCCACGAGGAACGAGGGGGAAAGCGGTGGTCGGGGATGAAATCGAGGGAGGAGATGAAAACCACGAACACACGCAAACCAAAACACGATACACGCCTATCCCTCACACCGGTGGCAACCGGTCCAACATAATCCCTAGGATCGGTGTTGGGCGAAGCTCGCTCTCCACGCCAACAACGGGGGATGAGGTGCTTGGTGAGATCTTGATGACTTGGGGGCGAGAAACCGAGAACCCAAGGCCTTGTACAACTTGAACGCACTAGGCAAGATCCAAGAGGAGGGTGGACAATAGGTGCTCCTTATCAAGGAGCATGAGACCAATAGATTAAAAGATCCACAAGGGGTGTCTTAATCTATCATTATCCAAGTCTAGGGTTTACATATGAGGGGTGGGGCTATATATAGGCCATCCACATAAACAGGGGTAGTTCTGGAATAAAACTAGAAGTTTGGGAGAAATTGGGGGTTACATGGGCCAGGCCCAAAAGGCTTTAACATGCCTGGCGTCGGTCGGTCCGGAGACTCCGGTCTGGGCCGGAGACTCCGGTCAATCTCCGGACCCGTCTCCGGAGGGGGGCACAGTCTGTCCTGGGCTTGAGTCTCCGGTCTGGACCGGAGGAAGGTCCGGAGACTCCGGTGTAGGAGACCGGAGACTCCGGTCTACACCGGAGACTCCGGTGTGCAGAGCTCCAGCAGCTTCTTCTCCTGGTCCTGCTTCCTTGGTGGCTTGGTGTGGTGGTGTTGCTTCATATCTGAGGATACACAATGTAGATGCATGAAGTAGCAAGCCATCCAAAGGTAGGCCAAAATCACATGAGGAAAGGAGCGAGTTAACCTTGGCTTGTAGGAGCTTGGCACGGGCGCGAGTCATTGGTCCACTTGGGGGACTAGGTGTTGTAGATGGAGGTGCGTCCGTAGGACGGGCTGCATCAACTTTAAAACTTGAAATTAATGTGCATGAGGGATCATCTTATAATGCTACCATTGTTAACTAAGCAATACAAGATGCATAAAGGATTAACATCACATGCAATTCATAGTATGTGATATGATATGGCCTTTCTTCTTGTGCTTCCGATCTCCACCTTCAAGCACGAACATGATCTCCATCATCACCGGTATGGCATCAAGGTCAATGACGCCGCTTCATGGTTGTCGTCCACCAGCTTCAACTATTACAACTACTTTGAATAGACACGCGGATCTTAACAGAATTTAAAGACAACCATATGGCTCATGCCGGTTGCCAACTTACAATAAGGATCATTGCATACATCAAATATAATCACAATCATGGCCATATCACATCATAGCACACCCCTGCAAAACAAAGTTAGACGCCTCTAATTTTCTTTGCATTTTTACGTGGTTTGGGGCTTTCAATAAGTGTCGATCTAACTTACGAACAAGAACCACAACGTTGATGTTTGAACTATCAAGTGCCTGTTGTAAATTGGATCTATACTATAATGGGAGAGACAAACACCCGCAAAGCCACTTATGCAATACAATTTGCATGTTGAGCGTGGAGCAAGTCTCATGAACGATGTCATGTAAGGTTAGCCCGGGCCGCTTCATTCCATCATACCGCAAGATGCAAAGTACACAAGAAGCAATTGATAATAAAACACCACCATCCACAATGACCATTGTGTTCTACTCGTGCAACATATCTACATATAGACACGGCTCTGATACCACTGGAGGTGGAGGCGCGCATGAGCTAGGGTTTGAGGTGTAGAGAGGTGTAGGTCTAGAGGGGCACCCCTGCCCCTCCTTTTATAGGTGGGAGGGCGCGACCAAGGGGGAGGGAGTCCTCCCCCAAGTCGGCCTCCTTGGCCAGCGGTGGAGGGAGGAGGACTTCCTCCCCAAGTAGGTTTCCTACTCTCCCTCCACCAAGCAAACTTGTCGTTTGACTTTTCAAATTGGAGTTTGACTTTTCAAACTAGGATTTGATTTTTCCCTTTATTTTGCTCAGCCATGATACCTAGTACATGATGCAGCCATTCCACATTGTCATGACACATTCATGTACCCTTCTCCTCCGGAGTGTCGGACCTTCCGGAACCTTCTAGAACATTCCCGATGAAATCATCGGAATCATTCCCGAACTCCGAAACAGGACTTTCCTTATATGAATCTTATTCTCCGGACCATTCCGGATCTCCTCGTGATATCACGGATCCCATCTCTGAACAACATTCGGTCTCTTACTCATCATTCCATAACTACTCAACAACATTGAATCCTTAAGTGTGTCTCCCTACGGTTCGTGAATTATGCGGACATGATCGAGACACTTCTCCAAACAATAACCAATAGAGGAATCTGGAAATTCATATGGCTCCCACATATTTCTACGATTACTTTGCGATCGAATTAACCACTTACATACGATACCAATTTCCCTTTGTCTCACGATAGTTTACTTATCCGAGGTTTTGATCGTCGGTATCTCTGCATACCTAGTTCAACCTCGTTACCGATAAGTACTCTTTTCTCGTTCCCGTGATATGTGATCCCTCAGAGCTCACATGCTTGCAAGCTAATTGGATGACATTCCACCGAGAGGGCCTAGAATATATCTATCCATCATATGGATGGACAAATCCCACTCTTGATCCATGTGTCTCAACCCATACTTTCCGAACACTCAATGCCACCTTTTGATGCAGCCCGACCTACGGTCGTTACTACATCAAGGTCTCCAACTTACGCCAAGTCGTCATGGACTCCAAAGGTGAATCCGTTCCTCTATGCGAGCTCACTTCCTACCCTATTGAATGGTATGCTACTTCATACTCCGTCACATATGCATGATAGGTTCACACCGACCAGTACGGAGGCAAGGGAGGAAGTCTTAACATCAAGCCCGACAAGACGGAGGCTTGGAAGAGGAGACGGAAGAAGACATGTCGGCAGCTTCAGTCCAAGCGGTACCGGTCATGGAACCGGTACTACCGGTCAGCAGTACTACCGCCTTGCTACCGCCTTGCATCAAGCCTGAACCATCACCACTGGATGCCCAGATCGCTTGCGGTACTACCGCCATGAGCTTATTGGTGATGACCGGTACTACGGGTCCTAGGTCCCAGTACTACCAGTCATGTATGCTCATACAAGACCTGTTGGGCCACAGCCCATGTATTCCCTTTACTTACCTATTCGCCTAGTTTATCCCCAAACTACCGTTGTTTAGTGGCTGGACTATAAATATAGCCCCACCCCTCATGTATCCCTTAGGCATAGATGATAGACTAAAGACAACCCCCATTGTGGAATCTCTAGTTTTGACTCATCCCCTTTACCAAGGGGACCGACTATCGTCACCAACCTCGATTGGACTTTGCATCACGCCTTCATCGTTGAACAAGGCCTTGGAGTTCGATGTCTCGTCTCCAAGTTGTCAAGACCCTCCCCAAGGTGTTCTTCCCTCTCCGATGTGGATTTGAGGGAGCACGTTGACCGATCTTTCCTTGCAAGGATTCTATCGGACCGGCCGCTGCTCGGGAGCAATCGGCCTTGTATCGTGTGAGTTTTATGGTGTTCATCGTGTTCTTCGCGAGGTGTGTGTTCGCTTCTGCTACCTTCTCCCTTTCCCCTCGCTTTCCCATCGATTTGACCACGAGATCCGTGAAGATCGGGCCACCCAAGAGGTTAACCCCTCCATCATCTGGTATCAGCAGCTTTTGGTTGCCACGGATTTCTTATCGATTTGGTCTTTTCCCTATAAATACGAAAATTCCACCAAAAATAGCCCCAATTCGTGTTTTGGATCGATCTGTGATTTGAGTGTGTTTTGGTAGGTTTTGATCCGTGGATTACTTGCAAAACTTGTTGATCTACCTTCCTTTGCGTTCCCATAGCCTAATTCCTTGATTTCCCCCTTTGATTTGGTGTTTTTCTTGAAGATTTTCCGCCCAAATCACCCCAAAATCACGAAAACGCGTCAAAACTGGGAGTTTCTGGACCCAGCGGTACTACTGGGCTTAAAATCCGGTACTACCGCCCTTTTCCGGTACTACCGGGCCCAAAATCCGGTACTACTGCCCAGTACAGAAAGAAAACAGCAGGTTCCCAGATTTCAGCCCCTCACCGTTTTGAGCATAACTTTTGCATTCGAACTCGGATTTTGGTGTTCTTTAGCTCGTTTCGAAGAGGAGAAGGATCTCTACATCATCATCCACGTTGTTCATGCTATCTACTCCATCCAAATTCCGTGAGCAAGGCGGAATCCAACAATAAAGGGTGAAGATCATCGACGAAAGGTATAAACATTCCGTGACTTCTCCCCACTTGCATTCCTTTGTGAACCCCACTATCTTTGCGAGCAACAAACACCTATTGAGACTAGTTCCTCTTATGATTGCTTGGGCTATGCACATTTGATACCTTGTAAATTCCGAGCAAACGTGTGAGCGCTATCTCATATAGTTATCTTGTATAGTTGTTGGCACAAGGAAGAGGCAAGTGAAAAATAAAAATAGAAAGAAAAAGAAAAAAAGAAAAAGGAAAAGAGAAAAAGAAAAAAAATATATACATGTGCCTCATAGAATAGGAAGCGCAAGCTCGATGAACATCATATAGGTGGTACTTATTGTGCATATCTTGTAGCCCACCAATTTTGTGCAATCGAACTAGCGTCTCTCCTTGTACTTGTGTGACACGAGCTTATAGTCTTTGCTAGGTAATCATTTGGTTCGTAGCTCACTTTCTCCGTCGCACAAGTCCCATTTATCCCACCGTGTGTGTTTCCTTGTATATATTTCGTATCTTGTGGATTGACTTATTTTGCTTTGTGATCATTGTGGTTCTTTACTTGCCATTACAACATCTTGATTTCGGGTTGGTTCTTGACATGCCACTTTCCATACCTATCCACCATAGGCCTTGTGTGTGTGTTTTTTGGTTAGTAGTTGGTTTTGGTGTTCTGCGTGAACTTCACTTTGCTTGGTTTATTGCTCTCAAGTGTGGCCACTTGCACGATACGATCTTCCAAGGTAAAGTAAGGTTCGACGTTGTATCCCTAACACCCTTTACCACTTCCATATACACCGCTTGGTCTTGTGAATCATGTCTAGGGACTCCGGAACCGAGGATGATTTCTATGAAGAATCCACGATGAGCCACCATGCCTATGTCTCCACAAGCATGGATAACATGATGGAGCACTACACCAACAATGGCTCCACATGCTTGGGTGACATGGAGTGCTACAACAACAACGACTCCCCAAGCATGCGCGACTTCAAGAACGACAACGACAAGCTCCTCAACTCGCACCGACCAAGACGGAGCCTCCAACTCGAGTGCGCCAAGGTCCATCATTAAATGGACAAGTTCCAAAGCGACCTCCACAACTTCAAGAAGGACATGGACAACGACTTCAACAAAAACATGAGGATGGTCGCCAAGACTAATGATGCTTTGCGCTCATTAGAAAAACTTACAAGGAAGAGTGCCAAGGTCAAGGGCCATCGTCGTGAGCGTCATATGGATGACCAAGTGCGCCACCTACATCAACCATCGGCAAGGCACGCCAATGACCTCCGTCGACACCATCACAAGGCACCTTCAACTTCTTGTGCCACCACCAAAATGGCACCAAGAGCAAGCCTTCGTCCACGCCATCAAGCTTCAACGACTACGCTTGCATTTGAAGACCTCATGAAGGAGGAAAATGAAGACCTCTACTTTGCCAAGTTGGATGGCATGAGCCTACCTCCACCACTACTACGAGATGGCCACAAGACGGTCGAGCATGGGATTTTCCCTTCGACCATGGAGGCGAGCAATGATGCCCATCTTATGGCATCCAACCTTGGAAGCGACAAGGTCAAGAATGGTGAGCATGGGATTTTCCCTTCACCAAAGGAGGCGCATGGAGTTGAGGAAGCCAAGCCTATCCCCATATGCTTGAGTGATGATGTGGTACCAATCCCATGCGAGTATGAGAGCCACTTAGCCCACTTGAGTGAGAACAAGAGTGACATGAGTGACTCCACCTTATGTGAGATTGAGTGCTTCCACTTGGAGGGCATGAGCAATACTCCTAGTGAGTTGAGAGTGGTAGTTGATAGGTCAAGTGAGGCCATTTCGATTTCTAATGACTTAACCTCTACCTCTAGTGTGTTCTCTTGTGTTATGCTAGGTTCCATGGATGAAGAAGCGCCAAGCCATGAAGCAATGATGCCTCAATTGGAGAAGATGTACATGGTGCACGAAGATGATGCTACGCAATGGCTACATCAAGAAAACGAAGTCGTCCACAAGGAGGCCACTACTTCCACAACACCCACTTCATATGAGAGGTATGACCAAGGTAACAATAAGGGTGTTGATGATGCCATGATCCCACTAGTGGACATGATGAATTGTGAGGAAATGCATGCTATGGATGATACTTGTGACATTACATATGCTTCATCCACATTCCCATGTGATGCTTTGCCTTTGCATAATATTGATCATGTGGAATTGTTTGATTGCGATATCATTACCATAAACATGCCATGTTATGCATCTTGTGTGTATCCTCCAATTTCTTTGGACTTGCCTTGTCATGCTAGTCATTCAATTTCTCCCATTGCTTGTGATAAGATGAATGCTTGCTATTTCACTTGTTTTGCTTGCAACAATATTGATCATATGCGTTATAATGAGATGGCCCCCATAGCTTTCTCAATTTTTGGAGATTTTGATGATTGCCATGATAAGCATGTTCCCCACTTGCATACTCACCATGCATCTATTTCATATTTGAATGACATTAATGGTGATGTGCATCATAAGAGATACGTCATGATGGATGATGTGTATCTCTATCATGCACACACGTTCTTCCTTTTACATATGATGTGTGTAGGTGCCTGCACGAGAATGTCAACCTCGGTTGAGCACGAGTTGACAAAAAGAGCTCTAGAGAGCATCCCACAAGTGAGTTCAAGATCGAACCCAGCTTTGATACCTTTTGCATGCTTTGCATCTTTCATGTTGACAAATTACTTTTTCCTATGGTTTGCTTGCAAGCATGTTAATGGTATTATCTTCCCTTGTGACATTCATGTTTCTTCGCTTTTAGATAATGATGTTTTGTGTGTTGTAACAAAATTGTTGAACAATTTCTCTCTCTGATGTTTTGTGTGCAACCACAATTTCATTAAGAGCATGTATTGTCATGAGAGCTTCCAAGAATCTCGTCTTGTTGTTGCAACAAACATAAGGACCACTTTCTCTTTCATTTGGTTTGTTTGCAAACATGTCGCTTTTGCTTCCACTTGGGATACTCATATTCCCATGATACTCGATGTTGATGATATGTGTATGGCATCCAACATGTTGAACAATTTCTCTTTCCAATGGTTGGTTTGCACACATAATGCTTTTGTTTTGGATATGCTTCCTCGTGTGTTTTTGACAAATTCTCCTATTCTTGCATCAAATATGTTGATATATATCTTAGTCAATTGCTTTGCGTGCCACCCTACTATATTATATGGAGTTTTTGAGTTCCCACATTTGGATGATGTTCAAACGATTTCCATGCACAATGACCTTGCATATGCATCCTGTTTGCTATACTTCAGTTGTGCTAATTGTGTTGTGAACAAGAATGGACATGCCACAAATGACATGTTCCTCTATCACACACAAACATATGTTGCTTGGTCTTTGTTGTGTGAAGGTACAAGTGCATACACGTCAACCTCTACCAACTACGTGTTGACAAGAAGAACCGAAGAGATTTACCTATGGCTACACTTCTTCGAGCTATATCTACAAGCTAAGGTGACTTCCTTCTACTTGAGGACTCATGCTGTAATCTTCATGAATTGGCTACGCTTTGAGTGTTTCTTCGCTTTTGTCGTGAGCTTTGTAGGCTACATGGAAGGTGAAGGGACATTGAAGTGTTGTCAAGTCAATCTTCCTGAGGACGACTATTTGGTGAACCCCAGGATCAAGGATGTCCTTCGACCTCTTCTACTTCGTGATGAACATGGAGAGTCGAGGACGACTCTTTTTGAAGGGGGGGAGATGATGCAGCCCGACCTACGGTCGTTACTACATCAAGGTCTCCAACTTACGCCAAGTCGTCATGGACTCCAAAGGTGAATCCGTTCCTCTATGCGAGCTCACTTCCTACCCTATTGAATGGTATGCTACTTCATACTCCGTCACATATGCATGATAGGTTCACACCGACCAGTACGGAGGCAAGGGAGGAAGCCCGGAACATCAAGCCCGACAAGACGGAGGCTTGGAAGAGGAGACGGAAGAAGACATGTCAGCTTCTGTGTCCAAGATTATCGTCGGCGGAACTGCACTACCGATCAGCGGTACTACCGCCTGCTACCGCCTGCATCAAGCTCGCGCCATCGCCACTGGATGCCCCGGTACTGGCTTGCGGTACTACCGCCCGCAAGCGGTACTACCGGATACCATGAGCGGTACTACTGGTGATGACCGGTCCTAGGTCCGGTACTACCGGTCATGTATGTGCCTGCGCGCACCTGTTGGGCCACAGCCCATGTATTCCCCTTACTTACCTATTCGCCTAGTTTATCCCCAAACTACCCTTGTTTAGTGGCTGGCCTATAAATAGAGCCCCCACCCCTCATGTATCCCTTAGGCATAGATGATAGATTAAAGACAACCCCCATTGTGGAATCTCTAGTTTTGCCTCATCCCCTTTACCAAGGGGACCGACTATCGTCACCAACCTCGATTGGACTTTGCATCACGCCTCCATCGTTGAACAAGGCCTTGGAGTTCGATGTCTCGTCTCCAAGTTGTCAAGACCCTCCCCAAGGTGTTCTTCCCTCTCCGATGTGGATTTGAGGGAGCACGTTGACCGATCTTTACTTGCAAGGATTCTATCGGACCGGTGGCCGCCATTCGGGAGCAATCGGCCTTGTATCGTGTGAGTTCTGCGTGTGTTCATCATGTTCTTCGCGAGGTGTGTGTTCGCTTCTGCTACCTTCTCCCTTTCCCCTCGCTTTCCCATCGATTTGACCACGAGATCCGTGAAGATCGGGCCACCCAAGAGGTTTACCCCTCCATCACCTTTATAGCCACCTAGTTACGGTGTGGTGTTTGATGTCATCAAAGTATCCTTCCGGTGATAGTGATAAGCATGATCTCATGGTCGAAGGAATGAGGTTACTATGTATCAGAAAGCTTATAGCAATTGAACTATTAAAATGACTTCATCTTTATGCTACGCTTATCTATAGGAGTATGTCCATCATACCATTCTCCTAATGATATGATCTTGTTGTTAATAACATCTCAATGTTCTGATAGGTAAACCACAATCATCTATTAACCAACAAGCTAGTATTATGAAGAGGCTTTACTAGGGACTCTAATTTAGTTTACAAATCACACAAGTATCAATGTTTCCTTGTTAATACTGTTATAGCATGAATGTAAACATTTATCATAAACACAAAGATATAATAATAACTACATTTATTATTGCCTCTAGGGCATATCTCCAACAGGGTTTGCATTGGAAAATTTTCTAAGTATATACAGCTAACCATGCCTCTGGTTTGACCCAATTCACCCCAGGTCGTCGGCCCCGTTAATCCTTGCGAGCACCCGATGCCGACACGACTCCGGCAAGTAATTCCGTTCAGGTCTGCACGCCCCTTGCCCTCTGTATCAATCTAGCATGTGCGCCGTGACCTTGTGCACCTCCTGATGCCCTTCGCTTGCCTTTTCGTGACCTAGGTCGTCGCCTCCGTTGCCATTTGCGAAATCCTGATGCCAGCAGCAACTACGATGAGCTCCTATGCCTACGCCCGTTCACCCCTGTCCAAGCCAACTATGCCTTGATCTTCCTCACATTCGTGCGAATCTGGTAAGCCTCTCCTCCATAGCCTTTACCCCCTAGCGCCGCCAGAACATCGCCGACAGTAGCGCCACCGCCGCCAGCGCCATCAGCGCCGCTCACTTTTGGTCGCTTGATCTAGAGGCGTTAGATCTAGATCCTGCGGCGTAGAACAGATCACTTAGCGAACCGTTTTGTTTAGGTCTAGCGTGTTGGATCTGACTTCATCCAACGGCACGGAAGGGTCTGAGCGAAGGTATCAGCCAATAGAAACGCGCCACATGTCTGGCTATTTGATTTAAAATCTGTTTTTGAATCTATTAGTTGATTTAACTTGTAAAATTCATAACTTTAGTTCTGTTTGTCCAAAATTTGCAAATAATATGTCAATGGATTCAGAAAATTAAGCCCTACACTCTGTGTCCTTGTTTTAGTATTTTGCTTCTGGAAAAATAGGATTATTTGCAAAACCAATTATAGGCTTATTTTGACTATATAAAATGTTTAGAAAATTGTTTTAAAGCAAATTGGAGTTTGTTTAGACTTTTGATAGTTTACTTTATCTTCAGTACTGTTTGGTTTGACTTGTTTAGTGTAGAAAAATCATTCCATTGCATTTGCATGCATTCATATTAATTTTCTTTGAATATTTGAATGTGATTTTGGTGTTGTGATTTTATGTGTAGATTTTGGTGATTGTGGTGATTGTGATTATGAGGATTGTTCCTACTCCCTCAACTATCAAGGCAACTGATGCTTCATACTTTTGTCCCATCATTTTGACTATGCACTAGTATTATTTTGAGTAGGGCTTGCATTGGAAAATTTTCTAAGTATATACAGCTAACCATGCGTCTGGGTTGACCTAATTCGCCCCAGGTCGTCGGCCGAGTTAACCCCTGCGAGCACCCGACACCGACCACGACTCCAGCAAGTAATTCCGTTCAGGTTTGCACGCCCCTTGCCCTCTGTATCAAACTAGCATGTGCACTGTGACCTTGTGCACCTCCTGATGCCATTCGTTTGCCTTCTCGTGACCTAGGTCATCACCTCCGTTGCCGTTTGCGAAAGCCCGACGCCAGCAGCAACTCCGATGAGGTCCTACGCCAATGCCCGTGTGCCCTTGTCAAAGCCAACTACGCCTTGATCTTCCTCGCATCCGTGTGAATCTGGTAAGCCTCGCCACCATCTCCTTTAACCCCTAGCGCCGTCAGAACGTCGCCGGCAGTAGCGCCACCGCCGCTAGCGCCATCAGCGCCGCTCACTTTTGATCATTTGATATAGAGGCGTTAGTTCTAGATCCTACGGCGTAGAACAAATCACTTACCGAACCGTTTTGTTTAGATCTGGCGCGTTGGATCTGACTTGATCCAAAGGCGCAAAAGGGTGATCCTAAGCGAAGCAGTATCAGCCAATAGAAACGTGCCGCATGTCTGGCTATTTGATTTAAAATCTGTTTTTGAATCTATTAGTTGATTTAACTTGTAAAATTCATAACTTTAGTTCTATTTGTCCAAAATTTGCAAATAATATGTCAATGGATTCAGAATTAAGCCCTACACTTCTGTGGCCTTGTTTTAGTATTTTGCTTCTGGAAAAATAGGATTATTTGCAGAACCAATTATAGGCTTATTTTGACTATATAAAATGTTTAGAAAATTGTTTTAAAGCAAATTTGAGTTTGTTTAGACTTTTGATAGTTTACTTTATCTTTAGTACTGTTTGGTTTGACTTGTTTAGTGTAGAAAAATCATTCCATTACATTTGCATGCATTCATATTTATTTTGTTTGAATATTTGAATGTGATTTTATGTGTAGATTTTGGTGATTGTGGTGATTGTGACTGTGAGGATGTTCCTACTCCCCCAACTATCAAGGCAAGTGATGTTTCATACTTTTGTCCCATTATTTTGACTATGCACTAGTGTTATTTTGAGTAGGGCTTGCATTGGAAAATTTTCTAAGTATATATATGTTGTGCCTTGGGAAATCCTAGTAGTTGTAGTCTTAGTGTTGAGAAGCTTCTAGTGCAACCACATGGCATATGGGCTCTGCCTTGACCAACTAGGTTGCAAGAACTTAGCCAGATGGATAGTTGGTGGTAGGGTGATAGGATGTGCGTCCATGGTGGTCTAAGGGAATGCTTCTGAAAAGTCTCTTCTCGATGCATGTCAATTCTTGTGGGGAAAGTGCACCACCTTTCGAGAAGGTAAAACCTAAGTACTTAGCCGTGTCCCCGGCAACAGACAATTTGAGCATCAAAGACATTGAAGCAATCAACGATCTCCTCATCCCAATTTATCTAAGTTAAAACTTGTGGTTAAACAAGGGTACAGGTTCACCAATGTCTATTGGTGGTTCCTTGGATGTTCTGACAAACAAAAACTTAGTGTTTTCAACTAATAAGGAAAACCTTATTTTGAGCAAAGCAAGTCTAACCTACACTTAGCCAAATTCATATAGATGTTAGACACTACTACTCTACTATAGATCACATGCCAATACAATTCCAAATGTATTGACCCACTGTGGCTGTAACTTATGATGTTGAAGGTTACTCCGATGGAGACTAGGGTTGTGAGTACACTCAACATGTTTGCCTATGGCACATGAAGATGAAGACTTATAGTTATTTACTTTATGTTATGAAATCTATGTACTAGCCTTGGGCTATTGAGTTGTAAAGGCTATGTTATCTCTGGAATGACGATGTAATAATGACCTTTGTATCTGTGTGCTTCATCTTAAACCGTGGATGCTAGCATTTGATCCAGGGACTAGCATTGCAATCACATGGGCCTTTACCTTTAAAAGGTGGTGTCTTACAGTTGCTGTCTCAAAATAGATTTCTGTGCTTCATTGTAAAAATAATCGTGAAAAATCCCAGAATGTCAGATTGAGCTGAAATTGTTTGTGTGCATGCCCCTGGTATTTAACCATCTTTCGTTAGTTTTGCACTTTTAGATTTGAGCAACAGAAGATGTTCGAAAAAATCGGTATTTACCTACTGGTCCGTTTAGATTTCTGCCATTATTTGCATTTGCCTCTTAATCGGTTTCTTTTTGAGTTCTTCTTGATCACTTGAGTTTTTAAAAGGATTTGCTACAGTAGCTTATGTTTTAATGGATGTTTCTACTTTAGTTGAAACTGAACCCAAGGGTTTATTAACTTGAATACACTAATGTTGATAATGAAGATTGTGTGAAGTTTTGTATGAAGGGAATTTTCATGTGTAGGGAGAGAATGATGTGATGAGATGAAGTATGGACAAAAGCTCAAGCTTGGGGATGTCACCCGTGTCACCCCAAGAAATATTCAAGAGGTAGAAGCATCAAAGCTTGGGGATGTGTTATGGGGTAACCCCTTGGGGTGGCCTGATCTTTCACGAATCTCCGCGGGGATCGTGGGGAAAGCGGTGGAGGGGGAAAGGGGATGAAATCCACGAACACACGCCCACGAAGAACCCGATGAACTCACGCACACAAAACACGATACACGCCGATAACTCACGCCGGTGGCAACCGGTCCAACATAATCCCTAGGATCGGTGTTGGGCGAAGCTCTCTCTCCACGGCCAACAACGGGGGCGAGGTGCTTGGTGAGATCTTGATTACTTGGGGACGAGAAACCGAGAACCCAAGGCCTTGTACAACTTGAACGCACTAGGCAAGATCCAAGAGGTTGTGGATAATAGGGTGCCCCTTGGTAGGAGCATGAGACCAATAGATGAAAGATCCTCAAAGGGGTGTCCTCAATCTATTATTATCCAAGTCTAGGGTTTACAATAGAGGGTGGGGGCTATATATAGGCCAGCCACATAAACAGGGGTAGTTTAGGAACGAAATGGGAAAATATAGAAAGGGGTACAGGGCGCTGGGCCGAACTGACGCGATCAGGTTCAGTCAAGACCGGTAGTACCGGTGGCCAGTAGTCCGGTCGAACTGCAGTACTGCCGCAACCGGTAGTACCGCCGTGGGGCGAGTACCGGCTGTCCTGAGCTTCCGGCCGAGTCGCTCAGAAGCGAGCGGTAGGAGGGGGCGGTAGTACCGCCCACCGGTAGTACCGGTTCCCGGTCCGGTAGTACCGCAGTCATCTGGGCCTTGGTTGGGTTCCTCCTGGAGCGTCCGGTAGCTGGGGCCGGTTGTGCCGCTTGAACCGGTAGTACCGGCCGTAGGGTCCGGTAGTACCGCTGGAGTCTGGCAGCGATTGGTTGCTTCCGCTCCGGTTTCTCCGTTCCATGGGTCCTTCTCTTCGTACCTGATGATGCACAGTGTATGTGTATGAAGTAGCAAGCCATCCAGGGGCGTATCGAAATCACACAAGGAAAGGAGCGAGTTAACCTTGGCTTGTAGGAACTTGGCTCGGGCGCGAGTCATTGGTCCACTAGGAGGGCTAGGTGTTGTAGATGGAGGTGCGTCCGTAGGACGACTGCATCAGCTCCCCCCTTGGGGAAGAGTCGTCCTCGACTCTTCAACCTTCTCAACTTTATATTCTCCATGGTAGGGTGAGAGGTCCTTGACATTGAACGTCGAGCTCACAAGATACTTGGATGTTGGGATATCGATGATGTAGGCGTTGTTGTTGATCCTCTTTAGCACTTTGAATGGCCCATCACCTCTTGGCTTGAGTTTGGAGTCGCGGTCCTTGGGAAAGCGGTCTTTACTCAAGTGTATCCACACAAGGTCGCCTTCTTCGAAGATCATCTCTTTCTTGGTCTTGTTTAGCCTTGATGCTTGGCGAAGGACTTGTTGCTCGATCGTAGCTCTTGTGTCTTCATGGAGTTTCTTCATTGTTTGGGCATGCTTGTCAACGTCCATATTGGTACGGTCATGTAGCGGAAGTGGAAGGATATCGAGCGCGGTGGGAGGCTCGAAACCATAGACGATCATGAACGGGCTTCTCATGGTGGTGGAGTGCTTGGCACGGTTGTAGGCGAACTCGGTGTGCGGAATGCATTCCTCCCAGTCTTTAAGGTTCTTCTTTATCAACACACGGAGGAGTGTGCCAAGGCTTCGATTGATGACCTCGATTTGTCCATCGGTTTGAGGATGTGAGGCGGACGAGAAGAGGAGCTTGATGCCGAGCCTGTCCATGAGTGTCTTCCAGAAGTAGCTCATGAATTAGACGTCGCGGTCGGAGAAGATTGTTCTTGGTACACCGTGTAGCCGAATTATTTCCCTGAAAAACAAATTTGCTACATGTGAAGCATCATCAGTTTTGTGGCACGGAATGAAGTGTGCCATTTTGGAAAAGCGATCCACTACCACAAATATAGAATCGTGTCCATGTTTAGATCTAGGCAATCCTAACACAAAGTCCATGCTAATGTCCGACCAAGGTGCATGAGGAATAGGCAATGGCATATAAAGACCAAAGGGGTTAGACTTAGACTTAGCTTGGATACATGTAGTGCATCGTTGGACGTGGCGCTCCACGTCGCGCTTCATCTTTGGCCAAAGTAATGAGTGGATAGAATGTCATATGTCTTGTCACGGCCAAAGTGACCCATAAGGCCTCCACCATGGGACTAGTGAAGAAGCAAAATTTGGAGAGATGACTTCGGAATGCAAAGCTTGTTTTGTTTGAAAAGAAAACCCTTATGCAAATAGAAATCATCAATCCCTTTGTCTATTGAACATTTTGCAAAAAATGGTCCAAAGAAAGGGTCGGACGCGTACAAAGATTTGATGTCATCAAGACCCAAGACATTTACTTCGAGTCGCGTAAGAAGGTTTGTGTTTTTGCGGGACAAGGCGTCCGCTACAACTTTTTATTTGCCCTTCTTGTACTTGACAATGTAAGGAAAAGACTCCATGAACTCAACCCATTTGGCGTGCCTTTTACTCAAATTGGCTTGGCCCTTAAGATATTTCAATGACTCATGGTCGGAATGGATGATAAATTCTTTGGGCCAAAGATAGTGTTGCCACACTTGAAGGACACGAACCAAGGCAAAAAGCTCTTTGTCATAAATGGGATAGTTTAGGCGTGCGCCATCAAGTTTCTCACTATGGTATGTAATAGGACGCCCATTTTGCATAAGGACGCCTCCAATGCCAATTCCACTAGCGTCACACTCAATCTCAAAGGTTTTTGTGAAATCCGGTAATGCAAGAAGCGGTGCTTCGGTGAGCCTCTTTTTGAGCTCCTCAAAAGCCTTTTGTTGTGCTTTTCCCCAAACGAACGTGACATTTTCTTGGTCAATTCGTTGAGGAGGCAAGCAATGGTAGAAAAGTCTTTCACAAAGCGACGGTAAAAGCCAGCCAACCCATGAAAACTACGAAGTTCACTAACATTCGTAGGTATGGGCCAATCTCGTATGTCCTTAACTTTTGAGACATCAACTTCAATGCCATTAGAAGACACAACAAAACCAAGGAAAATGAGTTTGTCTTTTGCAAAAGTGCACTTTGGGAGATTAGCATAAAGCTTTTCATGACGAAGGATTTGAAGGACCTCCTTAACATGAGTAACATGCTCCTCTAGTGACTTGCTATAGACAAGGATGTCATCAAAGTAAACAACGACACTCTTCCCAATGAGATATCTCAAAATATGGTTCATGAGGTGCATGAAGGTAGATGGGGCATTTGATAAGCCAAAAGGCATAACCAACCATTCATAGAGACCAAGCTTGGTCTTGAAGGATGTTTTCCACTCATCACCTTCGGCCATGCGAATTTGATGGTAACCACTACGAAGATCAATTTTCGAAAATATAGTGGCTCCACATAACTCATCAAGCATGTCATCAAGACGCGGTATAGGATGTCGATAACGCACGGTGATAGCATTGATTGGACGCGATCCATGCATAACCGCAACGTATCATCCGTTTTCGGAACTAGAATCACGGGGACCGCGCTTGGGCTAGTGCTTACTTGGATCAAACCTTTGGAGACGAGTTGGTTGATTTGTCGTTCTATCTCCTTCGTCTCTTCCGGGTTCGTGCGATACGCGGCGCGGTTTGGGAGTGGAGCGCCGGGTATGAGGTCGATGCGGTGCTCGATTCCACGAAGAGGAGGTAGGCCATGAGGAAGCTCTTCGGGAAATACATCTTGGAATTCCTGCAAAATAGCCATCAAAGGAGGAACATTTGTCAAGTCATTAGTTCCTTGCGCTAGTCCCTTGCATATAAGGACATAGTGCAAGATGGATGGGTTGTTCTGCACTTCTCTCATCTCACTTTTGGTGGCAAGAAGAACACTCTTAGTTTTTCCACTCTTGTTTGGCTTGTGGCACTCACTCACTATAGTGTGGTTCTCTCGCTCACCACTCTTCTCACAAGATGGTTTTGTGTATTGTGCCCTCACTAAAGCCTTTGCATTGTCCGCAATTATTTGGCTAGGAGTCATTGGTTGCAACACACAAGTTTTTTCAAGCCATTTGAAGGTATAAGTGTTTGGGTGACCATCATGCAAAGCACGCTTATCATATTGCCACGGCCTTCCTAGCAACATATGGCAAACCGTCATTGGGACCACGTCACATTCCACCGTGTCTTTGTATGGTCCAATTGAGAACGTTACCGAGACGGTGTGCTTGATCTTGACGGAACCTTGGTCACTTAGCCATTGTATATGGTAGGGGTGCTTATGTGGATGGAGGGTGAGGTTGAGTTTCTCACACAATTTCGTGCTTGCGAGATTGTGGCAACTTCCTCCATCGATGACAACTTTGATGGACTTCCCATTGATACCGGCACGAGTTTGGAAGATGTTTGATCGTTGGTCTTCATTCTCATTGACTTGAGTAGTTAAGACCGTTGTGACCACAAGCGATGGACTTGCGTCAGGCTCACACACAAGTAGTTCTTGGTCCTCTTCCAAATGTTGCCTTGCCAATGCTTCCTTGACCCTTGCATCAAACTCATCTTCACTCAAGTATTCTTCGTCGCCATTGTCATGGATGAACAAAACTTTCTTGTTCCCACATGCGACCGACTTGTGTCCTTTGCCTCCACACTTGTAGCACTCACCATTGAATGGTTGATTATCCCTTGTGTATTTGCCACTTGGGGGCTGTTTTCCTTGAGGGAGTGTTGGCTTGAAGGGAAGCTTGGTGGTACTTGATGAGCTTCCACTTGGTGTTTTTGGAGTAGTGTTTGGGGCTTGCTTGTATGTGAAGTACGTCTTTGGCTTGTTATACTTGATGTCCTCTTGTACTTGACGCTCGGCCTTTGATGCTATGTGCACAAGCTCAACCATGTTGGTGTACTTTTGGAACTCGGTGATGCGCTTTATTGGATGGTTCAAGCCATTGAGGAAGCGTGCCATTGTTTGTTCATCACGCTCTTCAATGTTGGCACAGATCATGTTGAGCTCCATTTGCTTGAAGTACTCTTCCACGGTCTTTGTCCCTTGACTAAGCGTTTGAAGCTTGTTGAAGAGGTCACGCATGTAGTGCGAAGGAACAAAGCGGGATCTCATATGAGCCTTCATATGTTGCCAAGTTGAGATTGGAGGCTCTTCTTTTGCTTCACGAGCGAGTTGGACTTGTTCCCACCAAAGGTTGGCATACTCATCAAACTCGAGGGATGCCATGACCATCATCTTCTCATTGCTATAGTTGTGCATGCGGAAGATCTTGTCAACCTTGAGTTCCCACGAGAGATATTCTTCGGGTTCATTGGAACCGGTGAACTTGGGCATGGTGAACTTGAGCTTGCCGAAAGTTTCTTCTTCATTGCGGTTCCGGTGGCGGCGGTTGCCATGATTTTGGCGGCCCTCATCATCATCCGAGCTCTCGTGTCTTGCTTGGTGATGGTTGCGTTGCCCTTGCGGTTGTTGAGGTGCCGTGTTTGGATGTGGAACTTGGTTTCGACGACGAGCTTGGGGAGCTTGCTCGTGTTGTTGGCGCAGTTGAGGACGAGGAGGAGGTTGATGGTCCTCACGACGAGCTTGGGGAGCTTGCTCTTGTTCTTGTCGTGGTTGATGCCGATGAGCGTTGTCTTGCGCCATGTGGTGAGGAGGACGTCGAGCCGCATGCGCAATGGGCTGCTCTCCTTCTTCTTGATGTGGAGGAGGCTCGTCATGATGATCATGTTGTCGACGTTGACGTTCATGTCGATGATGACGCCTTGGTGGATCTTCGAGTGCTTCACGCCGATGGTGATCTTGTTCGTCCACTTCGGATGCTTCACTTGTCGTTGAGAGAACACGTCGTTGACGATGGGCTTGGTGGTCCGTTTGAGGTTGTTCTTGTTGAATCACAAGTTCCCTTTGTTGAGGCCGGTTCGCTTCACGTCTTGGAGGTCTTGCGGAGAGGTCACCATCATAGCTTGACGTCGCGGCGTGTCGCGGAGATGGTACCACTTGAGAAGAGATCATGGATTGAAGGACTGGTCCATCCCGGTGCCTTGAAGCGTGACGGCGAGGTGCGCTTGATTCACTTGAGGAGTGTCGTGATGAGCTTGAGTCGCGCGATCGTGGCCTTGCGAGCCCATCAATGAGGCGTTGAAGCTTCTCATCCGTTGAGGCGAGGGCGCGACCAAGGGCTTCATTTTGATGGCCGAGGTTGTGTTGCATGGCATGCATTTGTCCTCGGACTTCTTCGGAGCGGTTGTCGATGTTCTTGAATTCCACGCGGGCTTCGCTAAATTGTTCATCTTGGCGCCGCTCAAGAGCTTCACAACGGTAGTTGAATTCACCTCGGACCTTCCAATGATCCCATCTTGTCATGTATTGTGTGTCATCCTCCGGAGGTGGTGGTGGTTGGGACGGCTCGCCATTCTTGTCCATGATGCAAAGCCGACAAGGGTTGTATATGGAGAAGGAGGATGCGGGGAGTTAGCCTTTTACCTCACCTTGGAGATTATATCAAACCAATTGCCACACTTGAGAACTAATGGCATGCAAAGTGAAATCGCAAAGAAACTCACACACCAATACGCTACAACTCTCAAAAGCTTTTGGTGGAAGGTTAGGATTGTGGAAACCAAACGAAACGATCCAAGCAAAAGGTTATTGTTCTAAGTGGTAAAGAACCAAAGATCAAAAGCAAAAGGATACGATCTACAAAAACACGGAAGAACGCACACGTGGAGAATAACGGGGTTAGCACGACTATGAAAATGAGCACAAAAGGTCCTAACGAAGACTACGCTCAGTTGTCGTGCCAACTCAAGGAGAGACCACAACTCGTTTGCCAAAAGAGGATAAGCAACAGATTTGTGCACTTGCCTTGGTGCGCTTTTTCCTCTCTCTTTTTGGCTTACAAGCTTGATATTCTCTTTGTATTGGGAGACTATGTATCTTTCTATTTTTCTTTTGTTTTTTTTATTCTTTTTCTCCCTCTTTATACTACTATGTTAACTTTTGTATTTGGCCTCACACTCTCACTTTCCAAAGGCAAGTGCACAATGCTTAGACAAACATAAAATGAGTTGCTCTCATAGGATAGATACACACAAAGGAAGATATGGGGCTGCCAAAGTGGCACAAGTTATACCTTTGGTATTGTTGACGACTTGCAACCGTTGGTGGGGATGATGTTCGAGTGTCGCGGTGTCGTTGAGCGCGTGGTGACCTTTGTTGTGGAAGCTTTTGTTAGGAAGGCGACAGACACGCGAAACACAAACAAGTTAAAGAGGACAGTCAGCAAACGAAGTTGAGGCGTCAAAGAGAAAAAGAAACACGGTCAGTTGCGGGTGGTAGTACCGCCAGGTACGACTGGTAGTACCAGAGAGCGGTAGTACCGCTTGTGCGACCGATAGTACCGGTGACTTGCGGTAGTACCGCTCGTACGACCGGTAGTACCGCCATGTGCGGAACTTGAACGAGATCAACTTGACAAAATCCTCAAATTCGTGGTAATCTGACCGAAAGGCTGGGCTGGGAACATAAAAGGCTATAGATCGACTCCAAAAGCAACAGATCTATGGACCAAAACCACGAAAATCTCACCAAATCCAAAGATCGATCCTAAGGCAAATTGGGGCTCTTTTTGGTGGGATTTTCGATTTTAAGGGGATAGAAGAAAAATTGGGGGGAAATTCGTGATCAACCTTGCTCTTGATACCAATATGTTATGGGGTAACCCCTTGGGGTGGCCCGATCTTTCACGAATCTCCATGGGAATCGAGGGGAAAGCGGTGGAGGGGGGAAAGGGGATGAAATCCACAAACACGCGCCCACGAAGAACCCGATGAACTCATGCACACAAAACACGATACACGCCGATAAGTCACGCTGGTGGCAACCGGTCCAACATAATCCCTAGGATCGGTGTTGGGCGAAGCTCTCTCTCCACGGCCAACAACGGGGGCGAGGTGCTTGGTGAGATCTTGACTACTTGGGGACGAGAAACCGAGAACCCAAGGCCTTGTACAACTTGAACGCACTAGGCAAGATCCAAGAGGTTGTGGATAATAGGGTGCCCCTTGGTAGGAGCATGAGACAAATGGATGAAAGATCCTCAAAGGGGTGTCCTGAATCTATTATTATCCAAGTCTGGGGTTTACAATAAAGGGTGGGGACTATATATAGGCCAGCCACATAAACAGGGGTAGTTTAGGAACAAAATGGGAAAATATAGAAAGGGGTACAGGGCGCTGGGCTGAACTGACGCGATCAGGTTCAGTCAAGACCGGTAGTATCGGTCGGGCAACCGGTAGTACCGATCGCAACCGGTAGTACCGATCGCAACCGGTAGTACCGCTCAGGGAGCGGTAGTACCGCTGGCGGTCCTGGAGCTTCCGTCGGAGTCGCCTGTAGCGAGCGGTAGGAGAGGGCGGTAGTACCGCCCACCGGTAGTACCGGTTCCCGGTCCGGTAGTACCGCAGTCATCTGGGCCTTGGTTGGGTTCCTCCTGGAGCGTCCGGTAGCTGGGGCCGGTTGTGCCGCTTGAACCGGTAGTACCGGCCGTAGGGTCCGGTAGTACCGCTGGAGTCTGGCAGCGATTGGTTGCTTCCGCTCTAGTTTCTCCGTTCCATGGGTCCTTCTCTTCGTACCTGATGATGCACAGTGTATGCGTATGAAGTAGCAAGCCATCCAGGGGCGTATCGAAATCACACAAGGAAAGGAGCGAGTTAACCTTGGCTTGTAGGAGCTTGGCTCGGGCGCGAGTCATTGGTCCACTGGGAGGGCTAGGTATTGTAGATGGAGGTGCGTCCGTAGGACGGGCTGCATCAGGATGCCTAAGGCATCCCCTTCTTCATTAATAAAAATATCAGGTCTTCTTTCAAGACACTTTATTTTAATTCCTTCATGCATTATATGCTATTTTTGGAGCGACTTTTTTTGTTTTTAGTTTTCTTTTGCTTTGTTTGCTGCAATAAGTTGGTTGGACCCTAACACACCTATTTTAGACAAGTCACACCTAGTTATTCATTGCCTAGAACACTCTAGTTTTTAGTCTTAATGTTCTGTGAGTGTTCTCTTTTGCTAGCACTGCGTTTAGCTTTAGTTTTCTTCTGATTTTTGCTTCGAAATTTTTAGTTCTTCTTTGTAGATCTGTGATACGAGCTCACTGGTCTTTATTGATTATTATCTTTGTGAGTTGTTTCAAATTAGTCGATTGGTGTTGGAAAAGAGTAGAATGTTTCATGCTTATAGTGGTACAAAAGGAATCTTGTTGTGACTGTGGCTTAGACTTTATCGTGTCATGTTAGATGTTGCTTTGACCATATGCTTAGTGATTATTGTGGTAGCATGACTTGTTTCAAACAACTGAGATTGCTTAATGTGCCATGAAAGAATCATGCGTTCTTTTAGCATACAATAGCATAATATTGTGGTATTCTCCTTTGATGCTTTATTTGGGTTGACTTGGCACATGCTTACACCATGTTATGACTATGAACCAGTCACCTTAGCCTCTATGATCATTTAGTTTTTGAATTGTGATATCACTTTATGCTTCAATTAATAATGTTTTGTCACTCTGCATGATTATGGCCATTATTGCTCTCTTAGTTGGTCGCTCCTAGTCTTTTGCTAACCTCCACCTGTATTGAGTATGAGCACTACTCGTGCATCCAATTCCCAAGAAACTAAGTTATCCCAAAGAGTCCACTATAAACTCCTATGCATGGTGTGTTACACCATTCCAAGTATATTCATGTGTTTATTTATCTTCCAAATTAAATTTTTGTTATGTGAAAATTAGTTATTAAAGCTCTCATGAACTTGAAGGAACATTTTATTTCTTGCACTTAATAAACTTGAACCATTGTGAGTATATTATGATGCTTATATGTTTGCAAATTATAAGTTGGGAATTAGCAGAACCATGATGTCATGGGGAACACTTTCAACATTGCACTTATTCTATTTAGTTGATATCATGTTCTTTTGTTTATGGATCCCAGCGGTGTGAAATAAAATGGGAGCTTGTAAGTTCATGGAGTATGTATATGTGTTAGAGAAACACCTGGGCGGCTAGCCTAAGCCATGCCTAATCATGGTGGAAACTTAAAGCGAAACCATAGTGGCATTCTATGAAGCATCCTTAATAAAAACCTATGAAAATAGCAAATAAAAAGATCACTGAGATGCTCACTATTTGTTGCCTTGTCATTTTTATATGGGATAGCTCCTGTGTCATGCGGCAAGGGGTACCCGGAGGTTCTCTATGATACACATTGTCAACACCCGGATTTTTAATCCCAGATGCCTGTTAAGCCATACATCGCAATCCCAGGATTACCATTTTTGCGAGACATAACAAATTGGATATCATAGTACATCATCCATTACAAACCATACATAAGGTCTTACAACAAAAAAAGGATCTCATGATCCAGTCTTAATACAATCAAAGCAGCGAAATAACGTAATAATAACAATAGCATGGGCAAACCTCCATCTTCATGGTCACAGGCAATGCTGACGATGGGAGATGATCCTAGTTGTCGTAACCTTTCTGCGGTCCATCCTCCTGATAGTCCTCTTCATAGTCTGGCCACGGGAATAGCCAGTGACAAAGCCATGAGTACTCTTTAAGTACTAGCAAACTAAGATTAACAAGTTGATGAGGATACAATCATGGGTCATGCTAATTCTAGTTGTCTCAGCTGGAATGAAATATTGAACCTTATTGAAAAATATCACAAGGTGACTTCATTCCTAGTTGGACAAGATACATTGATTTATAAGAACTTTATACTACCTAAATCATGGTGTTATTGTTTGACTAGATTCAATATCCATCGGACTAACGTCAGCGGGAAGGAGAGGGAGGAAGGCAAGGAGTCCAGCATGATGATCGCCAAGGATGCGCGAGGGAGGAGCGGAAGGAAGGCGCAAGAGAAGATCATCAAGAAGGAAGGTTCAGTTCGAACAGACAGAAGCCCTGAAATTGAAACGGACGTGGATTCTTCATACGAACTCCAAATCAAGCAAATAAGTACTTGTTGGAAAGATCACTCCTAGAGCTTTCCAACGAGTACTTACACGTCCCCAGGGGGTCGATAATCCGGCCCCCACAAGGGAGGATAATCCGGTCCTGCTCCAGGAATTCTGCTAAGGACTTAAGGCAAGAGGCTCGATAAGGCGGATAATCCGCCTTGTGGGAGGATAATCTAGGGGGGGGGATAATCCGCCCCTACTTAGGGCGGAGAGTCCGGCCCTAAAAGTTACCAACAGATCTGGACAGATCTGACTATATCGGACACGTTTTGTTTCACGATTTTGGCCGCCCTTTCTTATAAGCCCCGGACGCGTCCCCATAGTTAGGGTTAGACCACGTTAAAACTATTTTGGAGTTGTTTCTTATCAAGAACCTATGGAATTACCCTGTGATCGAGTTATATTACTGCAATTGAGTGTGATCTGTTGTTCCATTGGGAATTAGTAGATTGCAAACTATCGTTCGTGGTCGACGGCTGCGTGCGCAAGAGCGTGGTGTTGTGAATATCCCATAGGGTTCGAGAGTTGTTGCATTGGCATCAGGGTTCGAGCGGGAGAGTTCATAGGTACATGCTAGTTATCTATCATCCACCATCATCATCGACAAGTGCTTGCTGAGAAGATCGGGCCACCCCATATCATCTTGGTATCAGATTTCCTCGTTTACTCGGTGAGCATCCACAAATCCATCCATAGATTAGTTCTTGTTTTCGTCCTATACATAAAAAGCCATACAAAAAGATTTGCCCTAGCCTAGATTGCATCGTTTTTCAAGTTTTAGTTGCTGGTCGTGTCTTCTCGTAGATCCGATCTACAGGTTTTTCTCGTAGGAGTCTAGTTTTCGTTTGTGTTTAAGTTTAGGGTTTTGCTCTTGTTTTCCGCCGAGTCCACCATCACCGTTTTTCGCAAGTTTCCATCTACTTTTTCGAGTCCACATAACGTACCTTTGTGTTTCAAACCTAGCTATAGCCTATCTACAGCATCCGTTCCTAGGAACGTACCCACGAGACTAGTTGCTTTGCTCTGACAGACTGCTCATTAGGGTTTTGAAAGTGCAAAATTTTACCATGCATCGGATTATCCGGCCCCCGACAAACCGGATTATCCGGCCCCCTCCTAGTTTGCATTCATTTTGCATTGAGTCATATAGTTGAAAAAAAATATAAACAAAAACAGAAAAGGAAAAGAGATTCAGTATAAAAAAAGAAGAGAAAAGAGCTACAAGCGTGACAAAAAGAGATATCAAAGTGTGCATTATTGGAGGCCTAGTTGATCATAACACTTGTAGATTGAGCAATCTTGTGCCTGTTTATTTTGAGCTATTACTAGCGTCTCTCTTGTGCATTGCAATATTCCTATTCATAAATTTCTTTGCCACGTTTATCTCCACTGTGTGTGTTTCTTGGGTTATCATAACGATCAGCACTAGGACTTGTTTGCGGTGTAATTAGGATTCCATACCTACAGCTCCACCATAAATAACCTGTGTGCCATGTGATCGTTCTCTATACCCTTGATATTCACTTCATCACATCCGTGCATAAGTTGTTGATTCGAATTGGTAAGCATCACTATTCACTTTGGAACGGTAAGATCTGCTTTCTTGTTAGTTTTGAGTGAGTTGTGAGAGTTCCACCACCAGATTTTGTTTTATGCACTAACATACTAATCATGTCTTCTAGCAGTGTTGATGTGATGCAGAAAAGGATGCAGATGATTATCCCTTTCCATTATGATACCACTGCAGTCATACATTTTGGGAGGAGGAGTCAGGAGTAGTGCCTAATCCGGGTTTGTTCCACTTCACGACGGAAAATTGTGGTAGACATGCTGCTACTACCATTGATACTTGTTCTTCCATAAATTTGGTTAGTGTTGAGGTTGTTGAAAAGTTACAATTATACACACATGCATTAACAATCCCATTTATGTTAGCAACTTCTGGTCATGCACTACCAGTTACTCAGATCGCATGTGTTCCACTCACCATTTATGGCCCTCGTAGATATGTTTCTTGTTTTGTCGTTCCTAGAGCGTTTAACTCCTGCCATATCATGTTGGGAACAAACTGGTGTAATACATTCCAGGTTGTGTTTGGTAATGATTATTCTGATCCTTCCATCTTTTGGAATGATAAGCACACTTGATTATCACATACACATATTAAGCAATTTCAGGAGATTAGGTGATGTGGACATCCCTTCTATTTATACAACCGTTGTACCTACAGCAACACACATACAAGGACCCATCACAAGATCTCGTGCCAAACAACTTAACTATCAGGTACTTTCGTTTCTTGGAACTATTCCTCACATACATGAGAATATGATGCTGCCTAAATCAGATGTATTTCTTACTCATAGGAATGATGGACCAAGCATGGATGAGAGGGACAAGCATTGGAGCATGGCCATGCATGGAGATGGCAGCAAGCGTGTGATGATCCAAGAGAAGGCCACAGATGAGGATTTTAGAACTTTGAGGCCACCATAATGAAGAAAGAAGGCTTGGACGAAATATTCAAGATCAATACTTCACGAATTCGTCCATACCTTAATATGGTGCTGCGACACCTTTTACTTTGGGCCAGGCCCATGCAATTTTCGCAGGATTTTAATTAGCCACTTTTTAGACTCCGTATTTGAGGGGAAAAGGACTTCTTGGGTTGGATTCGGCCACCACTTCCATGGCTGGCCGAAACCCCACCTTTTCGCCCTTAAATACTCCCCATAGCCGTCCCCCTAGACTCGGATTTTGTTTAGACATTAAGTTAGCCATAGTCGCAACTTCGCCAAGGCTCGAGCGTCGCAGAGGCCTCTTGTACTTCGCACCTATTCAGGATCCCACCTCTTCAATAAAGCTTTCCTCTTAATCTGCAATATCTTGATTGCAATATTGGTTCTTACTTGTTCTCGATTTCAGGTAGGAATTAAGACCCTCGCTGGTCAGGCTGATCGTGTTCCCGCAGGATCGGTAACCTCCAGGAGATTGGCCTAGCGATTGCATTGGCGCTCGTGCTCGCATGTGTAGTCGGATCGTCAAGCCCGAACTCCACCAAATCGATTATCTTCATCTCATCGAAAGATCGGACACCTTTTCCCTATCATTAGGCGTCAAAACCTCTGTCCACCTATAACCACCAACATAAACCAACATGTTGATCTTATCGTAGAAGAACCGAGAGTGAAAGTTGGTGAGACACATGAGGTTTCTACTAATGTAATTATCTCTACTCCTAGTGTTGTTTCTTGTGATATGCAGGTTGCTTTTGAAGAAAGGGAGCCATCTATTTTACAACCTGCATCGCTAGACTGTGCATTGTCACTAGAGGAGGATGTTCCAGTGCCTACTACATGTGAGGAGCATACTGAAGATATCGGTATTGATTTGGAGCTACAGCCAACAAGCACAACATTTTGTGAGTCTATTCCATTGTTGCTACCTCCTTGTGACTTGTCGTGCAATAATGTTACATCACCATGTGATAGTTTGCCAAATTCGCATTTTGATCATGTGGTACTGATTACACATAAGGAAATACTTGCTCGAATACCACCTACAGATATTGTATATTCCATAATGCTAAATGAACCTATGAATATGAGTTGTGTTGTGGATAAGATTTCTGAAATTTCATGTCTAAATTCAAGCACATATTCTCCATATTTCATCTTTAATCTAATTGGTGAATATAACATGGTTGAAAATTCACATATGCATTACATGTGATAGAATTGCTGAATTGAAACTTGTTGTGTTTAGCCATATATGCTATCTGTCAAGATATCTTTATGGTGGGATAGATACTACAATTTTTGATAATATGAAAGTACATTCACATCTAGTTGATATAGTCCACCCAACAAAAGTAACTTTACCTATGTTGGATTGTTCCAATCTTTCTAGATTTGAATCAGATTTTTCATACCCCTTGTGTTTGTCCCACAATGTATTGCATAAGTGTGCTACTGATGTATACTTCACTTATATTTGCAAATTGAGTTGTATGTTACTTCCTACTAATCAGAGTAGCGCAGTTGAAGCATGGCATGAATCAATTCGGTTTTCACATATTTTGAATTGGTTTGATCTCGTTCATCACAAATTTGATCATAGATCTTCTTTGAGAAAACTGAATTTAGTAATGCACAACAAGACTATATATCTATTTGTTTTTCAACATGATCATGATTCTTTGTACTTCACTTATACCTGCAATTTAAGTTGCTTGATGTATAGTAAACATATTATTCACGTGAACATAAATAATACAACATGTTATGTATACATATACTCTGCGTACACATTGTTCTTTTTGTTCATTCCACTTTCAGCTTACCCAAAGCCGAGGACGGCTTTTCTTGAAGAAAGGGAGGATGATGAGGATACAATCATGGATCATGCTGATTCTAGTTGTCTCAGCTGGAATGAAATATTGAACCTTATTGAAAAATATCACAAGGTGACTTCATTCCTAGTTGGACAAGATACGTTGATTTATAAGAACTTTATACTACCTAAATCATGGTGTTATTGTTTGACTAGATTCAATATCCATCGGACTAACGTCAGCGGGAAGGAGAGGGAGGAAGGCAAGGAGTCTAGCATGATGATCGCCAAGGATGCGCGAGGGAGGAGCAGGAGGAAGGCGCAAGAGAAGATCATCAAGAAGGAAGGTTCAGTTCGGACAGACAGAAGCCCTGAAATTGAAACAGATGTGGATTCGTCATACGAACTCCAAATCAAGCAAATAAGTACTTGTTGGAAAGATCACTCCGAGAGCTTTCCAACGAGTACTTACACGTCCCCAGGGGGCGGATAATCCGGCCCCCACAAGGGCGGATAATCCGGTCCTGCTCCAGGAATTCCGCTAAGGACTTCAGGCGCAAGGCTCAGTAAGGGGGCGGATAATCCGCCCCAGGGGAGGATAATCCGGGGGGAGGATAATCCGGGGGGGCGGATAATTCGCCCCTACTTAGGGAGGAAAGTCGGGACCTGAAAGTTACCAACAGATCTGGACGGATCTGACTGTATCGGACACGTTTTGTTTCGCGATTTTGGCCGCCCCAGCCGCCCTTATAAGACCTGGGACGTCCCCATAGTTAGAGTTAGACCACGTTAAAACTATTTTGGAGTTGTTTCTTATCAAGAACCTCTGGAATTACCCTGTGATCAAGTTATACTACTGCAATTGAGTGTGATCTGTTGTTCCATTGGGAATTAGTAGATTGCAAACTACCGTTCGTGGTCGACGGCTGCGTGTGCAAGAGCGTGGTGTTGTGAATATCCCATAGGGTCCGTGAGCTGTTGCATTGGCATCAGGGTTCGAGCGGGAGAGTTCATAGCTACATGCTAGTTATCTATCATCCACCATCATCATCGACAAGTGCTTGCTGAGAAGATCGGGCCACCCCATATCACAAGTGAATTGGTTTTGAGTAGGAAATACTAGGCTCTAGGTTATTTTGCAAAAAGCCAGATTTATCTCTAACTGAGTTCAGAAGCAAAGAAATCTATTTGAAAGTTTTATAACACCTAAGTGGGAACTTGAGTTTTCATAATCACAACCCTGTTGGGGTCAAGTCAAGTCATGAATCATGTCACAAGTCATTTTGAAAACATCTGATGACAGAACAGTATGGTCACTCCAACTGTCCATAACCGCAGACGCGGCTATTCGAATAGTTTGACACTCTGTAGAGGTGGTACACTTTCACCACAATATTCGATACATCCGTTAGGAACAATCCCGAATTCACCATACTTAGTATGCGGATAATAAATCCTAACCTTTCAATTACACGCCCTAGTATAGGCACCTCTCCTATGAGTTTGGCCTCCCAACCATGACCAAATGTCATCTTGGGAACTCCACAGGTGGACAATCTTCACAAGGTAGCCTCAGCTCAAACCTTGGCTGCAAGGGAACCCATACTAAGTTATATAAGCTTCCAGTCAAGCCCTACCTAAATTTCAGGTATTGTGGTTGTATGGTAAAATTGGAATGGTATCACATCCAGACAACCATCCGTTTTATAAAGGGCTAAGGCTCATGCCTCAACAATTTCATCATCAAAATCATCTGGTGTTCAAGAACACATGTCAAAACATTTCTGTAGAATGACTCATCATTCTAATGTTTTCATAACCATTTTCACCAAGTTTTCCCATCTAAAGTGATCAAGTTTTATGGTTAGCACTAGCATCTACAAGTGGGGGTAAAAACTAATGAGGGGTGGTAAACAAGTGTGACTTATCTAAGTTCAATATCAAGCCTCAGGATGACATCAAGATTTATCTAGCTTAGGCCAAGTTTTATGCTCATTATGCTACCTTTAATATCTTTCCAAAACTTACAAGTCACTAAATATGATACGGATCGACCTGATGATCCTTTAGTTTGTCCCGATCTTTCACAGCGAGTCATCTAGATAGTACTCCTTCCAACAATGCCAATGGACGTCACCTGAAGAAGAGGAACGAATCCAGCAAGTAACGTGATGAAGATCACCACGCCTCAAACCAAAACACGACAATCCTTGATGAACACAAGAACCTCCGTGACAATATCAATACGATAGATAACACGACATCGCCGTCCCCGGAGGGATGCTTCACCAAGAAACACACACGATAGTTTTAGACTAATCAACTAAAATCAAAAGCTAACCTAATCTAGAGGGTGTTCCCAGGCTTATATGGCCGCCGGAACGTCCGAAAAACGCGAAACGAAAACGTGTTTGATACAGTCAGATTCGTCCAGATCTGATGGTAACTTTTAGGGCCAGACTTTCCACCCTAAGTAGGGGCCGATAATCCGCCCCCCGGATTAGCCTCCCCTGGGGCGGATTATCCGTCCCCCATACAGTACGTCGCACCCGAAGTCCTTAGTAGAAATTCTGGAATAGGGCCGGATTATCCAGCCTTGTGGGCGCCGGATTATCCACCCCCTGGAGACATGTAAGTACTCGTTGGAAAGCTCTCAGAATTATCTTTCCAACAAGTACTTATTTGCTTGATTTGGAGTTCGTATGAAGAATCCATGTCCGTTTCAATTTGGGGCTTACATGCATTCAACTGAACCTTCCTTCTTGATGATCTTCTCTTGCGCCTTCCTCCCGCTCCTCCCTCGCGCATCCTTACGCATATCATCCTCCCCCCTTAAAAGAGGGTCTTCTCGAAAGGGTGGCGTGATATCAACAAAATCATCACGCGTCTTCGCCATCTTCAAGTCTTGCGTGCCTACCTCACCACATCCTCCCGCTTGGCCTGCTTGACTTGATAAAACCCTGGGTGGCTGCACCTCCTTTCTTCTCCACATAAGCTTGTACTTACGCGCCACCATCTTTTTCTTCTTCTCAACTGTTGTTGGAACCCGTGGTTGCTGAACATGGACCTTCTTTGCACGAACCTGCATAGGATGAGTGATGCCTAGACCACACAACTAACGGACATGTCCATCCTTGCCTCTATGCACACACACTGCTGCTCCAACAAAACGTCTCTGAGGTGTTCTAACAAAACTATGGCTGACTACCCGCGGCACCATATGCACCTGAACGTGATCAGCAACATCGTCATCGGTTTGAACACCCATGTCAACACGAACTGGAAGTGGAACACATGCTGACATATCCTTTCCTTCATCAATAAGAGGCTTGACTTCAACCAGCTTGTCACTAAAAAACAACTGGCTTGTCATCTACAGGCATGGCTGAAGCAATATCACCACTGACGCTCTTCCCATCATGCTCCTCATGCTGCACCTTAGCTAGCCCTGGTTGTGGCTTAGCCTTATGCAACTTCTCCTTGCAAACCACCAACACCACATCGGACTTGATTTGATCATCTCTCATAGGCTTCAAAGTCCTATGTTTGCCATCATGCACAAAAGAATATGTATTTGCTCTCCCAGCATGTAACACATTACGATCATACTACCATGGATGATGATGTGGACATCCCATCTATTGATACAACCGTTGTACCTACAGCTACACACATACAAGGACCTATCACAAGATCTCGTGCCAAACAACTTAACTATCAGGTACTTTCGTTTCTTGGAACTATTCCTCACATACATGAGAATATGATGCTGCCTAAATCCGATGTATTTATTACTCTTAGGAATGATGGACCAAGCATGGATGAGAGGGACAAGCATTGGAGCATGGCCATGCATGGAGATGGTAGCAAGCATGAGATAATTCAAGAGAAGGCCACGGATAAAGATTTCAGAACTTTGAGGCCACCATAATCAAAAGAAAGAAGGCTTGGACGAAATATTCAAGATTAATACTTCACAAATTCGTCCATAGCTTAATATGGTGCCGCGACACCTTTATTTTGGTCCAGGCCCATGTAATTTTCACAGGATTTTAATTAGCCACTTTTTAGAGTCCGTATTTGAGGAGAAAAGGACTTCTAAGGTTGGATTCGGCCACCACTTCTATGGCTGGCCGAAACCCCACCTTTTCCTCCTTAAATACTCCCCATAGCCGAAACTTTAGACTCGGATTTTGTTTAGACATTAAGTTAGCCATCATAGCAACTTCACTAAGGCTCAAGCGTCGTAGAGGCCTCTTGTACTTCGCACCTATTCAGGATCCCACCTTTTCAATAAAGCTTTCATCTTAATCCGCAATATCTTGATTGCAATATTAGTTCTTACTTGTTCTCGATTTCAGGTAGGAATTAAGACCCTTGCTGGTCAGGCTGATCGTGTTCCCGCAGGATCGGTAACCTCCAGGAGATTGGCCAAGCGATTGCATTGGCGCTCGTGCTCGCACATGTAGTCGGATCGTCAAGCCCGAACTCCACCAAATCGATTATCACCATCTCATCGAAAGATCGGACACCTTTGCCCTATCAGACGACCAAGTAACAACCCACATACCTCCAATGGCAACACATCGCACTCAATCTCATCAACATAATCACCAACTGTAAATGGCACACGCACCTTATGAGTTACCTTCACAATACCGCAGCTATTTAACCACTATAGATGCTTAGGTTCAGGAATACGCCATGTGGACAACCCCAATGCTGCCACCATTGTCTTGCTAATGCCATTAGTACAGCTTCCTCCATCAATAATCAACTTGCATGCTTTACCTTTGATCATGCACTGCGCCTGGAATAAATTCCAACGCTGGCCTCTATCCGTTGTCATACAAGTCTCGTCTTGTACTCTCTTGAGTTGCATATTTATCCCACTCAATGGTTCAACCTCTTCCACTGTAGTTTTAGTGCACACAACAACCTCGGCAACAACAGATTGCTTCTCCTCAGAAGGTTTTGTCACTGCACGCTAACCGTTTGCACTGGAACAACTTCTGCGACCTCCTTTGCACGAGACGGAATAGACACAATGGCAACCCTGGGCGACCGCGGAACTGTCTTCAAGGGCTTGGTACAAGATACCTTGCAACGAGGAGCCATAAAATAGCCACGCAAAAAATTATTGAAGTCCTTCCAAGTTGCATCTATAATGTCCTTTTCACACATCTCTTTATCCCACCAACGAGCTATCTCCTCATCTACACGTCGCAATGCAAGAAGCACACGTATAGGATTATCCAAATACTCATATGTATCACATCTGTAAAAACCATCTTGCATGTGACGCTCCCACAACTCATATTCATCATACGTTGCCATGTGAACCAGTTTCCACCTGATTTGAGAATCATCACATACTACACCGTTCAAGATGTCGAGATAGTCATTGTACACATAACCAGATCTCTTTCCAGAAACACACAGTTTGCCATAAAAGCCATCAGAAAAAGAAACCATCTCTGACCGAAACTTCTATCACCAACTAGATAGAACAGAAACTGGCTGTATCCAGCCGGATTTTCCACCCCTGGGGCCGGATTATCCGCCCCACCGGATTTTCCGCCCTTGGTGGGGCCGGATTATCCGCCCAACACGAAACAGAACGGATCTTGAGATCCGATCTGCACAGCCAGAGTTCTCCCCGATCTGATTTGCAACACGATTTTCAGATCAATCAATACAATCTCACTGTGAGCAACACTGGAATCTGATACCACCTGATACGGATCGACCTGATGATCCTTTAGTTTGTCCTGATCTTTCACAGCGAGTCACCTAGATAGTAGTCCTTCCAACAACGCCAATGGACGTCACCTGAAGAAGAGGAACGAATCCAGCAAGTAACATGATGAAGATCACCACTCCTCAAACCAAAACACGACAATCCTTGATGAACACAAGAACCTCCGCGACAATATCAATACGATAGATAACACGGCATCGCCATCCCCGGAGGGATGCTTGATAGGGCAAAGGTGTCCAATCTTTCGATGAGATGATGATAGTCGATTTGGTGGAGTTTGGGCTTGACGATCCGACTACACGTGCGAGCACGAGCGCCAATGCAATCGCTAGGCCAATCTCCTGGAGGTTACCGATCCTGCGGAACACGATCAGCCTGACCAACGAGGGTCTTAATTCCTACCTGAAATCGAGAACAAGTAAGAACTAATATTGCAATCAAGATATTGCGGATTAAGAGGAAAGCTTTATTGAAAAGGTGGGATCCTGAATAGGTGCGAAGTACAAGAGGCCTCTGCGACGCTCGAGCCTTGGCGAAGTTGCTGCGATGGCTAACTTAATTTCTAAACAAAATCCGAGTCTAGGGCGATGGCTATGGGGAGTATTTAAGGAGGAAAAGGTGGGGTTTCGGCCAGCCATGGAAGTGGTGGCTGAATCCAACCCTAGAAGTCCTTTTCCCCTCAAATACGGACTCTAAAAAGTGGCTATTTAAAATCCTGCGAAAATTACATGGGCCTGGCCCAAAATAAAGGTGTCGCAGCACCATATTAAGCTATGGAAGAATTCGTGAAGTATTAATCTTGAATATTTCATCCAAGCCTTCTTTCTTCATTATGGTGGCCTCAAAGTTCTGAAATCTCCATCCGTGGCCTTCTCTTGGATCTTCACATGCTTGCTGCCATCTCCATGCATGGCCATGCTCCAATGCTTGTCCCTCTCATCCATGCTTGGTCCATCATTCCTAAGAGTAAGAAATACATTTGATTTAGGCAGCATCATATTCTCATGTATGTAAGGAAGAGTTCCAAGAAACGAAAGTACCTAATAGTTAAGTTGTTTGGCACGAGATCTTGTGATGGGTCCTTGTATGTCTATAGCTGTAGGTACAACGGTTGTATCAATAGAAGGGATGTCCACATCAATGCTTCACCAAGCAACACACATGACAGTTTTAGACTAATCAACTGAAATCAAAAGCTAACCTAATCTAGAGGGTGTTCCCAGGCTTATATGGCCACCGGAACGTCTGAAAAACGCGAAACGAAAACATGTCCGATACAGTCAGATCTGTCCAGATCTGATGGTAACTTTTAGGGCCAGACTTTCCACCCTAAGTAGGGGCGGATAATCCACCCCCCCGGATTATCCGCCCCCCATACAGTACGTCGCGCCCGAAGTCCTTAGTAGAAATTCTGGAATAGGGCCGGATTATCCGGCCTTGTGGGGGCCGGATTATCCGCCCCCTGGAGACGTGTAAGTACTCGTTGGAAAGCTCTCGGAATTATCTTTCCAACATGTACTTATTTTCTTGATTTGGAGTTCGTATGAAGAATCCACGTCCGTTTAAATTTCAGGGCTTCTGTCTGTCCGAACTGAACCTTCCTTCTTGATGATCTTCTCTTGCGCCTTCCTCCCGCTCCTCCCTCGCGCATCCTTGCCCATATCAAAATAAACATAACTAAAAAGCTTTGATAAAGAAATAAATAACTAAGCTTGCAAGTAAAACTAGGATGGGGTATCATCAATTAGTATAATCAAGGCATGCCTAATGCATTGCATAGATTATCTTGTAGGTATAAGCTTGCAAGTCAAACTGTCATGGTTTAGCTTAGCTTGCTAAGATAGTAGCTTGCTAAGTTAACTTGTATAGTGAGGCTTGCCTTGTGTAGTGTAGTGGTTGAAGTTCTCCTCGGCTTCTTACTCGTAGTAGTCTCCTTCCTCCTCATATCCTTGGTCGGTACTAGCATCTATAAATAAATATGAAGTACACAATCACCAAACAATACTTAATTACTTCTATTTAGCACACAAGGGTTTACACTAGATGATCTAGCATCATCACAATCATCACAAGGATTAAGGCACTAGTTTCCATTATTTTAGTTTAGAAAAGTAATTTCTACTCATTGAAAAACTACTTAAGATTTAATATTCTCCATTAAAACATGGGGTCATGTTGACACATGTCATCACCACATATTTCAGTACTTGGTATGTGATTTAAAGTGGTGTCACAATTTAATAAGCTTTAACCCTTTTATTTTAATTAAATTAAGTGACTAGAAATGACTATGGGGCATTCTTTTATTGCTTGTCCAATATTTCTGCAAGTAAACCTAGATATTTTTATATATTCGGAAAGGTCTTGTTAAATGTGATTTTTGAGAGTTGGAATCAACTCAAAAGCTTTTATGGTTGAATTTTGAAAAATGTTTGAATGCAAAAAAGTCTCTGCCTTGTTATTTTACAATAGGTGATCTATAATTCCAAATGATTTGAATCCAACAGGTTTGGATTAAGAATTTCAGTATCTTTTAAGCAAAATTAGTTTCATGCAATTTGGTTCAGTGAATCTCCCTAGATTGATTTTTGAATCTATAGACAGAACTGAGTTTGAAACTAAACGGAAAAATCTAAGTTTGAATTACTATGTCGCATGGAGTGTAATCGACACTCGCACTGAAATACGGGAGGGTTTAAGTGGCTGTCCCCACTAGTCATAGAGACAGGGGGGTGCGAAGGAGTACGGGGTGATTTGGGCTGTAGGATTAGAAGCTAGATCTATGGCTGAGGTTCATCCTCCACGTCTGAACAGAACGCGGCGAGGTCGAACCCTAGCGCGGCCAGTGGGGGTCAGTGGGGGCTCAACGGGGCTCCGGCGATGGGGGCGAACAACGAAGTTGATGACGATCCTCCTGGTACCGGTGGCTCCTCCTGGGGCGGCTCCAATCAACGACGCCCTTATCCTCCAGCAGCGGCAAGCTCCGGTGAAATTCCGGCCACCTGGTGCTCGCCTTGCTCCGGGTATGAGGTGGGGTGGTTCTAAGAGAGAGGGGAGTGTGATGGTGTGCTGAATTCAAACGGGGAAGGCCTCTATTTATAGTGCAAAGAGGGAACTGAAGGGTGCGGTTGGTGCTCGTCGTGGTCGTTTGCACAACGAGCTAACGACATGGCTGGGGGTAGGGGACGGTGCACTGTCTCGTGGCAAAGCTCAACGGCATGGTGGCGGGGCATGGGGCGGTGCAAATTGGTCGGAACGCTGTGATGCTCTGGGTGGGTTCGACGGGAAATTTAATGGCGCACGGGATCTCCTGGTCATGCGACGACAAACGGGCATGTCCGGGCGGTTCCTGGGGCGGTGGTGATCACGCACACGAGCGGTGAGGGCGGGGCACGGTCTGTGCGAGCATGCTGAGAGCATGCAGAGAGGTTGGGCGTGCTCGTTCTGACTGATCCAGGGGCTGGTAATGCTTGGGCACTGGACATAGGGTGGCGGTGGATGGTGGCTTGTGTCCCAGACAAGGTTGGCGAGGCTAGAGAAGCTCATAGCTTGCTGTCGACATTGGGGTGGCCATTTGGGCTTGGTCATGGTCACCATTGATGACAATGTCAAGCTTACAGTGAGCTAGGGCTGGTTAATTTTACTGAGAGTGTCATGTGATCTAGAGGAGAGACAAGTTAGGCACAAACACTGCTCACTATAGTGTTTGATGTTTTGTTTGATTTGTGTTTACAAGGTGTTTGATGAAATGGTCGAAAGAGATTTGAATTTGAATTTTTGGATGAACCTTGGTGAGTGTACTAGTCACATGCTAGGTAGTCTCTGGTTGCTTGGATTGGTCAAGGTGCACTGGTTTGGTTTGGGTTTTGAGAAATGGTGATCTTCACATATGATATAGATTCAATTTTGAATTGTCATTTGAATAAAGTTGCCAAATGTTTCTGTGGATTTGAAAGGTGGGCTTGGGTTCATTTTTACTTGGTCTAGCAAGGGGTGAAAATAAATGGAATTGTTTCTGTTTGAAATCTTGGACTAGAAACGCTCAAAGTGGTCTAGCGAGCAAGATCGGCAAAAATGACCATTTGCTTGTTTTGTTTATTTTTGAAGTTCTCTTGATTTGTTTCTGCTTGGGATTGATTTAGATGATGTTGTTTTCATCTTTAAACCATTCCTTGATATTCACAACAATCACACAAGTCCATTCATGCATTCATACATTCATCACATACGCACATGCATTCATAATGATTTTAATTAACAAAAGTTTTTGTTAACCCTAATTTGGTGATTGGAATTTTATAACCTTGATCAATATTTTGGGATGTTACAAACCTTACCTCCTTAAACAAAATCTCGTCCCGAGATTTGAGAAAAAGAAAAATAGGATTTAAAGAGATCGGGAAACTTCGGGATACGTCAGGTCATCGTTGATCTCTATGGTTCGGTGATCAATGTTCTTGAATACTTCAGTCTTCTCCGGGAGTTCTAGGCATTTGCGAAGTAACAATATATGGAACACATTATGCACTGCTGACATCTCCTCTAGCAGTTCCAGTTGATACGATACTTCTCCTTAACGATTCAAAATCTTGAAAGGTCCGATATACCTAGGGGATAACTTTCCTTTGAGCTAGAAACGTTGCATTCCCTTCAAAGGAGACACTTTGAGATACACAAAATCTCCGATATTGAAGGCGAGGTCTCGACGTCTCTTGTCGGCATAACTCTTCTGTCTGGATTGGGCGGTCTTGAGTTGCTCATGGATGTTGTGAACTTTCTCTTCTGCTTCTCATAGGATGTCGGGTCCAAAAATCTACTCTCTCCTACTTCCGACCAATTCAAAGGGGTACGACACTTCCTTCCATACATGAATTCAAATGGGGCCATTTGCAAACTGGCTAGATAACTGTTGTTGTAAGAAAATTCTGCGGAAGGCAGACAATCTTCCCATTTTGATCCATACTCTAGCACACAAGCTCTCAACATATCTTCGAGTATTTGATTTACTCGCTCCGTTTGTCCATTGGTCTGAGGGTGATAAGCTGTGCTGAAATCCAGTCGGGTTCCTAATCCTTCTTGGACTTTCTTCCAAAATCTCGAGGTAAACCGTGTTCCTCGATCCGACACAATGTTCTTGGGGACTCCGTGCAAACTAACGATTCTAGCGATGTACAACTCTGCTAGCTTCGAACTCTGGTAGGTGGTCTTCACTGGTAAGAAATGGGCGACTTTGGACAGTCTATCTACTATGACCCAAATAGAGTCATTTCCTTGACTAGATGTAGGCAAACCAGTGATAAAATCCATTTCAACTGAATCCCATTTCCATTCCGGAATCTGCAATGGTTGCAATAGTCCTGCGGGTCTCTGATGTCCCGCCTTAACTCTCTAACAGATATCACGCTTGGCTATGTAGCTTCCCATTTCTCTCTTCATCTTATGCCACCAAAATTGCTCCTTCAAATCCTGATACATCTTTGTTCCTCTGGGGTGGATAGAATAAAGAGTATCATGGGCTTCTTTCAAAATAGCTTGCTTCAACTTGGAATCTGCAGGCACACAGAGACGTCCTTTGTACCAAAAAACTCCTCCTTCATCTTCGGTGAATCCAGGTACTTTGCATGTACCGATACGATGTTTGATTCCGTTGATACTAGCATTTCCTTTCTGCGCCTCCTTGATCTGACTGATCAAAGTGGGTTGATGTTCTATGCTAGCCAAAAATACTTCACTTAATAATTCCATTCTAAAATCTTCCATCTCCTTGTGCAAACTTGGTTGCTCCTTCAAAATAACAGAGTTCAATCGACATGGCAATCTACTAAGGGCATCTGCTACCACATTGGCTTTATCAGGGTGATAGTGAATGTCCAGATCATAGTCCTTGATTAACTATATCCATGTCCTTTGCCTCATATTCATGTCCTTCTAAGTGAATATATAGTTCAGGCTCTTGTGATCTGAATAAATCTCACAATGGTTTCCCATAAGGTAATCCCTCCATGTCTTCAGGGCTAGAACTACGGCTGCTAGTTCAAGATCATGGGTAGGATAATTCTGCTCATGTTGCTTGAGTTGTCGGGATAGATATGATATGACTTTTCCATCTTGCATTAGCACACATCCGAGACCGATCTTGGATGCGTCACAATACAAATCAAAGGGCTTCGTGATATCCGGCATAATCAAGATTGGGGCTGAGATTAATCTCTTCTTGAGTTCTTGAAAACTCGCTTCACATTTGTCCGTCCATTCAAATTTCTTATCCTTCTTCAACAATTGGGTCATGGGTCTAGCGATACTCGAGAATCCTTCTACGAACTTGCGGTAATATCCCGCTAATCCGAGAAAAGCACGAACTTGGGTTTGAGTGGTCAGAGCTTGCCAATCTTCAACGTCCTTCACCTTCGCGGGGTCAATTGCAATTCCTCCGGCTGACACAATATGTCCGAGGAATCCTACTTCCTGTAACCAAAATTCACATTTGCTGAACTTGGCATACGACTGATGCTCTCTAAGGGTTCCAAGAATGATCCTTAGGTGTAGCTCATGTTCTTCTTCTGATTTGGAATAGATCAGAATGTCATTGATGAAAACAACGACAAACTTATCCATGAAGTCCATAAAAATCTTATTCATGAGATTCTTGAAATAAGCGGGGGCATTGGTTAATCCAAAATACATGACAGTGTACTCATACAATCGATATCTAGTGGTAAAGGCAGTCTTCAAAATATCCTTTGCACGAATCTTGAGTTGATGATAACCAGTTTCAAGATCAATGTTAGAAAACAATTTGGCACCCATCAACTGGTCAAACAGGTCTTCTATCTTCGGTACTGGGTACTTGTTTTTGATGGTGACATCATTCAACTTCCGATAATCCGTATACAAACGGTTACCTCCATCATTCTTGTCCACAAACAAGACAGGTGATCTCCGTGGCGACACACTTGGTTGGATCAATCCTATCTCCAGCATAGCATCCAGTTGCTTCTTTAGCTCCACTAATTCAGACGGGTTCATACTATAAGGTCTCTGGGCTATGGGTCTGGTTCCATTTGTTAGTTCAATGATAAACTCGATATCTTGATCTGGGGGCATACCGGGCAAAACATCTAGGAATACATCGGGGTATTCACAGACTACTCTGACTTGGTCAATGGTTGGTTGGGCTAGACTCTTGTTGCACTTGAATTGACGGGGCAAGGTTTCAGATACATGCTCTACTGATATTCCGGCTGTATTGGTCATGGTTATGGCTTTCTTGGCATAGTCGATTAATCCTTCATGTTTTGACATCCAATCCATTCCTAGTACTACTTCCAAACCTTTAGTTCCAAGTACTATTAGATTAGCTTAAAAATCTATGCCATGGATTCGGATAGGTACGACCTTGCAAATTTGTCTAGCTTTGGTGGTTGAACCAGGTATTTGAACTATCATAACATGCTTCAATTTTGTTGGTTGAATCTTACTAGTGCATGCAAATTCTTCTGTAACAAACGAGTGTGATGCTCCAGAATCAAACAACACTCTTGCAAGTACCGAGTTAATAGAAAACATACCCAGCATGACATCTGGCGCTTCTTGGGCTTCTTCAGCATGCATGAGAAATAGACGGCTGTTGCGGTTGAGCGAATTCCCTGGGGCAAATCTTCTTCCAGGCTGAACACGACGCTACTGCTAAGCTAGGGCATTCACATTGGGGTTGTTGCAGTCTTCTTGGGGCACTCATTGGAATAGTGACCCTTGGTTCCACATTCATAACAAGTCACTTGGGACTTGTCCTTTGCTGCAGCAGGCACCACATTGCTTCCAGTTCTCGGGGCAGTATTGGTGTTGGTGGCGACATTGTTGTTGTTGAACTTGGGCGGTGCACGACTGAAATTGCTGGGGTTGCCGGGGTTGTTGTTGTGATTTCCTCCGGGCCTTGGGTTTCCTCCTCCACGGTTGGGATAGGTCGGACGGTTCATCGGGGGTCTATTGGTTCTTGGGGCAAATCCTGGAGATGGGTTGGGGCGTTACTTTGGGGTATGGTGGGTTCCTGGTTGATGCATCATTCTACGCTTGCGGTTCTCATTGGCTTGGTTGATCTTGCCTTCCATCTGAATGGCAGAATCCACTAGGGCTTCAATGTCAGCAAATGGAATGTTGACTAACACTGTCTGCATCTCATCATGCAGACCATTCAATAATCTCTCCTTTTTCTTGGGTTCAGTGTCAATCTCATCCGGTGCATACCTAGCCAATGACAAAAATTTGTCATGGTACTCAACTACTTTCATCCTCCCTTGCTTAAGTTCTCGGAATTCATCTCTCATCCTCGTGATCAAACCCGGTGGCACATGGGTTCTGCTGAATTTAAGCTTGAATTCATCCCAAGTCATCATTTGACCTCCATTCATGGCGCGAACGCTGTTCCACCAACCTCTTGTATCTCCGGCCAGATAGTGGGTGGCAAACAGTACTTTCTCGTTGGCTTCTACTCCTGCAACTTCTAAGTTGTTCTCCATGGTTTGCAGCCAATCATCTGCATCTAGGGGCTCTTCAGACTTAGTAAAGATGGGTGGATTGGTATTTTGGAAGTTCTTGAACTTGGATCCATGGTTGTCCTGGTTTCCTTGGCCTTGGTTGTTGTTGGCCATCTGAGCTATCTGTTGAAGGCTGGCTAAGTTGGCTTGACGTTCGGCTCTTTCAGCTTCGCGGTCAGAAACCAACAGTTGCAAGATTTGCAAAATCAGGTCCGGGGATGAAGTGCTTCCTACGCGAGGCATCTGAAGATTGAGATAGATCATGAGACAAGAGGGAAATTTCTAAGGTTCGGGTTTTGTTTTTGAAAAGTTCTCAAAGTTTGACTTAGATTTTTCTAGCAACTTGCTTTTCATTCATTCATTCATAGCACACGATACAAACACACACCACAACAAGGAAAAACAAATGGTTTTCAGAACCATTCAGTGAAACTACGATATAGTGGGACCGGGTACAACTTCACTAACGCTTGTGCTCAAGTGATACTACTCCTCGGAGTCGGTGGCTTCATCATCCTCATCATCATCATCATCAATGAAGGCGAAGTCATCCTCATCGGTGAAGAAGTCCATCGCCTGATCCTCCAGAAAGTCATCTCGTCACTAAGGTAAGAGTAGGGGTCTCCACGGATATCCTTCCCTGCATTCTCCCTCTCCTCAAGCTGCATATCCCTCTCATGGACGGTCTCCTCCAACTTTGTGATCCTGTGGCAAAGACGGGCAATGATACGCTCCTTCTTGTCAAGCTGAAGGCGACGAGACTGGTGATCCTTCACCAGCATGGCAATGGTCTGGTCCTTCTTGACTGTGATGGCGTAGTTGTGGTTGGCGTAGGAGCGGGAATTGTCCAACTCCTTCTGCCGGTCATACATCATGAAGCTGAGGTGGTCCACTTGATTCTTCAGCTCAGGGTGCTATGGTGCCTCCAGTGGCTATCCCATAACATCACGCCTTGGGCAGAACTCAAAGTGGGTACCCTTGATCTGATTGATACTCTGCCCACACAGACATGCAAGAGCTTCCTTGATATGGGGTGGCCCGATCTTCTCAGCAAGCACTTGTCGATGATGATGGTGGATGATAGATAACTAGCCTGTAGCTATGAACTCTCCCGCTCGAACCCTGAAGCCAATGCAACTGATCTCGAACCCTATGGGATATTCACAACACCACGCTCTTGCGCACGCATTACCATTTAACGGTAGTTTGCAATCTACTGATTCCCAGTGGAACAACAGATCACACTCAATTGCAATTGTCTAACACGATCATAGGTAATTCGAGAGGTTCTAGATAGAAACAACTCCAAAATATTTTAATGTGGTCTAACCGGAAAGAAACGGTACCCCCATATATTTAAGAGAGAGGGGAGGCTAGGCTAAGAGTCCAAGACGACGACTACAACTAAGATACATGACGACCCAGGTGGGACAGATCTCTAGGCGCACAGGCATGTTTCCTGCCGTGGCAGCATATTGGGCCTAAAACGTGCCGCAGTAGGACTCTTCTGCCGTGGCAGTATTTGGCATTGTTTCTCTGCCGCGGCAGAGACTCTGCTAGGTGTTGATCCCTTCCTTTGTAGCTCCTTGCGCTTCCTCCCTCTCCTCCCTCGCGCTTGCTTCATTGATCAACACACCTTACTCCATGTGCTTCACCTCCTTGCTCCGTGCTATACCTTCTTCTCCAATGTACCTAATCATACAATAACACAAAGACTTAGGCAGTATAAAATTCTCATTAAGTAAAAAATTAGACTCATTAAGAAACAAATTCACCTGTTGTTCTAGTAGCTTAGCACGAGCTCTTGTAATTGGTGCAATTCTAACCTCAGTGGACTTATCCTTGTTAGTAACAGCTGGAACATCATCAGTAGTAACTGGGGTAGGTGTAAGTATAGGGATGTCCTCATCATCTCCCCCCCTTCAAAAGGCATCGACCTCGACGCTCCAAGGTCTTCTCCATCATATGGTGATAAATCAGCAACATTGAAATTGTTGCTAACTCCACCAAATTCAGCAATAGGTATATCAATCGAGTAGGCATTATCATTCATCTTGGATAACACCTTGTAAGGACCAACACCAAGTGGCTTCAACTTGGATTGGCGCAGCAATGGCAACCTATCCTTGTGCAGATGTACCCAAACCATATCACCGGGCTTGAACAACACTTCCTTCCTTGCTTGATTTCTGGCAGCAGCAATGTTCTTGCCTTTCTTCTCAATAGCCTCGTGAGTCTTCTCATGAATCTTTTTCACATATTCTGCATGTCTTGATGCCTCCATATCAACTCTCTCATGTAATGGTAAAGGGAACAAATCCAGTGGCGTCAATGGCTTGAAACCATACACCACCTCAAAAGGACAAAGTTGAGTGGTTGAATGTACTGCCCTATTGTAAGCAAACTCAACATGTGGCAAACACTCTTCCCACTCCCTCAGATTCTTCTTTTTCATAGTTCTTAATAGTTGTGACAATGTTCTATTCACCACCTCTGTCTGACCATCTGTTTGGGGATGACAAGTAGTACCGAATAGTAGCTTCCCCCATAAATTCTTCCAAAAGTAGCTCATAAACTTCACATCCCGATCAGAAACAATTGTTCTTGGTACGCCATGTAATCTCACAATGTCCCTCAAAAACAGGTTAGCAACATGCGACGCATCGTCGCTTTTGTGGCAGGCAATAAAATGAGCCATCTTAGAGAATCTATCTACTACCACAAATATAGAATCATGCCCTCTCTGGGTTTTAGGTAGACCTAGCACAAAATCCATACTAATGTCTTCCCATGGTGCAGTGGGTGCAGAGAGAGGGGTATACAAACCATGAGGCTTCAATTTCGATTTCGACTTGTGGCATGTAATACATCGGCTTACAAATCTGTACACATCACGCCTCATCTTGGGCCAATAAAAATGATCAGCAAGCATGAGTAATGTCTTTTCACGCCCAAAGTGACCCATTAAACCACCAGCATGTGATTCCTGCACTAAGAACAAACGCAACGACGATTCCGGAATACATAGTTTGTTAGCTCGAAACAAATATCCATCATGTATATGATACCTATCCCATGCGTTTCGAAGAGCACACAAACGATATGGTTCAGCAAAATCATTGTCAGTTGCATAAAGTGCACAAATACTCTCTAATCCAGGAATTTTAACATCAAGATTCGTTAATAGCATGTTTTTCCTAGACAAAGCATCAACAACTACATACTCTTTTCCCTTCTTATATTGAATGATGTATGGAAAAGATTCAATAAACTCAACCCATTTAGCTAATCTCCTATGCAAGTTTGATTGAGCTTTTAGATACTTTAAAGCTTCATGATCAAAATGTATGATAAACTCTTTTGGCCACAAATAATGTTGCCAAACTTCTAGTACTCTAACAAGTGCATACAATGCTTTATCATATATAGGATAGTTCAATCTAGCACCAGTAAGTTCCTCAGAAAAATATGCTATAGGGCGACCCTCTTAAATCAAAACGCCACCAATACTTATACCACTAGCATCACATGCAACTTCAAATTGCTTTGTAAAATCAGGCAATGCAAGTAATGGTGTAGAAGTAAGCAAACATTTTAATGTATCAAATGCAATGTCTTGGGCTGCGCCCCACACAAATGGCACACCTTTCTTAGTCAAATCATTCAATCGTGCAGCAATAGTGCTAAAATCCTTCACAAAGAGCCTATAGAATCCAGCTAATCCATGGAAACTACGCACTTGACTAACATTCATGGGAATAGGCCAATTCTGAATTGATTCAATTTTAGATTGATCTACTTCTACCCCATGCTTACATACAACATACCCCAAAAATATGACCGTATCTTTTGCAAATGTGCACTTCTCAAGATTAGCATACAATTGATGATCACGCAACACTTGAAAAACTTGTCGGATATGATTACAATGTTCAGTTTCGTTGTGGCTATAGATAAGAATATCATCAAAATAAACAACCACAAAATGACCAATGAATTCTCTCAAAACATGATTCATTAATCTCATGAATGTACTAGGTGCATTAGTAAGCCCAAAAGGCATGACTAGCCATTCATATAAGCCAAATTTAGTTTTGAAAGCAGTTTTCCACTCATCCCCTTCTTTCATCCTAATTTGATGATAACCACTACGCAAATCAATCTTAGAGAAAATAGCAGCACCACTCAATTCGTCAAGCATATCTTCTAAGCGTGGAATAGGATGACGATGTCGAATAGTGATGTTATTAATAGCTCTACAATCTACACACATGCGCCATGTACCATCTTTCTTAGGAACTAAAACAACAGGAACAACACAAGGGCTAAGAGAAACACGAATGTACCCTTTGTCGAGTACTGCTTGTACTTTTTTTTGTATCTCCTAGTTTCTTCGGGGTTGGTCCTGTAGGGTGCACGGTTAGGTAATGTGGCTCCTAGAATAAGATCAATCTGATGCTCTATGCCGCGCATGGGAGGAAGTCCAGCGGGCACCTCCTCTGGAAACACATCACCAAAGTCCTGCAAAACAGTAGAGACACCAATAGAAATAGGGGTCATGTCGTTAGAAACTAAAACCTCACCCTTATACATGAGCACAAGAGGCATGGCACTAGGATCCTCTCGAAACTCTCTCATATCTTCCTTGGTGGCTAGCATTAATAGGTTAGGTACTCTCTCTCTTTTCTTTATATCACTCTTTGAAGGCTCCATAACATCATGTACAGCTGCAACACTCTCACGGCCTCCAACAGATGCATCTTTCAAATTCACCTATATTTTTTGTCTAGACTCATTGACAATCTGTTGTGGTGTCATTGGTTGCAGGTTAATCTTCTTGCCTTTAAACTCCAAGTGAAAAGTATTGGCACGGCCATTGTGTTGCACATGGCGATCATATAACCAAGGCCGGCCCAATAACAAATGGCAAACAGTCATAGGAACCACATCAAAATCAATAGAATCTCTGTATGGCCCTATTTCAAAATTCACTCTCATCATATGGTTTACCTTCATCTCACCACCGTCACTTAACCACTATATGTAGTATGGCTTGGGATGAGGTAAATAAGATAAATTCAGCTTGGCACATAACTCCTTGCTTGCAAGATTCCTGCAGCTGCCTCCATCAATAATTACTTTGCAAGCTTTGTTAGGGCCAACGAGAGCTTTTGTTTGGAACAAATTGCAGCGCTGAGAGTCAAGCACTGGCTGCACACTAAGAATGCGTGGAGATACTACTATAGTAGGTTCATGCTTAGGAAAGGCATCCATACCTTCCTCTTCAGAATCAGCATCATGATTAGCAGGATCAACATCATCTCCATTCTCATACTCTCCTTGATCATTGACAAACATCACCTTGCGGTTTGGACAATCTCTCATGTAGTAACCTCTACCTCCGCAAGTGTGACACTCCACATCACGAGTATGTGCAGTTGACATATTCGAAGCTGAACTAGCCGCGGGAGCAACTGGTTTCTTAGTATTAGAACCAAAAGAGGGCGATGGAACAGGCTTGGCCGCTGATGTAGTAGGGTAACTGGGCGCGGTTGGAGGCGCCATAGGAGATGACGTGGCCCTGGGGAACCGACTAGTAGCTGGAAAACGACGTGCCTTAGCTTCCTCCGCGAGCTGTGACTCGACCTCTCTAGCATGATGCAACAACTCGTTCATGTTCTCATACTTGTGATGACGCACTATGCTCTTTATTGGTAACCTCAAATTGTTGATAAATCATTGCATGGTCATCTCAAGTGATTCTCGGATTCGAGCACGTTGCATAAGCATATCCATCTCCATGTAGTACTCATCATCTGTCAAGTTTCCTTGCTTCAATTGTGTCAACTTGTCAAAAACGGAGCGCAAGTAATTGGTGGGTACAAAACGTTCCTTCATGATAAGCTTCATCTCTCGCCAAGTCATCACCGGAAGGTCATTGTCATCCCTTCTATGCTGAACAAGAGCATCCCACCATCGCAAAGCATAACCATCAAATTCTAACGCTGCAAGTTTGACCTTCTTTTCTTCAGTATACTCATACAAGCGCCAAAGCTTCTCTATCTTCAACTCCCATGTCAAATAATCTTCAGGATGAATGGAACAATCAAACTTGGTAATTGAGAATTTAGGCTTGCCCAAACCATCATCAACCGGCTGTATAGGTACACGCTGAGCACGACCGATAGGGGCAAAACCACGACCATGTAATGGTGCGGGTGCAGGAGCATTAGGGCGTCCCCTACCTAGGGCGTCCCCTACTTACTTCTGCACCATTACTTACTTGCACACCTTTCTTAGTCAAATCATTCAACACTTGCAAAACTTGTCGGATATGATTACAATGTTCAGTTTCGTTGTGGCTATAGATAAGAATATCATCAAAATAAATAACCACAAAACGACCAATGAATTCTCTCATAACATGATTCATTAATCTCATGAATGAACTAGGTGCATTAGTAAGTCCAAAAGGCATGACTAGCCATTCATATAAGCCAATTTTAGTTTTGAAAGCAGTTTTCCACTCATCCCCTTCTTTCATCCTAATTTGATGATAACCACTACGCAAATCAATCTTAGAGAAAATAGTAGCACCACTCAATTCATCAAGCCTATCTTCTAAGCGGGGAATAGGATGACGATATCGAATAGTGATGTCATTAATAGCTCTACAATCTACACACATGCGCCATGTACCATCTTTCTTAGGAACTAAAATAACAGGAACAACACAAGGGCTAAGAGAAACATGAATGTACCCTTTGTCGAGTAGTGCTTGTACTTGTTTCTGTATCTCCTTAGTTTCTTCGGGGTTGGTCCTGTAGGGTGCACGGTTAGGTAATGTGGCTCCTAGAATAAGATCAATCTGATGCTCTATGCCGCGCATGGGAGGAAGTCCAGCGGGCACCTCCTCTAGAAACACATCACCAAAGTCCTGCAAAACAGTAGAGACACCAAGAGAAATAGGGGTCATGTCGTTAGAAACTAAAACCTCACCCTTATACATGAGCACAAGCTGCTTGGCACTAGGATCCTCTTGAAACTCTCTCATATCTTCCTTGGTGGCTAGCATTAATAGGTTAGGTGATAGGGCAAAGGTGTCTGATCTTTCGATGAGATGGTGATAGTCGATTTGGTGGAGTTCGGGCTTGACGATCCGACTACACGTGCGAGCACGAGCGCCAATACAATCGCTAGGCCAATCTCCTGGAGGTTACCGATCCTGCGGAAACACGATCAGCCTGACCAGCGAGGGTCTTAATTCCTACCTGAAATCAAGAACAAGTAAGAACTAATATTGCAATCAAGATATTGCAGATTAAGAAGAAAGCTTTATTGAAAAGGTGGGATCCTGTATAGGTGCGAAGTACAAGAGGCCTCTCCGACGCTCGAGCCTTGGCGAAGTTCCTATGATGGCTAACTTAATGTCTAAACAAAATCCGAGTCTACGGTGACGGCTATGGGGAGTATTTAAGGAGGAAAAGGTGGGTTTTCGGCCAGCCATAGAAGTGGTGGCCAAATCCAACCCTAGAAGTCCTTTTTCTCCTCAAATACGGACTCTAAAAAGTGGCTAATTAAAATCCTGCAAAAATTACATGGGCCTGGCCCAAAATAAAGGTGTCGCAGCACCATATTAAGCTATGGACGAATTTGTGAAGTATTAATCTTGAATATTTCGTCCAAGCCTTCTTTCTTCATTATGGTGGCCTCAAAGTTCTGAAATCTTCATCTCTGGCCTTCTCTTGAATCATCTCATGTTTGCTGCCATCTCCATGCATGGCCATGCTCCAATGCTTGTCCCTCTCATCCATGCTTGGCCCATCATTCCGAAGAGTAATAAATACATCTGATTTAGGCAGCATCATATTCTCATGTATGTGAGGAATAGTTCCAAGAAACGAAAGTACCTCATAGTTAAGTTGTTTGGCACGAGATCTTGTGATAGGACCTTGTATGTGTGTAGCTATAGGTACAACGGTTGTATCAATAGATGGGATGTCCACATCATTAGGTACTCTCTCTCTCTTTTCTTTATATCACTCTTTGTGATTGGGCAAAGGTGTCCGATCTTTCGATGAGATGGAGATAATCGATTTGGTGGAGTCCGGGCTTGACGGTCCGACTACACGTGCGAGCACGAGCGCCAATGCAATCGCTCGGTTCAATCTCTGATACCACTTGATAGGGCAAAGGTGTCCGATCTTTCGATGAGATGGAGATAGTCGATTTGGTGGAGTTCGCGCTTGACGATCCAACTACACGTGCGAGCATGAGCGCCAATGCAATCGCTAGGCCAATCTCCTGGAGGTTATCGATCCTGCGAGAACACGATCAGCCTGACCAGCGAGGGTCTTAATTCCTACCTGAAATCGAGAACAAGTAAGAACTAATATTGCAATCAATATATTGCGGATTAAGATGAAAGCTTTATTGAAAAGGTGGGATCCTGTATAGGTGCGAAGTACAAGAGGCCTCTACGACGCTCGAGCCTTGGCGAAGTTGCTATGATGGCTAACTTAATGTCTAAACAAAATCCGAGTCTATGGTGACGGCTATGGGGAGTATTTAAGGAGGAAAAGGTGGGGTTTCGGCCAGCCATAGAAGTGGTGGCCGAATCCAACCGTAGAAGTCCTTTTCTCCTCAAATACGGACTCTAAAAAGTGGCTAATTAAAATCCTGCGAAAATTACATGGGCCTGGCCCAAAATAAAGGTGTCGCAGCACCATATTATGCTATGGACGAATTTGTGAAGTATTAATCTTGAATATTTCGTCCAAGCCTTCTTTCTTCATTATGGTGGCCTCAAAGTTCTGAAATATTCATCAGTGGCCTTCTCTTGAATCATCACATGCTTGCTGCCATCTCCATGCATGGCCATGCTCCAATGCTTGTCCCTCTCATCCATGCTTGGTCCATCATTCCTAAGAGTAATAAATACATCTGATTTAGGCAGCATCATATTCTGATGTATGTGAGGAATAGTTCCAAGAAACGAAAGTACCTGATAGTTAAGTTGTTTGGCACGAGATCTTGTGATAGGTCCTTGTATGTGTGTAGCTGTAGGTACAACGGTTGTAACAATAGATGGGATGTCCACATCACTTTTTAGGCTCCATAACATCATGTACAGCTGCAACACTCTCACGGCCTCCAACAGATGCATCTTTCAAATTCACCTCTATTTTTTTGTCTAGACTCATTGACAATCTGTTGTGGTGTCATTGGTTGCAGGTTAATCTTCTTGCCTTTAAACTCCAAGTGAAAAGTATTGACACGGCCATTGTGTTGCACATGGCGATCATATAACCAAGGCCAGCCCAATAACAAATGGCGAACAGTCATAGGAACCACATCAAAATCAATAGAATCTTTGTATGGCCCTATTTCAAAATTCACTCTCACCATATGGTTTACCTTCATATCACCACTGTCACTTAACCACTGTATGTAGTATGCCTTGGGATGAGGTAAATAAGATAAATTCAGCTTGGCACATAACTCCTTGCTTGCAAGATGCGTGCAGTTGCCTCCATCAATAATTACTTTGCAAGCTTTGTTAGGGCCAAGGAGAGCTTTTATTTGGAACAAATTGCAGCGCTGAGAGTCAAGCACTGGCTGCACACTAAGAATGCGTGGAGATACTACTATAGTGGGTTCATGCTAAAGAAAGGCATCCATACCTTTCTCTTCAGAATTAGTGATGCAGCCCAACCTACGATCGTTACTACATCAAGGTCTCCAACTTACGCCAAGTCGTCATGGACTCCAAAGGTGAATCCGTTCCTCTATGCGAGCTCACTTCATACCCTATTGAATGGTATGCTACTTCATACTCCGTCACATATGCATGATAGGTTCACACCGACCAGTACGGAGGCAAGGGAGGAAGCCCGGAACATCAAGCCCGACAAGACGGAGGCTTGGAAGAGGAGACGGAAGAAGACAGGTCGGCAGCTGCCAGGTCCAAGCGGTACTACCGGTCGGCGGAACCGGTACTACCGGTCAGCGGTACTACCGCCCCTGCCCACGCCTGATCAAGCCTGCGCCATCGCCACTGGATGCCCCGGTACTGGCTTGCGGTACTACCGCCCGCAAGCGGTACTACCGGATACCATGAGCGGTACTACCGGTGATGACCGGTACTACCGGTCCCAAGTCCGGTACTACCGGTCATGCCTGTGCCTGCGCGCACCAGTTGGGCCACAGCCCATGTATCCCCTTTACTTACCTATTCGCCTAGTTTATCCCCAAACTACCCTTGTTTAGTGGCTGGCCTATAAATAGAGCCCCCACCCCTCATGTATCCCTTAGGCATAGATGATAGACTAAAGAAAACCCCCATTGTGGAATCTCTAGTTTTGCCTCATCCCCTTTACCAAGGGGACCGACTATCGTCACCAACCTCGATTGGACTTTGCATCATGCATCCATCATTGAACAAGGCCTTGGAGTTCGATGTCTCGTCTCCAAGTTGTCAAGACCCTCCCCAAGGTGTTCTTCCCTCTCCGATGTGGATTTGAGGGAGCACGTTGACCGATCTTTCCTTGCGAGGATTCTATCGGACCGGTGGCCGCCGTTCGGGAGCAATCAGCCTTGTATCGTGTGAGTTTTGCGTGTGTTCATCGTGTTCTTCGCGAGGTGTGTGTTCGCTTCCGCTACCTTCTCCCTTTCCCCTCGCTTTCCCATCGATTTGACCACGAGATCCGTGAATATAGGGCCACCCAAGAGGTTAACCCCTCCATCATCTGGTATCAGCAGCTTTTGGTTGCCACGGATTTCTCATCGATTTGGTCTTTTCCCCATAAATTCGAAAATTCCACCAAAAATAGCCCCAATTCGTGTTTTGGATTGATCTGTCATTTGAGTGCGTTTTGGTAGGTTTTGATCCGTGGATTACTTGCTAAACTTGTTGATCTACCTTCCTTTGCGTTCCCATAGCCTAATTCCTTGATTTCCCCCTTCGATTTGGTGTTTTTCTAAAACATTTTCCGCCCAAATCACCCCAAAATCGCGAAAACACGTCAAATCTGGGCGTCCCTGGACCAACCGGTACTACCGGGCTCAAAACCCGGTACTACCGCACCTCCCCGGTACCTAAACGGTACTACCGGGCCTCTGGAAACCCGGTACTACCGCTTCAAATCCCGGTAATACCGCCCAGTACAGAAAGAAAACACCAGGTTTTCAGATTTCAGCCGCTCACCGTTTTGAGCATAGCTTTTGCATTCAAACTCGGATTTTGGTGTTCTTTAGCTCGTTTCGAAGAAGAGAAGGAGCTCTACATCATCATACACGTTGTTCATGCTATCTACTCCATCCAAATTCATTGAGCAAGGCGGAATCCAACAATAAAGGGTGAAGATCGTCGACGAAAGGTATAAACATTCCGCGACTTCTCCCCACTTGCATTCCTTTGTGAACCCCACTATCTTTGCGAGCAACAAACACCTATTGAGACTAGTTCCTCTTATGATTGCTTGGGCTATGCACATTTGATACCTTGTAGATTCCGAGCAAACATTGTGAGCGCTATCTCATATAGTTATCTTGTATAGTTGTTGGCACAAGGAAGAGGCAAGTGAAAAAGAAATAAAAAGAAAAAGAGTGATACAAAAAGAAAAAAAAGAGAAAAAAAAGGAAAAGAGAAAAAGAAAGAAATATCCATGTGCCTCATAGAATAGGAAGCGCAAGCTCGATGAACATCATATAGGTGGTACTTATTGTGCATATCTTGTAGCCCACCAATCTTGTGCAATCGAACTAGCGTCTCTCCTTGTACTTGTGTGACACGAGCTTATAGTCTTCGCTAGGTAATCATTTGGTTCTTAGCTCACTTTCTCCGTCGCACAAGTCCCATTTATCCCACCGTGTGTGTTTCCTTGTACATATTTCCTATCTTGTGGATTGACTTGTTTTGCTTTGTGATCATTGTGGTTCTTTACTTGCCATTACAACATCTTGATTTCGGATTGGTTCTTGACATGCCACTTTCCATACCTATCCACCATAGGCCTTGTGTGTGTGTGTGTGTGTGTGTTTTGGTTCGTAGTTGGTTTTGGTGTTCCGCGTGAACTTCACTTTGCTTGGTTTATTGCTCTCAAGTGTGGCCACTTGTATGATACGATCTTCTAAGGTAAAGTAAGGTTTGACGTTGTATCCCTAACTCCCACTACCACTTCCATATACACCGCTTGGTCTTGTGCATCATGTCTAGGGACTCCGGAACCGAGGATGATATCTATGAAGAATCCATGATGAGCCACCATGACTACGACTCCACAAGTATAGAGGACATGACGGAGCACAACACCAACAATGGCTCCGCATGCTTTGAGGACCCGGAGCACTACACCTACGACGACTCCCCAAGCATGGGCGACTTCAAGAACGACAACGACAAGCTCCTCAAGTCGCACCGACCAAGACGGAGCCTCCAACTCGAGTGCGCCAAGGTCCATCATCAAATGGACAAGTTCCAAAGCGACCTCCACAACTTCAAGAAGGACATGGACAACGACTTAGACAAAAACATGGGGATGGTCGCCAAGACTAATGATGCTTTGCGCTCATTAGAAAAACTTACAAGGAAGAGTGCCAATGTCAAGGGCCATCGTCGTGAGCGTCATATGGATGAACAAGTGCGCCACCTACATCAACCATCGGCAAGGCACGCCAATGACCTCCGTTGACACCATCACAAGGCACCTTCAACTTCTAGTGCCACCACCAAAATAGCACCAAGAGCAAGCCTTCGTCCATGCCATCAAACTTCAAAGACTACGCTTGCATTTGAAGACCTCATGAATGAGGAAAATGAAGACCTCTACTTCGCCAAGTTGGATAGCATGAGCCTACCTCCACCACTACTACGAGATGGCCACAAGACGGTCGAGCATGGGATTTTCCCTTCGACCATGGAGGAGAGCGATGATGCCCAACTTATGGCATCCAACCTTGAAGGCGACAAGGTCAAGAATGGTGAGCATGGGATTTTCCCTTCACCAAAGGAGGCGCATGGAGTTGAGGAAACCGAGCCTACCCCCATATGCTTGAGTGATGATGTGGTACCAATCCCATGTGAGTATGAGAGCCACTTAGCCCACTTGAGTGAGAACAAGAGTGATATGAGTGACTCCACCTTATGTGAGATTGAGTGCTTCCACTTGGAGGGCATGAGCGATACTCCTAGTGAGTTGAGAGTGGTAGTTGATAGGTCAAGTGAGACCATTTCGATTTCTAACAACTTACCCTCTACCTCTAGTGAGTTCTCTTGTGTTATGCTAGGTTCCATGAATGAAGACGCTCCAAGCCATGAAGCAATGATGCCTCACTTGGAGAAGATGTACATGGTGCACGGAGATGATGCTACGCCATGGCTACATCAAGAAAACGAAGTCGTCCACAAGGATGCCACTACTTCAACAACACCCACTTCATATGAGAGGTATGAAGAAGGTAACAATAAGGGTGTTGACGATGCCATGATCCCACTAGTGGACATGATGAATTGTGAGGATATGCATGTTTTGGATGTTACTTGTGACATTACATATGCTTCACTCATATTCCCATGTGATGCTTTGCCTTTGCATAATATTGATCATGTGGAATTGTTTGATTGCAAACTCATTTCCATAAACATGCCATGCTATGCATCTTGTGTGTATCCTCCAATTGCTTTGGACTTGCCTTGTCATGCTAGTCATTCAATTTCTCCCATTGCTTGCGATAAGATGAATACTTGCTATTTCACTTGTTTTGCTTGCAACAATATTGATCATATGCGTCATAATGAGATGGCCCCCATAGCTTTCTCAATTTTTGGAGATTTTGATGATTGCCATGATAAGCATGTTCCCCACTTGCATACTCACCATGCATCTATTTCATACTTGAATGACATTAATGGTGATGTGCACAAGAAGAGATACGTCATGATGGATGATGTGTATCTCTACCATGCACACACGTTCTTCCTTTTACATATGATGTGTGTAGGTGCCCACACGAGAATGTAAACCTCGGTTGAGCACGAGTTGACAAAAAGAGCTCTAGAGAGCATCCCACAAGTGAGTTCAAGATCGAACCCAGCTCTGATACCTTTTGCATGCTTTGCATCTTTCATGTTGGCAAATTGCTCTTTCCTATGGTTTGATTGCAAGCATGTTAATGGTATTATCTCACCTTGTGACATTCATGTTTCTTCGCTTTTAGATAATGATGTTTTGTGTGTTGTAACAAAATTGTTGAACAATTTCTCTCTCCGATGTTTTGTGTGCAACCACAATTCCATTAAGAGCATGTATTGTCATGAGAGCTTCCAAGAATCTCGTCTTGTTGTTGCAACAAACATAAGGACCACTAGCTCTTTCATTTGGTTTGTTTGCAAACGTGTTGTTTTTGCTTCCGTTTGGGATACTCATATTCCCATGATATTTTCTTTTGATGATTTGTGTGTGACATCCAACATGTTGAACAATTTCTCTTTCCAATGGTTGGTTTGCACACATAATGATGTTGCTTTGGACATTCTTCCTTGCGTGTTTTTGCCGAATTCTCCTATTCTCGCATCAAGGACGTTGATCAAAATTCTAGTCAATTGCCTTGAGTGCCACACTAAAACATTGTATGGAGTTTTTGAGTTCCCACATTTGGATGATGTTCAAACGATTTCCATGCACTTTGACCTTGCATATGCATTCCATTTGCTATACATGCATTGTACTAATAGTGTTGTGAACAAGAATGGACATGCTACATTTGACATGCTCCTCTATCATGCACGAAAATATTTTGCTTGGTCTTTGTTGTGTGAAGGTACAAGTGCATACACGTCAACCTCTACCAACCACGTGTTGACAAGAAGAACCAAAGAGAGTTACCTATTGCCACCCTTCATCGAGCTATCTCTACAAGCTAAGGTGACTTCCTTCTACTTGAGGACTCATGTTATAATCTTCATGAATTGGCTACGCTTTGAGTGTTGCTTCGCTTTTGTCGTGAGCTTTGTAGGCTTCATGGAAGGTGAAGGAACATTGAAGTGTTGTCAAGTCAATCTTCCCGAGGACGACTATATGGTGAACCCCAGGATCAAGGATGTCCTTCGACCTCTTCTACTTCGTGATGAACATGGAGAGTCGAGGACGACTCTTTTTGAAGGGGGGGAGATGATGCAGCCCAACCTACGATCGTTACTACATCAAGGTCTCCAACTTATGCCAAGTCGTCATGGACTCCAAAGGTGAATCCGTTCCTCTATGCGAGCTCACTTCATACCCTATTGAATGGTATGCTACTTCATACTCCGTCACATATGCATGATAGGTTCACACCGACCAGTACGGAGGCAAGGGAGGAAGCCCGGAACATCAAGCCCGACAAGACGGAGGCTTGGAAGAGGAGACGGAAGAAGACAGTCGGTACCCGGTACTACGGTCAGCGGTACTACCGCCCCTAACGCCGCCAATCTGAAGCCTACGCCATCGCCACTGGATGCCCCGGTACTGGCTTACGGTACTACCGCCCGCAAGCGATACTACCGGATACCATGAGCGGTACTACCGGTGATGACCGGTACTACCGGACCCAAGTCCGGTACTACCGGTCATGCCTGTGCCTGCGCGCACCAGTTGGGCCACGGCCCATGTATCCCCTTTACTTACCTATTCGCCTAGTTTATCCCCAAACTACCCTTGTTTAGTGGCTGGCCTATAAATAGAGCCCCCACCCCTCATGTATCCCTTAGGCATAGATGATAGACTAAAGAAAACCCCCATTGTGGAATCTCTAGTTTTGCCTCATCCCCTTTACCAAGGGGACCGACTATCGTCACCAACCTTGATTGGACTTTGCATCACGCATCCATCATTGAACAAGGCCTTGAAGTTCGGTGTCTCGTCTCCAAGTTGTCAAGACCCTCCCCAAGGTGTTCTTCCCTCTCCGATGTGGATTTGAGGGAGCACGTTGACCGATCTTTCCTTGCGAGGATTCTATCAGACCGGTGGCCGCCGTTCGGGAGCAATCGGCCTTGTATCGTGTGAGTTTTGCGTGTGTTCATCATGTTCTTCGCGAGGTGTGTGTTCGCTTCCGCTACCTTCTACCTTTCCCCTCGCTTTCCCATCGACTTGACCACGAGATCCGTGAAGATCGGGCCACCCAAGAGGTTAACCCCTCCATCAATTAGCATCATGATCAGCAGGATCAACATCATCTCCACTCTCATACTCTCCTTGATCATTCACAAACATCACCTTGCGGTTTGGACAATCTCTCATGTAGTGACCTCTACCTCCGCAAGTGTGACACTCCACATCGCGAGTACGTGCAGTTGAGATATTCGAAGCTGAACTAGCCGCAGGAGCAGCTGGTTTCTTAGCATTAGAACCAAAAGAGGGTGATGGAACAGGCTTGGCCGCTGATGTAGTAGGGTAACTGGTCGCGGCAGGAGGCGCCATAGGAGATGACGTGGCCCTGGGGAACCGGCTAGTAGCTGGAAAACGACGTGCCTTAGCTTCCTCCGCGAGCTGTGACTCGGCCTCTCTAGCATGATGCAACAGCTCATTCAAGCTCTCATACTTGTGATGACGCACTATGCTCTTTATTGGTAACCTCAAATTGTTGAGAAATTGTTGCATGGTCATCTCAAGTGATTCTCGGATTCAAGCACGTTGCATAAGCATCTCCATCTCCATGTAGTACTCATCAACTGTCAAGTTTCCTTGCTTCAATTGTGTCAACTTGTCAAAAACAGAGCACAAGTAATTGGTGGGTACAAAACGTTCCTTCATGATACGCTTCATGTCTCTCCAAGTCATCACCGGAAGGTCATTGTCATCCCTTCTATGCTGAACAAGAGCATCCCACCATCTCAAAGCATAACCATCAAATTCTAACGCTGCAAGTTTGACCTTCTTTTCTTTAGTATACTCATACAAGCACCAAAGCTTCTCTATCTTCAACTCCCATGTCAAATAATCTTCAGGATCAATGGAACAATCAAACTTGGGAATTGAGAATTTAGGCTTGCCCAAACCATCATCAACCGGCTGTATAGGTACACACTGATCACGACCGATAGGTAAACCACCATGTAATGTAATGGTTCAGGAGCATTAGGGCGCCCCGCCTAGGGCGCCCCTCGCTACTTCTGCACCATTACTTACTTGCACACCTTTCTGAGTCAAATCATTCAACACTTGCAAAACTTGTCGGATATGATTACAATGTTCAGTTTCGTTGTGGCTATAGATAAGAATATCATCAAAATAAACAACCACCAAAACAACCAATGAATTCTCTCATAACATGATTCATTAATCGCATGAATGAACTAGGTGCATTAGTAAGTCCAAAAGGCATGACTAGCCATTCATATAAGCCAAATTTAGTTTTGAAAGCAGTTTTCCACTCATCCCCTTCTTTCATCCTAATTTCATGATAACCACTACGCAAATCAATCTTAGAGAAAATAGCAGCACCACTCAATTCATCAAGCATATCTTCTAAGCGGGGAACAGGATAACGATATCGAATAGTGATGTCATTAATAGCTCTACAATCTACACACATGCGCCATGTACCATCTTTCTTAGGAACAACACAAGGGATAAGAGAAACACGAATGTACCCTTTGTCGAGTAGTGCTTGTAATTGTTTCTGTATCTCCTTAGTTTCGTTGGGGTTGGTTCTGTAAGGTGCACGGTTAGGTAAGGTGGCGCCTGGAATAAGATCAATCTGATTCTCTATGCCGCGCATGGGAGGAAGTCCAGTGGGCACCTCCTCTAAAAACACATCACCAAAGTCCTGCAAAACAGTAGAGACACCAAGAGAAATAGGGGTCATGTCGTTAGAAACTAAAACCTCGCCTTTATACATGAGTACAAGTGGCATGGCACTAGGATCCTCTCAAAACTCTCTCATATCTTCCTTGGTGGCTAGCATTAATAGGTTAGGCACTCTCTCTCTTTTATTTATATCACTCTTTGTAGGATCTATGACATCATGTACAGCTGCAACATTCTCACGGACTCCAACAGATGCATCTTGCAAATTCACCTCTATTTTCTGTCTAGACTCATTGACAATCTGTTGTGGTGACATTGGTTGCAGGTTAATCTTCTTGCCCTTAAATTCCAAGTGATAAGTATTGGTACGGCCATTGTGTTGTACATGGCGATCATATAACCAAGGCCGACCCAATAAGAAATGGCAAACAGTCATAGGAACCACACCAAAATCAATAAAATCTTTGTATGGCCCTATTTCAAAATTCACTCTCACCATATGGTTTACCTTCATCTCACCACTATCACTTAAGCACTGAATGTAGTATGGCTTGGGATGAGGCAAATAAGATAAATTATGCCTGGACATAACTCCTTGCTTGCATGATGCCTGCAGCTACCTCCATCAATAATTACTTTGCAAGCTTTGTTAGGGCCAACGAGAGCTTTTGTTTGGAACAAATTGCAGCACTGAGAGTCAACCACTGGCTGCACACTAAGAATGCGTGGAGATACCACTATAGTAGGTGCATGCTCCGGAAAGGAATCCATACCTTCCTCTTCAGAATCAGCACCATGACCATCAGGATCAACATCATCTCCACTCTCATACTCTCCTTGATCATTGACAAACATTACCTTGCGGTTTGGTCAACTCTCTTGTAGTGACCTCTACCTCCGCAAGTGTGACACTCCACATCGCGAGTACGTGCAGTTGATATATTCGAACCTGAACTAGCCGCAGTAGACGCTGGTTTCTTAGCATTAGAACCAAAAGAGGGCGAGGGAACAGGCTTGGCCGCTGATGTAGTAGGGTAGCTGGTCGCTGCAGGAGGCGCCATAGAAGATGGCGTGGCCCTGGGGAACCGGCTATGATGTGGACATCCCATCTATTGATACAACCGTGGTACCTACAGCTACACACATACAAGGACCTATCACTCGATCTCGTGCCAAACAACTTAACTATCAGGTACTTTCGTTTCTTGGAACTATTCCTCACATACATGAGAATATGATGCTGCCTAAATCAGATGTATTTCTTAGTCTTAGAAATGATGGACCAAGCATGGATGATAGGGACAAGCATTGGAGCATGGCCATGCATGGAGATGGCAGCAAGCATGTGATGTTTCAAGAGAAGGCCACGGATGAAGATTTCAGAATTTTGATGCCTCCATAATGAGGAAAGAAGGCTTGGACTAGATATTCAAGATTAATACTTCACAAATTCGTCCATAGCTTAATATGGTGCTGCGACACCTTTAATTTGGGCCAGGCCCATGTAATTTTCGCAGGTTTTTAAATAGCCACTTTTTAGAGTTCGTATTTGAGGGGAAAAGGACTTTCTAGGGTTGGATTCGGCCACCACTTCCATGGCTGGACGAAACCCCACCTTTTCCTCCTTAAATACTCCCCGTAGCCGTCACCAAAGACTCGGATTTTGTTTAGATATTAAGTTAGCCATCATAGCAACTTCGCCAAGGCTCGAGCATCGCAGAGGCCTCTTGTACTTCGCACCTATACAGGATCCCACCTTTTCAATAAAGCTTTCCTCTTAATCCGCAATATCTTGATTGCAATATTGGTTCTTACTTGTTCTCGATTTCAGGGAGGAATTAAGACCCTCGCGGGTCAGGCTAATCGTGTTCCCGCAGGATCGGTAACCTCCAGGAGATTGGCCTAGCGATTGCATTGGCGCTCGTGCTCGCACGTGTACTCGGATTGTCAAGCCCAAACTCCACCAAATCGATTATCACCATCTCATCGAAAGATTGGACACCTTTGCCCTATCAAGTGGTATCAGATTTCAGGTTGCTCGGTGAGATTTTACTGATTTCGTAGATTAGATCTGTTTTACCTATAACCCACAAAAAAGCCAAAAACACAGTTAGAGATTAGATCCATCCCATCACCAATCTACGCCTCGCATTATCTTTTCAGTTTTTGCATTGTTGAATTTGTGTCTACATCGTCGCGTCGAGTTGCTGGTCTTAGTGTCTCGTCCCTTAGAGTTTCGAGTTCTGATCACAGTAGTCACCGCCACCCTCGCAGATCACCGCCACCATAGTCTGCCACCATATTCCGCCGCCATACACCCAGCCACCATAAACCCTAATACTCCGCCACCGCCTTCCTACCGCGACACGGATCCGATCACCTTTCCTGCCGTGGCACGAGTCCGAGTTGAGTTATTGTTTCCTAGTTTTTTTATTTTTACTTTCCTTCTTTGTTGTTTCCATATTGAGCTCAAGTCCAGAAGGAGAGCAAAAACAAAATTCTGGCTCTACTGATTTTCGGCCCCGGGGATCACTTTTCTCCATCGGCCGTTATAGCGATATTTTTTGGCGCCTGCGCGCTTTCCAGAGCATATTATAAAAATTTCGAAATTTTTTTGGGGCTAACCTATTTTTAGACCCCGTAGATCAGTTCTAGACACTCACCATGATAGTGATTTTCACCATCTCGGTTCCCTTTTGAGGGTGCCATATCATCATACATTGCTTGTTGTGTCGCGTCGTGACATTGTTGGTGATCTAGGCTCGTGTCTCTAGTACGGTCTAGCCTAGGACCAGCACAGTACCATCGTTGAGCATTCTTTCAACTTTTGCATTGCTGTTTTGATAATTGCTAACCCCTTTGCTAAGCCTTCCCAGAGCTCCACATATATTCTCCACATGTGGTGTCTCGACTCCCGGTAATCGCTCGGTTCAATCTCTAGACCCACTGATCCTCGCAGTTGCACATCGCCTTTTCCTGCTGTTTGGTAAGAACTTGTAAGAGCTTCATATATTGCTTGACGAATTACGCGTGCCTTCCACCATATTTCCGTAATATATACCTATGCTTTTTAAAGGACTAACCATGACAGATACTTCGCGGAACCCCGCCACAATGACGAACCAAGAACTACATGCCCACTTCTCCGAGCTCTTGGTCGGTCGTGCTGAAGATGTGGACGCATGCCTAGGGAAGTTTGACACCAAGCTCACCAATGCCATGGACAAAATCCTTCAACCACAAGCTTGACGCTCGGTTCAAGGAGGTTTTGGCCAGATTGCTGGCACCCGCACCCGTACCATTGGCACCTCGGCATGGCACACGGCGCATTCCGATCACGGATCGGACTGCTGGTTCGGCTGCCGCCGCACCCCCGGCGGCTACCGTTGCGGCTGATGCACCTCAGACTTTCGCCGCGGCTACTGCTGCGACATTGGGGACGGACGACGGGTACTACTATGACCCTGACGACGACGATCTGTTTGACGAAGAGGTTGAACAACGTCCACAGGTTCCTGCTGGACGTCCCCGACATTACTACCGCAACGCTCGACCACCGGTACGTGATGATGATCATGTTGCAAAGCTTAAATTAAATATTCCATCTTTTGAGGGTAAATATAATCCTGATGCATATCTTACATGGGAGATGGAAGTAGAACAACGTTTTGCATGCTTAAAATATCCTGAGAATATGCGTGTTAGTGCTGCTACATGTGAATTTACTAAATTTGCTTCCCTTTGCTGGTCTGAGTATTGTCGTTTAAATCCTACTACTATTCCTAGTACTTGGACTGCTTTAAAAACTGCTATGCGTGTTCGTTTTGTACCTCCCACTTATCAACGTGATTTACTAAAGAATCTGACACGTTTAGAGCAAGGGAAAAATTCTGTAGAAGAGTATTATCAGGAATTGCAAACGGGGATGGTTCGGTGTGGTCTTGTTGAAATCTAATGAACAAATGCTTGCACGTTTCTTTGGTGGATTAAACAAGGACATTCAGCACATATTAGATTATAAGGAATATAATTCTATCACTGCTTGTTTCATCTTGCTTGCAAAGCTGAACGTGAAGTGCAGGATCGCCAAACACCATGGAGGAGGACTAATAATTCTGCAGGTCGCACATCCTCTTGGACATCCCGACAATCAGCGCCTCCTCGTGATTCGCCACCAGCTACTACCACATCCAAGGCCACCACAAGATTTCCATTGCTCCTCCACCATCATCCAATGCTCCTTTCAGAGTGCATCTTCTATGGCTTCCACGGGTAAGACAAAGGATATACAATGCCGCAAGTGCGGGTTTTGGTCATATTGAGAGACGGCACAACACAACATGTGATGATGGTGCGAGAAGATGGTCAATACGATTCAGCGAGTGACTTCGATGAAGATACACTAGCCCTTATTTCTGCTCGAGATGGAGACAATTCTGATGCTAATGAAGAGCCAGAGGTAATGGGAGCTGAAGCTGCTGATCAATACAAGAGCTTAATTACACAACGTGTGTTGAGTGTGCAATTGAGAAAATCTGAGCAAGATCAACGCCACAACCTGTTCTAAACATGTGGTGTTGTCAAGGAAAGAGCTATACGGATCATCATTGATGGAGGGAGTTGTAATAATCTGGCCAGTGTTGACATGGTAGAGAAGCTTGCGCTTCCAACAAGACAACGCCCACATTCATATTACATCCAATGGTTTGAGAGTTCTCGCAAGATCAAGGTAACAAGAACGGTACGCATGCATTTTACTATTGGTACATATTCTGATTTTGTTGATTGTGATGTTGTACCTATGCAAGCTTGTTCTTTGTTACTTGGTAGACCATGGCAATTTGATAGAGAATCTATTCATAATGGCAAAATTAATCACTTTTCTCTTATGCATGATGGAAAGAAAATTGGTCTAAAACCTATGACTCCCGAACAGATTTTAAAAGATGATCTTGCTAGAGCTAGTAGAGCTAAAACTGAGGAGAAAAATAAAAGTGAGAATCAGATTGTTGCTGCAGATTTTGTACCACCAAAGAACACTAAATCTGATTCTAAACATGCTACTGAAATTCGTTTGAAGAGTCCATGTATGCTTGCAAATAAAATTGATATTGCTGAACTAGATGTAAACAATACTCAATGTTATGCAATTGTCTGCAAAGAGGTTTTGTTTTCATTTGAGGATATGCCTCCTTCTTTGCCACCCGCTATTGCTAACCTTTTGCAGGAATATGAGGACGTCTTTCCCGCTGAGCTGCTACCAGGACTACCTCCTATTAGAGGAATTGAGCACAATATTGATCTAATTCCTGGCGCTACGTTGCCCAACCGCGTGCCATATAGAACCAATCCAGAGGAGACAAAGGAGATACAACGCCAAATTCAGGAACTACTCGACAGAGATCATATTCGTGAGTCCCTTAGCCCCTGTGCTGTTCCTATTATTTTGGTACCTAAGAAAGATGGTTCTTCACACATGTGTACTGATTGTAGAGCTATCAATAATATTACTATTCGATATCGTCATCCTATTCCACGTTTAGATGACATGCTTGATGAATTGAGTGGCTCTACCATGTTTTCTTAAGTTGATTTGCGTAGTGGTTACCACCAGATTCATATGAAATTAGGAGAGGAATGGAAAACAACATTTAAAACTAAGTTCGGTTTATATGAGTGGTTAGTAATGCCGTTTGGTTTAACTAATGCACCTAGCACTTTCATGAGATTAATGAACGAAGTTTTACGTGCTTTCACTGGACGTTTTGTGGTAGTCTACTTTGATGATATTCTGATTTATAGCAAATCTTTAGAGGATCATTTGGACCATTTACGTGTTGTTTTCAATGCTTTACGTGATGCACGTTTGTTTGGTAACCTTGAGAAGTGCACCTTTTGCACCAATAGAGTTGCGTTTCTTGGCTATGTTGTTACATCACAGGGTATTGAAGTGGATCCAACCAAGATTGAAGCTATTGAGAATTGGCCGCAGCCCAAGACGGTCACACAAGTGAGGAGTTTTCTTGGCCTCGCTGTTTTTTATAGGCGCTTTGTCAAAGACTTTGGATCAATTGCCGCGCCGCTGAATGAACTTACCAAGAAGGATGTGCCCTTTGTTTGGGGCGATGCACAACAACAGGCCTTCGTCATATTGAAAGATAAGCTAACACATGCTCCCTTACTCCAACTTCCTGATTTTAATAAGACTTTTGAGCTTGAATGTGATGCTAGTGGGATTGGTTTGGGAGGTGTGTTATTACAAGAGGGAAAACCTGTTGCATATTTTAGTGAGAAACTGAGTGGGGCTAGTCTGAACTATTCTACTTATGATAAAGAATTATATGCGTTAGTTCGGACATTAGAAACTTGGCAACATTATCTATGGCCTAAAGAATTTGTTATACATTCTGATCATGAATCTTTGAAGCATATTCGTAGTCAAGCTAAGTTGAATCGTCGTCATGCAAAGTGGGTTGAATTTATTGAGTCTTTTCCTTATGTTATTAAACACAAAAAGGGTAAAGATAATATTATTGCTGATGCTTTGTCGCTACTGCTATGCTTTGTTATCTCAACTTGACTTCAAAATATTTGGATTGGAAACTATTAAGGAACAATATGTGCATGATGCTGAATTTAAAGATGTGTTGCAGAATTGTAGAGATGGTAGAACATGGAACAAGTTCGTCTTGAATGATGGATTTGTGTTCCGTGCTAACAAACTATGCATTCCAGATAGTTATGTTCGTCTTTTGTTGTTATAGGAGGCGCATGGAGGAGGATTGATGGGACACTTTGGTGTCAAGAAGACGGAGGATGTTCTTGCTGCATACTTCTTTTGGCCACGTATGCGTAGAGATGTTGAGAGATTTGTGGAACGCTGCACTAATTGTCAAAAAGCTAAGTCTCGCCTTAATCCACATGGTTTATATATGCCTCTGCCTGTTCCTAGTGTTTCTTGGGAGGATATTTCTATGGACTTTGTTTTGGGATTGCCACGAAAACAGAAAGGGAGGGATAGGATTTTTGTTATTGTGGATCGGCTTTCTAAGATGGCACACTTTATTCCTTGTCATAAAACGGATGATGTTGCGCATATTCCTGATTTGTTCTTTCGTGAAATTGTTCGTTTGCATGGTGTGCCAAATACTATTTTTTCTGATCGTGATACTCAATTTCTTAGCCACTTTTGGAGATGTTTATGGGCTAAGTTGGGGACTAAATTGCTGTTTAGTACTACATGTCATCCCCAAACTGATGGACAAACTGAAGTAGTAAATAGAACTTTGTCTACTATGTTGCGGGCTGTTTTAAAGAAGAACATAAAATTGTGGGAAGAGTGTTTACCTCATATAGAATTTGCTTATAATCATTTGCTGCATTCTACCACAAATATGTGCCCGTTTGAGATCGTGTAAGGTTTTGTTCCTCATGCACCTATTGATTTATTGCCTTTACCTTCCCCGGTGCAAAATAATTTGGATGCTACACAACACGCTGAAATGATATTAAACTTGCATAAATCTACTAAAGATAACATTGAACACATGAATGCTAAGTATAAACTTGCTGGGGATAAAGGGAGAAAGCATGTTGTGTTTGATGTTGGCGATCTTGTTTGGTTACATTTGCGTAAAGATCGTTTTCCTGATTTACGCAAGTCTAAGTTAATGCCACGTGCTGCTGGTCCCTTTAAGGTGTTAGAGAAAATCAATGATAATGCATATAAACTTGAGTTGCCTGCAGACTTTGGTACGGTTAGTCCTACGTTTAACATTGCAGATTTGAAGCCTTACTTTGGTGAGGAAGATGAGATTGCGTCGAGGACGACTTCGATTCAAGAAGGGGAGCATGATGTGGACATCCCTACTATTGATACAACCGTTGTACCTACAGCAACACACATACAAGGACCCATCACAAGATCTCGTGCCAAACAACTTAACTATCAGGTACTTTCGTTTCTTGGAACTATTCCTCACATACATGAGAATATGATGCTGCCTAAATCAGATATATTTCTTACTCTTAGGAATGATTGACCAAGCATGGATGAGAGGGACAAGCATTGGAGCATGGCCATGCATGGAGATGGCAGCAAGCATGTGATGATCCAAGAGAAGGCCACGGATGAAGATTTCAGAACTTTGAGGCCACCATAATGAAGAAAGAAGGCTTGGACGAAATATTCAATATCAATACTTTACGAATTCGTCCATAGCTTAATATGGTGCTGCGACACCTTTATTTTGGGCCAGGCCCATGTAATTTTCGCCGGATTTTAGTTAGCCACTTTTTAGAGTCCGTATTTGAGGGGAAAAGGACTTTTAGGGTTGGATTCGGCCACCACTTCCATGGCTGGCCGAAACCCCACCTTTTCTCCCTTAAATACTCCCCATAGCCGACCCCCTAGACTCGGATTTTGTTTAGACATTAAGTTAGCCATCATAGCAACTTCGCCAAGGCTCGAGCGTCGCAGAGGCCTCTTGTACTTCGCGCCTATTCAGGATCCCACCCCTTCAATAAAGTTTTCCTCTTAATCCGCAATATCTTGATTGCAATATTGGTTCTTACTTGTTCTCGATTTCAGGTAGGAATTAAGACCCTCGCTGGTCAGGCTGATCGTGTTTACGCAGGATCGGTAACCTCCAGGAGATTGGCCTAGCGATTGCATTGGCGCTCGTGCTCACACGTGTAGTCGGATCGTCAAGCCCGAACTCCACCAAATCGATTATTGCCATCTCATCGAAAGATCGGACACCTTTGCCCTATCAACTTAACTATCAGGTACTTACGTTTCATGAAACTATTCCTCACATACATGAGAATATGATGCTGCTTAAATCAGATGTATTTCTTACTCTTAGGAATGATGGACCAAGCATGGATGAGAGGGACAAGCATTGGAGCATGGCCATGCATGGAGATGGCAGCAAGCATGTGATGTTTCAAGAGAAGGCCACAGATGAAGATTTCAGAACTTTGAGGCCTCCATAATGAAGAAAGAAGGCTTGGACGAAATATTCAAGATTAATACTTCACAAATTCGTCCATAGCTTAATATGGTGCTACGACACCTTTAATTTGGGCCAGGCCCATGTAATTTTCGCAGGTTTTTAAATAGCCACTTTTTAGAGTCCGTATTTGAGGGGAAAAGGACTTCTAGGGTTAAATTCGGCCACCACTTCCATGGCTGGCCGAAACCCCACCTTTTCCTCCTTAAATACTCCCCGTAGCCGTCACCATTGACTCAGATATGTTTAGACATTAAGTTAGCCATCATAGCAACTTCGCCAAGGCTCGAGCGTCACAGAGGCCTCCTGTACTTCGCACCTATACAGGATCCCACCTTTTCAATAAAGCTTTCCTCTTAATCCGCAATATCTTGATTGCAATATTGGTTCTTACTTGTTCTCGATTTCAGGTAGGAATTAAGACCCTCGCTGGTCAGGCTGATCGTGTTCCCGCAGGATCGGTAACCTCCAGGAGATTGGCCTAGCGATTGCATTGGCGCTCGTGCTCGCACGTGTAGTCGGATCGTCAAGCCCGAACTCCACCAAATCGATTATCACCATCTCATCGAAAGATCGGACACCTTTGCCCTATCAGGCTAGTAGCTTGAAAACAACGTGCCTTAACTTCCTCCACGAGATGTGACTCGGCCTCTCTAGCATGATGCAACAGCTCATTCATGATATGGGGTGGCCCGATCTTCTCAGCAAGCACTTGTCGATGATGATGGTGGATGCTAGATAACTAGCCTGTAGCTCTGAACTCTCCCGCTCGAACCCTGATGCCAATGCAACAGATCTCAAACCCTGTGGGATATTCACAACACCACGCTCTTGCGCACGTAGTGGTCGACCACGAACGGTAGTTTGCAATCTACTAATTCCCAATGGAACAATAGATCACACTCAATTGCAGTAGATAATTCGATCACAGGGTAATTCCAGAGGTTCTTGATAAGAAACAACTCCAAAATAGTTTTAACGTGGTCTAACTCGAAAGAAAGAGTACCCCCATCTATTTAAGAGAGAGGGGGCGGCTAGGCTAAGAGTCCAAGACGCAAACGACTACAACTAAGATACATACCGACCCAGGTGGGACAACTTTCTAGGCGCACATGCCTGTTACTGCCATGGCAGCATATTGGGCCTGAACCGTGCCGCGGCAGGACTATTCTGCCGAGGCAGGATTTCAGCCACTTTCTGTGCCGCGGCAGCCTGTCGTGGAAGGATTTGGCATCGTTTCTCTGCCGCGGCAGAGGCTCTGCCAGGTGTTGATCCCTTCCTTTGTAGCTCCTTGTGCTTCCTTCCTCTCCTCCCTCGCGCTTGCTTCATTGATCAACACACCTTGCTCCATGTGCTTCAGCTCCTTGCTCCGTGCTATACCTTCTTCTCCAATGTACCTAATCATACAATAACACAAAGACTTAGGTAGTATAAAATTATCATTAAGTAAAACATCAGGCTCATTAAGAAACAAATTCACCTGTTGTTCTAGTAGATTAGCACGAGCTCTTGTAATTGGTCCAATTCTAATCTCATTGGACTTATCCTTGTTAGTAGCAGGAAACATCATCGTAGTAAGCTGGGTAGGTGTAAGTATAGGGATGTCCTCATCATCTCCCCCCTTCAAAAGGCGTCGACATCGACGCTCCAAGGTCTTCTCCATCATATGGTGATAAATCAGCAACATTGAAACTATTGCTCACTCCACCAAATTCAGCAATAGGTATATCAATCGAGTAGGCATTATCATTAATCTTGGATAACACCTTGTAAGGACCAGCACCACACGGCTTCAACTTGGATTGGCGCAGCAATGGGAACCTATCCTTGCGCAGATGTACCCAAACCATATCACCGGGCTTGAACAACACTTCCTTCCTTGCTTGATTTCTGGCAGCAGCAATGTTCTTGCCTTTCTTCTCAATAGCCTCTCGAGTCTTCTCATGAATCTTTTTCACATATTCTGCATGTCTTGATGCATCCATATCAACTCTCTCATGTAATGGTAAAGGCAACAAATCCAGTGGCGTCAATGGCTTCAAACCATACACCACCTCAAAAGGACAAAGTTGAGTGGTTGAATGTACTGCCCTATTGTAAGCAAACTCGACATGTGGCAAACACTCTTCCCACTCCCTCAGATTCTTCTTTAGCATAGTTCTTAATAGTTATGACAATGTTCTATTCACCACCTCTGTCTGACCATTTGTGATGTAGCCCGACCTATGGTCGTTACCACATCTTGGTCTCCAACTTATGCCAAGTCGTCATGGACTCCAAAGGTGAATCCGTTCCTCTATACGAGCCCCCTTCCTACCCTATTGAATGGTATGCTACTTCATACTCCATCACATATGCATGATAGGTTCACATTGACAAGTACGGAGACAAGGGAGGAAACCCGGAGCATCAAGCCCGACAAGACGGAGGCTTGGAAGAGGAGGCGGAAGAAGACAGATCGCCAAATGCTCTGTCCCAGGGTACTACGGATCGCGGCCAGTACCGGCTGCAGTGCTACGCCCCCTCTGAGCAACAGCAGTGAAGCCCAGGGCGGCAAGCGGTACTATCGGATCTGGACGGTACTACGGTCAGTGATCTCTAGTCCCCGATACCGCTGCTTCTGAGACGACTCAATCGACTCTCCAGACCAAAGCGGTACTACCGGTCCCAGAGCGGTACTACTGGTGTTGACCGGTACTACCGGTCATGTCAGTGCCTGCACGCACTAGTTGGGCCACCGCCCATGTATCCCCCTTTACTTACCTATTCGCCTAGTTTATCCCCAAACTACCCTTGTTTAGTGGTTGGCCTATAAATAGAGCCCCCACCCCTCATGTATCCCTTAGGCATAGATGATAGACTAAAGACAACCCCCTTGTGTGGAATCTCTAGTTTTGCCTCATCCCCTTACAAGGGGACCGACTATCGTCACCAACCTCGATTGGACTTTGCATCACGCATCCATCGTTGAACAAGGCCTTGGAGTTTGATGTCTCGTCTCCAAGTTGTCAAGACCCTCCCCAAGGTGTTCTTCCCTCTCCGATGTGGATTTGAGGGAGCACGTTGACCGATCTTTCCTTGCGAGGATTCTATCGGACCGGTGGCCGCCGTTCGGGAGCAATCGGCCTTGTATCGTGTGAGTTTTGCGTGTGTTCATCGTGTTCTTCGCGAGGTGTGTGTTCGCTTCCGCTACCTTCTCCCTTTCCCCTCGCTTTCCCATCGATTTGACCACGAGATCCGTGAAGATCGGGCCACCCAAGAGGTTAACCCCTCCATCATCTGGTATCAGCAGCTTTTGGTTGCCACGGATTTCTCATCGATTTGGTCTTTTCCCCATAAATTCGAAAATTCCACCAAAAATAGCCCCAATTCGTGTTTTGGATTGATCTGTCATTTGAGTGCGTTTTGGTAGGTTTTGATCCGTGGATTACTTGCTAAACTTGTTGATCTACCTTCCTTTGCGTTCCCATAGCCTAATTCCTTGATTTCCCCCTTCGATTTGGTGTTTTTCTTAAACATTTTCTGCCCAAATCACCCCAAAATCGCGAAAACACGTCAAATCTGGGCGTCCCTGGACCAACCGGTACTACCGGGCTCAAAACCCGGTACTACCGCCCTTTTCCGGTAGTACCGGGCCCAAAATCCGGTACTACTGCCCAGTACAGAAAGAAAACAGCACGTTCCCAGATTTCAGCCTCTCACCGTTTTGAGCATAACTTTTGCATTCGAACTCGGATTTTGGTGCTCTTTAGCTCGTTTCGAAGAGGAGAAGGAGCTCTACATAATCATCCACGTTGTTCATGCTATCTAATCTATCCAAATTCCGTGATCAAGGCGGAATCCAACAATAAAGGGTGAAGATCGTCGACGAAAGGTATAAACATTCCGTGACTTCTCCCCACTTGCATTCCTTTGTGAACCCCACTATATTTGTGAGCAACAAACACCTATTGACACTAATTCCTCTTATGATTGCTTGGGCTATGCACATTTGATACCTTGTAGATTCCGATCAAACATTGTGAGCGCTTCTCATATAGTTATCTTGTATAGTTGTTGGCACAAGGAAGAGGCAAGTGAAAAAGAAATAAAAAGAAAAAGAGTGATACAAAAAGAAAAAAAATAGAAAAAGGAAAAGAGAAAAAGAAAGAAATATACATGTGCCTCATAGTATAGGAAGCGCAAGCTCGATGAACAACATATAGGTGGTACTTATTGTGCATATCTTGTAGCCCACCAATTTTGTGCAATCGAACTAGCGTCTCTCCTTGTACTTGTGTGACATGAGCTTATAGTCTTTGCTAGGTAATCAGTTGGTTCTTAGCTCACTTTCTCCGTCACACAAGTCCCATTTATCCCACCGTGTGTGTTTCCTTGTACATATTTCCTATCTTGTGGATTGACTTGTTTTGCTTTGTGATCATTGTGGTTCTTTACTTGCCATTACAACATCTTGATTTCGGATTGGTTCTTGACATGCCACTTTCCATACCTATCCACCATAGGCCTTGTGTTTGTGTGTTTTTTGGTTAGTAGTTGGTTTTGGTGTTCCGCGTGAACTTCACTTTGCTTGGTTTATTGCTCTCAAGTGTGGCCACTTGTACGATACGATCTTCCAAGGTAAAGTAAGGTTTGACGTTGTATCCCTAACTCCCACTACCACTTCCATATACACCGCTTGGTCTTGTGCATCATGTCTAGGGACTCCGGAACCGAGGATGATATCTATGAAGAATCCATGATGAGCCACCATGACTACGACTCCACAAGTATAGAGGACATGACGGAGCACAACACCGACAATGGCTCCGCATGCTTTGAGGACCCGGAGCACTACACCTACGACGACTCCACATGCATGGAAGACATGGAGCTCTACATCGACAATGGCTCCTCATGCATGGAGCCTATGGAGCACTACACCGACAATGGCTCCACATGCTTGGGTGATATGGAGTACTACACCAACAATTACTCCCCAAGCATGGATGACTTCGAGTGCGACATCGACGACGCCTCGCCAAGCATGGAGGACACGGAGAACTTCATCGAGTTTGATGGCTCCTCCACGAGCCATGAAGAATTCCTCCACCGCATGGAGATGGAAGCCTACTACGCCAAGCAAGAGGAGGCGCATCATCAAGATTCCATGACCTTCAAGGCCAAGCGTGCCCCACCAAAGGGCACCACCTACTTCGATGATCCCCGTCCAAGGCGACAAGTGCCACCACCTAGATGGCGTCAAGCGCCACCATCTCCAAGGCGCCAAGCTCCATCACCTCCAAGGCGTCAAGCTCCACCATCTCCAAGGCGCCAAGCTACATCACCTCCAAGGCGCCAAGCTCCAACTCCTATCCAAACAAGAGTGGCGTCCAAACATCATATGCATCAAGAGGCGCCAAGAAACAAGACTCTTCATAGACAAACATCCTCTCATGAGCATCGCCACCATAAAGAGGATACAAGACATTGTCAAAGGCATCTTCGCCACCAAGACGAAGAATTCGTGATGAGCACCAACCATAATGCTCAAGCAAGCTCAAGAAGGCACCACGAGCACAAGAAGAGTGCCAAGGCAAGTGATCATCGTCGCGAGTGTCATGTGGACGACCAAGTGCGCCACCTACATCAACCATCGGCAAGGCACGCCAATGACCTCCGTCTACACCTTCATCGGGCACCTTCTACTACTAGTGCCACCACCAAAATGGCACCAAGAGCAAGCCTTCGTCCATGCCATCAAGCTTCAACGCCTACGCTTGACTTCCATGACCTCGCGAACGAGGAAAATGTAGACGTCTACTTCGCCAAGCTGGATAGCATGAGCCTACCTCCACCACTACTACAAGATGGCCACAAGACGGTCGAGCATGGGATTTTCCCTTCGACCATGGAGGCGAGCAATGATGCCCATCTTATGGCATCCAACCTTGAAGGCGACAAGGTAAGAATGGTGAGCATGGGATTTTCCCTTCACCAAAGGAGGCGCATGGAGTTGAGGAAACCGAGCCTATCCCCATATGCTTGAGTGATGATGTGGTACCAATCCCATGTGAGTATGAGAGCCACTTAGCCCACTTGAGTGAGAACAAGAGTGCGATGAGTGACTCCACCTTAGGTGAGATTGAGTGCTTCCACTTTGAGGGCATGAGTGATACACCGAGTGAGTTGAGAGTGGTAGTTGATAGGTCAATTGAGACCATTTCGATTTCTAACAACTTACCCTCTACCTCTAGTGTGTTCTCTTATGTTGTGCTAGGTTCCATGGATGAAGACGCGCCAAGCCATGAAGCAATGATGCCTCAATTGGAGAAGATGTACATGGTGCACGAAGAGGATGCTATGCCATGGCTACATCAAGAAGACGAAGTCGTCCACAAGGAGGCCACTACTTCCACAACACCCACTTCATATGAGAGGTATGAACAAGGTAACAATAAGGGTGTTGATGATGCCATGATCCCACTAGTGGACATGATGAATTGTGAGGATATGCATGCTATGGATGATACTTGTGACATTATATATGCTTCATTCATATTCCCATGTGATGCTTTGCCTTTGCATAATATTGCTCATGTGGAATTGTTTGATTGCAATACCATTTCCATAAACATGCCATGCTATGCATCTTGTGTGTATCCTCCAATTGCTTCGGACTTGTCTTGTCATACTAGTCATTCAATTTCTCCCGTTGCTTGCAATAAGATGAATGCTTTCTATTTCACTTGTTTTGCTTGCAACAATGTTGACCACATGCGTTATAATGAGATGGCCCCCATAGCTTTCTCAAATTTTGGAGAGTTTGATGATTGCCATGATAAGCATGTTCCCCACTTGCATACTCACCATGCATCTATTTCATACTTAATTGACATTAATGGTGATGTGCACAAGAAGAGATACGTCATGATGGATGATGTGTATCTCTACCATGCACACACGTTCTTCCTTTTGTGTTTGATGTGTGTAGGTACCCGCATTATCATGTCAACCTCGGTTGAGCACGAGTTGACAAAAAGAGCTCTTGAGAGCATCCCACAAGTGAGTTCAAGATCGAACCCAGCTCTGATACCTTTTGCATGCTTTGAATATTTCATGTTGACAAATTGTTCTTTCCTATGGTTTGCTTGCAAGCATGTTAATGGTATTATATTCCCTTGTGACATTCATGCTTCTTCGCTTTTAGATAATGATGCTTTGTGTGTTGCAACAAAAATGTTGAACATTTTCTCTTTCCGATGTTTTGGGTGCAACCACAATTCCATTAAGAGCATGAATTGTCATGAGAGCTTCCAAGAATCTTGTCTTGTTGTTGCAACAAACATAAGGACCACTTGCTATTTCATTTGGTTTGTTTTGCAAACATAATACTTTTGTTTTGGATATGCTTGCTTGTGTGTTTTTGCCAAATTCTCCTATTCTTGCATCAAAGATGTTGTTTGAAATTTGGATCCAATGCTTTGAATGCCCCACTTCTATGTTATATGGAGTTTTTGAGTTTCCACATTTGGATGATGTTCAAACAATTTCCATGCACATTGACCTTGCATATGCATCCCGTTTGCTATACTTGAGTTGTGCTAATCGTGTTGTGAACAAGAATGGACATGCCACAAATGACATGCTCCTCTATCACACACAAACATATGTTGCTTGGTCTTTGTTGTATGAAGGTACAAATGCATACACGTCAACCTCTATGGACTATATGTTGACAAGAAGAACCGAAGAGAGTTACCTATGGCTACCCTTCATCGAGCTATATCTACAAGATAAGGTGACTTCCTTCTACTTGAGGACTCATGCTATAATATTCATGAATTGGCTACGCTTTGAGTGTTGCTTCGCTTTTGTTGTGAGCTTTGTAGGCTTCATGGAAGGTGAAGGAACATTGAAGTGTTGTCAAGTCAATATTCTCGAGGACGACTATATGGTGAACCCCAGGATCAAGAAGGTCTCTCGACCGCTTCTACTTTGTGATGAGCATGTAGAGTCGAGGACGACTCTTTTTGAAGGGGGGGAGCTGATGTAGCCCGACCTACGGTCGTTACCACATCTTGGTCTCCAACTTATGCCAAGTCGTCATGGACTCCAAAGGTGAATCCGTTCCTCTATACGAGCCCCCTTCCTACCCTATTGAATGGTATGCTACTTCATACACCGTCACATATGCATGATAGGTTCACATTGACAAGTAAGGAGACAAGGGAGGAAGCCCGGAGCATCAAGCCCGACAAGACGGAGGCTTGGAAGAGGAGGCGGAAGAAGACAGATCGCCAAATGCTCTCTGTCCCCAGCGGTACTACCGGATCTGGCGACCGGTACTACCGGCCTCTGCAGTCTTGCCCCCTCTGACGCCCAATGAAGCCCTAGGACGGCAAGCGGTACTACCGGATCTGGACCCGGTACTACCGGTCAGCGGTACTACCGTCCCCTAATACCGCTCGCTACAGACGGCTCCAACTGATGCTCCAGGACCACAAGCGGTACTACCGGTCCCAGAGCGGTACTACCGGTGTTGACCGGTACTACCGGTCCCAAGTCCGGTACTACCGGTCATGTCAGTGCCTGCGCGCACTAGTTGGGCCACCGCCCATGTATCCCCCTTTACTTACCTATTCGCCTAGTTTATCCCCAAACTACCCTTGTTTAGTGGTTGACCTATAAATAGAGCCCCCACCCCTCATGTATCCCTTAGGCATAGATGATAGACTAAAGACAACCCCCTTGTGTGGAATCTCTAGTTTTGCCTCATCCCCTTACAAGGGGACCGACTATCGTCGCCAACCTGGATTGGACTTTGCATCACGCATCCATCGTTGAACAAGGCCTTGGAGTTCGATGTCTCGTCTCCAAGTTGTCAAGACCCTCCCCAAGGTGTTCTTCCCTCTCCGATGTGGATTTGAGGGAGCACGTTGACCGATCTTTCCTTGCGAGGATTCTATCGGACCGGTGGCCGCCGTTCGGGAGCAATCGGCCTTGTATCGTGTGAGTTTTGCGTGTGTTCATCGTGTTCTTCACGAGGTGTGTGTTCGCTTTCGCTACCTTCTCCCTTTCCCCTCGCTTTCCCATCGATTTGACCACGAGATCCGTGAAGATCGGGCCACCCAAGAGGTTAACCCCTCCATCAATTTGTCTAGGGATGACAAGTAGTACCGAATAGTAGCTTTGTTCCCAGCTTCCCCCATAAAGTCTTCCAAAAGTAGCTCATAAACTTCACATCCCGATCAGAAACAATTGTTCTTGGTACGCCATGTAATCTCACAATGTCCCTAAAAAACAGGTTAGCAACATGCGACGCATCGTCGCTTTTGTGGCAGGCAATAAAATGAGCCATCTTAGAGAATCTATCTACTACCACAAATATATAATCATGCCCTCTCTGGTTTTTAGGTAGACCTAGCACAAAATCCATAATAATGTCTTCCCATGGTGCAGTGGGTGCAGAGAGAGGGGTATACAAACCATGAGGCTTCAATTTCGATTTTGACTTGTGGCATGTAATACATCGGCTTACAAATCTGTACACATCACGCCTCATCTTGGGCCAATAAAAATGATCAGCAAGCATGAGTAATGTCTTTTCACGCCCAAAGTGACCCATTAAACCACCAGCATGTGATTCCTGCACTAAGAACAAATGCAACAACGATTCCGGAATACATAGTTTGTTAGCTCGAAACAAATATCCATCATGTATATGATACCTATCCCACGCGTTTCGAAGAGCACACAAACGATATGGTTCAGCAAAATCAATGTCAGTTGCATAAAGTGCACAAATACTCTCTAATCCAGGAATTTTAACATCAAGAAACGTTAATAGCATGTTTTTCGTAGATAAAGCATCAGCAACTACATTCTCTTTTCCCTTCTTATATTGATTGATGTATGGAGAAGATTCAATAAACTCAACCCATTTAGCTAATCTCCTATGCAAGTTTGATTGAGCTTTTAGATACTTTAAAGCTTCATGATCAGAATGTATGATAAACTCTTTTGGCCACAAATAATGTTGCCAAACTTCTAGTACTCTAACAAGTGCATACAATTCTTTATCATATATAGGATAGTTCAATCTAGCACCAGTAAGTTTCTCAGAAAAATATGCTATAGGGCGACCCTCTTGCATCAAAACGCCACCAATACCTATACCACTAGCATCACATTCAACTTCAAATTGCTTTGTAAAATCAGGCAATGCAAGTAATGGTGTAGAAGTAAGAAAATGTTTTAATGTATCAAATGCAATGTGTTGGGCTGCGCCCCACACAAATGGCACACCTTTCTTAGTCAAATCATTCAATGGTGCAGCAATAGTGCTAAAATCCTTCACAAAGCGCCTATAGAATCCAGCTAATCCATGGAAACTACGCACTTGACTAACATTCATGGGAATAGGTCAATTCTGAATTGATTCAATTTTAGATTGATCTACTTCTACCCCATGCTTAGATACAACATAACCCAAAAATATGACCTTATCTTTTGCAAATGTGCACTTCTCAAGATTAGCATACAATTGATGACCACGCAACACTTGCAAAACTTGTCGGATATGATTACAATGTTCATTTTCGTTGTGGCTATAGATAAGAATATCATCAAAATAAACAACCACAAAACGACCAATGAATTCTCTCCAAACATGATTCTTTAATCTCATGAATGTACTAGGTGCATTAGTAAGCCCAAAAGGCATGACTAGCCATTCATATAAGCCAAATTTAGTTTTGAAAGCAGTTTTCCACTCATCCCCTTCTTTCATCCTAATTTGATGATAACCACCACGCAAATCAATCTTAGAGAAAATAGCAGCACCACTCAATTCATCAAGCATATCTTCTAAGCGTGGAAAAGGATGACGATATCGAATAGTGATGTTATTAATAGCTCTACAATCTACACACATGCGCCATGTACCATCTTTCTTAGGAACTAAAATAACAGGAACAACACAAGGGCTAAGAGAAACACGAATGTACCCTTTGTCAAGTAGTGCTTGTACTTGTTTCTGTATCTCCCTAGTTTCTTCAGGGTTGGTCCTGTACGGTGCACGGCTAGGTAATGTGGCGCCTGGAAATGGATTAATCTGATGCTCTATGCCGCGCATGGGAGGTAGTCCAGCGGGCACCTCCTCTGGTAACACATCACCAAAGTCCTGCAGAACAGTAGAGACACCAAGAGAAATAGGGGTCATGTCGTTAGAAACTAAAACCTCGCCCTTATACATGAGTACAAGCGGCATGGCACTAGGATCCTCTCGAAACTCTCTCATATCTTCCTTGGTGGCTAGCATTAATAGGTTAGGTACTCTCTCTCTTTTATTTATATCACTCTTTGTAGGCTCCATAACATCATACAGCTGCAACACTCTCACGACCTCCAACAGATGCATATTTCAAATTCACCTCTATTTTTTGTCTAGACTCATTGACAATCTATTGTGGTGTCATTGGTTGCAGGTTAATCTTCTTGCCTTTAAACTCCAAGTGATAAGTATTGGCTCGGCCATTGTGTTGCACATGGCGATCATATAACCAAGACTAGCCCAATAACAAATGGCAAACAGTCATAGGAACCACATCAAAATCAATAGAATCTCTGTATGGCCCTATTTCAAAATTCACTCTCACCATATGGTTTACCTTCATCTCACCACTGTCACTTAACCACTATATGTAGTATGTCTTGGGATGAGGTAAATAAGATAAATTCATCTTGGCACATAACTCCTTGCTTGCAAGATTCCTGCAGCTGCCTCCATCAATAATTACTTTGCAAGCTTTGTTAGGGCCAACGAGAGCTTTTGTTTGGAACAAATTGCAGCGCTGAGAGTCAAGCACTGGCTTTACACTAAGAATGCGTGGAGATACTACTATAGTAGGTTCATGCTCAGGAAAGGCATCCATACCTTCCTCTTCAGAATGAGCATCACGATCAGCATGATCAACATCATCTCCACTCTCATACTCCCCTTGATCATTGACAAACATCACCTTGTGGTTTGGACAATCTCTCATGTAGTGACCTCTACCTCCGCAAGTGTGACACTCCACATCGCGAGTACGTGCAGTTGACATGTTCGAACCTGAACTAGCCGCAGGAGCAGCTAGTTTCTTAGCATTAGAACCAAAAGAGGGCGATGGAACAGGCTTGGCTGCTGATGTAGTAGGGTAACTGGTCGTGACAGGAGGCGCCATAGGAGATGACGTGGCCCTGGGGAACATGCTAGTAGCTGGAAAACGACGTGCCTTAACTTCCTCCGCGAGTTGTGACTCGGCCTCTCTAGCATGATGCAACAGCTCGTTCATGTTCTCATACTTGTGATGACGCACTATGCTCTTTATTGGTAACCTCAAATTGTTGAGAAATTGTTGCATGGTCATCTCAAGTGATTCTCGGATTCGAGCATGTTGCATAAGCATCTCCATCTCCATGTAGTACTCATCAACTGTCAAGTTTCCTTGCTTCAATCGTGTCGACAAAAACAGAGCGCAAGTAATTGGTGGGTACAAAACGTTCCTCCATGATACACTTCATCTCTCGCCAAGTCATCACCAGAAGGTCATTGTCATCCCTTCTATGCTGAACAAGAGCATCCCACCATCGCAAAGCATAACCATCAAATTCTAACGCTGCAAGTTTGACCTTCTTTTCCTCAGTATACTCATACAAGCGCCAAAGCTTCTCTATCTTCAACTCCCATGTTAAATAATCTTCAGGATCAATGGAACCATCAAACTTGGGAATTGAGAATTTAGGCTTGCCCAAACCATCATCAACCGGATGTATAGATATAGGCTGAGCACGACCGATAGGGGAAAAACCACGACCATGTAATGGTGCAGGTGCAGGAGCATTAGGGCGTCCCCTGCCTAGTGGCGCAGCACCAGCAACACTGCCATCAGCTTCATCCTCGAGATCCTCATGCATTGGTTGCTGCTGCCGTTGCTCAATAGCAAGTGTCAAGGCCTCTACGGAATGCTGCAAAGCTGTCACATTCGTGTTGAGGTCTGTCACTTGTGTCTTGATAGTATCCACGTCCTAAACGTTTGCTTCCAAAGTAACTTGCACATCCTGAAGACTCTTGTCAATGGCATCCGTTGTGTTGTTAAACACTAGTGTCAAATGGGATCTCAATGCTTCATATTCCCGCCAATTGACAAGCTCATCATCCTTCTTTTTCCGTGCTAGAACATCAGAAGCACTAGTAGACATGATTAGTAGATTAGTGCAATAAAGAAAATCTATTTGGTGGAACATCCAACTCACTCACAACTAACAAGAAAGTAGATCTTACTGTTACAAAGTGAATAGAGATGTGTAACCAAAATGAGATCAAGACTAATGCACTGATGTGATGAAGTGAATATCAAGGGTATAGAGAACGATCATAGGGCACACAGGTTATTTATGGTGGAGCTGTAGGTATGGAATCCTAACTACACCGCAAACAAGTCCTAGTGCTGATCGTACAAACACCCAAGAAACACACACGTGGAGATAAAAGTGGCAGTGCAACTATGAAGGGTGTTGCACTACGCTGGAAAGACACTAGCAAGGCTCAATGTCATAGGAACAAGATTGCTCAATCTACGGATGCACAAAGAAATCAGTAGGCCTCTTACACAATTCACTTCTCCTCTGCTCTTTTTTTGATATAATCCTTTTTCTTTTTGCTTTTTCTTTTGCTCTATTCTCTGCTTTTTTTATACTATGAAGCACACTTTGATGACGGCCAATTCACAAACACAGCACCACAACCTATGAGCAGCCTGTAAGAGCGGAAACTAGTCTCAATGGGCAAGTTCCTAACACGTAAGTATGAATGGTTTTGGCTAAAGGTTGCAAGAAAACAATGATCAAAAGTTTTATGTGTCAAGTTGTCGCGGCAGAAAAACAGGGAAAAAACGTGCCGTGGCAGAAATCTGGCAGCCTTGTTGCGGCAGAAAAAGAGGCGTTTTCTTTGCCGTGGCAGACCAAGACTCAATTTTTTTTGATAATCCGAATTGGCAATAGTAATCTAAGAGGACTCTTTGCTTGGATCGGATCTGAGGTGATGGCGGCGGAAAAAAGGATGGGAATTACGACTAGAAACAGAAACTAACTATTATAAGAAATCTAGATTGGATCTAACGGAAGAACACGACCAGCAACTAAAAATCGAAAGCAATGTAATCTAGTCTATGGCAAATCTTTTTGTGAGGCTTTTTCTAGATAGGACGAAAAATAAACTAATCTATGGATGGATTTATGGATGCTCACCGAGTAAATGAGGAAATCTGATACCAAGATGATATGGGGTGGCCCGATCTTCTCAGCCAGCACTTGTCGATGATGATGGTGGATGATAGATAACTAGCCCGTAGCTATGAACTCTCCCGCTCAAACCCTGAAGCCAATGCAACAGATCTCGAACCCTATGGGATATTCACAACACCACGCTCTTGCGCACGTAGCCGTCGACCACGAACGGTAGTTTGCAATCCACTGATTCCTAGTGGAATAACAGATCACACTCAATTGCAATTGTCTAACTCGATCGCAGGTAATTCCAGAGGTTCTAGATAGAAACAACTCCAAAATATTTTAACGTGGTCTAACCGAAAAGAAAAGGTACCCCCATCTATTTAAGAGAGAGGGGCGGCTAGGCTAAGAGTCCAAGACGCAAACGACTACAACTAAGATACATGCCGACCTAGGTGGGACAGCTCTCTAGGCGCACAGGCATGTTTCCTGCCGTGGCAGCATATTGGGCCTAAAACGTGCCGCGGTAGGACTCTTCTGCCGTGGCAGTATTTGGCATTGTTTCTCTGCAACGGTAGAGACTCTGCCAGGTGTTGATCCCTTCCTTTGTAGCTCCTTGCGCTTCCTCCCTCTCCTCCCTCGTGCTTGCTTCATTGATCAACACACCTTGCTCCATGTGCTTCACCTCCTTGCTCCGTGCTATACCTTCTTCTCCAATGTACCTAATCATACAATAACATAAAGACTTAGGCAGTATAAAATTCCCATTAAGTAAAACATCAGGCTCATTAAGAAATAAATTCACCTATTGTTCTAATAGCTTAGCACGAGCTCTTGTAATTTGTCCAATTCTAACCTCATTGGACTTATCCTTTTTAGTAGCAGCTGGAACATCATCAGTAGTAACTGGGGTAGGTGTAAGTATAGGGATGTCCTCATCATTCCTGTATGGCCCTGGCAAGTCCATCTAGCCAGTTGTTCTCTCTTAAGGTGAACTGAATTCCCTCTGAGGTGGGGGCTTCAATCTTTCCTCGGAGACTTGCTACAATCAGCCATTACAATTCCTCTCCTTCCTGATCGTGGAGCTGAGCTCCGAAGAACTCGGGGTGCGGGCGCTCTAGAAGTTCCGAAAGCTGGTCCAAGTCACGCTCAAAGATAAGATCTCCTCCATTACCCAACTGATAGAACTTGCTATACTTCATGTCCATCTATAAGAATATAGGATGAGTAAGTTAGTAGAGTGATCAAGTGTGTCAAATTTTATGTAAGTTTGCAAGAATTTTCGAGAAACCTTAATATTCATGAAAGAATCTAAGTGATAAGAATGAGAATAAGTTTTTATAAATACTCACTTCCTTGGTTTTGAAACTAAGTTTTTGATTCAAACGTCCATTCTAAACTAGGGTCTCCTATGGTCAGGATAGCTCTGATACCAACTTGTCAACACCCGGATTTTTAATCCCAGATGCCAGTTATGCCATACATCGCAATCCTAGGATTACCATTTTTGCGAGACATAACAGATTGGATATCACAATACATCATCCATTACAAACAATACTGATGCAGCCCGTCCTACGACCGCTACTACATCTACTCCCACGAGCTCCCCAAGTGGACCCATGACTCGCGCCCGAGCCAAACTCCTTCAAGCTAAGGTGAACTCGCTCCTCTCCTTGTGTGACTTCGATACACCCTTGGATGGCCTGCTACTTCATACGCATACCTTGTGCATCATCAGGTACGAAGGGAAGGACCCACAGAACGGAGGCGCACCAGCGGAAGAGACCAAATGCTCTTTGTCGCCAGCGGTACTACCGGACCTGGCGACCGGTACTACCGCCCAGCAGCACTACCGCCCTCTGCTATCGCCACCAACAGACGACACCAGCGCAAGCCAAATGCTCTCTGTCACTGGCGGTACTACCGGCCCCGGATCCGGCACTACCGGGCCACGGCACTACCGCCCCTGCTACTGCCACCAACAGAAGACTCCAGCGCAAGTCCCAGGACGACAAGCGGTACTACCGGGCCAGGAAGCGGTACTACCGGCTGACCGGTACTACCGGTCGAGCTGGACCGGTACTACCGGACGACACAGAACCTGATCGTGTTAAGTCGGCCCAGCGCCTTGTAACCCTCTCTATATTTCACTATTTGTTCCGAAAATACCCCTGTTTTTGTGGTTGGCCTATAAATAGCCCCCACCCTCCATTGTAAACCCTAGACTTGGATAATAATAGATTAAGGAAACCCTTTGAGGATCTTACATCTATTGGTCTCATGCTCCTACCAAGGAGCACCCTATTATCCACCCCCCTCTTGGATCTTGCCTAGTGCGTTCAAGTTGTACAAGGCCTTGGGTTCTCGGTTTCTCGCCCCCAAGTCGTCAAGGTCTCACCAAGCACCTCGTCCCCCGTTGTTGGCGTGGAGAGAGAGCTTCGCCCAACACCGATCCTAGAGATTATGTTGGACCGGTTGCCACCGGCGTGAGAGATCGGCGTGTATCGTGTTTTGTGTGCGTGTATTCGTGGTTTTCATGCCCTTCTTCCCCCGGCCACCGCTTTCCCCTCGTTTCTCGTGGAATTCGTGAAAGATCGGGCCACCCCAAGGGGTTACCCCTTAACATATTGGTATCAAGAGCAAGGTTGATCACGAATTTCCCCCCAATTTTTCTTTATCCCCCTTAAAATCGAAAATCCCACCAAAAAGAGCCCCAATTTGCCTTCGGATCGATCTTTGGATTTGGTGAGTTTTTCGTGGTTTTGGTCCATAGATCTGTTGCTTTTGGAGTCGATCTATAGCCCCTGATTGTTCCTAGCCCAGCCTTTCGGTCAGATTCCCACGAATTTGAGGTTTGTGTCAAGTGGATCTTGTCCTCGTTCTTGTTCTGCGACCAGCGGTACTACCCGATTCTCGGCCATACTACCGTCAAGCGGTACTACCTCCAGCCAGAGAAACATTTTCTTATCTCTTGACGCCTCATTTTCGTTTGCTGACTTTTTCCCCTTTAGCTTGTTCGTGTTTCGCGTGTTTGTCGCCATCTTAACACAAGCTTCCGCATCAAAGTCACCCGCGCTCATCGACACCGCGACACTCAAACATCATCCCCACCAACGGATGCAAGTCGTCAACAATACCAAAGGTATAACTTGCACCACTTTGACAACCCCATATCTTCCTTTGTGTGTATCTATCCTATGAGAGCAACTCATTTTGTGTTTGTCTAAGCATTGTTCACTTGCCTTCGGAAAGTGAGAGTGTGAGGTCAAATACAAAAGCTAACATAGTAGCATAGAAAGGGAGAAAAAGGAAAAGAATCAAAAAAAAGAGAAAAAGATACATAGTCTCCCAATACAAAGAGATTACCAAGCTTGTAAGCCAAGAAAGAGAGAAGAAAGGGCGCACCAAGGCAAGTGCACAAATCTATTGCTTATCCTCTTTTGGCAAACGAGTTGTGGTCTCTCCTTGAGTTGGCACGACAATCGAGCGTAGTCTTCGTTAGGACCTTTTGTGCTCATTTTCATAGTCGTGCTAACCCCGTTTTTCTCCACGTGTGCGTTTTTCGTGTTTTTGTAGATCGTATCCTTTTGTTTTTGATCTTTGGTTCTTTACCACGTAGAACAATACCCTTTTGCTTGGATCGTTTCGTTTGGTTTTCCACAATCCTAACCTTCCACCAAAAGCTTTTGAGAGTTGTAGCATATTGGTGTGTGAGTTTCTTGCCCATTTCACTTTGCATGCTGTTCGCTCATTTGTGTGGCAATTGGTTTGATATAATTTCCAAGGTGAGGTAAAAGGCTAACTCTACGCACCCCTTTTTCTCCATATACAACCCTTTTCGGCTTTGCATCATGGACAGGAATGGCGAGCCGTCCCAACCTCCACAACCTCCGGAGGATGACACACAATTCATGACAAGATGGGACCATTGGAAGGTCCGCGGAGAATTCAACTACCGTTGTGAAGCTCTTGAGCGGCGCCAAGGTGAACAATTTAGCGAGGCCCGTGTGGAATTCAAGAACATCGACAACCGCTTCGAAGAAGTCCGTGGCCAAATGCATGCCATGCAACACAACCTCGGTCATCAAAATGAAGCTCTTGGTCGTGCACTCGCCTCAACGGATGAGAAGCTTCAACGCCTCATTGATGGACTAGCAAGGCCACGCTCGCGCGACTCAAGCTCATCTCGGCACTCCTCAAGTGAATCAAGTGCACCTTGTCGTCACGCTTCAAGGCACCGGGATGGACCCGTTCTTCAATCCATGAGCTCTTCTCAAGCGGTACCATCTCCGCGACACGCCGCAACGTCAAGCTATGATGGTGACCTCTCCGCAAGACCTCCACGACGTGAAGCGAACCGGCCACAACCAAGGCCACTTGTGATTCAACAAGAGCAACCTCACATGGACCACCAAGCCCATCGCTGTCTACATGTCCTTTCAACAACAAGTGAAGCATCCGAAGAGGACGAACAAGATCACCGTCGACGTGAAGCACTCGAAGATCCACCAAGGCGTCATCATCGACATGATCGTCAACGTCGGCAACATGATAGTCATGACGAGCCACCTCCACATCAAGAAGAAAGAGAGCAGCCCATTGCGCATGCGGCTCGACGTCCTCCTCGCCACATGGCGCAAGCCAATGCTCCTCGGCATCAACCACGACAAGAACAAGAGCAAGCTCCCCAGGCTCGTCGTGAGGATGCACAACCTCCTCCTCGTCCTCAACCGCGACAAGAACAAGAGCAAGCTCCCCATGCTCGTCGTCAAAACCAAGTTCCACCACCAAACGCGGCACCTCAACAACCGCAAGAGCAACGCAACCATCACCAAGCACGACATGAGAGCTCGGATGATGATGAGGACCGCCAAAATCATGGCAACCACCGCAACCGGAACCGCAATGGAGAAGAAACTTTCGGCAAGCTCAAATTCACCATGCCCAAGTTCACCGGTTCCAATGAACCCGAGGAATATCTCTCGTGGGAACTCAAGGTCGACAAGATCTTCCGCATGCACAACTATAGCAATGAGAAGATGATGGCCATGGCATCCCTCGAGTTTGATGAGTATGGCAACCTTTGGTGGGAACAAGTCCAACTCGCTCGCGAAGCAAAAGAAGAGCCTCCAATATCAACTTGGCAAGATATGAAGGCCCATATGAGATCCCGCTTTGTTCCTTCGCACTACACGCGTGACCTCTTCAACAAGCTTCAAACGCTTAGTCAAGGGACAAAGACCGTGGAAGAGTACTTCAAGCAAATGGAGCTCAACATGATCCGTGCCAACATTGAAGAGCGAGATGAACAAACAATGGCACGCTTCCTCAATGGCTTGCACCATCCCATCAAGCGCATCACCGAGTTCCAAAAGTACAACAACATGGTTGAGCTTGTGCACATCGCATCAAAGGCCGAGCGTCAAGTGCAAGAGGACATCAAGTACAACAAGCCAAATACTTAATTCAACTAAAAGCAAGCAACAACCACTACTCCAACAACACCAAGTGGAAGATCCTCAAGTACCACCAAGCTTCCCTTCAAGCCAACTCTCCCTCAAGGAAAACAGCCCCCAAGTGGCAAAAACACAAGGGATGATCAACCATTCAATGGTGAATGCTACAAGTGTGGAGGCCAAGGACACAAGTCGGCCGCATGTGGAAACAAGAAAGTTTTGTTCATCCACGACAACGGCAATGAAGAATACTTGAGTGAAGAAGAGTTTGATGCAAGGGTCAAGGAAGCCATGGCAAGGCAACATTTGGAAGAGGACCAAGAACTTCTTGTGTGTGAGCATGACGCAAGTCCATCGCTTGTGGTCACAAGGGTCTTAACTACCCAAGTCAATGAGAATGAAGACCAACGCTCGAACATCTTCCAAACTCGTGCCGGCATCAATGGGAAGTCCATCAAAGTTGTCATCGATGGAGGGAGTTGCCACAATCTTGCAAGCACGGAATTGTGTGAGAAACTCAACCTCACCCTCCATCCACATAAACACCCCTACCATATCCAATGGCTAGGTGACCAAGGATCCGTCAAGATCAAGCACACCGTCTCGGTAACGTTCTCAATTGGGCCCTACAAGGACATGGTGGAATGTGACGTGGTCCCAATGACGGTTTGCCATATGTTGCTCGGAAGGCCGTGGCAATATGACAAGCGTGCTTTGCATGATGGTCACTCAAACACTTATACCTTCAAATGGCTCGATAAAACTTGCGTGTTGCAACCAATGACTCCTAGCCAAATAATTGCGGACAATGCAAAGGCTTTAGCGAGGGCGCAATACACAAAAACACCTAGTGAGAAGAGTGGTGAGCGAGAGAACCACACCATAGTGAGTGAGAGCTACAAGCCAAACTCGAGTGGAAAAACTAAGAGTGTTCTTCTTGCCACCAAAAGTGAGATGAGAGAAGTGCGGAACAACCCATCCATCTTGCACTATGTCCTTGTATGCAAGGGACTAGCGCAAGGAACTAACGACTTGACAAATGTTCCTCCTCCTTTGATGGCTATTTTGCAGGAATTCCAAGATGTATTTCCCGAAGAGCTTCCTCATGGCCTTCCTCCTCTTCGTGGAATCGAGCACCGCATCAACCTCATACCCGACGCCCCACTCCCAAACCGCGCCGCGTATTGCACGAACCCGGAAGAGATAAAGGAGATCGAACGTCAAATCAACCAACTCGTCTCCAAAGGTTTGATCCAAGTAAGCACTAGCCCAAGCGCGGTCCCCGTGATTCTAGTTCAAAAACGGATGATACGTTGCGGTTATGCATGGACTGCCGTCCAATCAATGCTATCACCGTGCGTTATCGACATCCTATACCGCGTCTTGATGACATGCTTGATGAGTTATGTGGAGCCACTATATTTTCGAAAATTGATCTTCGTAGTGGTTACCATCAAATTCGCATGGCCGAAGGTGATGAGTGGAAAACCGCCTTCAAGACCAAGCTTGGTCTCCATGAATGGTTGGTTATGCCTTTTGGCTTATCTAATGCCCCATCTACCTTCATGCGCCTCATGAACCATATTTTGAGATATCTCATTGGGAAGAGTGTCGTTGTTTACTTTGATGACATCCTTGTCTATAGCAAGTCACTAGAGGAGCATGTTACTCATGTTAAGGAGGTCCTTCAAATCCTTCGTCATGAAAAGCTTTATGCTAATCTCCCAAAGTGCACTTTTGCAAAAGACAAGCTGATTTTCCTTGGTTTTGTTGTGTCTTCTAATGGCATCGAAGTTGATGTCTCAAAAGTCAAGGACATACGAGATTGGCCCATCCCTACAAATGTTAGTGAACTTCGTAGTTTTCATGGGTTGGCTGGCTTTTACCGTCGCTTTGTGAAAGACTTTTCTACCATTGCTTGCCCCCTCAACGAATTGACGAAGAAAAATGTCACGTTCGTTTGGGGAAAAGCACAACAAAAGGCTTTTGATGAGCTCAAAAAGAGGCTCACCGAAGCACCACTTCTTGCATTACCGGATTTCACAAAAACCTTTGAGATTGAATGTGACGCTAGTGGTATTGGCATTGGTGGCATCCTTATGCAAAATGGGCGTCCTATTGCTTACCATAGTGAGAAACTTGATGGCGCACGCCTAAACTATCCCATTTATGACAAAGAACATTTTGCCTTGGTTCGAGTTCTTCAAGTGTGGCAACACTATCTTTGGCCCAAAGAATTTATCATCCATTCCGACCATGAGTCATTGAAGTATCTTAAGGGCCAAGCCAATTTGAGTAAAAGGCACGCCAAATGGGTTGAGTTCATGGAGTCTTTTCCTTACATTGTCAAAAACAAGAAGGGCAAAGAAAATGTGGTAGCGGACGCCTTGTCTCGCAAAAACACAAGCCTTCTTACACGACTCGAAATAAATGTCTTGGGTCTTGATGACATCAAATCTTTGTATCGTCCAATTCTCTTTGGACCACTTTTTGCGAAATGTTCAATAGACAAAGGGATTGATGATTTCTATTTGCATAAGGGTTTTCTTTTCAAACAAAACAAGCTTTGCATCCCGAAATCGTCTCTCCAACTTTTGCTTCTTCAAGAGTCCCATGGTGGAGGCCTTATGGGTCACTTTGGCTGTGACAAGACATATGACATGCTCTCCACTCACTACTTTTGGCCAAAGATGAAGCGTGATGTGGAGCGCCACGTCCAACGATGCACTACATGTATCCAAGCTAAGTCTAAGTCCAACCCCTTTGGTATTTATATGCCATTGCCTATTCCTCATGCACCTTGGTCGGACATTAGCATGGACTTTGTGTTAGGCTTGCCTAGATCTAAACATGGACATGATTCTGTCTTTGTAGTAGTGGATCGCTTTTCAAAAATGGCACACTTTATTCCATGCCATAAGACCGATGATGCTTCACATGTAGCCAATTTGTTTTTCAGGGAAATAATTAGGCTGCACGGAGTACCAAGAACAATCGTCTCCGACCGCGACGTCAAATTCATGAGCTACTTCTGGAAGACTCTCATGGCCAAGCTCGGCATCAAGCTCCTCTTCTCGTCTGCTCAAGATCCTCAAACCGATGGACAAACCGAGGTCGTCAATCGAAGCCTTGGAACACTCCTACGGGTGTTGATAAAGAAGAACCTTAAAGACTGGGAGGAAGGTATTCCACACGCCGAGTTCGCCTACAACCGCGCCAAGCACTCCACCACCATGAGGAGCCCGTTCATGATCGTCTATGGTTTCGAGCCTCTCACCGCGCTCGATATCCTCCCACTTCCACTTCATGAACGTGCAAATATGGACGTCGTCAAGCGTGCCCAAACAATGAAGAAACTTCATGAAGACACACAAGCTACTATCGAGCAACAAGTCCTTCGCCAAGCATCAAGGCTAAACAAGAACAAGAAAGAGATAATCTTCGAAGAGGGCGACCTTGTGTGGATACACTTGAGTAAAGACCGCTTCCCCAAGGAACGCGACTCCAAGCTCAAGCCAAGAGGTGATGGACCATTCAAGGTGCTAAAGAGGATCAACAACAACGCCTATATCATCGATATCCCAACATCAAAGTATCTTGTGAGCTCGACATTCAATGTCAAGGACCTCTCACCCTACCATGGAGAAGATGAAGTTGAGAAGGTTGAAGAGTCGAGGACGACTCTTTCCCAAGGGGGGAGCTGATGCAGCCCGTCCTACGACCGCTACTACATCTACTCCCACGAGCTCCCCAAGTGGACCCATGACTCGCGCCCGAGCCAAACTCCTTCAAGCTAAGGTGAACTCGCTCCTCTCCTTGTGTGACTTTGATACACCCTTGGATGGCCTGCTACTTCATACGCATACCTTGTGCATCATCAGGTACGAAGGGAAGGACCCACAGGACGGAGGCGCACCAGCGGAAGAGACCAAATGCTCTCTGTCGCCAGCGGTACTACCGGACCTGGCGACCGGTACTACCGCCCTCTGCTACCGCCACCAACAGACGACACCAGCGCAAGCCAAATGCTCTCATCGGCGGTACTATCGCCCGGATCCGATTACGGGCCACGGCACTACCGCCCCCTGCTACCGCCACCAACAGACGACTCCAGCGCAAGTCCCAGGACGACAAGCGGTACTACCGGGCCAGGAAGCGGTATTACCGGCTGACCGGTACTACCGGTCGAGCTGGACCGGTACTACCGGACGACACAGAACCTGATCGTGTTAAGTCGGCCCAGCGCCTTGTAACCCTCTCTATATTTCGCTATTTGTTCCGAAAATACCCCTGTTTTTGTGGTTGGCCTATAAATATCCCCCACCCTCCATTGTAAACCCTAGACTTGGATAATAATAGATTAAGGAAACCCTTTGAGGATCTTAAATCTATTGGTCTCATGCTCCTACCAAGGAGCACCCTATTATCCACCCCCCTCTTGGATCTTGCCTAGTGCTTTCAAGTTGTACAAGGCCTTGGGTTCTCGGTTTCTCGCCCCCAAGTCGCCAAGGTCTCACCAAGCACCTCGTCCCCCGTTGTTGGCGTGGAGAGAGAGCTTCGCCCAACACCTATCCTAGAGATTATGTTGGACCGGTTGCCACCGGCGTGAGAGATCGGCGTGTATCGTGTTTTGTGTGCGTGTGTTCGTGGTTTTCATCCCCTTCTTCCCCCGACCACCGCTTTCCCCTCGTTTCTCGTGGAATTCATGAAAGATCAGGCCACCCCAAGGGGTTACCCCATAACATCTTGGTATCAAGAGCAAGGTTGATCATGAATTTCCCCCCAATTGGTTTTGAGTAGGAAATACTAGGCTCTAGGTTATTTTGCAAAAAGCCAGATTTATCTCTAACTGAGTTCAGAAGCAAAGAAATCTAGTCGAAAGTTTTATAACACCTAAGTGGGAACTTGAGTTTTCATAATCACAACCCTATTGGGGTCAAGTCAAGTCATGAATCATTTCACAAGTCATTTTGAAAACATCGGCGACGTAACAGTATGACCATAAATCATGCGGACACGGCTATTCGAATAGTTTGACACTCTGCAGAGGTGGTACACTGATATAGCCCGACCTACAGTTGTTACCACATCATGGTCTCCAACTTACGCCAAGTCGTCATGGACTCCAAAGGTGAATCCGTTCCTCTATGCGAGCCCACTTCCTACCCTATTGAATGGTATGCTACTTCATACTCCGTCACATCTGCATGATAGGTTCACACCGACAAGTACGGAGGCAAGGGAGGAAGCCCGAAACGTCAAGCCCGACAAGACGGAGTCTTGGAAGAGGAGACGGAAGAAGCCAGGCTAAACCACCAGAGTCACTGTAACTACCTCGGTGAATTACGCTCCTAGTTACAAGCCTGGATGAGCGGTAATGGTTGAAATAGTACGGTGGGGCCCAAATGCCACTCACAGGTAGACCTTTCGGCCGTCCCAACCATTTCCAAACATCGGGACAAGAACGGGCGGCGTAATCGGCAGGCGAAGGGATCAACTACATACACAAATGAGTATGTATGCAAGCCACCATACAATGGTTCCCAGAGTCATTCCATCTAAAAAGAAAGGAAATATAGCAACGCCATACGGCAAGATCCAAATATCCTAGATAGATATAATAGTTTAGGATATCTCCTCATACATCAAACATCAGAGTATCAAGCGGAAGCGGAAAACAAGATCCGAGTACGGATAAGAAGCAAATCGGCATAAGATGCCCCATAAATAAACACATCCCGCCCACAGATCTCACGGATCCCCGTTCCCGGAATCTCTACACCGAATGATCGTTGCCCGCATCGTCCGTCTCCTCCACCCAGTATCCATCTTGAAGTTTACTGCTCATCTGAATCAAACAATTTATCGTGTGAGACCCTAGGGTACTCAGAAGTCTTTATGCCTCTAAAGGGACACAACCAGGGTGACGCAATTGTAGCAAAAGATAAACCCTAACAATTCTATAGATACTCGCTAACCATCCGCCTAACCAGAGATAGACGGATGTCCGTGAATTAATAACAACAGTTATAATGGTAATGTCCGCAGATCCATCCTCCTCCTCGCTTACCGACGAGGAAGCGGACGAACAACCCCCCATCCGTTGGCAGTTCTATTATCCATTCCATGAGTGTTGCACTATTTACTAGTCCGGTACTTAGTCAAATTAAAAGCGGTACTTTAGTTATTCTTGTCTATGATCGAGAAACTGTGCTCCAAGTCATCCATAACCGCGGACTCGGCTTTAGAAGTTTTACCTAGGGTGCACAAATAACAACACACTCGCTCAACCTCGGAAAACCAAATCAAAACCCAACGAGGGCACGACAAAGCGATCACAGATTCAGAAATATTTCAGGGCCACCCCATTAAGCTACCAGCACGAAGTTGGCCGACTCGAGAGACGGACTCAAGGTTTGCGCCAATGGCTATAAACGATCGGGAACCCGAAAATGTGATGGGCTTGTCGATACGCGAAAACACTCCGCTTTCCTAACAAGACAAAGGTAGTACCGCACAATTTAAATAAAGCGATAAAGCATGGCATAAGTACAGATAGTAAATAAAACCTCAAACTAGTTTGTGGCCCCAAGAAATAAGAATGAATCAAGCTCGGCTCGGGGGTCATAAGCCTCCGGATGTGGATAGCGAATATTCAAGGAACAGGAATCAAGTACTCGGGGTCCTACGGACACAAGTGAGCCTGAAAAACCAAATAGCGAATATGGCTCACCGATGCCACTTTCATTAGTTATCCCATTACTACTCAGGTTAAGTTGTTTAGGTACCTCGTTATCCATCAGACACTCACATACCCTACACATGCTGTTCTACGACTCGCATGGCTCAAACAACTCCTGTCATAATGGCTCATGGGATGGAGGAACAAGCTTCGGTGGGGTTTAAAAGTAAAGGCTATGCAATACTTGGGATTCAAATTAATGCAATCGCGACTCAAAGATGCAAGAATAAGATAGAGGCAATAGGTACTATATGTATGCAAGCATGTGGTAGTGCTTGCCTGGCATCTCAGTTGAAGCAATGGATGGATCTGGGTAGTGCTCCTGGTTCTCTTGATATATCCCCTGCTCAGCGTCTATTCGAAGAAGAACCAAACAAACAAGGGCCAACATAAATAAAGTGCACAAGCATATGAATAAATGCATCAAGCAAACAATCATGCCATGATGAATGATGCACAATTTGCATGGCAATAAGGTAGCATGGCATGGGTGAGGTGTGGAATACAATAATAAAGCATTTTATTGAGTTTTGACCACATTTTAACCTCACATTAGTTGCTGTATACTTTATATTTATATGATGCATGCTGCAAAACAGAACAAGGAATGCATAAACAGAAAGGTCTCGTCGAGCTAATCATTTTAGACATATTATCTGTCAAATTTGGAGTTATAAAACAAAAGTTATTAATTAATTAAGAAAAAGGGCATTTTATTGTAATTTAAATCAACTTGAAATTTTAAGTGTTCAAAATATATTTTGAATGGCATATTTGAATTTCTCACATTTTTCTGATTTCAAAACATATATTATTTGTATTATTTGGAATTGTATTTTAAAAGTTATTATAAAACAAATTTGAATTTTTTGAATTTGAATTAATTTGAAAAAGTTTGAATTAAACAGAATACAGAAAATACTTTTTATACTCAGACAGACCCAGCCACTGACGCTGACGGGTGGGGCCAAACGGATTGGGCCACGCGCGCAGAAAAACTTTTCTTACCGCGGCTCTGGCTAACCCACGCGGTTGACAAGCGGGCCCAGCGGCTACGGCCCACATGTCAAGGGTGGGGGGTTGCAGCGACTGAAAGGTGGGGCTAGGGCTGGAGCGCGGGTTGAGATTAAAAGAGGCCAGGGGGTTTTCTGGAAGAAGGCCACGGAGGCTGACTAGTGGGACCGAGAGGAGCGCGGGTTACGGGAGTCAAAAAGGTGGGGGGTAAGCGCAAAATGTCCACGCGTGCACTGTTGTTCTTCTCTGAAACCCTGACGAGAGATTGATGCGCGACAGGCGGTGCGCGCACACGGGGGAACTCGAACCCGCGACCTGGGGCTTGCGCTCGGCGGCGGTTACCGCTGCGGCTAACTGGGGTTGGTGTCAGGGAACTACCGCGCGGCCAGATGAGGTTCTGCGAGGCGTTGAGCGAGCAGACGCACGCGCTCGCCGGTGCACCGAGGGTGCTCGACGGAACGTACGTCGCGGCCAGGACACGACGAGGATGGCGAGGGTGTCTAGGAGGTTGCGTGGCTCACCGAGAGTTGGTTGGTGGCGGTGGATCGGGCAGGGGAGCGGTCGATCGACGATGAAGCAGAGGATCTGGAGCTAGGGTTTGGCGTCGGGCGGCGGTGGTTCAGCGCTTCTGGGACTCCTGCTCCTCGACGGCATGTACGGAGCGGATGCAGAGGACCTCCTTGTCCTCCTCGATCACCTCCACGTCGCGCTTGTCGTCTGGGTCGAAGCAGCGCCGGTGGAGCAGACGGTGGCCGGCGAGAGGAAGCTGGGGTCGGTGGAGAGGGAGGGAGGAAGGCCAGGGCGCCTCGGCCAGATCTGGAGAGGCCAGAGGAGAGCCGAGAGGGAGTAGATAGGAACGGAGAGAGGAGAGGGGGTGCCGTGGGGAGTGGGTAGGTTAAAGGTGGCTCGGCCACCTTTTTTTTCCCTCCTTCACGTTCTCGAGCTGGGAGGCCAGGTGCACGCAGGCAGGGGGCTTCAGTGGGGCAGGGCAGGCCAGGCTCGGGTGGTTCGGCGTGGGGCATGCAGGGCAGGGAGAGAGGAGAAAAGAGGAGAGGGGAGGCTCGGGCTAGGTTGGTACTAGTGTTGGGTAGAGAGAGAGAGGGAGATGGCTTAGGGTTTAAGAAGCTTGCATGCTTCAAACTTAGATCAAGCAAGAACATGAGGAAAAGGTGTAAGGTTTAGCAAACTCAAACAAGATCAAGCCAAAAGAAAGGAGAGGGAGAGAGAGAGAGATGAACCACCCAAGAATTCAAATAAAAATCCAAAAGACTTAATTGTGGTGGTACTTGCATGGCCCATGCATAAATAATTAATACCATGCTTATTTTTGTGAAAACAAGATTATTTACATGGCATTATTCCTATGCATTCCAAAATGTGGAGTAAGGCCTAAGCAAAAGAATTTAAAAGGAAGTTCCAAGTGGAGTAGATGGAGATGATCACATTTGATTATAATTGGGACTTGCTAGTGTGTATATTCCACTAGATGCTTACTATTCCCAAACATATCCCCACATGATCATAAACCCATAAAAATCCATATGGAAGCTAGGAAAAGGGTTCCACTCACAAGGCATGCAAAGGTGGCCATGTGGCTCTCATATATCAACAATGTGAAAACAACATGATGCTAAGATGAGAGCATGTGGAAAATAGAATTGGATCCATCCCAACCCACATGAGCTAGAGGTAAAACCCAAAAGAAAAACAATTGCAAGCTCATGGATAATGGAATGGTGGAAAGATGAGGTGATGACAAGAAAGGTGGTGGAGTTAAATAAAAGATATGCCCCCAACTCAACTTGGGCATTAAACAATATATCAATAACCAAATACAATATCAAGAGGCAAATACAATTATTAATGCATATGAGAGAAAAACCAAAGCAAAAAGGGTTTTATATGATGCTCAAATGCAAGGTGGCATGATGACATGAGCATGATATAATTATGATGCAACAATTATATGTAGGAAGGTAGCATATATATAGACTAGGCTAGTAGCATTGCAATTGTTAGACAATTGGGATGCTACAACTCTCCCCCACTAAACAAGAATCTCGCCCCGAGATTCCTAGGAAAAAGAAAACAACACAAGGAGAGGCGGGTGTTCGAACGAAGGTGACCCTTACGTTCCCAAGTTGATGAATCATGGAATGGTGCGACCACTACACCTTGCAAAACTTGCTAGACTTGTTGCGAGTCTTGCGTTTTGCTTGAGAAACAACGGGTTAGAAGAGTTGAAGGATTGTCGTGAGACAAGAAGGATAGGACGGACATAGCTTCGGTTTTCTCAAGAAACATGATAAAAGAATAGAACCACTTGAGAAAGAAAAAGACAAGATGATGTATCATGAATAAAGAAAGACACACCGTTAAGATTAAAGATTTACTGATACTAGAGAGGATGAATCTTTGTCTCGCCGGAAGAAAAGAGCTAGATTGGAGAGATTTTGAACCACTATGACAATAGCATCGTATCTTCTCTCGGATTGAGAAATGAAGTTCGGAAACAATATTGCCTTCAAACAATAGAGTCCCTTGATATCAACAGAAAGATTTAGTTAGGCATCGTCGGGTTAGATCTTCTTGCGCCGGTAAGAACCAAGGATCACGCAATTGAGGTGCGCGGATATAACTTCCAGAGACGGATGTGATGCCAGATCATGGTGGAATCCCGAGAAGCAAAGAATATGGAGGATCTGGAGTTTATTGTAGATATACTTATTGCTTTCTTTAGCCTTGAGGCTAACGCAACAGATTTGCGGCTGATGGCATCAACCATAATTGGCTTTTCCATAGAAAAAGAATTAACGAAACAAAGAGAGAGATAGTTTCCTTTCATCTTGTTTGGGGATGTCAAGCACCGGTAGAAAGACAAGGACAGAAAAGAGTTTGCGTTTGTTTCCACCAGATAATTGAAGATTTGCTCCGTGTAGGAAAAGACGAGATCACCAACAAGAGATTATTGATTACTTCCTTCGAGAGAGCACTCTGGAAAAACAAGGACGGAAGTAAAAGTATCAAGGGATAAAGGCCACTTCTAACTTCCGTGAAATGAGTGAAATCACATTAATTCACCAATTCAATGTGCCAGAGCGAATGATAAGAGTAGTGGTATGGTAGCTACTCCATCCCGCACTCAAAGCATTACTCCGCACATGAATAAGAAAACCATGCAACCCAACTACCGAAACAGACTGAAGGTATTGATAAGAAGAGCTCATGGAACTCCGTTAGAAAACAAGGATAGATGCGAACGATTCGCCGGATTCAAGATAGATAAAGATGATGATGTTGTCGTCATGTCGAAAGTACCAAGCCACCGGAAAGATATGAAGGAAGATTACGGAGAACAACTGCCATATTCAACAGCTACAGAAAAGATAGCACCAACTTGAATAGAAGGAATACAAGATCTGGAAGGTCTTCATGGCCTCCGGTGGATTGAGCATAGATGATAGAACGAGAGGGTTTCAAGAGATTACTTAACGAGGTGGAGGTGGAAAAAACTCCATGTTGTTATTGAAAAGATTGAGAGAGATTTAGCAGTCTTGAGGAAAATCTTGAGCGAAACGCTGATGATAACTTGCCAACAAGGAAAACTCCGGATTGGTCGAAGATGAAGGATGGAATTAACAATGGACTTGCTGATTCCAGAATTGAAGCAATGTATTTAGCAGAAGGACGTGGTCGAGATAGGTGACTTCAAGAAGCCAGAATTCACGCTTTGAGACTTTGCACACAGGCAGTGCTCACGAAGCTTGAGAGAAAGAGACACAGATGATCCTCCATGTCCTTCCATTGATATCGAATAGGCTAGCATATTAACAACATATACCACCAAGGATTAACAAGATATTCCCAGAATATCAAGTTCAAGCGGCGGGAGAACGAACAAATGCTCGAACACTTCCTGAGCTGAACGCTCTTAGAAAGATCAATATTGAGAGCACGGGTTCGTGTTGAAGAAGATGCACTGGAAGAATAGATTATCTGGTCCTTCGGAAGAGGACAAGAAATGCCACTTGGTTCACATTGTCGATCGGATCACCGGTTACAAAGATGAAGAGATCTTGGATAAAGAAACGATGATAGCTCATACCTTAAGCAAAGCTATCAGAAGCGAAAAGATGCAATTCCCTCGTATCCAGGAGAATTGTGCAGATATGGAGTTCACAAAGATGTGCAGCATGATGGACAAATGATAGACCGCCGTAGTGCCTTGAGAAACTCCGGATTGCCAAAGGTGTTTGAATATGCATAGATATGATCACGGTGTACTCAAAATCACAGGAGATAACCGTCACCATTTGGAGGATAGAGTTGATAGCACTTTCCATATTCCACTCATGATAAGTGTCATATAGCTATGCCGAGAACCAAATTACAATCACCAGCATCGGATCGACACATGTTATGTAATTAGCCCAAGAGAATTAGAGATGAAAAGAAACCTGTGATTAAGCCGGTGTGACAAAAGAATGAGTTAGCATGGACATGCTGATAAAAGGGAGATAGATAATGTTTCACACACGACTGGAAAAGAGTGTGGAAACACAGATGTATCAAAGAAAAAAATTCGCATTTTTTTTGGCATTAAAATACCAATAGATGCGCAAAATCACTTATCAGGTAGAGATTAGCAACTGATGATTTCACAGAATGTGGAGTTGCTAGAAAGAAGGACACCCTTAAGAAGATGGCACCGGTTAACAAGGAGTCAGATAGATCGCGCCGGTTTTCAAAAGCCTGTCAGTATGGAATGTACCAACAGTTGATAACCAAAAGGCCGATAAAGATAACATGTTGGATGCAACAGATAGGCAAGGAATTACACACACACACACACACACACACACTTTCTATGGTACTACGGAAACCCAGAACACGTGAATCCTAGTTTGAATTGTAAGAAGAGGATTGAAAACGTTACACTTCCTTAACAGAAAAGGGTGGTGGGTGGGTAAGAAGAAAAGTGGAAGCAGTCCTACTCTCACGTTTTGTTTTTCCCTAGTATACATAGCTACCAAAAATATTTGCTAGACTGACAACGACCATTTGGCTGAGACCACAAGGGCGGGATGGCTCTGATACCAATTGTAACTACCTCGGTGAATTACGCTCCTAGTTACAAGCCTGGATGAGCGGTAATGGTTGAAATAGTACGGTGGGGCCCAAATGCCACTCATAGGTAGACCTTTCGGCCGTCCCAACCATTTCCAAACATCGGGACAAGAACGGGCGGCGTAATCGGCAGGCGAAGGGATCAACTACATACACAAATGAGTATGTATGCAAGCCACCATACAATGGTTCCCAGAGTCATTCCATCTAAAAAGAAAGGAAATATAGCAACGCCATATGGCAAGATCCAAATATCATAGATAGATATAATAGTTTAGGATATCTCCTCATACATCAAACATCAGAGTATCAAGCGGAAGCGGAAAACAAGATCCGAGTACGGATAAGAAGCAAATCGGCATAAGATGCCCCATAAATAAACACATCCCGCCCACAGATCTCACGGATCCCCGTTCCCGGAATCTCTACACCGAATGATCGTTGCCGCATCGTCTGCCTCCTCCACCCAGTATCCATCTTGCGAGTTTACTGCTCATCTGAATCAAACAATTTATCGTGTGATACCCTAGGGTACTCAGCAAGTCTTTATGCCTCTAAAGGGGACACAACCTGGGGTGACGCAATTGCAGCAAAAGATAAACCCTAACAATTCTATAGATACTCGCTAACCATCCGCCTAACCAGAGATAGACGGATGTCCGTGAATTAATAACAACAGTTATAATGGTAATGTCCGCAGATCCATCCTCCTCCTCGCTTACCGACGAGGAAGCGGACGAACAACCCCCCATCCGTTGGCAGTTTTATTATCCATTCCATGAGTGTTGCACTATTTACTAGTCCGGTACTTAGTCAAATTAAAAGCGGTACTTTAGTTATTATTGTCTATGATCGAGATACTGTGATCAAAGTCGTCCATAACCGCGGACTCGGCTTTCAGAACGTTTTACCCTGCAGGGATGCACAAATAGCAACACACACTCGCTCACCCTTGGAAAAACCAAATCAAAACTCCACGACAAAGCGATCACAGATTCAAATATTTCAGGGGCCACCCCATTAAGCTACCCATGACGAAGTTGGCCGACTCGAGACGGACTCAAGGTTTGCCAATGGCTATAAACGCGGGAACCCGAAAATGTGACTGGGCTTGTCGATACATGAAAACACTCCGCTTTCCTAACAAAGACAAAGTGCAAGACTCGCACAATTTAAATAAAGCAAGAAAGCATGGCATAAGTACAGGATAGTAAATAAAACCTCAAACTAGTTTGTGGCCCCAAGAAATAAGAATGAATCAAGCTCGCCTGTGGGGGTCATAAGCCTCCTGGATGTGGATAGCGCGAATATTCAAGGAACAGGAATCAAGTACTGGGGTCCCACGGGACACAAGTGAGCCTGAAAACCAAATAGCTAATATGGCTCACCGATGCCACTTTCATTAGTTATCCCATTACTACTCAGTTAAGTTGTTTAGGTACCTCGTTATCCATCGACACTCACATACCCTACACATGCTGTTCTACGACTCGCATGGCTCAAACAACTCTGTCGAATGGCTCATGGGATGGAGGAACAAGCTCGTGGGGTTTAAAAGTAAAGGCTATGCAATACTTGGGATTCAAATTAATGCAATCGCGACTCAAAGATGCAAGAATAAGATAGAGGCAATAGGTACTATATGTATGCAAGCATGTGGTAGTGCTTGCCTGGCAGCTCAGTTGAAGCAATGGATGGATCTGGGTAGTGCTCCTGGTTCTCTTGATATATCCCCTGCTCAGCGTCTATTCGAAGAAGAACCAAACAAACAAGGGCCAACATAAATAAAGTGCACAAGCATATGAATAAATGCATCAAGCAAACAATCATGCCATGATGAATGATGCACAATTTGCATGGCAATAAGGTAGCATGGCATGGGTGAGGTGTGGAATACAATAATAAAGCATTTTATTGAGTTTTGACCACATTTTAACCTCACATTAGTTGCTGTATACTTTATATTTATATGATGCATGCTGCAAAACAGAACAAGGAATGCATAAACAGAAAGGTCTCGTCGAGCTAATCATTTTAGACATATTATCTGTCAAATTTGGAGTTATAAAACAAAAGTTATTAATTAATTAAGAAAAAGGGCATTTTATTGTAATTTAAATCAACTTGAAATTTTAAGTGTTCAAAATATTTTGAATGGCATATTTGAATTTCTCACATTTTTCTGATTTCAAAACATATATTATTTGGAATTGTATTTTAAAAGTTATTATAAAACAAATTTGAATTTTTTGAATTTGAATTAATTTGAAAAAGTTTGAATTAAACAGAATACAGAAAATACTTTTTATACTCAGACAGACCAGACGACTTGACGGTGGGGCCAAACGGATTGGGCCAATGCTGAAAAACTTTTTCATCATGCTCTGGCTAACCCACGCGGTTGACAAGCGGGCCCAGCGGCTACGGCCCACATGTCAAGGGTGGGGGTTGCAGCGACTGACAGGTGGGGCTAGGGCTGGAGCGCGGGTTGAGATTAAAAGAGGCCAGGGGGTTTTCTGGAAGAAGGCCACGGAGGCTGACTAGTGGGACCGAGAGGAGCGCGGGTTACAGGAGTAAAAAAGGTGGGGAGGGGTAAGCGCAAAATGTCCACGCGTGCACTGTTGTTCTTCTCTGAAACCCTGACGAGAGATCGATGCGCGAAAGGCGGAGCGCGCACGCGGGGGAACTCGAACCCGCGACCTGGGGCTCGCGCTCGGCGGCGGTTACCGCTGCGGCTAACTGGGGTTGGTGTCAGGGAACTACCGCGCGGCCAGATGAGGTTCTGCGAGGCGTTGAGCGAGCAGACGCACGCGCTCGCCGGTGCACCGAGGGTGCTCGACGGAACGTACATCGCGGCCAGGACACGACGACGATGGCGAGGGTGTCTAGGAGGTTGCGTGGCTCACCGAGAGTTGGTTGGTGGCGGTGGATCGGGCAGGGGAGCGGTCGATCGACGATGAAGCAGAGGATCTGGAGCTAGGGTTTGGCGTCGGGGCGGCGGTGGTTCAGCGCTTCTGGGACTCCTCCTCCTCAACGGCGTGTACGGAGCGGATGCAGAGGACCTCCTTGTCCTCCTCGATCACCTCCACGTCGCGCTTGTCGTCTGGGTCGAAGCAGCGCCGGTGGAGCAGACGGTGGCCGGCGAGAGGAAGCTGGGGTCGGTGGAGAAGGAGGAGGAAGGCAGGCGGGCGCCATCTGGAGAGGCCAGAGGAGAGCCGAGAGGGAGTAGATAGGAACGGAGAGAGGAGAGGGGGTGTCGTGGGGAGTGGGTAGGTTAAAGGTGGCTCGACCACCTTTTTTTGTCCCTCCTTCACGTGCTCGAGCTGGGAGGCCAGGGCAGGCACGGGCAGGGGCTTCCAGGTGGGGCAGGGCAGGCCAGGCTCGGGTGGTTCGGCGTGGGGCATGCAGGGCAGGGAGAGAGGAGAAAAGAGGAGAGGGGAGGCTCGGGCTAGGTTGGTACTAGTGTTGGGTAGAGAGAGAGAGGGAGATGGCTTAGGGTTTAAGAAGCTTGCATGCTTCAAACTTAGATCAAGCAAGAACATGAGGAAAAGGTGTAGGGCTTAGCAAACTCAAACAAGATCAAGCCAAAAGAAAGGAAAGGGAGAGAGAGAGATGAACCACCCAAGAATTCAAATAAAAATCCAAAAGACTTAATTGTGGTGGTACTTGCATGGCCCATGCATAAATAATTAATACCATGCTTATTTTTGTGAAAACAAGATTATTTACATGGCATTATTCCTATGCATTCCAAAATGTGGAGTAAGGCCTAAGCAAAAGAATTTAAAAGGAAGTTCCAAGTGGAGTAGATGGAGATGATCACATTTGATTATAATTGGGACTTGCTAGTGTGTATATTCCACTAGATGCTTACTATTCCCAAACATATCCCCACATGATCATAAACCCATAAAAATCCATATGGAAGCTAGGAAAAGGGTTCCACTCACAAGGCATGCAAAGGTGGCCATGTGGCTCTCATATATCAACAATGTGAAAACAACATGATGCTAAGATGAGAGCATGTGGAAAATAGAATTGGATCCATCCCAACCCACATGAGCTAGAGGTAAAACCCAAAAGAAAAACAATTGCAAGCTCATGGATAATGGAATGGTGGAAAGATGAGGTGATGACAAGAAAGGTGGTGGAGTTAAATAAAAGATATGCCCCCAACTCAACTTGGGCATTAAACAATATATCAATAACCAAATACAATATCAAGAGGCAAATACAATTATTAATGCATATGAGAGAAGAACCAAAGCAAAAAGGGTTTTATATGATGCTCAAATGCAAGGTGGCATGATGACCTGAGCATGATATAATTATGATGCAACAATTATATGTAGGAAGGTAGCATATATATAGACTAGGCTAGTAGCATTGCAATTGTTAGACAATTGGGATGCTACAGTCACCGGCCTACACCGGAGTCTCTGGTCCTGCTACACCGGAGTCTCTGCACCTACCTCGACTGACCCAAAGAATCGCCTCAAGACAACCAAGACGCCACTCCGGAGACGACACCAGAGATAGACCGGAGTCTCCGGCCCACCACACCGGAGTCTCCGGCCCACAAGATGGGCCTACGCACCGCCAGCGGGGCCTTCGACCATGTACCCCTCTAGATCGTCCAAACCGTAGGTTTATTCCTAAACTACCCCTGTTTTTGTGGCTGGCCTATAAATAGAGCCCCCACCCCTTCACGTATCCCTTAGGCATAGATGATAGACTAAAGACAACCCCCATTGTGGAATCTCTAGTTTTGCCTCATCCCCTTACAAGGGGACCGACTATCGTCACCAACCTCGATTGGACTTTGCATCACGCATCCATCGTTGAACAAGGCCTTGGAGTTCGGTGTCTCGTCTCCAAGTTGTCAAGACCCTCCCCAAGGTGTTCTTCCCTCTCCGATGTGGATTTGAGGGAGCACGTTGACCGATCTTTCCTTGCGAGGATTCTATCAGACCGGTGGCCGCCGTTCGGGAGTAATCAGCCTTGTATCGTGTGAGTTTTGCGTGTGTTCATCGTGTTCTTCGCGAGGTGTGTGTTCGCTTTCGCTACCTTCTCCCTTTCCCCTCGCTTTCCCATCAATTTGACCACGAGATCCGTCAATATCGGGCCACCCAAGAGGTTAACCCTTTCATCATCTGGTATCAGCAGCTTTTGGTTGCCACGGATTTCTCATCGATTTGGTCTTTTCGCCATAAATTCGAAAATTCCACCAAAAACAGCCCCAATTCGTGTTTTGGATCGATCTGTGATTTCGGTGAGTTTTGGTAGGTTTGGATCCGTGGATTACTTGCTAAACTAGTTCATCTACCTTCCCCTGCATTCCCATGGCCTAATTCCTTGATTTCCCCCATCAATGTAAGGTTTTGGTTCGAGTTTTTCCACCCAAATCGCGTCCCGTTCGAGTTCTGGACGTCCTGGAATCTCCCGGACTGGAGTCTCCGGCCTAGACCAGAGTTTCTGGACTTTTTGAGCTCCAGGCCGGAGTCTCCGGACCCCCAGACCGGAGTCTCCGCCCCCCTGCAGACAAAAAAACTGCAGCCTGGTTTGAGCATAACTTTTGCATTCGAACTCAGAATTTGATGTTATTTAGCTTGTTTCTAAGAGGAGAAGGAGCTCTACATCATCATCCACATTGTTCATGCTATCTACTCCATCCAAATTCCGTGAGCAAGGCGGAATCCAACAATAAAGGGTGAAGATCGTCGATGAAAGGTATAAATATTCCGCGACTTTTCCCCACTTGCATTCCTTTGTGAACCCCACTATCTTTGCGAGCAACAAACACCTATTGAGACTTGTTCCTCTTATGATTGCTTGGGCTATGCACACTTGATACCTTATAGAATTCCGAGCAAACGTGTGAGCGCTATCTCATATAGTTATCTTGTATAGTTTTTGGCACAAGGAAGAGGTAATTGAAAAAGAAAAAGAAAAAGTTAGAAAAAGAAAAAGAGAAAAAGAAAGAAATATACATGTGCCTCATAGAATAGGAAGCGCAAGCTCGATGAACATCATATAGGTGGTACTTATGTGCATATCTTGTAGCCCACCAATTTTGTGCAATCGAACTAGCGTCTCTCCTTGTACTTGTGTGACACGAGCTTATAGTCTTCGCTAGGTAATCATTTGGTTCTTATCTCACTTTCTCCATCGCACAAGTCCCATTTATCCCACCGCGTGTGTTTCCTTGTACATATTTCCTATCTTGTGGATTGACTTGTTTTACTTTGTGATCATTGTGATTCTTTACTTGCCATTACAACATCTTGATTTTGGATTGGTTCTTGGCATGCCTATTTCCATACCTATCCACCATAGGCCTTGTGTGTGTGTGTGTGTTTTTTTTTGGTTAGTAGTTGGTTTTGGTGTTCCGCGTGAACTTCACTTTGCTTGGTTTATTGCTCTCAAGTGTGGCCACTTGCACGATACGATCTTCCAAGGTAAAGTAAGGTTTGACGTTGCATCCCAACACCCACTACCACTTCCATATACAACACTTGGTCTTGTGAATCATGTCTAGGGACTCCGGAAACCGGGGATGATATCTATGAAGAATCCATGATGAGCCACCATGACTACGACTCCACAAGTATAGAGGACATGATGGAGCACAACACCGACAATGGCTCCTCAAGCATGGAAGACTTGGAGCTCTACATCGACAATGGCTCCTCGTGCATGGAGGATACAGAGCACTACATCGACAATCGCTCCACATGCTTGGGTGATATGGAGTACTACACCAACAATTACTCCCCAAGCATGGACGACTTCGAGTGCGACATCGATGATGCCTCGCCGAGCATGGAGGACACGGAGAACTTCATCGACTTTGATGGCTCCCCCATGACCATGAAGACTTCCTCCACAACGCGGAGATGGAATCCTACTATGCCACGCAAGAGGAGGCGCATCATCAAGAATCCATGACCTTCAAGGCCAAGTGTGCCACACCAAAGGGAACCACCTACTTCGATGATCCACCTCCAAGGCGACAAGAACCACCACCTCCAAGGCGTCAAGCGCCACCATCGACAAGGCGTCAAGTCTCACCACCTAGATGGCGTCAAGCTCCACCATCTCCAAGGCGCCAAGCTCCATCACCTCCAAGGCGCCAAGATCCACCTCCTATCCAAACAAGAGTGGCTTCCAAACATCATATACATCAAGAGGCGCCAAGAAACAAGAATCTTCATTGACAAACATCCTCTCATGAGCATCGACACCATAAAGAGGATACACGACATCATCAAAGGCATATTCGCCATAAAGACGAAGAATTCATGATGAGCTCCATCCATAATGCTCAATCAAGCTCAAGAAGGCACCACAAACATAAGAAGAGTGCCAAGACAAGTGATCATCGTCGTGAGTGTCATGTGGACGCGCCACCTACATCAACCATCGGCAAGGCACGCCAATGACCTCCGTCGACACCATCATAGGGCACCTTCAACTACTCGTGCCACCACCACAATGGCACCAAGAGCAAGCCTTGTTCCACGCCATCAAGCTTCAACGCCTATGCTTGACTTCCGCGACCTCGCGAACGAGGAAAATGAAGACCTCTACTTCGCCAAGTTGGCTGAGTTCGGCAAGAGGATGCCTACACTCCAAGATGGAGGAAGCGAAGGCCACATATGTGATGAAGTCGATCCGAGCACCTCTCTCGACAACACCATGAGCCTACTTCCACCACTACTACGAGATGGCCACAAGACGGTCGAGCATGGGATTTTCCCTTCGACCATGGAGGAGAGTGATGATGCCCATCTTATGGAATCCAACCTTGAAGGCGACAAGGTAAAGAATGGTGAGCATGGGATTTTCCCTTCACCAAAGGAGGCGCATGGAGTTGAGGAACCCGAGCCTACCCCTATATGCTTGAGCGATGATGTGGTACCAATCCCATGTGAGTATGAGAGCCACTTAGCCCACTTGAGTGAGAACAAGAGTGAGATGAGTGACTCCACCTTATGTGAGATTGAGTGCTTCCACTTTGAGGGCATGAGTGATACACCTAGTGAGTTGAGAGTGGTAGTTGATAGGTCAAGTGAGACCATTTCTATTTCTAACAACTTACCCTCTACATCTAGTGTGTTCTCTTATGTTGTGCTAGGTTCCATGGATGAAGACGCGCCAAGCCATGAAGCAATGATGCCTCGAATGGAGAAGATGTACATGGTGGATGAAGAGGATGCTACGCCATGGCTACATCAAGAAGACGAAGTCGTCCACAAGGAGGCCATTACTTCCACAACACCCACTTCATATGAGAGGTATGAACAAAGCAACAATAAGAATGATACTTGTGCCATTACATATGCTTCACTCATATTCCCATGTGATGCTTTACCTTTGCATAATATTGATCATGTGGAATTGTTTGATTGCGATATCATTGCCATAAACGTGCCATGCTATGCATCTTATGTGTATCCTCCAATTGCTTCGGACATGCTTTGTCATGCTATTTCTTCAATTTATCCCGTTGCTTGCAATAAGATGAATGCTTGCTATTTCACTTGTTTTGCTTGTAACAATGGTGATCATATGCGTTATAATGAGATGGCCCCCATAGCTTTCTCAATTTTTGGAGATTTTGATGATTGCCATGATAAGCATGTTCCCCACTTGCATACTCACCATGCATCTATTTCATACTTGATTGACATTAATGGTGATGTGCACAAGAAGAGATACGTCATGATGGATGATGTGTATCTCTACCATGCACACACGTTCTTCCTTGTGTGTATGATGTGTGTAGGTACCCGCACTATCATGTCAACCTCGGTTGAGCACGAGTTGACAAAAAGAGCTCTTGAGAGCATCCCACAAGTGAGTTCAAGATCGAACCCAGATCTGATACCTTTTGCATGCTTTGCATCTTTCATGTTGGCAAATTGCACTTTCCTATGGTTTGATTGCAAGCATGTTGATGGTATTATCTCACCTTGTGACATTAATGTTTCTTCGCTTTTTGATAATGATGCTTTGTGTGTTGCAACAAAAATGTTGAACAATTTCTCTTTCCAATGTTTTGTGTGCAACCATAATGCAATTAAGAGCATGTATTGTCATGAGAGCTTCCAAGTATCTCGTCTAGTTGTTGCAACAAACATAAGGACCACTTTCCCTTTCATATGGTTTGTTTGCAAACAAGTTGTTTTTGCTTCCGCTTGGGATACTCATATTCCCATGAAATTTTCATTTGATGATTCGTGTGTGACATCCAACATGTTGAACAATTTCTCTTTCCAATGGTTGGTTTGCACACATAAAGCTTTTGTTTTGGATATGCTTCCTCGTGTGTTTTTGCTAAATTCTCCAATTCTTGCATCAAAGATGTTGATTGAAATTTTGATCCAATGCTTTGAGTGCCCCACTACTTCGTTATATGGAGTTTTTGAGTTCCCACATTTGGATGATGTTCAAACGATTTCCATGCACATTGACCTTGCTTATGCATTATATTTTCTATACATGTATTGTGCTAATAGTGTTGTGAACAAGAATGGACATGCCACATTTGACATGCTCCTCTATCACGCACGAAAATATTTTGCTTGGTCTTTGTTGTGTGAAGGTACAAATGCATACACGTCAACCTCTATGGACTATATGTTGACAAGAAGAACTGGAGAGAGTTACCTATGGCTACCCTTCATCGATCTATCTCTACAAGCTAAGGTGACTTCCTTCTACTCGAGGACTCATGCTATAATCTTCATGAATTGGCTATGCTTTGAGTGTTGCTTCACTTTTGTTGTGAGCTTTGTAGGCTTCATTGAAGGTGAAGGAACATTGAAGTGTTGTCAAGTAAATATTCTTGAGGACGACTATAAGGTGAACCCCAGGATCAAGAAGGTCTCTCGACCTCTTCTACTTTGTGATGAGCATGTAGAGTCGAGGACGAATCTTGTTGAAGGGGGGGAGCTGATGTAGCCCGACCTACGGCCGTTACCACATCATGGTATCCAACTTACGCCAAGTCGTCATGGACTCCAAAGGTGAATCCGTTCCTCTATGCGAGCCCACTTCCTACCCTATTGAATGGTATGCTACTTCATACTCCATCACATATGCATGATAGGTTCACACCGACAAGTACAAAGGAAAGGGAGGAAGCCCGAAACATCAAGCCCGACAAGACGGAGGCTTGGAAGAGGAGACGGAAGAAGCCACGGCTGAAGCACCAGAGTCTTCGGCCTACACCAGAGTCTCTGGTCGTTCTACACCGGAGTCTCCGGTCCTGCTACACCGGAGTCTCCGGACCTACCTCCGGACCGACCCAGCAACCGCCCGAGTACAGTCAGTACGCCACTCCAGAGACGACACCGGAGATATTAGACCGGAGTCTCCGGCCCACAAGATGGGCCTGCGCGCCGCCAGCAGGGCCTTCGGCCCATGTACCCCTCTAGCTCGTCCAAACCATAGTTTTATTCCTAAAATACCCCTGTTTTTTGGCTGGCCTATAAATAGAGCCCCCACCCCTTCATGTATCCCTTAGGCATAGATGATAGACTAAACACAACCCCCATTGTGGAATCTCTAGTTCTGCCTCATCCCCTTACAAGGGGACCGACTATCGTCACCAACCTCGATTGGACTTCGCATCACGCATCCATCGTTGAACAAGGCCTTGGAGTTCGGTGTCTCGTCTCCAAGTTGTCAAGACCCTCCCCAAGGTGTTCTTCCCTCTCCGATGTGGATTTGAGGGAGCACGTTGACCGATCTTTCCTTGCGAGGATTCTATCGGACCGGTGGCCGTCGTTCGGGAGCAATCGGCCTTGTATCGTGTGAGTTTTGCGTGTGTTCATCGTGTTCTTCGCGTGGTGTGTGTTTTCTTCCGCTACCTTCTCCCTTTACCCTCGCTTTCCCATCGATTTGACCACGAGATCCGTGAAGATCGGGCCACCCAAGAGGTTAACCCTTTCATCATACACTTTCACCACAATATTCGATACATCCATCAAGAACAATCCTGAATTCACCATACTCAGTATGCGGATAATCAATCCTAACATTTCAATTACACGCCCTAGTATAGGCACCTCTCCTATGAGTTTGGCCTCCCAACCATGACCAACTATCATCTTGGGAACTACATATGTGGACAATCTTCACAAGGTAGCCTCAGCTCAAACCTTGGCCGCAAGCGAACTCATACTAAGGTATATACGCTTCCAGACAAGCCCTAACCAAATTTCGGGTATTGTGGTTGTATGCATTGGAATGGTATCACATCCAGACAACCATCCGTTTTATAAAGGGCTAAGGCTCATGCCTCAACATTTTCATCATCAAAATCATTTGGTGTTCAAGAAGACATGTCAAAACATTTCTGTAGAATGACTCATCATTCTAAGGTTTTCATAACCATTTTCACCAAGTATTCCCATCTAAAGTGATCAAGTTTTATGGTTAGCACTAGCATCTACAAGTGGGGGTAAACACTAATGAGGGGTGGTAAACAAGTGTGACTTATCTAAGTTTAATCTCATGCCTCGGGATGACATCAAGATTTATCTAGCTTAGGCCAAGTTTTATGCTCTTTATGCTACCTTGAATATCTTTCCAAAACTTACAAGTCACTAAATAAACATAACTAAAAAGCTTTGATAAATAAATAGAATAACTAAGGTTGCAAGTAAAGTCTTTTGTCATCAGGTTTTATCATTGATTTGAGATTAGCTTGTTGTTGACTTTGACGGAAAGATCGACAAACTTAAGGATCATCGGGACGATCCGTATCATGTTGGTATCATGTGCAAGATCATCGGATCGTCCCGATGATCCTTAAGTTTTGTCCCGATCTTTCATAGCGAGTCAACAAGGTAGCTAATCTCCCAATTACGCGATGAACGCAACCTGAATAAGAGGAATCAATCTAGCAAGCAACGTATTGATAAACAACACGCCTCAAAACCACAGATCGATAATCCTTGATGAACACAAGAACCTCCGCAGCAATCTCTAGAATCTGACAAACGGTATCACTGTCTCCGGAGGGATGATATACGATGGAGCACAATATAGTTTTTACACTAAATAGTTGAACTCCCTAAACCCTAACTCGCCCTTCTCCTTATATGAGGGCTGGGGCGCCCCACTAATGGGCCGCGACTTGACTTGGTTGGAAAAGCCCAAACCAAGCCCACACACATAATAAAATCTAATTGGTCCAAAACATGACCAGGAATAATAAAACCTATTTATTAAATTACAAAGACACGCCTAGCTTGGTGGAGTCCTAAAATTAGGCTGCACCTCCTCCGTCGTGCCCATATCATATCATCAATTAGTATAATCAAGGCATGCCTAATGCATTGCATAGATTATCTTGTAGGTGTAAGCTTGCAAGTCAAACTTGCATGGTTTAGCTTAGCTTGCTAAGATAGTAGCTTGCTAAGTTAACTTGTATAGTGAGGCTTGCCTTGTGTAGTCCAGTGGTTGAAGTTCTCCTCGGCTTCTTCCTTGTAGTAGTCTCCTTCCTCCTCGTATCCTTGGTCGGTACTAGCGTCTATAAATAAATACGAAGTACATAATCACCAAACAATACTTAACTACTTATATTTAGCACATAAGGGTTTACACTAGATGATCTAGCATCATCAGATCATCACAAGGATTAAGGCACTAGTTTCCATTATTTTATTTTAGAAAAGTAATTTCTACTCATTGAAGAACTACTTAAGATTTAATATTCTCCACTAAAACATGGGATCATGTTGAGACATGTCATCACCACATATTTCAGTACTTGGGAATGTGATTTAAAGTGGTGTCACAATTTAATAAGATTTAACTCTTTTATTTTAATTAAATTAAGTGACTAGAAAAGCCTATGGGGCATTCTTTTATTGCTTGTCCAATATTTCTGCAAGTAAACCTATATATTTTTATATATTCAGAAAGGTCTTGTTAAATGTGATTTTTGAGAGTAGGAATCAACTCAAAAGCTTTTATGTTTGAATGCAGAAAAGTCTCTGCCTTGTTATTTTTACTATAGGTGATCTATAATTCCAAATGATTTGAATCCAACGGGCTTGGATTAATAATTTAAGTACCTTTCTAGCAAATTAGTTTCATGCAATTTGGTTTAGTGAATCGCCCTAGATTGATTTTTGAATCTATAGACAGAACTGAGTTTGAAACTAAATGGAAAAACCTAAGTTTGAATTACTGGGTCACGCATGATCAGAATGTGGCCCATCATGTGTGACACAAGGCGGGTTTAAGTGGTTGTCCCCACTAGTCAGCGAGACAGGGGGTTGCGAAGGGGTACGGTGATGAGGACATCCCTACAATTACACCTACCCCAACTACTACTAAATATGTTCCAGTTGCTGCAAACAAGGTTAAGTCCAATGAGATTAGAATTGGAGCTATTACAAGAGCTCGTGCTAAGCTACTAGAACAACAAGTAAATTTGTTTCTTAATGAGCCTGATGTTTTACTTAATGAGAACTTTATACTGCCTAAGTCATTGTGCTATTGTATGATCAGGTACATTGGAGAAGAAGGCGTAGCACGGAGCGAGGAGCTGAAGCACATGGAGCACAACATGATGATGGCCCAAGGATGCGCGAGGGAGGAGCGGGAGGAAGGCGCGAGGGAATATCATCAATACGAGGGCAAAAGCATCTGCTAGGACCGGACTGTCTGGGTCATACCAACCAGAGTGTCCGGCAATCCCAAGAGGCCCCCGAGCATGGACATTCTGTAGGCTACATCGGACACCACCCGGACACCGCCCGAAAACTTTGAAGTTTTCGGCTGGACCGGACTGTCCGGCCCATACGGATCGGAGTGTCCGCCCCCACCGGACTGTCCGGCTCATATAGACCAGACTGTCCGCCCTGACAGAATTCTGATCCAAATCAGGTTGTATCAGTTTGAGTCATTTGCGTCTAGTTTTGGTTTCTGGCTGCCCCAGCCGCCCATATAAGCCCTGGGACGTCCCCATGGTTAGGGTGTTAAAACTATTTAGAGTTGTTTCTTATTAAGAACCTCTGGAATTACCCTGTGATCAAATTATCTACTGCAACTGAGTGTGATCTGTTGTTCCATTAGGAATTAGTGGATTGCAAACTATCGTTCGTGGTCGACGGCTATGTGCGCAAGAGAATGGTGTTGTGAATATCCCATAGGGTTCGAGAGCTGTTGCATTGGCATCAGGGTTCGAGCGGGAGAGTTCATAGCTACAGTCTAGTTATCTATCATCCACCATCATCATCGACAAGTGCTTGCTGAGAAGATCGGGCCACCCCATATCATCTTGGTATCAGATTTCCTCATTTACTCGGTGAGCATCCATAAATCCATCCATAGATTAGTTTATTTTTAGTCCTATACAGAAAAGGCCATACAAAAAAGATTTGTCATAGCCTAGATTGCATTGTTCTCACGTTCTAGTTGCTGGTCGTGTCTTCTCATAGATCCGATCTGTAGGTTTTTGTCTTGTGTTTTTTTCGTTTGTGTCTAGGTTTAGGTTTTGATCTTGTTTCTCCGCCGAGTCCACCATCACCGTTTTCCGCAAGTTTTCCATCTACTTTTCGAGTCCACAAAGCGTACCTTTGTTTTCATACCATAGACACAGCCTATCTATAGCATCTGTGCCTAGGAACGTACCCACAAGACTAGTTGCTTTGCTCTGACAGGCTGCTCATTAGGGTTTGAAAGTGCAGAAATTTTCGACAGGCAAAACCGGACTATCCGGCCCGTATCACCCGGACTATCCGGCGTAAGCGGAGTATCCAGCCGACACCAACTGGACTATCCGGCCAAGTTTGTTCAGAAGATGCTGCATTCGTTTTGCATTGAGTCATATAGTTGAAAAATAAAAAAACAGAAAAAGGAAGGGATTCAGTATAAAAAAAAGAGAAAAGAGCTACAAGCGTGACAAAAGAGATATCATAGTGTGCATTAATGAGGCCTAGTTGATCATAACACTTGTAGATTGAGCAATCTTGTGCCTATTTATTTTGAGCTATTACTAGCGTCTCTCTTGTGCATTGCAATATTCCTGTTCATAAGTTGCTTTGCCACGCTTATCTCCACCGTGTGTATTTCTTGGGTTATCATACGATCAACACTTGGACTTATTTGCGGTGTAGTTAGGATTCCATACCTACAGCTCCACCATAAATAACCCGTGTGCCCTGTGATCGTTCTCCATACCCTCGATATTCACTTCATCACACCAGTGCATTAGTTGTTGATTTTGAATTGGTACAGTATCTCTATTCACTTTGGAATGGTAAGATCTACTTTCTTGTCAGTTGAAGTGAGTTGTGAGTGTTCAACCATATCGATTTTGCTTTTTGCACTAATCTACTAATCATGTCTACTAGTGATGATGTTGTGTCACAGAAAAAGAAGGACGACGAGCTTGTCAACTAGCGGGAATATGAAGTATTGAAGTCCCATTTGACACGTGTGTTCAACCACACAACAGATGCCATTGACAAGAATATTCAGGACGTGCAAGTGAATTTGGAAGCAAATGTTGAGGCAGTCGCTACCATACAGACACAAGTAACAGCTATCAACACCAATATCACAGCTTTGCAACGTTCTCTTGATGCTCTCACAATAGCAACTGGACAAAGGCAGCAATATGATGATGCCCATGAAGATGAGGAAGCAAGTAATGCCGGTGATGGTCAACAACCAAATCTGGTTGGCCGTGGCCGTGCTCCTCAACCTGTTCATGGATGTGGCTTTGCTCCAATTGGGCGTGCTCAGCGTATACCTCACCAGCCGCTTGATGATGGTTTGGGCAAGCCGAAGTTTTCAATTCCCAAGTTTGATGGCTCCATTGATCCTGAAGATTATCTCACATGGGAGTTGAAGATTGAGAAGCTTTGGCGCTTGTATGAGTACACTGAAGAAAAGAAGGTCAAGCTTGCAGTGTCAGAATTTGATGGTTATGCTTTGCATTGGTGGGATGCCCTGGTGCAGAATAGAAGGGATGACAATGACCTTCCGGTGATGACTTGGCAAGAGATGAAGCGTATCATGAAGGAACACTTTGTACCCACCAACTACCTGCGCTTAGTTTTTGATAAGTTAACAAACTTGAGACAAGGAACCATGTCGGTTGATGAGTACTACATGGAGATGGAGATGCTTATGCGACGTGCTAGAGTTCGTGAATCTCTTGAGATGACCATGCAACGATTTCTCAATAATTTGAAGCTAGCAATTAAGAGCATTGTTCGTCATCGTAGGTATGAGACTATGAATGAATTGCTGCATCATGCAAGGGAGGCCGAATCACAGCTTGCTGAAGAGGCGAAGGCACATGCAAGATACCCTTCCACAAGCCTCTTTTCAGCAAGATCTACACCGCTGCCACATGTTCCTACATCTAATGCGGCTGTTGGTCACACTACTACACCATCTTCCAAGCCTACACCTCATTCATCCTATGGTTCTCAAGCTAGGAAACATGTTGCTCCTGCTGCTAGCATGGGTTCCAATATGTCAACTCGTACTCATGATGTGGAGTGTCATACTTGTGGAGGAAGGGGACATTTCAAGAAGGATTGCCCAAACCGCAAGGTGATGTTTGTTAATGATCAAGGCGAGTATGAGAGTGGAGATGATGTTGACCCTGATGATTATGGCGCTGATTTTGAGGAGGAAGGTATTGATGCCTTTCGTGAGCATGCGCCTACTATAGTGGTCTCTCCACGTATTCTTAGTGTGCAACCCGTTGTTGACTCTCAGTGCTGCAATTTGTTCCAAACAAAAGCTCTAGTTGGCCCAAACAAAGCTTGGAAAATGATTATTGATGGAGGTAGCTGCAGAAATCTTGCAAGCAAGGAGTTGTGTGCCAAGATGAATTTGACATATTTACCTCATCCCAAGCCATACTACATATAATGGTTGAGTGATAGTGGTGAGATGAAGGTAAACCATATGGTACGTGTGAACTTTGAAATAGGGCCATACAAGGATTCTATTGATTTTGATGTGGTTCCTATGACTGTGTGCCATTTCCTATTGGGTTGGCCTTGGCTTTATGATCGCCATGTGCAACACAATGGACGAGCCAATACATATCATTTGGAGTTCAAGGGCAAGAACATCAATTTGCAGCCTATGACACCACAGCAGATTGTGAATGAATCTCGTCAGAAGATTGAAGTGAAGTTGCAAAATTCACCTTAGAGAGAGAGTGTTGAAACTGCGAGTGTTGTAAATGATCCCCAAAATAATGATATAACGAAAAGTGAGAGAGTGCCTAATCTAGTCATCCTAGCCACCAAAGAGGACATGAGAGAATTTAGTGAGGATCCTACAGCCATGCCACTTGTACTCATGTATAAGGGCGAGGTTTTAGTTTCTAACGACATGACCCCTATTTCTCTTGGTGTATCTACTGTTTTGCAGGATTTTGGTGATGTGTTTCCAGAAGATGTACCAGCTGGATTGCCTCCATTGCGTGGCATTGAGCACCAGATAGACTTGATCCCTGGCGCTACATTACCAAACCGGGCACCATACCGAACCAACCCCGAAGAAACTAAGGAGATACAGAAACAAGTACAAGCATTGCTCGACAAAGGGTACATTCGTGTCTCTCTTAGCCCTTGTTTTGTTCCTGTTATTTTAGTACCTAAGAAAGATGGTACATGGCGCATGTGTGTCGATTGTAGAGCTATTAATAACATCACTATTCGATATTGTCATCCTATTCCACGCTTAGAGGATATGTTAGATGAATTGAGTGGTGCTGCTATTTTCTCTAAAATTGATTTGCATAGTGGATACCATCACTTTAGGATGAAAGAAGGGGATGAATGGAAAACTGCTTTCAAAACAAAATTTGGTTTGTATGAGTGGTTAGTTATGCCTTTTGGTCTTACTAATGCACCTAGTACATTCATGAGATTAATGAATCATGTTTTGAGAGAATATATTGGCCGTTTTGTGGTTGTTCATTTCGATGATTTACTCATATACAACTGCAATGAAACTGAACATTGTGATCATATTAGACAAGTTTTGCAAGTGTTGCGTGATAATCAATTATATGCTAATCTTGAAAAGTCCACATTTGCAAAAGATAAGGTCATATTTCTTGGATATGTTGTATCTAAGCATGGGGTAGAAGTAGATCAATCTAAAATTGAAGCAATTTAGAATTGGCCTATTCCCATGAATGTGAGTCAAGTGCGTAGTTTCCATGGTTTAGCTGGTTTCTATAGGCGCTTTGTGAAGGATTTTAGCACTATTACTGCACCATTGAATGAATTGACTAAGAAAGGTGTGCCATTTGTATGGGGCGCAACCCAAGATATTGCATTTGATACATTGAAACGTTTGCTTACTACTGCACCTTTGCTTGCATTACCTTATTTTTCAAAGCAATTTGAAGTTGAATGTGATGCTAGTGGTATAGGAATTGGTGGCGTTGTGATGCAAGAGGGTCGTCCTATAGCATATTTTTCTAAGAAACTTGCTGGTGCTAGACCAAATTATCCTGTTTATGATAAAGAATTGTATGCACTTGTTAGAGTTCTTGAGGTTTGGCAACATTATTTGTGGCCAAAAGAATTTATCATACATTCTGATCATGAAGCATTGAAGTATCTTAAAGCTCAATCAAACTTGCATAGACGCTTAGCCAAATGGGTTGAGTTTATTGAATCGTTTCCTTACATCATTAAATATAATAAATGTTATGGGGTAACCCCTTGGGGTGGCCCGATCTTTCACGAATCTCCGCGGGAATCGAGGGGAAAGAGGTGGAGGGGGGAAAGGGGATGAAATCCACGAACACACGCCCACGAAGAACCCGATGAAGTCACGCACACAAAACACGATACACGCTGATAACTCACGCCGGTGGCAACCGGTCCAACATAATCCCTAGGATCGGTGTTGAGCGAAGCTCTCTCTCCACGGCCAACAACGGGGGCGAGGTGCTTGGTGAGATCTTGACTACTTGGGGGCGAGAAACCGAGAACCCAAGGCCTTGTACAACTTGAACGCACTAGGCAAGATCCAAGAGGTCGTGGATAATAGGGTGCCCCTTGGTAGGAGCATGAGACCAATAGATGAAAGATCCTCAAAGGGGTGTCCTCAATCTATTATTATCCAAGTCTAGGGTTTACAATAGAGGGTGGGGGCTATATATAGGCCAGCCACATAAACAGGGGTAGTTTAGGAATGAAATGGGAAAATATAGAAAGGGTTACAGGGCGCTAGGCCGGACTGACGCGATCAGGTTCAGTCAAGACCGGTAGTACCGGTCGCAACCGGTAGTACCGCTCAGGTGGCGGTAGTACATTGGCGATCCTGAGCTTCCGGAGTCGCCAGAGCGATGGCAATGGTAGGAGAGGGCGGTAGTACCGCCCACCGGTAGTACCGGTTTCCAGACCGGTAGTACCGCAGGCGTCTGGGGCTTGGTTGGGTTCCTTCTGGAGCGTCCGTAGTTGGGCCGGCAGCGCTTGAACCGGCCATAGGGTAGTAATCAGACCTGGAGTCTGGCAGCGATTGGTCGCTTCCGCTCCGGTTTCTCTGTTCCATGGGTTCTTCTCTTCGTACCTGATGATGCACAGTGTATGCGTATGAATTAGCAAGCCATCTAGGGGCGTATCGAAATCACACAAGGAAAGGAGCGAGTTAACCTTGGCTTGTAGGAGCTTGGCTCGGGCGCGAGTCATTGGTCCACTGGGAGGGCTAGGTGTTGTAGATGGAGGTGCATCCGTAGGACGGGCTGCATCAGCTCCCCCTCCCTTGGGGAACAGTCGTCCTCGAATCTTCAACCTTCTCAACTTCATCTTCGCCATGGTAGGGTGAGAGGTCCTTGACATTGAATGTCGGGCTCACAAGATACTTGGATGTTGGGATATCGATGATGTAGGCGTTGTTGTTGATCCTCTTTAGTACTTTGAACGGTCCATCACCTCTTGGCTTGAGTTTGGAGTCGCGGTCTTTACTCAAGTGTATCCACACAAGGTCGCCTTCTTCGAAGATCATCTCTTTTTTGTTCTTGTTTAGCCTTGATGCTTGGCGAAGGACTTGTTTCTCGATCGTAGCTCTTGTGTCTTCATGGAGTTTCTTCATTGTATGGGCACGCTTGACAACGTCCATATTGGCACGTTCATGAAGCGGAAGTGGAAGGATATCGAGCGCGGTGAGGGGCTCGAAGCCATAGACGATCATGAACGGGCTCCTCATGGTGGTGGAGTGCTTGGCGCGATTGTAGGCGAACTCGGCGTGTGGAATACATTCCCCCCAGTCTTTAAGATTCTTCTTTATCAACACACGTAGGAGTGTGCCAAGGCTTCGATTGACGACCTCGGTTTGTCCATCGGTTTGAGGATGTGAGGCGGACGAGAAGAGGAGCTTGATGCCGAGCTTGGCCATGAGAGTCTTCCAGAAGTAGCTCATGAATTTGACGTCGCGGTCGGAGACGATTGTTCTTGGTACACCGTGTAGCCGAATTATTTCCCTGAAAAACACATTTGCTACATGTGAAGCATCATCGGTCTTATGGCACAGAATGAAGTGTGCCATTTTGGAAAAACGATCCACTACCACAAATATAGAATCATGGCCATGTTTAGATCTAGGCAATCCTAACACAAAGTCCATGCTAATGTCCGACCAAGGTGCATGAGGAATAGGCAATGGCATATAAAGACCAAAGGGGTTAGACTTAGACTTAGCTTGGATACATGTAGTGCACCGTTGAACGTGGCGCTCGACGTCGCGCTTCATCTTTGGCCAAAAGTAGTGGGTGGCGAGCATGTCATAAGTCTTGTCACGGCCAAAGTGACCCATAAGGCCTCCACCATGGGACTCTTGAAGAAGAAAAATTTGGAGAGACGACTTCGGAATGCAAAGCTTGTTTTGTTTGAAAAGAAAACCCTTATGCAAATAGAAATCATCAATCCCTTTGTCTATTGAACATCTTGCAAAAATTGGTCCAAAGAAAGGATCGGACGTGTACAATGATTTGATGTCGTCAAGACCCAAGAAATTTACTTCGAGTCGCGTAAGAAGGGTTGTGTTTTTGCGAGACAAAGCGTCCGCTACCACATTTTCTTTGCCCTTCTTGTACTTGACAATGTAAGGAAAAGATTCCATAAACTCAACCCATTTGGCGTGCCTTTTACTAAAATTGGCTTGGCCCTTAAGATATTTCAACGACTCATGGTCGGAATGGATGATAAATTCTTTGGGCCAAAGGTAGTGTTACCACACTTGAAGGACACGGACCAAGGTAAAAAGCTCTTTGTCATAGATGGATAGTTAAGGCGTGCGCCATCAAGTTTCTCACCATGGTATGCAATAGGACGCCCATTTTGCATAAGGACGCCTCCAATGCCAATTCCACTAGCGTCACATTCAATCTCAAAGGTTTTTGTGAAGTCCGGTAATGCAAGAAGTGGTGCTTCGGTGAGCCTCTTTTTGAGGTCATCAAAAGCCTTTTGTTGTGATTTGCCCCAAACGAACGTGACATTTTTTGATGGAGGGGTTAACCTCTTGGGTGCCCAATCTTCACGGATCTCGTGGTCAAATCGATGGGAAAGCGAGGGGAAAGGGAGAAGGTAGCGGAAGCGAACACACACCTCGCGAAGAACACGATGAACACACGCAAAACTCACACGATACAAGGCCGATTGCTCCCGAACGGCGGCCACCGGTCCGATAGAATCCTCGCAAGGAAAGATCGGTCAACGTGCTCCCTCAAATCCACATCGGAGAGGGAAGAACACCTTGGGAAGGGTCTTGACAACTTGGATACGAGACACCGAACTCCAAGGCCTTGTTCAATGATGGATGCGTGATGCAAAGTCCAATCGAGGTTGGTGACGATAGTCGGTCCCCTTGGTAAAGGGGATGAGGCAAAACTAGAGATTCCACAATGGGGGTTGTCTTTAGTCTATCATCTATGCCTCCGGGATACATGAGGGGTGGGGGCTCTATTTATAGGCCAGCCACTAAACAAGGGTAGTTTGGGGATAAACTAGGCGAATAGGTAAGTAAAGGGGAATACATGGGCTGTGGCCCAACAGGTGCGCGCAGGCACATACATGACCGGTAGTACCGGACTTAGGACCGGTAGTACCGGTCATCACCGGTAGTACCGCTCTGGGACCGGTAGTACCGCTTGCGGTCTTGGAGCATCCGTTGGAGCCGTCAGTAGTGAGCGGTATCAGGGGCGGTAGTAGTACAGTTCCGACCGTAGTACTGGGACACAGCAGCTGCTGATCTATCTTCTTCCTCCTCCTCTTCCAAGCTTCCGTCTTGTCGGGCTTGATGCTCCGGGATTCCTCCCTTGCCTCCGTACTGGTCGGTGTGAACCTATCATGCATATGTGACGGAGTATGAAGTAGCATACCATTTAATAGGGTAGGAAGTGGGCTCGCATAGAGGAACGGATTCACCTTTGGAGTCCATGACGACTTGGCGTAAGTTGGAGACCTTGATGTAGTAACCACCATAGGTCGGGCTGCATCATCTCCCCTCCCTTCAAAAAGAGTCGTCCTCGACTCTCCATGTTCATCACGAAGTAGAAGAGGTCGAAGGACATCCTTGATCCTGGGGTTCACCATATAGTCGTCCTCGGGAAGATTGACTTGACAACACTTCAATGTTCCTTCACCTTCCTTGAAGCCTACAAAGCTCACAATAAAAGCAAAGCAACACTCAAAGCGTAGCCAATTCATGAAGATTATTGCATGAGTCCTCAAGTAGAAGGAAGTCACCTTATCGTGTAGAGATAGCTCGATGAAGGGTAGCCATAGGTAACTCTCTTCGGTTCTTCTTGTCAACATATAGTCCATAGGGGTTGACGTGTATGCATTTGTACCTTCATACAACAAAGACCAAGCAACATATGTTTGTGTGTGATAGAGGAGCATGTCATTTGTGGCATGTCCATTCTTGTTCACAACACGATTAGCACAACTCAAGTATAGCAAACGGGATGCATATGCATGGTCAATGTGCATGGAAATCGTTTGAACATCATCCAAATGTGGAAACTCAAAAACTCCATATAACATAGTAGTGGGGAACTCAAAGCAATCGAATAGAAATTTGATCAACATATTTGATGCAAAGTTAGGAGAATTTGGCAAAAACACAAAAGGAAGAATATCCAAAACAACATCATTATGTGTGCCAACCAACCATTGGAAAGAGAAATTGTTCGACATGTTGGATGTCACACACAAATCATCGATAGCAAATATCATGGGAATATGAGTATCCCAAGCGGAAGCCAAAGTAACGTGTTTGCAAACAAACCAAATGAAAGAGCAAGGGGTCCTTATGTTTGTTGCAACAACAAGACGAGATTCTTGGAAGCTCTCATGACAATACATGCTCTTAATGGAATTGTGGTTGCACACAAAACATCGGAGAGAGAAATTGTTCAACAATTTTGTTACAACACACAAAACATCATTATCTAAAAGCGAAGAAACATGAATGTCACAAGGGGAGATAATACCATTAACATGCTTGCAATCAAACCATAGGAAAGAGCAATTTTCCAACATGAAAGATGCAAAGCATGCAAAAGTATTAGAGCTGGGTTCGATCTTGAACTCAGTTGTGGGATGCTCTCAAGAGCTCTTTTTTGTCAACTCGTGCTCAACCGAGGTTGACATGATAGTGCGGGTACCTACACACATCATATGTAAAAGGAAGAACGTGTGTGCATGATAGAGATACACATCATCCATCATGACGTATCTCTTCTTGTGCACGTCACCATTAATGTCATTTAAGTATGAAATAGATGCATGGTGAGTATGCAAGTGGGGAACATGCTTATCATGGCAATCATCAAAATCTCCAAAAATTGAGAAAGCTATGGGGGCCATCTCATTATAACGCATATGATCAATATTGTTGCAAGCAAAACAAGTGAAATAGCAAGCATTCATCTTATCGCAAGCAACGGGAGAAATTGAATGACTAGCATGACAAGGCAAGTCCAAAGCAATTGGAGGATACACACAAGATGCATAACATGGCATGTTTATGGCAATGATTTCGCAATCAAACAATTCCACATGATTAATATTATGCAAAGGCAAAGCATAACATGGGAATATGAGTGGCGCATATGTAATGTCACAAGTATCATCCATAACATGCATATCCTCACAATTCATCATGTCCACTAGTGGGATCATGGCATCATCAACACCCTTATTGTTACCTTGGTCATACCTCTCATATGAAGTGGGTGTTGTGGAAGTAGTGGCCTCCTTGTGGACGACTTCGTCTTCTTGATGTAGCCATGGCATAACATCATCTTCATGCACCATGTACATCTTCTCCAATTGAGGCATCATTGCTTCATGGCTTGGCGCGTCTTCATCCATGGAACCTAGCACAACATAAGAGAACACACTAGAGGTAGAGGGTAAGTTGTTAGAAATCGAAATGGTCTCACTTGACCTATCAACTACCACTCTCAACTCACTAGGAGTATCACTCATGCCCTCCAAGTGGAAGCACTCAATCTTACATAAGGTGGAGTCACTCATCTCACTCTTGTTCTCACTCAAGTGGGCTAAGTGGCTCTCATACTCACATGGGATTGGTACCACATTATCACTCAAGCATATGGGGATAGGCTCGGTTTCCTCAACTCCAAGCGCCTCCTTTGGTGAAGGGAAAATCCCATGCTCACCATTCTTGACCTTGTCGCCTTCAAAGTTGGATGCCATAAGATGGGCATCATCGCTCGCCTCCATGGTCGAAGGGAAAATCCCATGCTCGACCATTTTGTGGCCATCTCGTAGTAGTGGTGGAGGTAGGCTCATGCTATCCAACTTGGCGAAGTAGAGGTCTACATTTTCCTCGTTCACGAGGTCGTGGAAGTCAAGCGTAGGCATTGAAGCTTGATGGCATGGACGAAGGCTTGCTCTTGGTGCCATTTTGGTGGTGGCACTAGTAGTTGAAGGTGCCTTGTGACGGTGTCGACAGAGGTCATTGGCGTGCCTTGCCGATGGTTGATGTAGGCGGCGCACTTTGTCATCCACATGACGCTCGTGACGATGACCCTTGTCCTTGGCACTCTTCTTGGTGAGTTGTTGTAATGAGTGCAAAGCATCATTAATCTTGGCGACCCTTCTCATGGTTTTGTCGAAGTCATTGACCATGTCCTTCTTGAAGTTGTGGAGGTCGCTCTCCAACTTGTCCATTTGATGGTGCACCTTGGCATACTCTAGGTGTAGGCTCCGTCTTGGCCGGTGCGACTTGAGGAGCTTGTCGTTGTCGTTCTTGAAGTCACCCATGCTTGGGGAGTCGTTGTTGTTGTAGTACTCCATGTCACCCAAGCATGTGGAGCCATTGTTGGTGTAGTGCTCCATCATGTTATCCATGCTTGTGGAGACATAGGCATGGTGGCTCATCGTGGATTCTTCATAGAAATCATCCTCGATTCCGGAGTCCCTAGACATGATTCACAAGACCAAGCGGTGTATATGGAAGTGGTAGAGGGTGTTAGGGATACAACGTCAAACCTTACTTTACCTTGGAAGATCGACGCAAGTGGCCACACTTGAGAGCAATAAACCAAGCAAAGTGAAGTTCACGCGGAACACCAAAACCAACTACCAACAAAAAAAACACACACACAAGGCCTATGGTGGATAGGTATGGAAAATGGCATGTCAAGAACCAATCCGAAATCAAGATGTTGTAATGGCAAGTAAAGAACCACAATGATCACAAAGCAAAACAAGTCAATCCACAAGATAGGAAATATGTACAAGGAAACACACACGGTGGGATAAATGAGACATGTGCGACGGAGAAAGTGAGCTAAGAACCAAATGATTACCTAGCGAAGACTATAAGCTCGTGTCACACAAGTACAAGGAGAGACGCTAGTTCGATTGCACAAAATTGGTGGGCTATAAGATATGCACAATAAGTACCACCTATATGATGTTCATCGAGCTTGCGCTTCCTATTCTATGAGGCACATGTATATCTCTTTCTTTTCTTTTTGTTTTTTTATATATTTTTTCACTCTTTTTCTTTTCACTTGCCTCTTCCTTGTGCCAACAACTATACAAGATAACTATATGAGATAGCGCTCACAAATGTTTGCTCGGAATTCTACAAGGTATCAAATGTGCATAGCCCAAGCAATCATAAGAGGAACTAGTCTCAGTAGGTGTTTGTTGCTCGCAAAGATAGTGGGGTTCACAAAGGAATGCAAGTGGGGAGAAGTCGCGGAATGTTTATACCTTTCGTCGACAATCTTCACCCTTTATTGTTGGTTCCGCCTTGCTCACGGAACTTGGATGGAGTAGATAGCATGAAAAACGTGGATGATGATGTAGAGCTCCTTCTACTCTTCGAAACGAGCTAAAGAACACCAAAATCCGAGTTCGAATGCAAAAGTTATGCTCAAAACGGTGAGAGGCTGAAATCTAGGAACCTGCTGTTTTCTTTCTGTACTGGGCGGTAGTACCGGATTTTGGGCCCGGTAGTACCGGAAAAGGGCGGTAGTACCGGATTTTAAGCCCGGTAGTACCGCTGGGTCCAGAAACACCCAGTTTTGACGCGGTTTCGCGATTTTGGGGTGATTTGGGCGGAAAATCTTCAAGAAAAACACCAAATCGAAGGGGGAAATCAAGGAATTAGGCCATGGGAATGCAAAAGAAGGTAGATCAACGAGTTTAGCAAGCAATCCACGGATCAAAACGCACTCAAATCACAGATCGATCTAAAACACGAATTGGGGCTATTTTTGGTGGAATTTTCGAATTTATGGGGAAAAGACCAAATCAATGAGAAATCCGTGGCAACCAAAAGCTGCTGATACTAGATGATGGAGGGGTTAACCTCTTGGGTGCCCGATCTTCATGGATCTCGTGGTCAAATCGATGGGAAAGCGAGGGGAAAGGGAGAAGGTAGCGGAAGCGAACACACACCTCGCGAAGAACACGACGAACACACGCAAAACTCACACGATACAAGGCCGATTGCTCCCAAACGGCGGCCACCGGTCCGATAGAATCCTCGCAAGGAAAGATCGGTCAATGTGCTCCCTCAAATCCACATCGGAGAGGGAAGAACACCTTGGGGTGGGTCTTGACAACTTGGAGACGAGACACCGAACTCCAAGGCCTTGTTCAACGATGGATGCGTGATGCAAAGTCCAATCGAGGTTGGTGACGATAGTCGGTCCCCTTGGTAAAGGGGATGAGGCAAAACTAGAGATTCCACAATGGGGGTTGTCTTTAGTCTATCATCTATGCCTCCGGGATACATGATGGGTGGTGGCTCTATTTATAGGCCAGCCGCTAAACAAGGGTAGTTTGGGGATAAACTAGGCGAATAGGTAAGTAAAGGGGAATACATGGGCTGTGGCCCAACAGGTGCGCGCAGGCACATACATGACCGGTAGTACCGGTCATCACCGGTAGTACCGCTCTGGGACCGGTAGTACCGCTTGCGGTCTTGGAGCATCCGTTGGAGCCGTCAGTAGTGAGCGGTATCAGGGGCGGTAGTACCGCTGACCGGTAGTACCGGTTCCGCCGACCGGTAGTACCACCAGGACCTGGCAGCTGCTGATCTGTGATGGAGGGGTTAACTTCTTGGGTGCCCGATCTTCACGGATCTCGTGGTCAAATCGATGGGAAAGCGAGGGGAAAGGGAGAAGGTAGCGGAAGCGAACACACACCTCGCGAAGAACACGATGAACACACGCAAAACTCACACAATACAAGGCCGATTGCTCCCGAACGGCGGCCACCGGTCCGATAGAATCCTCGCAAGGAAAGATCGGTCAACGTGCTCCCTCAAATCCACATCGGAGAGGGAAGAACACCTTGGGGAGGGTCTTGACAACTTGGAGACGAGACATCGAACTCCAAGGCCTTGTTCAACGATGGATGCGTGATGCAAAGTCCAATCGAGGTTGGTGACGATAGTTGGTCCCCTTGGTAAAGGGGATGAGGCAAAACTAGAGATTCCACAATGGGGGTTTTCTTTAGTCTATCATCTATGCCTAAGCGATACATGAGGGGTGGGGGCTCTATTTATAGGCCAACCACATAAACAAGGGTAGTTTGGGGATAAACTAGGCGAATAGGTAAGTAAAGGGGGATACATGGGCTGTGGCCCAACTAGTGTATGAGCACGACATGAGGTACTGGGACTTGGGGCTGGTAGTACCGCATGGTCCGATAGTGGGCCCGGGACCGGTAGTAGTTCTGCGGTCCTGGGCTTCACATGGCGTCAGTAGGGAGCGGTAGTAGGGGAGAGGTAGTACACGGCCGGTAGTACTGGCCGCCAGACCGGTAGTATACCGGTGATGACAGAGCATTTGGCGATCTGCCTTCTTCCGCCTCTTCCAAGCCTCCGTCTTGTCGGGCTTGATGCTCCGGGCTTCCTCCCTTGCCTCCGTACTTGTCAATGTGAACCTATCATGCATATGTGACGGAGTATGAAGTAGCATACCATTCAATAGGGTAAGAAGGGGGCTCGCATAGAGGAACGGATTCACCTTTGGAGTCCATGATGACTTGGCGTAAGTTGGAGACAAAGATGTGGTAACGACCGTAGGTCGGGCTACATCAGCTCCCCCCACTTCAAAAAGAGTCGTCCTCGACTCTACATGCTCATCACAAAGTAGAAGCGGTCGAAGGACATCCTTGATCCTGGGATTCACCATATAGTCGTCCTCGGGAAGGTTGACTTGACAACACTTCAATGTTCCTTCACCTTCCTTGAAGCCTACAAAGCTCACAACAAAAGCAAAGCAACACTCAAAGCGTAGCCAATTCATGAAGATTATAGCATGAGTCCTCAAGTAGAAGGAAGTCACCTTAGCTTGTAGAGATAGCTCGATGAAGGGTAGCCATAGGTAACTCTCTTCGGTTCTTCTTGTCAACATATAGTCCATAGAGGTTGACGTGTATGAATTTGTACCTTCATACAACAAAGACCAAGCAACATATGTTTGTGTGTGATAGAGGAGCATGTCATTTGTGGCATGTCCATTCTTGTTCACAACACGATTAGCACAACTCAAGTATAGCAAACGGGATGCATATGCAAGGTCAATGTGCATGGAAATCGTTTGAACATCATCCAAATGTGGAAACTCAAAAACTCCATAAAATGTTTTAGTGTGGCACTCAAGGCAATTGACTAGAATTTTGATCAACGTCCTTGATGCGAGTATAGGAGAATTCGGCAAAAACACGCAAGGAAGAATGTCCAAAGCAACATCATTATGTGTGTAAACCAATCATTGGAAAGAGAAATTGCTCGACATGTTGGATGTCACACACAAATCATCGAAAGCAAATATCATGGGAATATGAGTATCCCAAGCGGAAGCCAAAGTAACGTGTTTGCAAACAAACCAAATGAAAGAGCAAGTGGTCCTTATGTTTGTTGCAACAACAAGACGAGATTCTTGGAAGCTCTCATGACAATACATGTTCTTAATGGAATTGTGGTTGCACACAAACCATCGGAAAGGTAAATTGTTCAACATTTTTGTTGCAACACACAAAGCATCATTATCTAAAAGCGAAGAAACATGAATGTCACAAGGTGAGATAATACCATCAACATGCTTGCAATCAAACCATAGGAAAGAGCAATTTGCCAACATGAAAGATGCAAAGCATGGAAAAGGTATCAGAGCTAGGTTCGATCTTGAACTCACTTGTGGGATGCTCTCAAGAGCTCTTTTTGTCAACTCGTGCTCAACCGAGGTTGACATGATAATGCGGGTACCTACACACATCAAACACAAAAGGAAGAACGTGTGTGCATGGTAGAGATACACATCATCCATCATGACGTATCTCTTCTTGTGCACATCACCATTAATGTCAATTAAGTATGAAATAGATGCATGGTGAGTATGCAAGTGGGGAACATGCTTATCATGGCAATCATCAAAATCTCCAAAAATTGATAAAGCTATGGGGGCCATCTCATGATAACGCATATGATCAATGTTGTTGCAAGTAAAACAAGTGAAATAGAAAACATTCATCTTATTGCAAGCAACGGGAGAAACTGAATGACTAGCATGACAAAGCAAGTCCGAAGCAATTGGAGGATACACACAAGATGCATAGCATGTCATGTTTATAGCAATGGTATCGCAATCAAACAATTCCACATGAGCAATATTATGCAAAGGCAAATCATCACATGGGAATATGAATGAAGCATATGTAATGTCACAAGTATCATCCATAGCATGCATATCCTCACAATTCATCTTGTCCACTAGTGGTATCATGGCATCATCAACACCCTTATTGTTACATTGGTCATACCTCTCATATGAAGTGGGTGTTGTGGAAGTAGTGGCCTCCTTGTGGACGACTTCATCTTGATGTATCCATGGCGTAGCATCATCTTCATCCACCATGTACATCTTCTCCATTCGAGGCATCATTGCTTCATAGCTTGGCGCGTCTTTATCCATGGAACCTAGCACAACATAAGAGAACACACTAGAGGTAGAGGGTAAGTTGTTAGAATTCAAAATGGTCTCACTTGACCTATCAACTACCACTCTCAACTCACTCGGTGTATCGCTCATGCCCTCAAAGTGGAAGCACTCAATCTCACATAAGGTGGAGTCACTCATCTCACTCTTGTTCTCACTCAAGTGCGTTAAGTGGCTCTCCTTCTCACATGGGATTGGTACCACATAATCACTCAAGCATATGGGGGTAGGCTCGGTTTCCTCAACTCCATGCGCCTCCTTTGGTGAAGGGAAAATCCCATGCTCACCATTCTTGACCTTGTCGCCTTCAAAGTTGGATGCCATAAGATGGGCATCATCACTCTCCTCCATGGTCGAAGGGAAAATCCCATGATCGACCGTCTTGTGGCCATCTCGTAGTAGTGGTGGAGGTAGGCTCATGCTATCCAACTTGGCGAAGTAGAGGTCTACATTTTCCTTATTCGCGAGGTCATGGAAGTCAAGCATAGGCATTGAAGCTTGATGGCATGGAGGAAGGCTTGCTCTTGGTGCCATTGTGGTGGTGGCACGAGTAGTTGAAGGTGCCCTATGATGGTGTCGACGGAGGTCATTGGCGTGCCTTGCCGATGGTTGATGTTGGTGAAGCACTTGGTCATCCACATGACGCTCGCGACGGTGATCATTTGCCTTGGCACTCTTCTTGTGCTTGTGGTGCCTTCTTGAGCTTGATTGAGCATTATGGTTGGTGCTCATCTTGAATTCTTCGTCTTGGTGGCGAAGATGCCTTAGACGATTTCTTGTATCCTCTCTATGGTGGCGATGCTCATGAGAGGATGTTTGTCGATGAAGATTCTTGTTTCTTGGCGCCTCTTGATGTATATGATGTTTGGACGCAACTCTTCTTTGGGTAGGAGGTGGATCTTGGCGCCTTGGAGGTGATGTAGCTTGGCGCCTTGGAGATGGTGGAGCTTGACGCCATCTAGGTGGTGGCACTTGATGCCGTGTCGATGGTGGCGCTTGTCGCCTTGGAGGTGGATCATCGAAGTAGGTGGTGCCCTTTGGTGTGGCACGCTTGGACTTGAAGGTCATGGATTCTTGATGATGCGCCTCCTCTTGCTTGGCGTAGTAGGCTTCCATCTCCACGCGGTGGAGAAATTCTTCATGGCTCGTGGAGGAGCCATCAAACTCAATGAAGTTCTCCGTGTCCTCCATGCTTGGCGAGGCGTCGTCGATGTCGCACTCGAAGTCATCCATGCTTGGGGAGTAATTGTTGTTGTAGTACTCCATATCACCCAAGCATGTGGAGCCATTGTCGGTGTAGTGCTCCATAGGCTCCATGCATGAGGAGCCATTGTCGACGTAGAGCTCCATGTCTTCCATGCATGTGGAGTCGTTGTAGGTGTAGTGCTCCGGGTCCTCAAAGCATGCGGAGCCATTGTCGGTGTTGTGCTCCGTCATGTCCTCTATACTTGTGGAGTCGTAGTCATGGTGGCTCATCATGGATTCTTCATAGATATCATCCTCGGTCCCGGAGTCCCTAGACATGCTTCACAAGAACAAGTGTTGTATATGGAAGTGGTAGTGGGAGTTAGGGATACAACATCAAACCTTACTTTACCTTGGAAGATCGTATCGTGCAAGTGGCCACACTTGAGAGCAATAAACCAAGCAAAGTGAAGTTCACGCGGAACACCAAAACCAACTACTAACCAAAAAACACACACACAAGGCCTATGGTGGATAGGTATGGAATGGGGCATGTCAAGAAACAATCCGAAATCAAGATATTGTAATGGCAAGTGAAAAAGAAATAAAAAGAAAAAGAGTGATACAAAAAGAAAAAAAATAGAAAAAAGAAAAGAAAAAAAATAGATACACATGTGCCTCATAGAATAGGAAGCGCAAGCTGCTGATACCAGATGATGGAGGGGTTAACCTCTTGGGTGCCCAATCTTCACGGATCTCGTGGTCAAATCGATGGGAAAGCGAGGGGAAAGGGAGAAGGTAGCGAAAGCGAACACACACCTCGAGAAGAACACGATGAACACACGCAAAACTCACACAATACAAGGCCGATTGCTCCCGAACGGTGGCCACCGGTCTGATAGAATCCTCGCAAGGAAAGATCGGTCAACGTGCTCCCTCAAATCCACATCGGAGAGGGAAGAACACCTTGGGGAGGGTCTTGACAACTTGGAGACGAGACATCGAACTCCAAGGCCTTGTTCAACGATGGATGCGTGATGCAAAGTCCAATTGAGGTTGGTGACGATAGTCGGTCCCCTTGGTAAAGGGGATGAGGCAAAACTAGAGATTCCACAATGGGGGTTTTCTTTAGTCTATCATCTATGCCTAAGCAATACATGAGGGGTGGGGGATCTATTTATAGGCCAACCACATAAACAAGGGTAGTTTGGGGATAAACTAGGCGAATAGGTAAGTAAAGGGGGATACATGGGCTGTGGCCCAACTAGTGCTGACACCTCGACATGGCCTGGGATCAGTCCTGGGGCTTCGTCAGAGGGGAGCGGTAGTAGGGGTCGGTAGTACCGCCGGCCGGTAGTACCGGTCGCCAGACCGGTAGTACCGCTAGCGACAGAGAGCATTTGGCGATCTGTCTTCTTCCGCCTCCTCTTCCAAGCCTCCGTCTTGTCGGGCTTGATGCTCCGGGCTTCCTCCCTTGCCTCCGTACTTGTCAATGTGAACCTATCATGCATATGTGACGGAGTATGAAGTAGCATACCATTCAATAGGGTAGGAAGGGGGCTCGCATAGAGGAACGGATTCACCTTTGGAGTCCATGACGACTTGGCGTAAGTTGGAGACCAAGATGTGGTAACGACCGTAGGTCGGGCTACATCAATCTGTCTTCTTCCTCCTCCTCTTCCAAGCTTCCGTCTTGTCGGGGTTGATGCTCCGGGCTTCCTCCCTTGCCTCCGTACTGGTCGGTGTGAACCTATCATGCATATGTGACGGAGTATGAAGTAGCATACCATTCAATAGGGTAGGAAGTGGGCTCGCATAGAGGAATGGATTCACCTTTGGAGTCCATGACGACTTGGCATAAGTTGGAGACCTTGATGTAGTAACGACCGTAGGTCGGGCTGCATCATTTTTCTTGGTCAATTCGTTGAGGGGGCAAGCAATGGTAGAAAAGTCTTTCACAAAGCGACAGTAAAAGCCAGCCAACCCATGAAAACTACGAAGTTCACTAACATTGGTAGGTATGGGCCAATCTCGTATGTCCTTAGCTTTTGAGACATCAACTTCAATGCCATTAGAGGACACAACAAAACCAAGGAAAATGAGTTTGTCTTTTGCAAAAGTGCACTTTGGGAGATTAGCATAAAGCTTTTCATGATGAAGGATTTGAAGGACCTCCTTAACATGAGTAACATGCTCCTCTAGTGACTTGCTATAGACAAGGATGTCATCAAAGTAAACCACTACACTCTTCCCAATGAGAGATCTCAAAATAGGGTTCATGAGGCGCATGAAGGTAGATGGGGCATTTGATAAGCCAAAAAGCATAACCAACCATTCATAGAGACCAAGCTTGGTCTTGAAGGCGGTTTTCCACTCATCACCTTCGGCCATGCGAATTTGATGGTAACCACTACGAAGATCAATTTTCGAAAATATAGTGGCTCCACATAACTCATCAAGCATGTCATCAAGACGCGGTATAGGATGTCGATAACGCACGGTGATAGCATTGATTGGACGGCAGTCCATGCATAACCGCAACGTATCATCCGTTTTCGGAACTAGAATCACGGGGACCGCGCTTGGGCTAGTGCTTACTTGGATCAAACCTTTGGAGACGAGTTGGTTGATTTGTCTTTCTATCTCCTTCATCTCCTCCAGGTTCGTGCGATACGCGGCGTGGTTTGGGAGTGGGGCGTCGGGTATGAGGTCGATGCGGTGCTCGATTCCACGAAGAGGAGGTAGTCCATGAGGAAGCTCTTCGGGAAATACATCTTGGAATTCCTGCAAAATAGCCACCAAAGAAGGAGGAACATTTGTCAAGTCATTAGTTCCTTGCGCTAGTCCCTTGCATACAAGGACATAGTGCAAGATGGATGGGTTGTTCCGCACTTCTCTCATCTCACTTTTGGTGACAAGAAGAAAACTCTTAGTTTTTCCACTTGAGTTGGCTTGTTGCACTCACTCACTATAGTGTGGTTCTCTCGCTCACCACTCTTCTCACAAGGTGGTTTTGTGTATTGCGCCCTCGCTAAAGCCTTGTCCGCAATTATTTGGCTAGGAGTCATTGGTTGCAAAACACAAGTTTTTTTCAAGCCATTTGAAGGTATAAGTGTTTGAGTGACCATCATGCAAAGCACGCTTGTCATATTGCCACGGCCTTCCTAGAAACATATAGCAAACCGTCATGGGGACCACGTCGCATTCCACCGTGTCTTTGTATGGTCCAATTGAGAACGTTACCGAGACGGTGTGCTTGATCTTGACGGACCCTTGGTCACTTAGCCATTGTATATGGTAGGGGTGCTTATGCGGATGGAGGGTGAGGTTGAGTTTCTCACACAATTCCATGCTTGCAAGATTATGGCAACTCCCTCCATCGATTACAACCTTGATGAACTTCCCATTGATACCGGCACGAGTTTGGAAGATGTTTGATCGTTGGTCTTCCTTCTCATTGACTTGAGTAGTTAAGACCCTTGTGACCACAAGCGATGGGCTAGCGTCATGTTCACACACAAGTAGGTCTTGGTCATGTTCCAAATGTTGCCTAGCCAATGCTTCCTTGACCCGTGCATCAAACTCATCTTCGCTCAAGTATTCTTCATCGCCATTGTCGTGGATGAACAAACCTTTCTTGTTTCCACATGCGGCCGACTTGTGTCCTTTGCCTCCACACTTGTAGCATTCACCATTGAATGGTTGATCATCCTTTGTGTATTTGCCACTTGGGGGCGGTTTTCCTTGAGGAAGTGTTGGCTTGAAGGGAAGCTTGGTGGTACTTGATGAGCTTCCACTTGGTGTTGTTGGAGTAGTGGTTGGTGCTTGCTTGTAGGTGAAGTACGTCTTTGGCTTGTTGTACTTGATGTCCTCTTGACTTGACGCTCGGCCTTTGATGCGATGTGCACAAGCTCAACCATGTTGTTGTACTTTTGGAACTTGGTGATGCGCTTGATTGGATGGTTCAATACATTGAGGAAACGTGCCATTGTTTCCTCATCACGCTCTTCAATGTTGGCACGGATCATGTTGAGCTCCATTTGCTTGAAGTACTCTTCCACGGTCTTTGTCCCTTGACTAAGCGTTTGAAGCTTGTTGAAAAGGTCACGCGTGTAGTGCGAAGGAACAAAGCGGGATCTCATATGAGCCTTCATATCTTACCAAGTTGAGATTGGGGGCTCTTCTTTTGATTCACGAGCGAGTTGGACTTGTTCCCACCAAAGGTTGGCATACTCATCAAACTCGAGGGATGCCATGGCCATCATCTTCTCATTGCTATAGTTGTGCATGCGGAAGATCTTGTCAACCTTGAGCTCCCATGAGAGGTATTCTTCGGGTTCATTGGAACCGATGAACTTGGGCATGGTGAACTTGAGCTTGCCGAAAGTTTCCTCTTCATCGCGGTTCCGGTGGCGGCGGTTGCCATGATTTTTGCGGCCCTCATCACCATCCGAGCTCTCATGTCTTTCTTGGTGATGGTTGCGTTGCCCTTGCGGTTGTTGAGGTGCCGTGTTTGGTGGTGGAACTTGGTTTTGACGACGAGCTTGGGGAGCTTGCTCGTGTTGTTGGCGCAGTTGAGGACGATGATGTGGACATCCCTTCTATTGATACAACCGTTGTACCTACAGCTACACACATACAAGGACCCATCACAAGATCTCGTGCCAAACAACTTAACTATCAGGTACTTTCGTTTCTTGGAACTATTCCTCACATACATGAGAATATGATGCTGCCTAAATCAGATGTATTTCTTACTCTTAGGAATGATGGACCAAGCATGGATGAAAGGGACAAGCATTGGAGCATGGCCATGCATGGAGATGGCAGCGAGCGTGTGATGATCCAAGAGAAGGCCACGGATGAAGATTTCAGAACTTTGAGGCCACCATAATGAAGAAAGAAGGCTTGGACGAAATAATCAAGATCAATACTTCACGAATTCGTCCATAGCTTAATATGGTGCTGCGACACCTTTTATTTTGGGCCAGGCCCATGTAATTTTCGCAGGATTTTAATTAGCCACTTTTTAGAGTCCGTATTTGAGGGAAAAGGACTTCTAGGGTTGGATTCCCACCACTTCCATGGCTGGCGAAACCCCACCTTTCGCCTTAAATACTCCCCATAGCCGTCACCCTAGACTCGGATTTTGTTTAGATATTAAGTTAGCCATCATAGCAACTTCGCCAAGGCTCGAGCGTAGCAGAGGCCTCTTGTACTTCGCACCTATACAGTATCCCACCTTTTCAATAAAGCTTTCCTCTTAATCCGCAATATCTTGATTGCAATATTGGTTCTTACTTGTTCTCGATTTCAGGTAGGAATTAAGACCCTCGCTGGTCAGGCTGATCGTGTTCCCGCAGGATCGGTAACCTCCAGGAGATTGGCCTAGCGATTGCATTAGCGCTCGTGCTCGCACGTCTAGTCGGATCGTCAAGCCGAACTCCACCAAATCGATTATCGCCATCTCATCGAAAGATCGGACACCTTTGCCCTATCAAGTGGTATCAGATTTCAGGTTGCTCGGTGAGATTTTACTGTCGTAGATTAGATCTGTTTTACCTATAACCCACGAAAAAGCCAAAAACACAGTTAGAGTTTAGATCCATCCCATAACCAATCTACGCCTCGCAATATCTTTTCAGTTTTTGCATTGTTGAATTTGTGTCTACTTCGTCGCGTCGAGTTGCTGGTCTTAGTGTCTCCCCAAACTGATGGACAAACTGAAGTAGTAAATAGAACTTTGTCTACTATGTTGCGGGCTGTTTTAAAGAAGAACTTAAAATTGTGGGAAGAGTGTTTACCTCATATTGAATTTGCTTATAATCGTTCGCTGCATTCTACCACAAAGATGTGCCCGATTGAGATCGTTTATGGTTTTGTTCCTCGTGCACCTATTGATTTATTGCCTTTACCTACTTCGGTGCAACATAATTTGGATGCTACACAACGCGCTGAAATGATATTAAACTTGCATAAGACTACTAAAGATAACATCGAACATATGAATGCTAAGTATAAACTTGCTGGGGATAAAGGGAGAAAGCATGTTGTGTTTGATGTTGGAGATCTTGTTTGGTTACATTTGCGTAAGGATCGCTTTCCTGATTTACGCAAGTCTAAGTTAATGCCGCGTGCTGCTGGTCCCTTTAAGGTGTTAGAGAAAATAAATGATAATGCATATAAACTTGAGTTGCCTGCAGACTTTGGTACGGTTAGTCCTACGTTTAACATTGCAGATTTGAAGCCTTACTTTGGTGAGGAAGATGAGATTGTGTCGAGGACGACTTCAATTCAAGAAGGGGAGCATGATGTGGACATCCCTTCTATTGATACAACCGTTGTACCTATAGCTACACACATACAAGGACCCATCACAAGATCTCGTGCCAAACAACTTAACTATCGTGTACTTTCGCTTTCTTGGAACTATTCCTCACATACATGAGAATATGATCTTTGCCTAAATCAGATGTATTTCTTACTCTTAGGAATGATGGACCAAGCATGGATGAGAGGGACAAGCATTGGAGCATGGCCATGCATGGAGATGGCAGCGAGCGTGTGATGATCCAAGAGAAGGCCACAGATGAAGATTTCAAAACTTTGAGGCCACCATAATGAAGAAAGAAGGCTTGGACGAAATATTCAAGATCAATACTTCACGAATTCGTCCATAGCTTAATATGGTGCTTCGACACCTTTTATTTTGGGCCAGGCCCATGTAATTTTCGCAGGATTTTAATTAGCCACTTTTTAGAGTCCGTATTTGAGGGGAAAAGGACTTCTAGGGTTGGATTCGGCCACCACTTCCATGGCTGGCCGAAACCCCACCTTTTCGCCCTTAAATACTCCCCATAGCCGTCACCCTAGACTCGGATTTTGTTTAGACATTAAGTTAGCCATCATAGCAACTTCGCCAAGGCTCGAGCGTAGCAGAGGCCTCTTGTACTTCGCACCTATACATGATCCCACCTTTTCAATAAAGCTTTCCTCTTAATCCGCAATATCTTGATTGCAATATTGGTTCTTACTTGTTCTCGACAGGTAGGAATTAAGACCCTCGCTGGTCAGGCTGATCGTGTTCCCGCAGGATCGGTAACCTCCAGGAGATTGGCCTAGCGATTGCATTGGCGCTCGTGCTCGCACGTGTAGTCGGATCGTCAAGCCCGAACTCAAACAAATCGATTATCGCCATCTCATCGAAAGATCGGACACCTTTGCCCTATTAAGTGGTATCAGATTTCAGGTTGCTCGGTGAGATTTTACTGTTTTCGTAGATTAGATCTGTTTTTACCTATAACCCACAAAAAAGCCAAAAACACAGTTAGAGTTTAGATCCATCCCATAACCAATCGACGCCTCGCAATATCTTTTCAGTTTTTGCATTGTTGAATTTGTGTCTACTTCGTCGCGTCGAGTTGCTGGTCTTAGTGTCTCCCCAAACTGAAGTAGTAAATAGAACTTTGTCTACTATGTTGCGGGTTGTTTTAAAGAAGAACTTAAAATTGTGGGAAGAGTGTTTACCTCATATTGAATTTGCTTATAATCGTTCGCTGCATTCTACCACAAAGATGTGCCCGTTTGAGATTGTTTATGGTTTTGTTCCTCGAGCACCTATTGATTTATTGCCTTTACCTACTTCGGTGCAACATAATTTGGATGCTACACAACGCGCTGAAATGATATTAAACTTGCATAAGACTACTAAAGATGACATCGAACATATGAATGCTAAGTATAAACTTGCTGGGGATAAAGGGAGAAAGTGATGCAGCCCGACCTACGGACGTTACTACATCAAGGTCTCCAACGTATGCCAAGTTGTCATGGACTCCAAAGGTGAATCCGTTCCTCTATGCGAGTCCACTTCCTACCCTATTGAATGGTATTCTACTTCATAATCCGTCACATATGCATGATAGGTTCACACCGACCAGTACGGAGGCAAGGGAGGAAGCCCGGAACATCAAGCCCGACAAGACGGAGGCTTGGAAGAGGACACGGAAGAAGACAGGTTGACAGCTGCCAGGTCCAAGCGGTACTACCGGTCGTCGGAACCGGTACTACCGGTCAGCGGTACTACCGCCCCTGCTACCGCCGACATCGAAGCTGCGCCATCGCCCTTCGGATGCCCAGATCGCTTGCGGTACTATCGCCCGCAAGCGGTACTACCGGATACCATGAGCGGTACTACCGGACCCAAGTCCGGCACTACCGGTCATGTGTGCCTGCGCGCACCTGTTGGGCCTTCGGCCCATGTACCCCTCTAGCACGTCCAAACCCTAGTTTTATCCCTAAACTACCCCTGTTTATGTGGCTGGCCTATAAATAGAGCCCCCACCCCTCATGTATCCTTTAGGCATAGATGATAGACTAAAGACAACCTCCATTGTGGAATCTCTAGTTTTGCCTCATCCCCTTTACCAAGGGGACCGACTATCGTCACCAACCTCGATTGAACTTTGCATCACGCATCCATCGTTGAACAAGGCCTTGGAGTTCGATGTCTCGTCTCCAAGTTGTCAAGACCCTCCCCAAGGTGTTCTTCCCTCTCCGATGTGGATTTGAGGGAGCACGTTGACCGATCTTTCCTTGCGAGGATTCTATCGGACCGGTGGACGCCGTTCGGGAGCAATCGGCCTTGTATCGTGTGAGTTTTGCGTGTGTTCATCGTGTTCTTCGCGAGGTGTGTGTTCGCTTCCGCTACCTTCTCCCTTTCCCCTCGCTTTCCCATCGATTTGACCACGAGATTCGTGAAGATCGGGCCACCCAAGAGGTTAACCCCTCCATCATATGGTATCAGCAGCTTTTGGTTGCCACGGATTTCTCATCGATTTGGTCTTTTCCCCATAAATTCGAAAATTTTACCAAAAATAGCCCCAATTCGTGTTTTGGATCGATCTGTGATTTGAGTGCGTTTTGGTAGGTTTTTATCAGTGGATTACTTGCAAAACTTGTTGATCTACCTTCCTTTGCGTTCCCATAGCCTAATTCCTTGATTTCCCCCGTCGATTTGGTGTTTTTTCTTGAAGATTTTCCGCCCAAATCGCCCCAAAACGCTTAAACGCCACAAATGGGCGTCCCAGGACCAACCGGTACTACCGGGCCCAAAATCCGGTACTACCGCACTTAACCGGTACTACCTCTCAGGCAACCGGTACTACCCCCCAGTACTGAACAGAAAAAACAGATTCCCAGATTTCAGCCGCTCACCGTTTTGAGCATAACTTTTGCATTCGAACTCGGATTTTGGTGTTCTTTAGCTCGTTTCGAAGAGGAGAAGGAGCTCTACATCATCATCCACGTTGTTCATGCTATCTACTCCATCCAAATTCCGTGAGCAAGGCGGAATCCAACAATAAAGGGTGAAGATCATCGACGAAAGGTATAAACATTACGCGACTTCTCCCTACTTGCATTCCTTTGTGAACCCCACTATCTTTGCGAGCAACAAACACCTATTGAGACTAGTTCCTCTTATGATTGCTTGGGCTATGCACATTTGATACCTTGTAGATTCCGAGCAAACATTGTGAGCGCTATCTCATATAGTTATCTTGTATAGTTGTTGGCACAAGGAAGAGGCAAGTGAAAAGAAAAAGAAAATAAAAGAGTGATACAAAAAGAAAATAAAAAGAAAGAAATATACATGTGCCTCATAGAATAGGAAGCGCAAGCTCGATGAACATCATATAGGTGGTACTTATTGTGCATATCTTGTAGCCCACCAATTTTGTGCAATCAAACTAGCGTCTCTCCTTGTACTTGTGTGACACGAGCTTATAGTCTTCGCTAGGTAATCATTTGGTTCTTAGCTCACTTTCTCCGTCGCACAAGTCCCATTTATCCCACCGTGTGTGTTTCCTTGTACATATTTTCTATCTTGTGGATTGACTTGTTTTGCATTGTGATCATTGTGGTTCTTTACTTGCCATTACAACATCTTGATTTCGGATTGGTTCTTGACATGCCATTTTCCATACCTATCCACCATATACCTTGTGGGTGTGTGTTTTTTGGTTAGTAGTTGGTTTTGGTGTTCCGCGTGAACTTCACTTTGCTTGGTTTATTGCTCTCAAGTGTGGCCACTTGCACGATACGATCTTCCAAGGTAAAGTAAGGTTTGACGTTGTATCCCTACCTCCCACTACCACTTCCATATACACCGCTTGGTCTTGTGCATCATGTCTAGGGACTCCGGAACCAAGGATGATATCTATGAAGAATCCATGATGAGCCACCATGACTACGACTCCACAAGTATAGAGGACATGACGGAGCACAACACCGACAATGGCTCCGCATGCTTTGAGGACCCGGAGCACTACACCTACGACGACTCCACATGCATGGAAGACATGGAGCTCTACGTCGACAATGTCTCCTCATACATGGAGGATATGGAGCACTACACCGACAATGGCTCCACATGCTTGGGTGATATGGAGTACTACACCAACAATTACTCCCCAAGCATGGAGGACTTCGAGTACGACATCGACGATGCCTCGCCGAGCATGGAGGACACGGAGAACTTCATCGAGTTTGATGGCTCCTCCACGAGCCATGAAGAATTCCTCCACCACGTGGAGATAGAAGCCTACTACGCCAAGCAAGCGGAAGCCCATCATCAAGATTCCATGACCTTCAAGGCCAAGCGTGCCACACCAAAGGGAACCACCTACTTCGATGATCCACCTCGATGGCGACAAGCGCCATCACCTAGATGGCGTCAAGCTCCACCATCTCCAAGGCGCCAAGCTACATCACCTCCAAGGCGCCAAGCTCCAACTCCTATCCAAACAAGAGTGGCGTCCAAACATCATATACATCAAGAGGCGCCAAGAAACAAGAATATTCATCGACAAACATCCTCTCATGAGCATCGCCACCATAAAGAGGATACAAGACATCGTCAAAGGCATCTTCGCCACCAAGACGAAGAATTCTTGATGAGCACCAACCATAATGCTCAAGCAAGCTCAAGAAGGCACCACAAGCACAAGAAGAGTGCCAAGGCAAATGATCACTGTCGTGAGTGTCATGTGGACGACCAAGTGCGCCACCTACATCAACCATCGACAAAGCACGCCAATGACCTCCGTCGACACCATCATAGGGCACCTTCAACTACCTGTGCCACCACCACAATGGCACCAAGAGCAAGCCTTCCTCCACGCCATCAAGCTTCAATGCCTACGCTTGACTTCCACGACCTCGCCAATGAGGAAAATGTAGACCTCTACTTCGCCAAGTTGGATAGCATGAGCCTACCTCCACCACTACTACGAGATGGCCACAAGATGGTCGAGCATGGGATTTTCCCTTCGACTAAGCAGGCGAGCGATGATGCCCATCTTATGGCATCCAACCTTGAAGGCGACAAGGTCAAGAATGGTGAGCATGGGATTTTCCCTTCACCAAAGGAGGCGCTTGGAGTTGAGGAAACCGAGCCTATCCCCATATGCTTGAGTGATGATGTGGTACCAATCCCATGTGAGTATGAGAGCCACTTAGCCCACTTGAGTGAGAACAAGAGTGAGATGAGTGACTCCACCTTATGTGAGATTGAGTGCTTCCACTTTGAGGGCATGAGTGATACACCGAGTGAGTTGAGAGTGGTAGTTGATAGGTCAAGTGAGACCATTTCAAATTCTAACAACTTACCCTCTACCTCTAGTGTGTTCTCTTGTGTTGTGCTAGGTTCCATGGATGAAGACGCGCCAAGCCATGAAGCAATGATGCCTCAATTGGAGAAGATGTACATGGTGCACGAAGATGATGCTATGTCATGGCTACATCAAGAAGACGAAGTCGTCCACAAGGAGGCCACTACTTCCACAACACCCACTTCATATGAGAGGTATGAACAAGGTAACAATAAGGGTGTTGATGATGCCATGATCCCACTAGTGGACATGATGAATTGTGAGGATATGCATGTTATGGATGACACTTGTGACATTACATATGCTTCACTCATATTCCCATGTGATGCTTTTCCTTTGCATAATATTGATCATGTGGAATTGTTTGATTGCGATATCATTGCCATAAACATGCCATGCTATGCATCTTGTGTGTATCCTCCAATTGCTTTGGACTTGCCTTGTCATGCTAGTCATTCAATTTCCCCCGTTGCTTGCTATTTCACTTGTTTTGCTTGCAACAATATTGATCATATGCGTTATAATGAGATGGCCCCCATAGCTTTCTCAATTTTTGGAGATTTTGATGATTTCCATGATAAGCATGTTCCCCACTTGCATACTCACCATGCATCTATTTCGTACTTGAGTGACATTAATGGTGATGTGCACAAGAAGATATACGTCATGATGGATGATGTGTATCTCTACCAGGCACACACGTTCTTCCTTTTACATATGATGTGTGTAGGTACCCGCACGAGAATGTCAACCCCGGTTGAGCACGAGTTGACAAAAAGAGCTCTAGAGAGCATCCCACAAGTGAGTTCAAGATCGAACCCAGCTCTGATACCTTTTGCATGCTTTGCATCTTTCATGTTGGCAAATTGCTCTTTCCTATGGTTTGATTGCAAGCATGTTAATGGTATTATCTCACCTTGTGACATTCATGTTTCTTTGCTTTTGGATAATGATGCTTTGTGTGTTGCAACAAAAATGTTGAACAATTTACCTTTCCAATGTTTTGTGTGCAACCACAATTCCATTAAGAACATGTATTGTCATGAGAGCTTCCAAGAATCTCGTCTTGTTGTTGCAACAAACATAAGGACCACTTGCTCTTTCATTTGGTTTGTTTGCAAACACGTTACTTTGGCTTCCGCTTGGGATACTCATTGTCCCATGATATTTGCTTTCGATGATTTTTGTGTGACATCCAACATGTCAAACAATTTCTCTTTCCAATGGTTGGTTTGCACACATATTGTTGTTGCTTTGGACATTCTTCCTCGTGTGTTTTTGCCAAATTCTCCTATTCTTGCATCAAAGATGTTGTTTGAAATTTGGATCCAATGCTTTGAATGCCCCACTAATACGTTATATGGAGTTTTTGTGTTTCCACATTTGGATGATGTTCAAACGATTTGCATGCACTTTGACCTTGCATATGCATCCCTTTTGCTATACATGCATTGTACTAATAGTGTTGTGAACAAGAACGGACATGCCACATTTGACATGCTCCTCTATCACACATGAAAATATTTTGCTTGGTCTTTGTTGTGTGAAGGTACAAGTGCATACACGTTAACCTCTATGGACTATATGTTGACAAGAAGAACTGAAGAGAGTTACCTATGGCTACCCTTCATCGAGCTATCTTTTCAAGCTAAGGTGACTTCCTTCTACTTGAGGACTCATGCTATAATCTTCATGAATTGGCTATGCTTTGAGTGTTGCTTTGCTTTTGTTGTGAGCTTTGTAGGCTTCAAGGAAGGTGAAGGAACATTGAAGTGTTGTCAAGTCAATCTTCCCAAGGAAGACTATATGGTGAACCCCAGGATCAAGAAGGTCTCTCGACCGCTTCTACTTTGTGATGAGCATGTAGAGTCGAGGACGACTCTTTTTGAAGGGGGGGAGATGATGCAGCCCGACCTACGGTCGTTACTACATCAAGGTCTCCAACGTATGCCAAGTCGTCATGGACTCCAAAGGTGAATCCATTCCTCTATGCGAGTCCACTTCCTACCCTATTGAATGGTATTCTACTTCATAATCCGTCACATATGCATGATAGGTTCACACCGACCAGTACGGAGGCAAGGGAGGAAGCCCGGTACATCAAGCCCGACAAGACGGAGGCTTGGAAGAGGAGACGAAAGAAGACAGGTTGACAAATGCGGTGTCAGCGGTACTACGTCGTCGGCCGGTACTACCGGTCAGTGATTACCGCCTGCTACCGCCCGATCTGACATCAAGCTGCGCCATCGCCCTTTGGATGGCCCGGTACTGGCTTGCGGTACTACCGCCCGCAAGCGGTACTACCGGATACCATGAGCGGTACTACCGGACCCAAGTCCGGCACTACCGGTCATGTGTGCCTGCGCGCACCTGTTGGGCCTTCGGCCCATGTACCCCTCTAGCACGTCCAAACCCTAGTTTTATCCCTAAACTACCCCTGTTTATGTGGCTGGCCTATAAATAGAGCCCCCACCCCTCATGTATCCTTTAGGCATAGATGATAGACTAAAGACAACCCCCATTGTGGAATCTCTAGTTTTGCCTCATCCCCTTTACCAAGGGGACCGACTATCGTCACCAACCTCGATTGGACTTTGCATCACGCATCCATCGTTGAACAAGTCCTTGGAGTTCGATGTCTCGTCTCCAAGTTGTCAAGACCCTCCCCAAGGTGTTCTTCCCTCTACGATGTGGATTTGAGGGAGCACGTTGACCGATCTTTCCTTGCGAGGATTCTATCGGACCGGTGGCCGCCGTTCGGGAGCAATCGGCCTTGTATCGTGTGAGTTTTGCGTGTGTTCATCGTGTTCTTCGCGAGGTGTGTGTTCGCTTCCGCTACCTTCTCCCTTTCCCCTCGCTTTCCCATCGATTTGACCACGAGATCCGTGAAGATCGGGCCACCCAAGAGGTTAACCCCTCCATCAGAAAGCATGTTGTGTTTGATGTTGGAGATCTTGTTTGGTTACATTTGCGTAAGGATCGCATTCCTGATTTACGCAAGTCTAAGTTAATGCCGCGTGCTGCTGGTCCCTTTAAGGTGTTAGAGAAAATAAATGATAATGCATATAAACTTGAGTTGCCTGCAGACTTTGGTACGGTTAGTCCTACGTTTAACATTGCAGATTTGAAGCCTTACTTTGGTGAGGAAGATGAGATTGTGTCGAGGACGACTTCAATTCAAGAAGGGGAGCATGATGTGGACATCCCTTCTATTGATACAACCGTTGTAACTACAACTACACACATACAAGGACCCATCACAAGATCTCGTGCCAAACAACTTAACTATCAGGTACTTTCGTTTCTTGGAACTATTCCTCACATACATGAGAATATGATGCTGCCTAAATCAGATGTATTTCTTACTCTTAGGAATGATGGACCAAGCATGGATGATAGGGACAAGCATTGGAGCATGGCCATGCATGGAGATGGCAGCGAGCGTGTGATGATCCAAGAGAAGGCCACGGATGAAGATTTCAGAACTTTGAGGCCACCATAATGAAGAAAGAAGGCTTGGACGAAATATTCAAGATCAATACTTCACGAATTCGTCCATAGCTTAATATGGTGCTGCGACACCTTTTATTTTGGGCCAGGCCCATGTAATTTTCGCAGGATTTTAATTAGCCACTTTTTAGAGTCCGTATTTGAGGGGAAAAGGACTTCTGGGGTTGGATTCGGCCACCACTTCCATGGCTGGCCGAAACCCCACCTTTTCGCCCTTAAATACTCCCCATAGCCGTCACCCTAGAATCGGATTTTGTTTAGACATTAAGTTAGCCATCATAGCATTTTCGCCAAGGCTCGAGCGTAGCAGAGGCCTCTTGTACTTCGCACCTATACAGGATCCCACCTTTTCAATAAAGCTTTCCTCTTAATCCGCAATATCTTGATTGCAATATTGGTTCTTACTTGTTCTCAATTTCAGGTAGGAATTAAGACCCTCGTTGGTCAGGCTGATCGTGTTCCCGCAGGATCGGTAACCTCTAGGAGATTGGCCTAGCGATTGCATTGGCGCTCGTGCTCGCACGTGTTGTCGGATCGTCAAGCCCGAACTCCACCAAATTGATTATCGCCATCTCATCGAAAGATCGGACACCTTTGCCCTATCAGACGAGGAGGAGGTTGATGGTCCTCACGACGAGCTTGGGGAGCTTGCTCTTGTTCTTGTCGTGGTTGATGCCGATGAGCATTGTCTTGCGCTATGTGGCGAGGAGGACGTCGAGCCGCATGCGCAATGGGCTGATCTCCTTCTTCTTGATGTGGAGGAGGCTCGTCATGATGATCATGTTGTCGACGTTGACGTTCATGTCGATGATGACGCCTTGGTGGATCATCGAGTGCTTCACGCCGACGGTGATTTTGTTCGTCCACTTCGGATGCTTCACTTGTTGTTGAGAGAACGCGTCGTTGATGATGGGCTTGGTGGTCCGCGTGAGGTTGTTCTTGTTGAATCACAAGTGCCCTTTGTTGAGTCCGGTTCGCTTCACGTCTTGGAGGTCTTGCGGAGAGGTCACCATCATAGCTTGACGTCGCGGCGTGTCGCGGAGATGGTACCACTTGAGAAGAGCTCATGGATTGAAGGACGGGTCCATCCCGGTGCCTTGACGCGTGATGGTGAGGTGCGCTTGATTCACTTGAGGAGTGTCGTGATGAGCTTGAGTCGCGCGACCGTGGCCTTGCGAGCCCATCAATGAGGCGTTGAAGCTTATCATCCGTTGAGGCGAGGGCGCGACCAAGAGCTTCATTTTGATGGTCGAGGTTGTGTTGCATGGCATGCATTTGTCCTCGGACTTGTTCGAAGCGGTTGTCGATGTTCTTGAATTCCACGCGGGCTTCGCTAAATTGTTCATCTTGGCGCCGCTCAAGAGCTTCACAACGGTAGTTGAATTCACCTCGGACCTTCCAATGATCCCATCTTGTCATGTATTGTGTGTCGTCCTCCGGAGGTGGTGGTGGTTGGGACGGCTCGCCATTCCTGTCCATGATGCAAAGCCGACAGGGGTTGTATATGGAGAAGGAGGATGCGGGGAGTTAGCCTTTTACCTCACCTTGGAGATTATATCAAACCAATTGCCACACTTGAGAACTAATGGCGTGCAAAGTGAAATCACAAAGAAACTCACACACCAATACGCTACAACTCTCAAAAGCTTTTGGTGGAAGGTTAGGATTGTGGAAAACCAAACGAAACGATCCAAGCAAAAGGTTATTGTTCTAAGTGGTAAAGAACCAAAGATCAAAAGCAAAAGGGATATGACCTACCAAAACACGAGGAAACACACACGTGGAGATGAAAGGGGTTAGCACGACTATGAAAATGAGCACAAAATGCCCTAACGAAGACTACGCTCAGTTGTCGTGCCAACTCAAGGAGAGACCACAACTCGTTTGCCAAAAGAGGATAAACAACAGATTTGTGCACTTGCCTTGGTGCTCTTTTTCCTCTCTCTTTTTGGCTTACAAGCTTGATATTCTCTTTGTACTGGGAGACTATGTATCTTTCTATTTTTTTTTGATTCCGTTTTCTCCCTTTTTATACTACTATGTTAACTTTTGTATTTGGCCTCACACTCTCACTGATATGGGGTGGCCCGATCTTCTCAGCAAGCACTTGTCGATGATGATGGTGGATGATAGATAACTAGCCTGTAGCTATGAACTCTCCCGCTCGAACCCTGATGCCAATGCAACAGCTCTTGAACCCTATGGGATATTCACAAAACCACGCTCTTGCGCACGCAGCCGTCGACCACGAATGGTAGTTTGCAATCTACTAATTCCCAATGAAACAACAGATCACACTCAATTGCAGTAGATAATTCGATCACAGGGCAATTCCAGAGGTTCTTGATAAGAAACAACTCCAAAATAGTTTTAACGTGGTCTAACCCTAACTATGGGGACGTCCGGGGCTTATATAAGGGGTGGGCGCCAAAATCGCGAAACAAAGCGTGTCCGATACGAGATCCGTCCAGATCATTGGTAACTTTCAGGGCGGACTTTTAGCCTAAGTAGGGGCGGATTATCCGCCCCGGATTATCCTCCCAGGCGGATTATCCGCCTTCTTGAGCCTTGCGCTGAAGTCCTTAGCAGAATTCGGGCAGCGGATTATCCGCTTGTGGGGGAAGGATTATCCGCCCCCTAGGGACGTGTAAGTACTCGTTGGAAAGCTCTCGGAGTGATGTTTCCAACAAGTACTTATTTGCTTGATTTGGAGTTCGTATGAAGAATCCACGTCCGTTTCAATTTCAGGGCTTCTGTCTGTCCGAACTGAACCTTCCTTCTTGATGATCTTCCCTTGCGCCTTCCTCCCGCTCCTCCCTCGCGCATCCTTGGCGATCATCATGCTAGGCTCCTCTTGTAACCCTTCTCCTCCTCGTGTTAAGCTTGTTTCCTCAACGAACCTGATCATACACAAGTGCATAGATTTAGGCAGTATAAAGTTCTCATTATCATAAACATCAGATTCATTTAGGAGTGAATTCACCTGTTGTTCAAGTAGCTTTGCACGAGCCCGTGTAATGGGTCCAATTCTAATCTCATTGGACTGATCCTTCTTAGGATTGGCTGGAACATCTTCAGTAGTAATTGGGGTAGGTGTAAATATAGGGATGTCCTCATCATCTCCCCCCCTTCAAAAGGCGTCGACCTCGACGCTCCAAGGTCTTCTCCATTATATGGTGACAAATCAGCAACGTTGAAACTGTTGCTAACACCACCAAACTCAGCAATAGGAATATCAATCGAGTAGGCATTATCATTGATCTTGGCTAACACCTTGTAAGGACCAGCACCACGGGGCTTCAATTTGGATTGTCGAAGCTTGGGGAACCTATCCTTGCGCAGATGCACCCATACCATGTCTCGTGCTTGAACAAAACCTCCTTTCTTGCTTGATTAGTTACAAACAATGTTCTTTCCTTTCTTCTCAATAGCCTCGAGTCTTCTCATGAATTTTCTTCACATATTCAGCACGTTTTGATGCCTCCATATCAACTCTCTCATGCAATGGTAGAGGCAACAAATCAAGTGGCGTCAATGGCTTGAATCCATACACCACCTCAAAAGGACAAAGCTGAGTAGTAGAATGCACAGCCCTGTTGTAAGAAAATTCTACATGTGGCAAACACTCTTCCCACTCCCGCAGATTCTTCTTGATCATAGTCCTTAATAACTGTGACAATGTTCTATTCACCACCTCCGACCATCCACATTTGGGGATGACAAGTAATCTTGAACAGCAACTTTGTTCCAAGCTTCCCCATAAAGTCTTCCAAAAGTAGCTCATGAACTTCACATCACGGTCAGAAACAATCGTCTTGGGTACTCCATGTAGTCTCACGATGTCCCTGAAAAACAGGTTAGCAATATGCGACGCATCGTCGCTTTTGTGGCAGGCAATAAAATGAGCCATCTTAGAGAATCTATCCACTACCACAAATATTGAATCATGACCTCTGTGAGTTTTGGGTAAACCGAGCACAAAGTCCATGCTAATATCTTCCCAAGGTGTAGTAGGTGCAGAGAGAGGTGTATACAAACCATGAGGCTTCAACTTTGATTTGGACTTGTTGCATATAATGCAGCGACTCACAAACCGATAGACATCACGCCTCTTCTTGGGCCAATAAAAGTGATCAGCGAGCATGAGCAAAGTCTTCTCACGCCCAAAGTGACCCATCAAACCTCAAAGATGTGATTCACACTAAAACAAACGCAAAGACGATTCTGGAATGCATAGTTTGTTAGCTCTAAACAAATAGCCATCATGTATATGATACTTATCCCAAGCATGTTTCAAAGCACACAAACGATATGGTTCAGCAAAATCATGATCACTTGCATAAAGTGCAGAAATACTCTCTAATCCAGGAATTTTAACATCAAGATGTGTCAATAACATATTCTTCCTAGACAAAGCATCAGCAACCACATTTCTTTTCCTTTCTTATATTTTATAATGTAAGGAAATGATTCAATAAACTAGCTCTGATACCAAGATGATATGGGGTGGCCCGATCTTCTCAGCAAGCACTTGTCGATGATGATGGTGGATGATAGATAACTAGCCTGTAGCTATGAACTCTCCCGCTCGAACCCTGATGCCAATGCAACAGCTCTCGAACCCTATGGGATATTCACAACACCACGCTCTTGCGCACGCAGCCGTCGACCACGAACGGTAGTTTGCAATCTACTAATTCCCAATGGAACAACAGATCACACTCAATTGCAGTAGATAATTCGATCACAGGGTAATTCCAGAGGTTCTTGATAAGAAACAACTCCAAAATAGTTTTAACGTGGTCTAACCCTAACTATGGGGACGTCCCAGGGCTTATAAGGGCGGCTGGGGCGGCCAAAATCGCGAAACAAAACGTGTCCGATACAGTCAGATCCGTCCAGATCTGTTGGTAACTTTCAGGGCCGGACTTTCCGCCCTAAGTAGGGGCGGATTATCCGCCCCCCCGGATTATCCTCCCCTGGGGCGGATTATCCGCCCCCTTACTGAGCCTTGCGCCTGAAGTCCTTAGCAGAATTCCTGGAGCAGGGCCGGATTATCCGCCCTTGTGGGGGCCGGATTATCCGCCCCCTAGGGACGTGTAAGTACTCGTTGGAAAGATCTCGGAGTGATGTTTCCAACAAGTACTAATTTGCTTGATTTGGAGTTCGTATGAAGAATCCACGTCCGTTTCAATTTCAGGGCTTCTGTCTGTCCGAACCGAACCTTCCTTCTTGATGATCTTCCCTTGCGCCTTCCTCCCGCTCCTCCCTCGCGCATCCTTGGCGATCATCATGCTAGGCTCCTCTTGTAACCCTTCTCCTCCTCGTGTTAAGCTTGTTTCCTCAACGAACCTGATCATACACAAGTGCATAGATTTAGGCAGTATAAAGTTCTCATTATCATAAACATCAGATTCATTTAGGAGTGAATTCACCTGTTGTTCAAGTAGCTTTGCACGAGCCCGTGTAATGGGTCCAATTCTAATCTCATTGGACTGATCCTTCTTAGCATTGGCTGGAACATCTTCAGTAGTAATTGGGGTAGGTGTAAATATAGGGATGTCCTCATCACTCACTTTCCAAAGGCAAGTGCATAATGCTTAGACAAACACAAAATGAGTTTCTCTCATAGGATAGATACACACAAAGGAAGATATGGGGCTGTCAAAGTGGCGCAAGTTATACGTTTGGTATTGTTGACGACTTGCAACCGTTGGTGGGGATGATGTTCGAGTGTCGCGGTGTCGTTGAGCGCATGGTGACTTTGATGCGGAAGCTTTTTTTAAAATGGCAACAAACACGCGAAACACGAACAAGTTTAAGAGGATAGTCAGCAAACGAAGTTGAGGCGTCAAGGAGAAAAAGAAACACGGCCAGTTGCGGGCGGTAGTACCGCCAGGTATGACCGGTAGTACCGGAGAGCGGTAGTACCGCTTGTGCGACCGGTAGTACCGCTCGTACTACCGGTAGTACCGCCAGGCGCGGAACTTGAACGAGATCAACTTGACAAAATCCTCAAATTCGTGGTAATCTGACCGAAAGGCTGGGCTAGGAACATAAAAAGGCTATAAATCGACTCCAAAAGCAACGGATCTATGGACCAAAACCACGAAAAACTCACCAAATCCAAAGATTGATCCGAAGGCAAATTGGGGCTCTTTTTGGTGGGATTTTCGATTTTAAGGGGATAGAAGAAAAATTGGGGGAAAATTCGTGATCAACCTTGATCTTGATACCAATATGTTATGGGGTAACCCCTTGGGGTGGCCCGATCTTTCACGAATCTCCACGGAAATCGAGGGGAAAGCGGTGGAGGGGGAAAGGGGATGAAATCCACGAACACACGCCCACGAAGAACCCGATGAACTCACGCACACAAAACACGATACACGCCGATAACTCACGTCGGTGGCAACCGGTCGAACATAATCCCTAGGATCGGTGTTGGGCGAAGCTCTCTCTCCATGGCCAACAACGGGGGCGAGGTGCTTGGTGATATCTTGACTACTTGGGGACAAGAAACCGAGAACCCAAGGCCTTGTACAACTTGAACGCACTAGGCAAGATCCAAGAGGTCGTGGATAATAGGGTGCCCCTTGGTAGGAGCATGAGACCAATAGATGAAAGATCCTCAAAGGGGTGTCCTCAATCTATTATTATCCAAGTCTAGGGTTTACAATAGAGGGTGGGGGCTATATATAGGCCAGCCACATAAACAGGGGTAGTTTAGGAACGAAATGGGAAAATATAGAAAGGGTTACAGGGCGCTGGGCCGGACTGACGCGATCAGGTTCAGTCAAGACCGGTAGTACCGGTCACAACCGGTAGTACCGCTCAGGTGGTGTATGTGTCCCCACCGTGTAGTACCGGTCGCAACCGGTAGTACCGCGATCAGGTTCAGCGACCAATCCGTGTTCTTTTGAGGTGGTGTATGGGTTCAAACCATTGACGCCACTTGATTTGTTGCCTCTACCATTACATGAGAGAGTTGATATGGAGGCATCAACACGTGTTGAATAAGTGAAGAAAATACATGAGAAAACTCGAGAGGCTATTGAGAAGAAAGGCAAGAACATTGCTGCTGCAAGGAATCAAGCAAGAAAGGAGATTTTGTTCAAGCCTGGAGACATGGTTTGGGTGCATCTGCGCAAGGATAGGTTCCCCAAGCTTCGACAATCCAAATTGAAGCCCCGTGGTGCTGGTCCTTATAAGGTGTTGGCCAAGATTTATGATAATGCCTACTCGATTGATATTCCTATTGCTGAGTTTGGTGGAGTTAGCAATAGCTTCAACGTTGCTGATTTGTCACCATATGAAGGAGAAGACCTTGGAGTGACGAGGTCGACACCTTTTGAAGGGGGGAGATGATGAGGACATCCCTACAATTACACCTACCCCAACTACTACTAAAGATGTTCCAGTTGCTGCAAACAAGGTTAAGTCCAATGGGATTATAATTGGACCTATTACAAGAGCTCATGCTAAGCTACTAGAACAACAGGTGAATATGTTTCTTAATGAGCCTGATGTTTTACTTTATGAGAACTTTATACTGCCAAAGTCATTGTGCTATTGTATGATCAGGTACATTGGAGAAGAAGGCGTAGCACGGAGCGAGGAGCTGAAGCACATGGAGAACAACATGATGATCGCCCAAGGATGCGCGAGGGAGGAGCGGGAGGAAGGTGCGAGGGAAGATCATCAAGACGAGGGCAAAAGCATCTGCCAGGACCGGAGTGTCCGGGTCATACCAACTGGAGTGTCCGGCCCTCCCAAGAGCCCCCTAGGCGTGGACATCCTGTAGGCTACATCGGACATCACCCGGACATCGCCCAGAAACTTTGAAGTTTCTAGCCGGACCAGACTGTCCGGCCCATATGGGTCGGAGTGTCCGCCCCCACTGGACTGTCCGCCCCGACAGAATTCTGATCTGAATCAGGTTGTATCAGTTTGAGTCATTTGCGTCTAGTTTCGGTTTCTGGCCACCCCAGCCGCCCATATAAGCCCTGGGACGTCCCCATAGTTAGGGTTAGACCACATTAAAACTATTTGGTGTTGTTTCATATTAAGAACCTCTGCAATTACCTTGTGATTGAATTATCTACTGCAATTGAGTGTGATATGTTGTTCCATTGGGAATTAGTGGATTGCAAACTACCGTTCGTGGTCGACGTCTACGTGCGCAAGAGCGTGGTGTTGTGAATATCCCATAGGGTTCGAGAGCTATTACATTGGCATCAGGGTTCGAGCGGGAGAGTTTGTAGCTATAGGCTAGTTATCTATCATCCACCATCATCATCGACAAGTGCCTGATGAGAAGATCGGACCACCCCATATCATATGGGGTGATTTGGGCCGTAGGATTAGAAGCTAGATCTACGGCTGAGGTTCATCGTCCACGTCTGAACAGAACATGGCGAGGTCGAACCCTAGCGCGGCCAGTGGGGGTCAGTGGGGGCTCACCGAGGCTCCGGTGATGGTTGGCGATGGGGGCGAATGACGAAGTCGACGACGGCGATCCTCCTGGTACCGGTGGATCCTCCTAGGGTGGCTCCAATCAAGAGCGCCCTTCTCCTCTAGTAGCAGCAAGCTCCGGTGAAATTCTGGCCACCTGGTGCTCGCCTTGCTCCGGGGATGAGGTGGGGTGTTTGTGAGAGAGAGGGGAGTGTGATGGTGTGCTGAATTCAAATGGGGAAGGACTCTATTTATAGTGCAAAGAGGGAACCAAAGGGTGCGGTTGGAGATCGTCGTGGTCGTCTGCACAACGAGCTAACGGTATGGCTGGGGGTAGGGGACGGTGCACTGTCTCCTAGCAAAGCTCAACAACATGGTGGCGAGGTATGGGGCGGTGCAAATTGGTCGGAACACTGCGAAGCTCTAGACGGGTCCGACGGGAAATTTAATGGCGCACGGGCTCTCCTGGTCGCGTGGCGATGAACGGGCATGTCCGGCCGGTTCATGGGGGAAGTGGTGATCACGCCTTGAGGTGAGGCGCGCGTGATCTGTCCAAAGCGTGTCGGCCTTGCACGCTCTCGGCATGTTGCAGAGAGGCTAGGCGTGCTCGTTCTGATTGGTCCAGGGGCTGGTAATGCTTGGGCACTGGACAGGGGGTGGCGATGGATGGTGGCTTGTGTCCTAGACAAGGTTGGCGAGGCTAGATAAGCTCATAGCTTGCTGTCGACATTGGGGTGGGCATTTGGGCTCGGGCATGGTCACCATTGATGAAAATGTCAAGCTTACAGTGAGCTAGGGATAACTAGATGATCTACTGAGAGTGTGCTGTGAGCTAGAGGGGAGACATGTTAGGCACAAACATTGCTCACTATAGTGTTTGATGTTTTGTTTGATTTGTGTTTACAAGGTGTTTGATGAAATGGCCAAAAGAGATTTGAATTTGAATTTTTGGATGAAACTTGGTGGGTGTACTAGTCACATGCTAGGTAGTCTCTGGTTGCTTGGATTGGTCAAGGTGCACTGGTTTGGTTGGGTTTTGAGAAATGGTGATCTTCACATATGATATAGATTCAATTTTGAATTATCATTTGAATCAAGTTGCCAACTGTTTCTGTGGGTTTGAAAGGTGAGCTTGGGTTCACTTTTACTTGGTCTAGCAAGGGGTGAAAACAAATGGAATTGTTTCTGTTTGAAATCTTGGACTAGAAACACTCAAAGTGGTCTAGTGAGCAAGATTGGCAATGACCATTTGCTTGTTTTGTTTGTTTTTAAATTTCTCTTGATTTGTTTCTGCTTGGGATTGATTTAGATGATGTTGTTTTCATCTTTAAACCATTCCTTGCTATTCACAACAATCATACAAGTTCATTCATTCATACATTCATCACATACACACATGCATTCATAATGATTTTAATTAACAAAAGTTTTTGTTAACCCTAATTTTGCTGATTGGAATTTGATAACCTTGATCAATATTTATGGGATGTCACACATATACTTACAATGACAAGAACTTGCTTGTGGCCAAAGTTGAGTAGCATGAGGTTCGGTACTCGTACGCAAGGGGCATGAGATTTTCAACTTGTGATTTGTCAAGCATATACTCATATTTTCACCCACTTTAACCTTAATGACTTCAAGATGCTTAGGATAGGGGCAATGAGATCTCAAAGCTAATAAGTACCATAATTTTTGGAAGCTTTATTGATATGGGGTGGCCCGATCTTCTCAGCAAGCACTTGTCGATGATGATGGTGGATGATAGATAACTAGCCTGATGTGGACATCCCATCTATTGATACAACCGTTGTACCTACAGCTACACACATACAAGGACCTATCACTTGATCTCGTGCTAAACAACTTAACTATCAGGTACTTTCGTTTCTTCGAACTATTCCTCACATACATGAGAATATGATGCTGCCTAAATCAGATGTATTTCTTACTCTTAGGAATGATGGACCAAGCATGGATGAGAGGGACAAGCATTGCAGCATGGTCATGCATGGAGATGGTAGCAAGCATGTGATGATCCAAGAGAAGGCCACGGATGAAGATTTCAGAACTTTGAGGCCACCGTAATGAAGAAAGAAGGCTTGGACGAAATATTCAAGATTAATACTTCACAAATTCGTCCATAGCTTAATATGGTGCTGCGACACCTTTATTTTGGGCCAGGCCCATGTAAATTTTCGCAGGATTTTAAATAGCCACTTTTTAGAGTCCGTATTTGAGGAGAAAAGGACTTCTAGGGTTGGATTCGGCCACCACTTCTATGGCTGGCCAAAACCCTACCTTTTCCTCCTTAAATACTCGCCTTAGCCATCACCATAGACTCGGATTTTGTTTAGACATTAAGTTAGCCATCAAAGCAACTTCGCCAAGGCTCGAGCGTCACAGAGGCCTCTTGTACTTCGCACCTATACAGGATCCCACCTTTTCAATAAAGCTTTCATCGTAATCCGCAATATCTTGATTGCAATATTAGTTCTTACTTGTTCTCTATTTCAGGTAGAAATTAAGACCCTCGCTAGTCAGGTCTGATCGTGTTCCCGCAGGATCGGTAACATCCAGGAGATTGGCCTAGCGATTGCATTGGCGCTCGTGCTCTTACGTGTAGTCGGATCGTCAAGCCCGAACTCCACCAAATCGACTATCACCATCTCATCGAAAGATCGGACACCTTGGCCCTATCAAGTGGTATCAGATTTCAGGTTGCTCGGTGAGATTTTACTGTTTTCGTAGATTAGATCTGTTTTACCTATAACCCACGAAAAAGCCAAAAACACAGTTAGAGTTTAGATCCATCCCATCACCAATCTACGCCTTGTATTATCTTTTCAGTTTTGCATTGTTGAATTTGTGTCTGCATCGTCGCGTCGAGTTGCTGGTCTTAGTGTCTCATCCCTTAGAGTTTCGAGTTCTCATCACAGTAGTCACCGCCACACTCGCAGATCACCGCCACCATATTCTGCCACCATATTCCGCCGCCATACACCCAGCCACCATAAACCCTAAAACTCCGCCACCGCCTTCCTACCGCGACACGGATCCGATCACCTTTCCTATCGCGGCACGAGTCTGAGTTGAGTTATTGTTTCCTAGTTTTTATTTTTACTTTCCTTTCTTGTTGTTTCCGTGTTGAGCTAAAGTCCGTGTCGAGTTAGATGTTCAGCCATAAGTCTAGAAGGAGAGCAAAAAAAAATTCTGGAACCGCCTCCGAAATTTCTTTCTGGCTATACTTTTTTTGGCTCCGGGGATCACTTTTCTCCATCGGCCGTTATAGCGATATTTTTTTGGCGCCTGCACGCTTTTCGGAGCATAATACAAAATTTTCGATTTTTTTTGGGGCTAACCTGTTTCTAGACCCCGTCGATCAGTTCTAGACACTCGCAATCATAGTGCTTTTCGACATCTCGGTTCGCTTTTCAGGGTGCCATATCATCATACATTGCTTGTTGTGTCGCATCGTGACATCATTGGTGATCTAGGCTCGCGTCTCTAGTACGGTCTAGCCTAGGACCAGCACAGTATTGTCGTTGAGCATTCTTTCAACATTTGCATTGCTGTTTTGATAATTGCTAACCCCTTTGCTAAGCCTTCCCAGAGCTCCATAGATTTCTCCATGTGCGGTGTCTCGAATCCTGGTAATCGCTCGGTTCAATCTCTGGACCTACTCTTCCTCGCGGTTGCACATCGCCTTTTCCTGCTGTTTGGTAAGAACTTGTAAGAGCTTCGTATATTGCTTGACGGATTACGCGTGCCTTCCACCATATTTCCGTAGTTATAGGCATATATACCTGTGCTTGGACTAACCATGACAGATACTTCGCATAACCCTGCCACAATGACGAACCAAGAACTACATGCCCACTTCTCCGAGCTCTTGGTCGGTCGCGCTGTAGATGTGGATGCACGACTAGGGGAGTTTGACACCAACTCACCAACGCCATAGACAAGATCGATGGACTCGAGAAATCCTTCAACGACAAGCTTGACGCTCGGTTCAAGGAGGTCTTGGACAGATTGTCGGCACCGGCACCCGCACCCGCCCCATTGGCACCTCGGCATGGCGCACGGCGCATTCCGATCACGGGTCGTACTGCTGGTTCGGCTGCCGCCGCACCTCAGTGACTACGCTGCGGTGAGGCACCTCGAGACTTCCACATGCTGCTGTGACATTGGGGACAGACGACGGGTACTACTACGACCCCGACGACGACGATATGTTTGACGAGGAGGTTGAACAACCTCCACACCCTGCTGGCCGTCCCCGACATTACCACCGCAACGCTCCACCACCGGTACGTGATAATGATCATGTTGCAAAGCTTAAATTAAATATTCCATCTTTTGAGGGTAAATATAATCCTGATGAATATCTTACATGGGAGATTGAAGTAGAACAACGTTTTGCATGTTTAAAATATCCTGAGAATATGCGTGTTAGTGCTGCTACATGTGAATTTACTAAATTTGCTTCCCTCTTGTGGTCTGAGTATTGTCGTTTAAATCCTACTACTATTCCTCGTACTTGGACTGCTTTAAAAACTGCTATGCGTGTTCGTTTTGTGCCTCCCACTTATCAACGTGATTTACTAAAGAATCTAACACGTTTGGAACAAGGGAAAAATTCTGTAGAAGAATATTATCAGGAATTGCAAATGGGGATGGTTTGGTGTGGTCTTGTTGAATCTACTGAACAAATGCTTGCACGTTTATTTGGTGGATTAAACAAGGACATTCAACACATATTAGACTATAAGGAATATAATTCCATCACTCGTTTGTTTCATCTTGCTTGCAAAGCTGAACGTGAAGTGCGGGATCGCCAAACACCATGGAGGAGGACTAATAATTCTGCAGGTCGCACATCCACTTGGACATCCCGACAATCAGCGCCTCCTTCTCGTGATTCTCCACCAGCTACTACCACATCCAAGGCAACCACAAGATTTCCGTCAGCTGCTCCTCCACCGTCATCTAATGCTCCTGCTCGTAGTGCATCTTCTATGGCTTCCACGGGTAAAACAAAGGATATACAATGCCGCAAGTGCTGGGGTTTTGGTCATATTGAGAGACAGTGCACAACACAACGTGTTATGATGGTGCGTGATGATGGACAATATGATTTAGCGAGTGACTTTGATGAAGATACATTAGCTCTTATTTTTTCTCGAGATGGAGACAATTTGTGCTTCTGATGAAGAGAAAGAGGTAATGGGAGCTGAAACTGCTGGTCAATACAAGAGCTTAATTACACAACGTGTGTTGAGTGTGCAATTGAGCAAATCTGAGCAAGATCAACGCCACAACCTGTTCCAAACACGTGGTGTTGTCAAGGAAAGGGCTATAAGGATCATCATTGATGGAGGGAGTTGTAATAATCTGGCTAGTGTTGACATGGTAGAGAAGCTTGCACATCCAACAAGACAACGCACACATTCATATTACATCCAATGGTTTAGAGTTCTCGCAAGATCAAGGTAACAAGAACGGTACACGTGCATTTTACTATTGGTACATATTCTGATTTTGTTGATTGTGATGTTGTACCTATGCAAGCTTGTTCTTTGTTACTTGGTAGACCATGGCAATTTGATAGAGAATCTGTTCATAATGGCAAAACTAATCACTATTCCCTTATGCATGATGGAAAGAAAATTGGACTAAAACCTATGACTCCCGAACAGATTTTAAAAGATGATCTTGCTAGAGCTAGTAGAGCTAAAGCTGAGGAGAAAAATAAAAGTGAGAATCAGATTGTTGCTGCAGATTTTGTACCACCAAAGAACACTAAATCTGATTCTAAACATGCTACTTAAATTCGTTTGAAGAGTCCATGTATGCTTACAAATAAAATTGATATTGCTGAACTAGATGTAAACAATACTCAATGTTATGCAATTATCTGCAAAGATGTTTTGTTTTCATTTGAGGATATGCCTCCTTCTTTGCCACCCACTATTGCTAACCTTTTGCAGGAATATGAGGACGTCTTTCCCGCTGAGCTGCCACCAGGACTACCTCCTATTAGAGGAATTGAGCACCAAATTGATCTAATTCCTGGTGCTACATTGCCCAACCGCGCGCCATATAGAACCAATCCAGAGGAGACAAAGAAGATACAACGCCAAAACTACTCGACAGAGATCATAATCGTGAGTCCCTTAGCACCTGTGCCGTTCCTATTATTTTGGTACCTAAGGACGATGGTTCTTCGCGCATGTGTACTGATTGTAGAGCTATCAACAATATTACTATTCGATATCGTCATCCTATTCCACGTTTGGATGACATGCTTGATGATTTGAGTGGCTCTACCATGTTTTCTAAAGTTGATTTGCGTAGTGGTTACCACCAGATTCGTATGAAATTGGGAGATGAATGGAAAACAACGTTTAAAACTAAGTTCGGTTTGTATGAGTGGTTAGTGATGCCGTTTGGTTTAACTAATGCACCCAACACTTTCATGAGATTAATGAACGAAGTTTTCCGTGCTTTCATTGGACGTTTTGTGGTAGTCTACTTGTTATGGGGTAACCCCTTGGGGTGGCCCGATCTTTCACGAATTCCGCGGGAATCGAGGGGAAAGCGGTGGGAGGGGGGAAGGGGATGAAATCCACGAACACACGCACACGAAGAACCCGATGAACTCATGCGCACAAAAACACGATACACGCCGATAACTCACACCGGTGGCAACCGGTCCAACATAATCCCTAGGATCGGTGTTGGGCGAAGCTCTCTCTCCACGGCCAACAACAGGGGCGAGGTGCTTGGTGAGATCTTGACTACTTGGGCATGAGTCACCGAGATCCCAAGGACTTGTACAACTTGAACGCACTAGGCAAGATCCAAGAGGTTGTGGATAATTGGGTGCCCCTTGGTAGGAGCATGAGACCAATAGATGAAAGATCCTCAAAGGGGTGTCCTCAACTATTATTATCCAAGTCTAGGGTTTACAATAGAGGGGTGGGGCTTTATATAGGCCAGCCACTTAAACAGGGGTACTTTAGGAATAAAAAGCTTGGAAAATTGGGGTTACATGGGCCAGGCCCAAAGGCCTTGACATGCTGGCGTCGATTAGTCCGAGACTCGGTGTTGGGTCCGAGACTCGGTCAATCTCAGACCCGTCTCGAAGGGGCCTTACAGGTTCCGGCTTGGTTCACGAGGGGACGGAGAGGATGGTCCGAGGAGACTCAGTACAGGACCGGAGACTCCGGTGTACACCGAAGACTCCGGTGTGCCGAGCTCCAGCAGCGTCTTCTCCTGGTCCTTCTTCCTTGGTGGCATGGTGTGGTGATGTTGCTTCATATCTAAGGATACACAACGTAGTTGCATGAAGTAGCAAGCCATCCAAAGGTATACCAAAATCACATGAGGAGAGGAGCGAGTTAACCTTGGCTTGTAGGAGCTTGGCTCGGGCACGAGTCATTGGTCCGCTTGGGGGACTAGGTGTTGTAGATGGAGGTGCGTCCGTAGGACGGGCTGCATCAGCTCCCCCCCTTGGGAAAGAGTCGTCCTCGACTCTTCAACCTTCTCAACTTCATCTTCCCCATGATAGGGTGAGATGTCCTTGGCATTGAACGTCGGGCTCACAAGATACTTGGATGTTGGGATATCGATGATGTAGGCATTGTTGTTGATCCTCTTTAGTACTTTGAATGGTCTATCACCTCTTGGCTTGAGTTTGGAGTCGCGGTCCTTGGGGAAGAGTTCTTTACTCAAGTGTATCCACACAAGGTCGCCTTCTTCGAAGATCATCTCTTTCTTGTTCTTGTTTAGCCTTGATGCTTAGCGAAGGACTTGTTGCTCGATTGTAGCTCTTGTGTCTTCATGGAGTTTCTTCATTGTTTGGGCACGCTTGACAACGTCCATGTTGGCACGGTCATGAAGCAGAAGTGGGAGGATATCGAGCGCGGTGAGAGGCTCGAAGCCATAGACGATCATGAACGGGCTCATCATGGTGGTGGAGTGCTTGGCACGGTTGTAGGCTAACTCGGCGTGTGGAATACATTCCTCCCAGTCTTTAAGGTTCTTCTTTATCAACACACGTAGGAGTGTTCCAAGGCTTCGATTGATGACCTCGGTTTGTCCATCGGTTTGAGGATGCGAGGCGGACGAGAAGAGGAGCTTGATGCCGAGCTTGGCCATGAGTGTCTTCCAGAAGTAGCTCATGAATTTGGCATCACGGTCGGAGACGATTGTTCTTGGTACACCGTGTAGCCGAATTATTTCCCTGAAAAACAAATTTGCTACATGTGAAGCATCATCGGTCTTATGGCACGGAATGAAGTGTGCCATTTTGGAAAAGCGATCCAGTACCACAAATATAAAATCATGTCCATGTTTAGATCTAGGCAATCCAAACACAAAGTCCATGCTAATGTCCGACCAAGGTGCATGAGGAATAGGCAATGGCATATAAAGACCAAAGGGGTTAGACTTAGACTTAGCTTGGATACATGTAGTGCATCGTTGGACGTGGCGCTCCACGTCGCGCTTCATCTTTGGACAAAAGTAGTGAGTGGATAGCATGTCATATGTCTTGTCATGGCCAAAGTGACCCATAAGGCCTCCACCATGGGACTCTTGAAGAAGCAAAATTTGGAGAGATGACTTCGGAATGCAAAACTTGTTTTGTTTGAAAAGAAAACCCTTATGCAAATAGAAATCATCAATCCCTTTTTCTATTGAACATTTTGCAAAAATGGGTCCAATGAAAGGGTCGAACGCGTATAAAGATTTGATGTCATTAAGGCCCAAGACATTTACTTCGAGTTGCGTAAGAAGGTTTGTGTTTTTGCGAGACAAAGCGTCCGCTACAACATTTTCTTTGCCCTTCTTGTACTTGACAATGTAAGGAAAAGATTCCATGAACTCAACCCATTTGGCGTGCCTTTTACTCAAATTGGCTTGGCCCTTAAGATATTTCAACGAATCATGGTCGGAATGGATGATAAATTCTTTGGGCCAAAGGTAGTGTTGCCACACTTGAAGGACACGAACCAAGGCAAAAAGCTCTTTGTCATAAACGGGATAGTTAAGGCGTGCGCCATCAAGTTTCTCACTATGGTCTGCAATAGGACGCCCATTTTGCATAAGGACGCCTCCAATGCCAATTCCACTAGCGTCACATTCAATCTCAAAGGTTTTTGTGAAATCTGGTAATGCAAGAAGTGGTGCTTCGGTGAGCCTATTTTTGAGCTCATCAACAGCCTTTTGTTGTGCTTTTCCCCAAATGAACGTGAAATTTTTCTTGGTCAATTCGTTGAGGGGGCAAGCAATGGTAGAAAAGTCTTTCACAAAGCGACGGTAAAAGCCAGCCAACCCATGAAAACTACGAAGTTCACTAACATTGGTAGGTATGGGCCAATCTCGTATGTCCTTAACTTTTGAGACATCATGTTATGGGGTAACCCCTTGGGGTGGCCCGATCTTTCACGAATTCCACGAGAATCGAGGGGAAAGCGGTGGTCGGGGGAAGAAGGGGATGAAAACCACGAACACATGCACACAAAACACGATATACGCCGATCTCTCATGCCGGTGGCAACCGTTCCAACATAATCCCTAGGATCGGTGTTGGGCGAAGCTCTCTCTCCACGCCAACAAGGGGGGACGAGGTGCTTGGTGAGATCTTGACGACTTGGTTGCGAGAAACCGAGAACCCAAGGCCTTGTACAACTTGAACGCACTAGGCAAGATCCAAGAGGGGGTGGATAATAGGGTGCTCCTTGGTAGGAGCATGAGACCAATAGATGTAAGATCCTCAAAGGGTTTCCTTAATCTATTATTATCCAAGTCTAGGGTTTACAATAGAGGGTGGGGGCTATATATAGTCCAGCCACATAAACAGGGGTAGTTTCGGAACGAATTAGGAAAATATAGAACGGGGTATAGGGCGAACTCTCATGCGTTCAGGTTCAGTCCAAGGGTAGTACCGGGTCATACGGTAGTACCGCAGGCGTGAAGTACCGCTTGGCGGATCTGGGCCGTCGAGCTGCCTGTGGCGAGTGGTAGGAGGAGTGGTGGGCGGTAGTAAATGCAGTACCCGGCTGGGCTCAGAGTAGTACCACTGGCCCTGGGCATGGAGTGGTTCTTCTGAGCGTCGTGAGCGGGTCCGGTAGTACCGCAGTATGCAGTGGTCGCCTGATCCGTAGAACCGCCGGCTTCCCGGTTGCTCGCTCCTGTTCCACCGTCCTTGGGTCCTTCTCTTAACTGGATGATGCACAGTGTATGCGTATGAAGTAGCAGGCCATCCAAGGGTGTATCGAAGTCACACAAGGACAGGAGCGAGTTCACCTTAGCTTGAAGGAGTTTGGCTCGGGCGCGAGTCATGGGTCCACTTGGGGGGCTCGTGGGGGTAGATGTAGTAGTGGTCGTAGGACGGGCTGCATCACATCAACTTCAATGCCATTAGAAGACACAAAAAAACCAAGGAAAATGAGTTTGTCTTTTGCAAAAGTGCACTTTGGGAGATTAGCATAAAGCTTTTCATGACGAAGGATTTGAAGGACCTCCTTAACATGAGTAACATGCTCCTCTAGTGACTTGCTATAGACAAGGATGTCATCAAAGTAAACAACGACACTCTTCCCAATGAGAGATCTCAAAGTATGGTTCATGAGGCGCATGAAGGTAGATGGGGCATTTGATAAGCCAAAAGGCATAACCAACCATTCATAGATACCAAGCTTGGTCTTGAAGGCGGTTTTCCACTCATCACCTTCGGCCATGCGAATTTGATGGTAACCACTAGGAAGATCAATTTTCGAAAATATAGTGGCTCCACATAACTCATCAAGCATGTCATAAAGACGCGGTATAGGATGTCGATAACACACGGTGATAGCATTGATTGGACGGCAGTCCATGCATAACCGCAACGTATCATCCGTTTTTGGAACTAGAATCACGGGGACCGCGCTTGGGCTAGTGCTTACTTGGATCAAACCTTTGGAGACGAGTTGGTTGATTTTACGTTCTATCTCCTTCGTATCCTCCGGGTTCGTGCGATACGCGGCACGGTTTGGGAGTGGGGCGCCGGGTATGAGGTCGATGCGGTGCTCGATTCCACGAAGAGGAGGTAGTCCATGAGGAAGCTCTTCGGGAAATACATCTTGGAATTCCTGCAAGATATCCATGAAAGAAGGAGGAACATTTGTCAAGTCATTAGTTCCTTGCGCTAGTCCCTTGCATACAAGGACATAGTGCAATATGGATGGGTTGTTCCGCACTTCTCTCATCTCACTTTTGGTGGCAAGAAGAACACTCTTAGTTTTTCCACTCGAGTTTGGCTTGTGGCACTCACTCACTATAGTGTGGTTCTCTCGCTCACCACTCTTTGCACAAGATGGGTTCGTGTATTGCGCCCTCGCTAAAGCCTTTGCATTGTTCGCAATTATTTGGCTAGGAATCATTGGTTGCAAAACACAAGTTTTTTCAAGCCATTTGAAGGTATAAGTGTTTGAGTGACCATCATGCAACGCACGCTTGTCATATTGCCACGGCCTTCCTAGCAACATATGGCAAACCGTCATGGGAACCACGTCACATTCCACCGTGTCTTTGTATGGTCCAATTGAGAACGTTACCGAGACGGTGTGCTTGATCTTGACGGACCCTTGGTCACTTAGCCATTGTATATGGTAGGGGTGCTTATGCGGATGGAGGGTGAGGTTGAGTTTCTCACACAATTCCGTGCTTGCAAGATTATGGCAACTCCCTCCATCGATGACAACTTTGATGGACTTCCCATTGATACCGGCATGAGTTTGGAAGATGTTTGATCGTTGGTCTTCATTCTCATTGACTTGAGTAGTTAAGACCCTTGTGACCATAAGCGAGGGACTTGCGTCATGCTCACAAACAAGTAGTTCTTGGTCCTCTTCCAAATGTTGCCTTGCCATGGCTTCCTTGACCCTTGCATCAAACTCATCTTCACTCAAGTATTCTTCATCGCCGTTGTCATGGATGAACAAAACTTTCTTGTTCCCACATGCAGCCGACTTGTGTCCTTTGCCTCCACACTTGTAGCACTCACCATTGAATGGCTGTTCATCCCTTGTGTATTTGCCACTTGGGGGCGGTTTCCCTTGAGGAAGTCTTGCTTGAAGGGAAGCTTGGTGGTATTTGATGAGCTTCCACTTGGTGTTGTTGGAGTAGTGGTTGGGGCTTTCTTGTATGTGAAGTATGTCTTTGGCTTGTTGTACTTGATGTCCTCTTGCACTTGACGCTCGGCCTTTGATGCTATGTGCACAACCTCAACCATGTTGTTGTACTTTTGGAACTCGGTGATGCGCTTGATTGGATGGTTCAAGCCATTGAGGAAACGTGCCATTGTTTGTTCATCACACTCTTCAATGTTGGCACGGATCATGTTGAGCTCCATTTGCTTGAAGTACTCTTCCACGGTCTTTGTCCCTTGACTAAGCGTTTGAAGCTTGTTGAAAAGGTCACGCGTGTAGTGTGAAGGAACAAAGCGGGATCTCATATGAGCCTTCATATCTTGCCAAGTTGAGATTGGGGGCTCTTCTTTTGATTCACGAGCGAGTTGGACTTGTTCCCACCAAAGGTTTTCATACTAATCAAACTCGAAGGATGCCATGGCCATCATCTTCTCATTGCTATAGTTGTGCATGCAGAAGATCTTGTCAACCTTGAGTTCCCACGAAAGATATTCTTCGGGTTCATTGGAACCGGTGAACTTGGGCATGGTGAACTTGAGCTTGCGCAATGGGCTGCTCTCCTTCTTCTTGATGTGGAGGAGGCTCGTCATGATGATCATGTTGTCGACGTTGACGTTCATGTCGATGACGATGCCTTGGTGGATCTTCGAGTGCTTCACGCCGACGGCGATCTTGTTCTTCCACTTCGGATGCTTCACTTGTTGTTGAAAGAACATGTTGATGGCGATGGGCTTGGTGGTCAATGTGAGGTTGCTCTTGTTGAATCACAAGTTCCCTTGGTTGTGGCCGGTTCGCTTCACGTCTTGGAGGTCTTGCGGAGAGGTCACCATCATAGCTTGACGTCGCGGCGTGTCGCGGAGATGGTACCGCTTGAGAAGATCTCATGGATTGAAGGACGGGTCCATCCTGGTGCCTTGACGCGTGACGACGAGGTGCACTTGATTCACTTGAGGAGTGTCGTGATGATCTTGAGTCTCGCGATCGTGGCCTTGCTAGCCCATCAATGTGGCGTTGAAGCTTCTCATCCGTTGAGGCGAGGGCGCGGCCAAGAGCTTCATTTTGATGACCGAGGTTGTGTTGCATGGCATGCATTTGGCCTCGGACTTCTTCGAAGCGGTTGTCGATGTTCTTGAACTCCACTCGGGCTTCGCTAAATTGTTCATCTTGGCGACGCTCGAGGGCTTCACAACGGTAGTTGAATTCTCCTCGGACCTTCTAATGATCCCATCTTGTCATGTATTGTGTTTCGTCCTCCGGAGGTGGTGGTGGTTGGGACGGCTCGCCTTTCCTGTCCATGATGCAAAGCCGACAAGGGTTGTATATGGAGAATAAGGGTGCGTAGAGTTAGCCTTTTACCTCACCTTGGAGATTATATCAAACCAATTGCCACACAAAGGAGCGAACAGCTTGCAAAGTGAAATCGCAAAGAAACTCACACACAAATAAGCTACAACTCTCAAAAGCTTTTGGTGGATGGTTAGGATTGTGGAAAGCCAAAGAACCAATCGAACGCAAAGGATAGTCAAAAGTGGAGAAGATCCAACAAAACTCAAGTCAAAAGGAAATGGTCAACTCAAAAGGTGACGAGAACCTACGACTACACACACGCGTGGAGAAAAATGGGGTTAGCACGACTATGAAAGTGAGCACGAAATGGCCTAACGAAGACTAAGCTCGGTTGTCGTGCCAACTCAAGGAGAGACCACAACTCGTTTGCCAAAAGAGAGTAAGCAACGGATTTGTGCACTTGCCTTGGTGCGCTTCTTCCTCTATCTTTTGCTTACAAGCTTGATGCTCTCTTTGTATTGGGAGACTATGTATCTTTCTATTTTTCTTCATCTTTTTTTTGATTCTTTTTCTTTTTTCTCCCTTTCTATGCTACTATGTTAACTTTTGTATTTGCCCTCACACTGTCACTTTCCAGTGGCAAGTGCACAATGCTTAGACAAACACAAAATGAGTTGCTCTCATAGGATAGGTACACACAAAGGAAGATATGGCTACAAGGGCTGACACAAGTTATACCTTAGTTGTTGATGATGATCTTGTGTCGATGGAGCGGGGAAGAGTTTGGGGTCCGTGGTGTCGAAGAGCGTGGCGATGTTGCGGAAGCTATCTGTTAGTTGTAGACACGCACACGAAACACAAACAACAAGCGGACATATTAGCCAATGCAGAAAAGAGGAAAAAGGTCAAAACTGGCGTCCAGGGCCGGAGACTCCGGTCTGGGCCGGAGACTCCGGTGTAGGCCGGAGACTCCGGTGTGGAAGATCTGCTCGTGTTCTTGAGTAGAAATTCATGCCTAGAGTCCTCAAATCCGCGAAAATTTTGCCAAAATTGGGCTGGGAAACGCAGGCAAAAGCTGGACCAACACCTTAGACAAGATTTGGTCGGATCAAAACCACAAATAACACTCCAAAACGATAGATCGATCCAAAGGAAAATTGGGGCTATTTTTTGGAAATTTTCGAATTTATGGTGGATAGAAGAAAAATTGAGGGGAAATTCGTGATCAACCTTGCTCTTGATACCAATATGTTATGGGGTAACCCCTTGGGGTGGCCCGATCTTTCACGAATTCCGCGGGAATCGAGGGGAAAGCGGTGGAAGGGGGAAGGGGATGAAATCCACGAACACACGCACACGAAGAACCCGATCAACTCACGCGCACAAAAACACGATACACGCCAATAACTCACACCGGTGGCAACCGGTCCAACATAATCCCTAGAATCGGTGTTGGGCGAAGCTCTCTCTCCACGGCCAACAACGGGGGCGAGGTGCTTGGTGAGATCTTGACTACTTGGGCACGAGTCACCGAGATCCCAAGGACTTGTACAACTTGAACGCACTAGGCCAGATCTACGAGGTTGTGGATAATAGGGTTCCCCTTGGTAGGAGCATGAGACCAATAGAAGAAAGATCCTCAAAGGGGTGTCCTCAACTATTATTATCCAAGTCTAGGGTTTGCAATAGAGGGGTGGGGCTTTATATAGGCCAGCCACTTAAACAGGGGTAGTTTAGGAATAAAACTGGAAGTTTGGGCGAAATTGGGGGTTACATGGGCCAGGCACAAAAGGCCTTGACATGCCTGGCGTCGATCAGTCCGGAGACTCCGGTGTTGGGTCCGGAGACTCCGGTCTGGGCCGAAGACAACGGTCAATCTCTGGACCCGTCTCCGGAGGGGCCTTCTGGTTGTCCCGGGCTTGGTTCCTGGGGCCGGACCGGAGGATGGTCCGGAGACTCCGGTGTACAGGACCGGAGACTCCGGTGTGCCGAGCTCCAGCAGCGTCTTCTCCTGGTCCTTCTTCCTTGGTGGCTTGGTGTGGTGATGTTGCTTCATATCTGAGGATACACAACATAGTTGCATGAAGTAGCAAGCCAACCAAAGGTAGACCAAAATCACATGAGGAGAGGAGCGACTTAACCTTGGCTTGTAGGAGCTTGGCTCGGGCGCGAGTCATTGGTCCGCTTGGGGGACTAGGTGTTGTAGATGGAGGTGCGTCCGTAGGACGGGCTGCATCACTACTTTGATGATATTCTGATTTATAGCAAATCTTTAGAGGATCATTTGGACCATTTACATGTTGTTTTCAATGCTTTACGTGATGCACGTTTGTTTGGTAATCTTGAGAAGTGCACCTTTTACACCAATCGAGTTGCGTTTCTTGGCTATGTTGTTACATCACAGGGTATTGAAGTGGATCCAGCCAAGATTGAAGCTATTGAGAATTGGCCGCAGCCCAAGACGGTCACCCAAGTGAGGAGTTTTCTTGGCCTCGCTGGTTTTTATATGCGCTTTGTCAAAGACTTTGGATGAATTGCCGCGCCGCTGAATAAACTTACTAAGAAGGATGTGCCCTTTGTTTGGGGCGATGCACAACAACAGGCCTTCGTCATATTGAAAGATAAGCTAACACATGCTCCCTTACTCCAACTTCCTGATTTTACTAAGACTTTTGAGCTTGAATGTGATGCTAGTGGAATTGGTTTGGGAGGTGTGGTATTACAAGAGGGAAAACCTGTTGCATATTTTAGTGAGAAATTGAGTGGGGTTAGTCTGAACTATTCTACTTATGATAAAGAATTATATGTGTTGGTTCAGACATTAGAAACTTGGCAACATTATCTATGGCCTAAACAATTTGTTATACATTCTGATCATGAATCTTTGAAGCATATTCGTAGTCAAGCTAAGTTGAATCATCGTCATGCAAAGTGGGTTGAATTTATTGAGACTTTTCCTTATGTTATCAAACACAAAAAGGGTAAAGATAATATTATTGCTGATGCTTTGTCACGCCGTTATACTTTGTTATCTCAACTTGACTTCAAAATATTTGGATTGGAAACTATTAAGGAACAATATGTGCATGATGCTGAATTTAAAGATGTGTTGCAGAATTGTAGAGATGGTAGAACATGGAACAAGTTCGTCTTCAATGATGGATTTGTGTTCCGTGCTAACAAACTATGCATTCCAGATAGTTCTGTTTGTCTTTTGTTGTTACAGGAGGCGCATGGAGGAGGATTGGTGGGACACTTTGGTGTCAAGAAAACGGAGGATGTTCTTGCTGCACACTTCTTTTGGCCACGTATGCGTCGAGATGTTGAGAAATCTGTGGCACGCTGCACTACTTGTCAAAAAGCTAAGTCTCGCCTTAATCCACATGGTTTATATATGCCTCTTACTGTTCCTAGTGTTCCTTGGGAGGATATTTCTATGGACTTTGTTTTGGGATTGCCACGTACACAGAAGGGGTAGTATTTTTGTTGTTGTGGATCGGTTTTCTAAGATGGCACACTTTATTCCTTGTCATAAAACGGATGATGCTGCGCATATTGCTGATTTGTTCTTTCGTGAAATTGTTCGTTTACATGGTGTGCCAAATACTATTGTTTCTGATCGTGATACTAAATTTCTTAGCCACTTTTGGAGATGTTTATGGGCAAAGTTGGGGACTAAATTGCTGTTTAGTACTACATGTCATCCCCAAACTGATGGACAAACTAAACTAGTAAATAGAACTTTGTCTACTATGTTGCGGGTTGTTTTAAAGAAGAACTTAAAATTGTGGGAAGAGTGTTTACCTCATATAGAATTTGCTTATAATCGTTCGCTGCATTCTACCACAAAGATGTGACCGTTTGAGATCGTGTATGGTTTTGTTCCTCGTGCACCTATTGATTTATTGCCTTTACCTTCTTCGGTGCAAAATAATTTGGATGCTACTCAACGCGCTGAAATGATATTAAACTTGCATAAGACTACTAAAGCTAACATAGAACACATGAATTCTAAGTATAAACTTGCTGGGGATAAAGGGAGAAAGCATGTTGTGTTTGATGTTAGAGATCTTGTTTGGTTACATTTGCGTAAAGATCGTTTTCCTGATTTACGCAAGTCTAAGTTAATGCCACGTGCTGCTGGTCCTTTTAAGGTGTTAGAGAAAAAAACGATTATGCATATAAACTTGAGTTGCCTGCAGACTTTGGTACGGTTAGTCCTACGTTTAACATTGCAGATTTGATGCCTTACTTTGGTGAGGAAGATGAGATTGCGTCGAGAAAGACTTCAATTCAAGAAGGGGAGCATGATGTGGACATCCCATCTATTGATACAACCGTTTTACCTACAGCTACACACATACAAGGACCTATCACTCGATCTCGTGTCAAACAACTTAACTATCAGGTACTTTCGTTTCTTGGAACTATTCCTCACATACATGAGAATATGATGTTGCCTAAATCAGATGTATTTCTTCATCTTAGGAATGATGGACCAAGCATGGATGAGAGGGACAAGCATTGGAGCATGGTCATGCATGGAGATGGCAGCAAGCATGTGATGATTCAAGAGAAGGCCACGGATGAAGATTTCAGAACTTTGAGGCCACCATAATAAAGAAAGAAGGCTTGGACGAAATATTCAAGATTAATACTTCACAAATTCGTCCATAGCTTAATATGGTGTTGCGACACCTTTATTTTGGGCCAGGCCATGTAATTTTCGCAGGATTTTAAATAGCCACTTTTTAGAGTCCGTATTTGAGGAGAAAAGGACTTCTAGGGTTGGATTCGGCCACCACTTCTATGGCTGGTCGAAACCCCACCTTTTCCTCCTTAAATACTGCCCTTAGCCGTCAACATAGACTCGGATTTTGTTTAGACATTAAGTTAGCCATCATAGCAACTTCGCCAAGGCTCGAGCGTCGCAGAGGCCTCTTGTACTTCGCACCTATATAGGATCCCACCTTTTCAATAAAGCTTTCATCTTAATCCGCAATATCTTGATTGCAATATTAGTTCTTACTTGTTCTCGATTTCAGGTATGAATTAAGACCCTTGCTGGTCAGGTTGATCGTGTTTCCGCAGGATCAGTAACCTCCAGGAGATTGCCCTAGCGATTGCATTGGCGCTCGTTCCCGCACGTGCAGTCGGATCGTCAATCCCGAACTCCACCAAATCGACCATTATCATCTCATCGAAAGATCGGACACCTTTGCCCTATCAGCTGCCATGGTGCAGGGCGAGGTTGTCGACCACACTCCTTCGTCTTCTGTGCCTTGATTTGATTCTAGGGCCCTCCTGTGGCCAGGCTAGCCCCCTTCCCGAACCCTAGGGTTTGGGGTGGTGCTGCTAACGCCACTGCCGATCCTCCCGTGATGATGTGCGCTGGTGTGGCTGCCGTCGTGGCTGGTGCGGGTTGTAGTGCCCTCTGGGGTGCTCCCCGTGCCGCCGCGAGCTCGTCGGCCCCTCTGTTTCCTCTTTAATTCTCTAGCGAGGACCACATGTGAGTTGAGTTCTCTATGATCTCCCGTGCCTCTATTTACTTCGAGTGTCTCGGTGTGTAACTAGTGGTTTATCCTCCATTAGGGTTTGTACTGGTTCTAGGGTTCATCCCTGGTTTTAGGGTTCATCCCTGTGTGCTTGTAAAATGATGCTATGATCTGGTAGTGATGCTCAGTGAAGATTGTGTTCTCTGTACCTTAGTTCTTGTTGTAATCCTTTGATTATGTGATGTTGTTGTTGATCTGAGGCTAATGTTGATCTCATGCTAGTGGTTCATAATTATGCCTCTGATTGGTGATATTGTGTTATGGGGTAACCCCTTGGGGTGGCCCGATCTTTCACGAATTCCACGAGAAATGAGGGGAAAGCGGTGGTCGGGGGAAGAAGGGGATGAAAACCACGAACACACGCACACAAAACTCGATACACGCCGATCTCTCACGCCGGTGGCAACCGGTCCAACATAATCTCTAGGATCGGTGGCGAAGCTCTCTCTCCACGCCAACAACGGGGGACGAGGTGCTTGGTGAGACCTTGACGACTTGGGGGTGAGAAACCGAGAACCCAAGGCCTTGTACAACTTGAACGCACTAGGCAAGATCCAAGAGGGGGGTGGATAATAGGGTGCTCCTTGGTAGGAGCATGAGACCAATAGATGTAAGATCCTCAAAGGGTTTCCTTGATCTATTATTATCCAAGTCTAGGGTTTACAGTGGAGGGTGGGGGATATATATAGGCCAACCACATAAACAGGGGTATTTTGGGAACAAATAGCGAAATATAGAGAGGGTTACAAGGCGCTGGGCCGACTTAACACGATCAGGTTCCGTGTCGACCGGTAGTACCGGTCCAGCTCGTCCGGTAGTACTGGTCAGCCGGTAGTACCGCTTCCTGGCCCGGTAGTACCGCTTGTCGACCTGGGATTTCCGCTGGAGCCTTCTGTTGGTGGCGTAGGGTGTCAAGTGGGATCCCACCAAAATCCCACTTTTAGTTCATTTGTCAAAATCTAGTTCAAAATTTTGCTCAAATTTTATACTAGATTTTGGCAAATGAACTAGAGGTGGGATTTTGGTGGGATCCCACTTGACACCCTATGGTGGCGGTAGCAGTGGGCGGTAGCACCGTCGTCCGGTAGTACCGGGTCCTGGGCCGGTAGTACCGCCAGTGACAGAGAGTATTTGGCTTGCGCTGGGGTCGTCTGTTGGTGGCGGTAGCAGTGATAGTGCCAGGCGGTACTGGTCGCCAGTCCGTAGTACTGGCGACAGAGAGCATTTGGTCTCTTCCGCAGGTGCTCCTCCGTTCTGTGGTTCCTTCTCTTCGTACCCGATGATGCACAAGGTATGCGTATGAAGTAGCAGGCCATCCAAGGGTGTATCGAAGTCACACAAGGAGAGGAGCGAGTTCACCTTAGCTTGAAGAAGTTTGGCTCGGGCGCGAGTCATGGGTCCACTTGGGGAGCTCATGGGAGTAGATGAAGTAGCGGTCGTAGGACGGGTTGCATCAGCTCCCCCCCTTGGGAAAGAGTCGTCCTCGACTCTTCAACCTTCTCAACTTCATCTTCTCCATGGTAGGGTGAGAGGTCCTTGACATTGAATGTCGAGCTCACAAGATACTTCGATGTTGGGATATCGATGATATAGGCGTTGTTGTTGATCCTCTTTAGCACCTTGAATGGTCCATCACCTCTTGGCTTTAGCTTGGAGTCGCGTTCCTTAGGGAAGCGGTCTTTACTCAAGTGTATCCACACAAGGTCGCCCTCTTCGAAGATTATCTCTTTCTTGTTCTTGTTTAGCCTTGATGCTTGGTGAAGGACTTGTTGCTCGATAGTAGCTCGTGTGTCTTCATGGAGTTTCTTCATTGTTTGGGCACGCTTGACAACGTCCATATTGGCACGTTCATGAAGTGGTAGTGGAAGGATATCAAGCGCGGTGAGAGGCTCGAAGCCGTAGACGATCATGAACGGGCTCCTCATGGTGGTGGAGTGCTTGGCGCGGTTGTAGGCGAACTCGGCGTGTGGAATATATTCCTCCCAGTCTTTAAGGTTCTTCTTTATCAACACTCGGAGGAGTGTGCCAAGACTTCGATTGACGACCTCGGTTTGTCCATCGGTTTGAGGATGCGAGGCGGACGAGAAGAGGAGCTTGATGCCGAGCTTGGCCATGAGAGTCTTCCAGAAGTAGCTCAAGAATTTTACGTCGCGGTCGGAGACGATTGTTCTTGGTACACCATGTAGTCGAATTATTTCCCTGAAAAACAAGTTTGCTACATGTGAAGCATCATCGGTCTTGTGGCACGGAATGAAGTGTGCCATTTTGGAAAATCGATCCACTACTACAAATATAGAATCATGTCCATGTTTAGATCTAGGCAAGCCTAACACAAAGTCCATGCTAATGTCCGACCAAGGTGCATGAGGAATAGGCAATGGCATATAAAGACCAAAGGGGTTGGACTTGGACTTAGCTTGGATACATGTAGTGCATCGTTGGACGTGGCGCTCCACGTCGCGCTTCATCTTTGGCCAAAAGTAGTGAGTGGAGAGCATGTCATATGTCTTGTCACGGCCAAAGTGACCCATAAGGCCTCCACCATGGGACTCTTGAAGAAGCAAAAGTTGGAGACGATTTATCGAATGCAAAGCTTGTTTTGTTTGAAAAGAAAACCCTTATGCAAATAGAAATCATCAATCCCTTTGTCTATTGAACATTTTGCAAAAATTGGTCCAAAGAAAGGGTCGGATGCGTACAAAGATTTGATGTCATCAAGACCCAAGACATTTACTTCGAGTCGTGTAAGAAGGCTTGTGTTTTTGCGGGACAAGGCGTCCGCTACCACATTTTCTTTGCCCTTCTTGTATTTGACAATGTAAGGAAAAGACTCCATGAACTCAACCCATTTTGCGTGCCTTTTACTCAAATTGGCTTGGCCCTTAAGATACTTCAACGACTCATGGTCGGAATGGATGATAAATTCTTTGGGCCAAAGATAGTGTTGCCACACTTGAAGAACTCGAACCAAGGCAAAAAGTTCTTTGTCATAAATGGGATAGTTTAGGCGCATACCATCAAGTTTCTCACTATGGTAAGCAATAGGACGCCCATTTTGCATAAGGACGCCACCAATGCCAATACCACTAGCGTCACATTCAATCTCAAAGGTTTTTGTGAAATCCAGTAATGCAAGAAGTGGTGCTTCGGTGAGCCTCTTTTTGAGCTCATCAAAAGCCTTTTGTTGTGCTTTTCCCCAAACGAACGTGACATTTTTCTTGGTCAATTCGTTGAGGGGGCAAGCAATGGTAGAAAAGTCTTTCACAAAGCGACGGTAAAAGCCAGCCAACCCATGAAAACTACGAAGTTCACTAACATTTGTCGGGATGGGCCAATCTCGTATGTCCTTGACTTTTGAGACATCAACTTCAATGCCATTAGAAGACAAAACAAAACCAAGGAAAATCAGCTTGTCTTTCGCAAAAGTGCACTTTGGGAGATTAGCATAAAGCTTTTCATGACGAAGGACTTGAAGGACCTCCTTAACATGAGTAACATGCTCCTCTAGTGACTTGCTATAGAAAAGGATGTCATCAAAGTAAACAACTACACTCTTCCCAATGAGAGATCTCAAAATATGGTTCATGAGGCGCATGAAGGTAGATGGGGCGTTAGATAAGCCAAAAGGCATAACCAACCATTCATAGAGACCAAGCTTGGTCTTGAAGGCGGTTTTCCACTCATCACCTTCGGCCATGCGAATTTGATGGTAACCACTACGAAGATCAATTTTCGAAAATATAGTGGCTCCACATAACTCATCAAGCATGTCATCAAGACGCGGTATAGGATGTCGATAACGCACGGTGATAGCATTGATTGGACGGCAGTCCATGCATAATCGCAACGTATCATCCGTTTTTGGAACTAGAATCACGGGGACCGCGCTTGGACTAGTGCTTACTTGGATCAAACCTTTGGAGACGAGTTGGTTGATTTGACGTTCGATCTCCTTTGTCTCTTCCGGGTTCGTGCGATACGCGGCGCGGTTTGGGAGTGGGGTGCCGGGTATGAGGTCGATGCGGTGCTCGATTCCATGAAGAGGAGGAAGGCCATGAGGAAGCTCTTCGGGGAATACATCTTGGAATTCCTGCAAAATAGCCATCAAAGGAGGAGGAACATTTGTCAAGTCATTAGTGCCTTGCGCTAGTCCCTTCCATACAAGGACATAGTGCAAGATGGATGGGTTGTTCCGCACTTCTCTCATCTCACTTTTGGTGGCAAGAATAACACTCTTAGTTTTTCCACTCGAGTTTGGCTTGTAGCTCTCACTCACTATGGTGTGGTTCTCTCGCTCACCACTCTTCTCACAAGGTGTTTTTGTGTATTTCTCCCTCGCTAAAGCCTTTGCATTGTCCGCAATTATTTAGCTAGGAGTCATTGGTTACAACACACAAGTTTTATCAAGCCATTTGAAGGTATAAGTGTTTGAGTGACCATCATGCAAGGCACGCTTGTCATATTGCCATGGCCTTCCGAGCAACATATGGCAAACCGTCATTGGAATCACGTCACATTCCACCGTGTCCTTGTAGGGCCCAATTGAGAATGTTACCGAGACGGTGTGCTTGATCTTGACGGATCCTTGGTCACTTAGCCATTGGATATGGTAGGGGTGTTTATGCGGATGGAGGGTGAGGTTGAGTTTCTCACACAATTCCGTGCTTGCAAGATTGTGGCAACTCCCTCCATCGATGACAACTTTGATGGACTTCCCATTGATGCCGGCACGAGTTTGGAAGATGTTCGAGTGTTGGTCTTCATTCTCATTGACTTGGGTAGTTAAGACCCTTGTGACCACAAGCGATGGACTTGCGTCATGCTCACACACAAGAAGTTATTGGTCCTCTTCCAAATGTTGCCTTGCCATGGCTTCCTTGACCCTTGCATCAAACTCTTCTTCACTCAAGTATTCTTCATCGCCGTTGTCATGGATGAACAAAACTTTCTTGTTTCCACATGCGGCCGACTTGTGTCCTTTGCCTCCACACTTGTAGCATTCACCATTGAATGGTTGATCATCCCTTGTGTTTTTGCCACTTGGGGGCTGTTTTCCTTGAGGGAGAGTTGGCTTGAAGGGAAGCTTGGTGGTACTTGAGGAGCTTCCACTTGTTGTTGTTGGAGTAGTGGTTGGTGCTTGCTTGTAGGTGAAGTACGTCTTTGGCTTGTTGTACTTGATGTCCTCTTGCACTTGACGCTCGGCCTTTGATGCGATGTGCACAAGCTCAACCATGTTGTTGTATTTTTGGAACTCGGTGATGCGCTTGATGGAGTGGTTCAAGCCATTGAGGAAGCGTGCCATAGTTTGTTCATCTCGCTCTTCAATGTTGGCACGGATCATGTTGAGCTCCATTTGCTTGAAGTACTCCTCCACGGTCTTTGTCCCTTGACTAAGCGTTTGAAGCTTGTTGAAGAGGTCACGCGTGTAGTGTGAAGGAACAAAGCGGGATCTCATATGAGCCTTCATATCTTGCCAAGTTGCGATTGGAGGCTCTTCTTGTGCTTCGCGAGCGAGTTGGACTTGTTCCCACCAAAGGTTGGCATACTCATCAAACTCGAGGGATGCCATGGCCATCATCTTCTCATTGCTATAGTTGTGCATGCGGAAGATCTTTTTGACCTTGAGTTCCCAAGAGAGATATTCCTCGGGTTCACTGGAGCCGGTGAACTTGGGCATGGTGAATTTGAGCTTTCCGAAAGTTTCTTCTCCGTTGCGGTTCCGGTTGCGGCGGTTGCCATGATTTGGGCGGTCATCATCATCATCCGAGCTCTCATGTCTTGCTTGGTGATGGTTGCGTTGCTCTTGCGGTTGTTGAGGTGCCGCGTTTGGTGGTGGAACTTGGTTTTGACGACGAGCTTGGGGAGCTTGCTCGTTTTGTTGGCGTGGTTGAGGACGAGGAGGAGGTTGATTGTCCTCACGACGAGCTTGGGGAGCTTGCTCTTGTTCTTGACGTTGGTGGTGCCAAGGAGCATTGTCTTGCGCCCTTTGGCGAGGAGGACGTCGAGCCGCATGCGCAATGGGCTGCTCTTCTTCTTCTTGATGTAGAAGAGGCTCATCATGACCATCATGTTGCCGACATGGACGATCATGTCGATGATGACGCCTTGGAGGATCTTCGAGTGCTCCACATCGCCGGTGATCTTGTTCGTCCTCTTCGGATGCTTCACTTGTTGTTGAAAGGACATGTCAACGGCGATGGGCTTGGTGGTCCATGTGAGGTTGCTCTTGTTGAATTACAAGTGCCCTTGGTTGTGGCCGGTTCGCTTCACGTCGTGGAGGTCTTGCGGAGAGGTCACCATCATAGCTTGACGTTGCGGCGTGTCGCGGAGATGGTACCGCTTGAGAAGAGCTCATGGATTGAAGAATGGGTCCATCTCGGTGCCTTGAAGCATGACGGCGAGGTGCACTTGATTCACTTGAGGAGTGCCGAGATGAGCTTGAGTCGCGCGAGCGTGGCCTTGCTAGTCCATCAATGAGGCGTTGAAGCTTCTCATCCGTTGAGGCGAGTGCACGGCCAAGAGCTTCATTTTGATGACCGAGGTTGTGTTGCATGGCATGCATTTGGCCACGGACTTCTTCGAAGCGGTTGTCGATGTTCTTGAATTCCACACGGGCCTCGCTAAATTGTTCATCTTGGCGCCGCTCAAGAGCTTCACAACGGTAGTTGAATTCTCCTCGGACCTTCCAATGGTCCCATCTTGTCATGAATTGTGTGTCGTCCTCCGGAGGTTGTGGTGGTTGGGACGGCTCTCCATTCCTGTCCATGATGCAAAGCCAACAAGGGTTGTATATGGAGAATAAGGGTGCGTAGAGTTAGCCTTTTACCTCACCTTGGAGATTATATCAAACCAATTGCCACACAAATGAGCGAACAGTGTGTAAAGTGAAATGGGCGAGAAACTCACACACAAATATGCTACAACTCTCAAAAGCTTTTGGTGGAAGGTTAGGATTGTGGAAAACCAAACGAAACGATCCAAGCAAAAGGTTATTGTTCTACATGGTGAAGAACCAAAAGATCAAAAGCAAAAGGGTACGATCTACAAAAACACGGTAAACGCACACGTGGAGAAAAACGGGGTTAGCACGACTATGAAAATGAGCACAAAAGGTCCTAATGAAGACTACGCTCGGTTGTCGTGCCAACTCAAGGAGAGACCACAACTCGTTTGCCAAAAGAGGATAAGCAACGGAATTGTGCACTTGCCTTGGTGCGCTCTTTTCCTCTCTCTTGTTGGCTTACAAGCTTGGTATTCTCTTTGTATTGGGATACTATGTATCTTTTGCCTTTTTTCTCTCTTTTTTTTGATTCTTTTCCTTTTTCTCCCTTTCTATGCTACTATGTTAGCTTTTGTATTTGGCCTCACACTCTCACTTTCCGAAGGCAAGTGCACAATGCTTAGACAAACACAAAATGAGTTGCTCTCATAGGATAGATACACACAAAGGAAGATATGGGGCTGTCAAAGGGGCGCAAGTTATACCTTTGGTATTGTTGACGACTTGCAACCGGTGGTGGGGATGATGTTCGAGTGTCGCGGTGTCGATGAGCGCGGGTGACTTTGATGCGGAAGCTTGTGTTAAGATGGCGACAAACACGCGAAACACGAACAAGCTAAAGGGGAAAAAGTCAGCAAACGAAAATGAGGCGTCAAGAGAGAAGAAAATGTTTCTGTGGCTGGCGGTAGTACCGCCAGGCAGGGCCGGTAGTACCGGACGGCGGTAGTACCGCCTGCGCGACCGGTAGTACCGCTGGTCGCAGAACAAGAACGAGGACAAGATCCACTTGACACAAACCTCAAATTCGTGGGAATCTGACCGAAAGGCTGGGCTAGGAACAATCAGGGGCTATAGATCGACTCCAAAAGCAACAGATCTATGGACCAAAACCACGAAAAACTCACCAAATCCAAAGATCGATCCGAAGGCAAATTGGGGCTCTTTTTGGTGGGATTTTCGATTTTAAGGGGGATAAAGAAAAATTGGGGGGAAATTCGTGATCAACCTTGCTCTTGATACCAAGATGTTATGGGGTAACCCCTTGGGGTGGCCCGATCTTTCACGAATTCCACGAGAAACGAGGGGAAAGCGGTGGTCGGGGGAAGAAGGGGATGAAAACCACGAACACACGCACACAAAACACGATACACGCCGATCTCTCACGCCGGTGGCAACCGGTCCAACATAATCTCTAGGATCGGTGTTGGGCGAAGCTCTCTCTCCACGCCAACAACGGGGGACGAGGTGCTTGGTGAGACCTTGACGACTTGGGGGCGAGAAATCGAGAACCCAAGGCCTTGTACAACTTGAACACACTAGGCAAGATCCAGGAGGGGGTGGATAATAGGGTGCTCCTTGGTAGGAGCATGAGACCAATAGATGTAAGATCCTCAAAGGGTTTCCTTAATCTATTATTATCCAAGTCTAGGGTTTACAATGGAGGGTGGGGGCTATATATAGGCCAACCACATAAACAGGGGTATTTTGGGAACAAATAGCGAAATATAGAGAGGGTTACAAGGCGCTGGGCCGACTTAACACGATCAGGTTCTGTGTCGACCGGTAGTACCGGTCCAGCTCGTCCGGTAGTACCGGTCAGCCGGTAGTACCGCTTCCTGGCCCGGTAGTACCGCTTGTCGACCTGGGATTTCCGCTGGAGCCTTCTGTTGGTGGCGGTAGCAGTGGGCGGTAGCACCGTCGTCCGGTAGTACCGGTCTGTCTTGATAGTACCGCCAGTGATGAGAGTATTTGGCTTCTACTGGGTCGTCTGTTGGTGGCGAGGTGGGGTAGTGCATGGCGGTAGTACCGGTCGCTGTGTCCGTAGTACCACTGAGAGAGCATTTGGTCTCTTCCGCAGGTGCTCCTCCGTTCTGTGGGTCCTTCTCTTCGTACCTGATGATGCACAAGGTATGCGTATGAAGTAGCAGGCCATCCAAGGGTGTATCGAAGTCACACAAGGAGAGGAGCGAGTTCACCTTAGGTTGAAGGAGTTTGGCTCGGGCGCGAGTCATGGGTCCACTTGGGGAGCTCGTGGGAGTAGATGTAGTAGCGGTCGTAGGACGGGCTGCATCATATTGTTTCTTAGTGTGTTCATCTTCTGTCAGTATCTTGATACTGACAGTAACACTGTCAGTGATGATTCACTACATCAATGATTGTTGTCTTGTATGTTTATCCATAGACTAAACTTAATCATTAGAGTCTAATGATACTCTGAAAATAATTGAATATGTTAAATGATCTCTGAGTATAATCTCAGGGAAATGATAATTAGTGACTTGGTTGTAGTATCTGTTCTTGTGACACCATCTTAGTATGGCACACAAGTTGATTCTTCTAATGGCTTTACTGTGGTCAGTACTTGAGACTGGGGTAGATGCTTAACAATAAGTTGAAAGCTTCACTTAATTTTTATGCCTATGATGTTGGTCTAAGGCTCTAGGAACTAGATTCCTATATTGCTATCACTTTTCAAAATCTGCTAAGGCATCATAGTTGCTTACTGGATCTTGGATCCTAGTTGGTTAATTTAGTTGATTTGTTTATAGCTTATGAGATCTAAGGTGCTACTCTTTCTTGGAGATGTGCCCAGATTTTATAAGAACAAATGATGAAACATATAAGTTGCTTTTGGTATCACCAAATCTATGAGGCTGGTCTGAGATTTTGGTGTGTTTGGTAGAGTTTGGTTCTAGCCTTTATAGTTGAAATCCTCTAGGATAGGTTCACCCCACTTGGGTGATCACTGAGAGGTTGTCTTATGAAACAACACATATTTTCTGTTTGGATAAGATGAATAGGTTATGTGGATGTTTATGATACTCACCACAAAAGTTGATGATTGTGGTGGCTTGATGTGCTGGTGGTGTTGCTGGCCTGATCATGTCCTTCACCTCCTGGTGCTGTTCTTGTTTCCCCTGATTCCTGTGCTTGGCCTTGATCATCCCTTCTCCTCCTAGCTCCTGTGAGCTTGACCTTGCTGTCCACCTGATTCTCCCCCTCCTTATGTCACCATCTGGTGATGCTTGGATTGATCTGGTATGAGGTTTTGGCTAGTGGTTAACTTGGCTTTGCTAAGCTGGTTGTTCTTGTGTCGTATCGGAAATGCAGAGATGCACTAGTGTTTGCCCATGGCTATTCTTGGTCCTTTTACTTGATTGAGCTACTATGGTTGTGTCGACAGCACACCCATGTGGTTTGGTGATTGAGCTGCTTGTGTGTCTGCTGCATGGTTGTGGATGAGATCAGTGAGTTGTTTTACCTTTTGATCTTTTTACTATTAACCTGCCTGGTGAAACTTGCCCCTTTACTTACTATGATCATTTGACTTATGGCTTATTTATTATGAAAGATTGAATTCTTTCATATTGGTGAAACTTGCCCCTAAAGGATTACTCAATGATGTAATCTTGAGCAGTGCAACTCACTGCTCTCCACTGAGAGTAAAATTGATACTTTAACTTTCATTTCCATTTTGTTTGTTCTTTATTTTGCAGGTACAAGATTTGAAGATTCAAGATTAGTATAGGTTTACTTTTAGACAGATAAATTCCTTTGTAATTTTTATTTCACTCTTTTGTAAGAAATGTGTAATAGTTTATTAATAGATATCTATTCCTCTTTTTGTATTTTCATTTCTGTTTATTGTCTTAATGAGTTACTTTTTGTAACTTATTTATGGAATAAAGACATGGAATAAATATTCATTTGCTTAATTGGATTTCTTATTTAGAGTTTCTATTACTATCTATTATTTCTTGATTAAATAATATTACTAAATCATAATTCTTATCTTTAAAATATAAACTCAAATTTCAAGTTTGAATTCAAATTCTTCCCCCCAAAACACACTAATTCATAAAGATCATGTCAAAATTTATAAAGATCACTCTCCAGAGCTATTCCTACACTTAGAGAGTGAAAGAAACTCTGATCACTTTAAGTTTTTATTTGGGGAAAAATTTACCCACATTTTGCAGATGAATGCATGCATATGCACAATTTCCTAAATCTACCCTTCGTTTGTTCCTAAATACTGGGATGTTACAATCTTCACGGATCTCGTGGTCAAATCGATGGGAAAGCGAGGGGAAAGGGAGAAGGTAGCGGAAGCGAACACACACCTCGCGAAGAACACGATGAACACATGCAAAACTCACACGATACAAGGCCGATTGCTCTCGAACAGCGGCCGCCGGTCCGATAGAATCCTCGAAAGGAAAGTTCGGTCCACATGCTCCCTCAAATCCACATCGGAGAGGGAGGAACAACTTGGGGAGGGTCTTGACAACTTGGAGACGAGACACCGAACTCCAAGGCCTTGTACAACGATGGATGTGTGATGCAAAGTCCAATCGAGGTTGGTGACAATAGTCGGTCCCCTTGTAAGGGGATGAGGCAAAACTAGAGATTCCACACAAGGGGGTTGTCTTTAGTCTATCATCTATGCCTTCGGGATACATGAAGGGGTGGGGGCTCTATTTATAGGCCAGCGACTAAACAAGGGGTAGTTTGGGGATAAAATTATGGTTTGGGCAGATTAAGTGGGTACATGGGCCAAGGGCCCAACTAGAGGCACGCAAGCCCATCGCGTAGGCCGGAGACTCTGGTGTAGACGGCCGGAGACTCCGGTGTGTGCCGGAGATTCCGGTCTATCTCCGGTCCATCTCCGGAGGGGCATACAGACTGTCCCCAGGTTGGGTTCTGGGGTCGGTCCGGAGGTCGGCCGGAGACTCCGGTGCGTCAGTCCGAAGACTCCGGTGTAGCAGGCCGGAGACTCCAGTATTTAGGGCCAGAGACTCTGGTGGTTTTGCCGTTGCTTCTTCCATATCCTCTTCCAAGCCTCCGTCTTGTCGGGCTTGATGTTTCGGGCTTCCTCCCTTGCCTTCGTACTTGTCGGTGTGAACCTATCATGCATATGTGACGGAGTATGAAGTAGTATGCCATTCAATAGGGTAGGAAGTGGGCTCGCATAGAGGAACGGATTCACCTTTGGAGTCCATGATGACTTGGCGTAAGTTGGAGACCTTGATGTGGTAATGATCGTAGGTCGGGCTACATCAGCTCCCCCTTCAAAAAGAGTCATCCTCGACTCTACATGCTCATCACAAAGTAGAAGAGGTCTAGAGACCTTCTTGATCCTGGGGTTCACCATATATTCGTCCTCGGGAAGATTGAGTTGACAACACTTCAATGTTCCTTCACTTTCCATGAAGCCTACAGATCTCACAACAAAAGAGAAGCAACACTCAAAGAGTATCCAATTCATGGAGATTATAGCATGAGTCCTCAAGTAGAAGGAAGTGACCTTAGCTTGTAAAGATGGCTCAATGAAGGGTAGCCATAGGTAACTCTCTTTAGTTCTTCTTGTCAACACATGGTTAGTAGAGGGTGACGTGTAAGCATTTGTACCTTCACACAACAAAGACCAAGCAAGACATTTTCGTGCGTGATAGAGGAGCATGTCATTTGTGGCATGTCCATTCTTGTTCACAACACTATTAGCACAAAAGGATAGCAAATGGGATGCATATGCAAAGTCAAAGTGTATGGAAATTGTTTGAACATCATCCAAATGTGGAAACTCAAAAACTCCACATAATGTCTTAGTGTGGCACTCAAAGCAAGTGAATAGAAATGTGATCAACATATTTGATGCAAAGCTAGGAGAATTTGGCAAAAAACACAAAAGGAAGATTATCCAAAACAACATCATTATGTGTGCAAACCACCCATGAGAAGGAGAAATTGTTCGACATGATGGATGTCACACACAAATCATTGAAATCTAATAACATGGGAATATGCGTATCCCATGCGGAAGCAAGAACAACATGTTTGCAGACAAACCATATGAAAGAGCAAGTGGTCCTTATGTTTGTTGCAACAATAAGACGAGATACTTGGAAGCTCTCATAATAATACATGCTCTTAATGGCATTTTGGTTGCACACAAAACATCGGAAAGAGAAATTGCTCAACCTTTTTGTTGCAACACACAAAGCATCAATATCCAATAGCAAAGAAACATGGATATCACAAGGTGAGATAATACCATCAACATTCTTACAAGCAAGCCATGGGAAAGAGCAATTTGTCAACAAGAAAGATGCAAAGCATGCAAAAGGTATCAGAGCTGGGTTCGATCTTGAACTAACTTGTGGGATGATCTCAAGAGCTCTTTTTGTCAACTCGTGCTCAACGATGTTGACATGATAGTGCGGGCACCTACACACATCATACACAAAAGGAACAACGTGTGTGCATGGTAGAGATACACATCATCCATCATGACGTATCTCTTCTTGTCCACATCACCATTAGTGTCAATCAAGTATGAAATAGATGCATGGTGAGTATGTAAGTGGGGAACATGCTTATCATGGCAATCATCATGATAGGGCAAAGGTGTCCGATCTTTCGATGAGATGAAGATATTCGATTTGGTGGAGTTCAGGCTTGACGATCCGACTACACGTGCGAGCACGAGCGCCAATGCAATCGCTAGGCCAATCTCCTGGAGGTTACCGATCTTGCGGGAACACGATCAGCCTGACCAGCGAGGGTCTTAATTCCTACCTGAAATCGAGAACAAGTAAGAACCAATATTGCAATCAAGATATTGCAGATGAAGAGGAAAGCTTTATTGAAAAGGTGGGATCCTGTATAGGTGCGAAGTACAAGAGGCCTCTGCGACGCTCGAGCCTTGGCGAAGTTGCTATGATGGCTAACTTAATGTCTAAAGAAAATCCGAGTCTAGGGGGTCGGCTATGGGTAGTATTTAAGGGCGAAAAGGTGGGGTTTCGGCCAGCCATGGAAGGGGTGGCCGAATCCAACCCTAAAAGTTCTTTTCCCCTCAAATACGGATTCTAAAAAGTGGCTAATTAAAATCCTGCGAAAATTACATGGGCCTGGCCCAAAATAAAAGGTGTCGCAGCACCATATTAAGCTATGGACGAATTCGTAAAGTATTGATCTTGAATATTTCGTCCAAGCCTTCTTTCTTCATTATGGTGGCCTCAAAGTTCTGAAATCTTCATCCGTGGCCTTCTCTTGGATCATCACATGCTTGCTGCCATCTCCATGCATGGCCATGCTCCAATGCTTGTCCCTCTCATCCATGCTTGGTCCATCATTCTTAAGAGTAAGAAATACATCTGATTTAGGCAGCATCATATTCTCATGTATGTGAGGAATAGTTCAAAGAAACGAAAGTACTTGATAGTTAAGTTGTTTGGCACGAGATCTTGTGATGGGTCCTTGTATGTGTGTTGCTGTAGGTACAACGGTTGTATCAATAGAAGGGATGTCCACATCACATCAAAATCTCCAAAAATTGAGAAAGCTATGGGGGCCATCTCATTATAACACATATGATAACATTGTTGCAAGCAAAACAAGTGAAAGAGCAATTATTCATCTTATTGCAAGCAACAAAAGAAATTGAATGACTATCATGACAAAGCATGTCCGAAGAAATTGGAGGATACACAAAAGATGTATAACCTGGCATGTGTATGGAAATAGTATCACAATTAAACAATTTCACATGATCAATATTATGCAAAGGCAAAGCATCACATGGGAATATGAATGAAGCATATGTAATGTCACAAGTATCATCCATAATATGCATACCTCTCATATGAAGTGGGTGTTATGGTAGTAGTGGCCTCCTTGTGGACGACTTCGTCTTCTTGATGTAGCCATGGAGTAGCATCATCTTCATCCACCATGTACATCTTATCCATTCGAGGCATCATTGCTTCATGGCTTGGTGCGTCTTCATCCATGGAACCTAGCACAACATAAGAGAACACACTAGAGGTAGAGAGTAAGTTGTTAGAAATAGAAATGGTCTCACTTGACCTATCAACTACCACTCTCAACTCACTGGGTGTATCAGTCATGCCCTCAAAGTGGAAGCACTCAATCTCACATAAGGTGGTGTCACTCATCTCACTCTTGTTCTCACTCAAGTGGGCTAAGTGGCTCTCATTCTCACATGGGATTGGTACCACATCATCACTCAAGCGTATAGGGATAGGCTCGGTTTCCTCAACTCCATGCACCTCCTTTTGTGAAGGGAAAATCCCATGCTCTTCATTCTTGACCTTGTCGTCTCTAAAGTTGGATTCCATAAGATGGGCATCATCGCTTGGCTCCATGGTCGAAGGGAAAATCCCATGCTCGACCGTCCTGCGGCCATCTTGTAATAGTGGTGGAGGTAGGCTCATGCTATCCAACTTCGCGAAGTAGAGGTCTTCATTTTCCTTATTCATGAGGTCTTCAAATGCAAGCATAGTCGTTGAAGCTTGATGGCATGGACGAAGGCTTGCTCTTGGTGCTATTTTGGTGGTGGCACTAGTAGTTGAAGGTGCCTTGTGACTGTGTTGACGGAGGTCATTGGCATGCCTTGCCGATTATTGAAGTAGGTGGCGCACTTGGTCATCCACATGACGCTCGCGACGATGACCGTTGTCCTCGACACTCTTCTTGGTGAGTTGTTGTAATGAGCACAAAGCATCATTATTCTTGGTGACCATGCTCATGGTTTTGTCGAAGTCATTTTCCATGTTCTTCTTGAAGTTTTGGAGGTCTCTCTTGAACTTGTCCATTTGATGGTGGACCTTGGCGCACTCGAGGTAGAGGCTCTGTCTTGGCCGGTGCGATTTGAGGAGATTGTCGTTGTCGTTCTTGAAGTCTTGCATGCTTGGGGAGTCATTGTTGTTGTAGCAATCCATCTCACCCAAGCATGTCGAGCCATTGTTGGTGAAGTGCTCCATCATGACATCCATGCTTGTGGAGACATAGACATGGTGGCTCATCATGGATTCTTCATAGAAATCATCCTTGATTCCGGAGTCCCTAGACATGATTAACAATACCAAGTGTTGTATATGGAAGTGGTAGTTGGGTGTTGGAGATGCAATGTCAAACCTTACTTTACCTTGGAATATCGTATCATGCAAGTGGTCACACTTGAGAGCAATACAAAAAGAAAAGTGAAGTTCACGCAGAACACCAAAACCAACTAACTACTAAAAAGCATATACACACAAATCTTATGGTGGATAGGTATGGAATGTGGCATGTCAAGAACCAATCCGAAATCAAGATGTTGTAGTGGCAAGGAAAGAACCACAGTGATCACAAAGAAAAACAAGTCAATCCACAAGATAGGAAATATGTACAAGGAAACACACATAGTGGGATAAATGGGACTTGTTCGACGGACAAAGTGAGCTAAGAACCAAATGATTACCTAGCGAAGACTATAAGCTCGTGTCACACAAGTATAAGGAGAGACGCTAGTTCGATTGCACAAAATTGGTGGGATACAAGATATGCACAATAAGTACCACATATATGATGTTCATCGAGCTTGCGCTTCCTATTCTATGAGGCACTTGCTACTTTATTTTTCTCTTTCTTTTTCCTTTTTCTATTTTTTATTTTTCTTTCTTTTTCTTTTTCACTTGCCTCTTCCTTGTGCCAACAACTATACAAGATAACTATATGAGATAGCGCTCATAACGTTTGCTCGAAATTCTACAAGGTATCAAATGTGCATAGCCCAAGCAATTATAAGAGGAACTAGTATCAATAGGTGTTTGGTGGTCACAAAGATAGTGGAGTTCACAAAGGAATGTAAGTGGGGAAAAGTCGCAGAATGTTTATACCTTTCGTCGACGACCTTGACCCTTTATTGTTGGGTTCCACCTTTCTCACGGAATTCGGATGGAGTAGATAGAATGAACAACGTGGATGTTGATGTAGATCTTCTTTTCTCTTTGAAACGAGCTCAAGAACACCAAAATCCGAGTTCGAATGAAAAAGTTATGCTCAAAACCGTGCTGCAGTTTTTCTGTCTGCAGAGGGGGCGGAGACTCCGGTTTGGAGGGTCGGGGACTCCGGTCTGGAGATCACAAACACTCCGGTCTGGGCCGGAGAATCCGGTCTGGGAGATTCCAGAACATCCAGAACTCGAACGGGACGCGTTTTGGGCGGAAAAAACTCAAACCAAAACCTTAAATTGATGGGGGAAATCAAGGAATTAGGCCATATGAACACAGGGGAAGGTAGATCAACTAGTTTAACAAATAATCAACGGATCAAAACCTACCATAACATGAATTGGGGCTATTTTTCTTGGAATTTTCGAATTTATGGGGAAAAGACCAAATGATGAGGAATCTGTGGCAACCAAAACCTGTTGATACCATATGATAGGGGTTAACCTCTTGGGTGGCCCGATCTTCACGGATCTCATGGTCAAATCGATGGGAAAGCGAGGGGAAAGGGAGAAGGTAGTGGAAGCGAACACACACCTCGCGAAGAACACGATGAACACACGCAAAACTCACACGATACAAGGCCGATTGCTCCTGAACGACAGCCACCGGTCCGATAGAATCCTCGCAAGAAAAGATCGGCCAACGTGCTCCCTAAAATCCACATAGGAGAGGGAAGAACACCTTGGGGAGGGTCTTGACAACTTGGAGACAAGACACCAAACTCTAAGGCCTTGTACAACGATGGATGTGTGATGCAAAGTCCAATCAAGGTTGGTGATGATAGTCGGTCCCCTTGTAAGGGGATGAGGCAAAACTAGAGATTCCACACAAGGGGTTGTCTTTAGTCTATCATCTATGCCTTCGGGATACATGAAGGGTTGGCGGCTCTATTTATAGGCCAACCACTAAACAAGGGGTAATTTGGGGATAAAACTATGGTTTGGGTGGAATAAGGGGATAAAACTATGGTTTGGGTAGTTTGAGGAAACATGCCCTAGAGGCAATCATAGAGATGATTATATTTCTTATGTATCCATAAGTTATTGTAATATTCCTTGAATATCCATATCAGGCAACTTGTATTGATTGGCAATTATGTGAATTGTTTGTGAAACTCTATACTTGTATGATTATTTAATAGTTGTCCCTAGTCGGAGTTCATGTGAGGACACACGAGAATATTAGACTAGCACATCGATTGGTTGAGGACTATGTTTCGCAAGTCATAGACATGGAGATATCAAACCAATGATGTGGACAATGTTATGAACATGGGGTTGGACTGACCCAACTTGAGACTTGAATTATACTTGCAGCTCTCTCTACACATCGTGTACGTTTTGTCCTTAGACCTGAGATTGTCGCATGTACTTGAGATGTGGATCGACCTACTTTGGGGCTATCAGACGCTACTTCGTAACTGGGTAGTTATAAAGGTAGCTTTCGGGTTTGTCCTAAAGCTTGCTGCAAGGCATGGTCAATCAAGATGGGATTTGCCCCTCTCTACTTGAGAGAGATATCTCTAGGCCCCTCGAGTGATCGGATCCAGAAATGCATGGCCGTGCTACATAAGGTTAAGAGTTAACCTAGTAAAGGGATTCTGAATCACAGTATCGAGAAAGGGAGGTCAGCTTGGAGCTAGACCAAATATCGTGAGGCAAAGGGAAAGACATGTACTAAACCTTGTGATGGTTTGTCCGATATGATCTTTGTATGCGTTTAGGAGTTGGCACGTCTTGCTAGAGGCCGCTACCAACTATTGACAGAATAAGTGTATTTGTGTCATGTCTACACGTATATGAACCTATAGGGTCACTGATGTGGACATCCCTTCTATTGATACAACCGTTGTACCTACAGCTACACACATACAAGGACCCATCACAAGATCGCGTGCCAAACAACTTAACTATCAGGTACTTTCGTTTCTTGGAACTATTTCTCACATACATGAGAATATGATGTTGCCTAAATTAGATGTATTTCTTACTCTTAGGAATGATGGACCAAGCATGGATGAGAGGGACAAGCATTGGAGCATGCCCATGCATGGAGATGGCAGCAAGCATGTGATGATCCAAGAGAAGTCCACAGATGAAGATTTCAGAACTTTGAGGCCACCATAATGAAGAAAGAAGGCTTGGACGAAATATTCAACATTAATACTTCACGAATTCGTCCATAGCTTAATATGGTACTGCGACACCTTTATTTTGGGCCAGGCCCATGTAATTTTCGCAGGATTTTAAATAGCCACTTTTAGAGTCCGTATTTGAGGGGAAAAGGACTTCTAGGGTTGGATTCGGCCACCACTTCCACGGCTGGCCGAAACCCCACCTTTTCCTCCTTAAATACTTCCCATAGCTGTCACCCTAGACTCGGATTTTGTTTAGACATTAAGTTAGCCATCATAGCAACTTCGCCAAGGCTCGAGCATCACAGAGGCCTCTTGTACTTCGCACCTATTCAGGATCCCACCTTTTCAATAAAGCTTGCCTCTTAATCCACAATATCTTGATTGCAATATTGGTTCTTACTTGTTCTCGATTTCAGGTAGGAATTAAGACCCTCGCTGGTCAGGCTGATCGTGTTCCTGCAGGATCGGTAACCTCCAGGAGATTGGCCTAGCGATTGCATTGGCGCTCGTGCTCGCACGTGTATTCGGATCGTCAAGCCCAAACTCCACCAAATTGATTATCATCATCTCATCGAAAGATCGGACACCTTTGTCCTATCACTCTTTCTTCGTGATTGGTCGAACATATTACATATAGTACATGTTCATGCATATATACAATATAATTTCTCTTACGATCCCCATTCTATAAATATAAATTGTCGATGGTATTCTCAGGTTGGATCTATGACCTCCTTAACTAAGAATCCTGCTAATTCCTCTTGAATAGCTCATATGCGATCCTGCTCTAGGATACCGTCCCGCATCCGTCTGATCTATTTTAAAGAAGGGGATCAATATATATGAATGAAACTTAGCACAATTGATGGTAATAAAATAAGATTGTGAACATTATTGATGTACTTCGAGTTGTTTTGAAAATCTGACCAACTCACAGGTTGTCTGTCGAATGTACTCGCAAACATAGTATGAACATAAATTATTCCCATCTTCCTGCCTAAAACACTTCACGAGAATAGAGTTCAATCAAAATAATAATCAAGCATGGTAATGGTATTGAAACAAGAATTAAAGAGATGTGCGAACCTAGATATAGTACTACTTACATTGAGTTGTCAAAATGTCAGCACCTCTTTCCATTCTGTAACATCCCTAAAATCATGTTTCAAACTCATGCATATCATCCATGCATCCATGATCATATGAGTCTCATTTCAAACAATTCATTTCAAAACAGAAGCATTTATGCTTATTATTTCCTGTACAGTTTGCTCTAGCCTTAATGATATCTTCCAAAGAGAAGAGTACTTGTTTTGATTCATTAAGGTTTGAAACTCAAACTTAGGCACCAACAAAAGTTTGAACAAAGTTTCAAAACAAAATGAGTAAATAAAACCAATATTATGCCTATTGTATATATATCATAAAGGCTTGGTTTTATTTTTATTTTCATTTGATCAATGTGTTTTGAATAAACAGTAGTGTTTGACACACATTTGAGTGCAAGGGTTGCAGTATAAAAACCTAGAGAAGATTTGAATTCAAACTCATTTGATTTGGATTTGAAAATCATTTCAGAAAATCAAAACAGAAAAAGAAAGGGAGAAAAGAAATGAAAAAGGGCCAGCGCTACCTATCTGGCCCAACTACGAATCCAGCCCAGTTAGCCCACCCGGGTTCCCCCTCTCTCTCGTTCACTCGCGGACAAAGCCCCCAGGTCACTGACCACGCGACCCCACCTCCTCTCTGTTTAACTCGCTGACGAGTGGACCCTACGACCACGTCGTCTTATTAAATCAATCACGCAGCGACGCGGCTCGCTCGCCGTTACCTCGCCGCAATCGACGCAGCTTAATTGCCATTGATACGCGCGATCCTCGCCCCCGCTCTGGCTATAAGACCCCCTCTGCACCGCGGCCATTTCCCCTCACCTAGCACTACCTCTACGCCCCCAGGCTGCCCGCAATTGCCTTTGCGCCGCCGCAGACAGACACACTCCAGCGACGAATCTCGGTAAGCACAGACCGCCCCTCTGCCTCTAGATCAAACCACTGTGACCAGCATGACCTTGCGCATCCGCTAATGCCCTCCGTTTGCTTTCTCATGAACCAGAGCGACGTCCTCGTTCTCATCCGCGAGCACCTGAGCCGCCGCTCGACTCCGACGTGCGATTCAGGTAAGATAAGACCGCCCCTTGCCTCCCCTTTGGTACTGTCTTGTTCGCCAGGCCCTTGCGCATCTCCTGAACCCTCTGGCTTGTGCTAGGTCGACGCAGAGCCTCGGCAACGACCTCGACAGCAAGCAACAGACGCCGCCCGCAACTCCGACGAGCTCCAGTGACTGTGTCCGTGCGCCCCTTGCCAAGCAGTTGCCAGGTTGAGCATCAGCGCATCGTCACGTTTCTGGTAAGCATCTCCGACGACCCCAGAGCCACACAGAGCGCCGCGCCGTAAGCGAGCTTCGCCGCCGCCAAGAGCCACCGCCGCCCAGCTATGGTCGTTTGATCCAGGGCCGTTGGATCTGGATCCAACACGCGAGATTAGATCACTTAACGAAGCGGTATAGTTAGATCTGGGCCGTGCGATTAAGTCAGATCCAGCGGCTCAGAAGCGTGATCCAACGCGAAACGGTACGGGCCAATCAGAATAAGACGCGTGGCAGTAGTTTAGGTTTAAAAACAGAATTTGAATCTATTAGATGTTTGAATTTGTTTTGGCTATAACTTTTGATCCCCACGTTAGTATTTGACAAATTTTATATCAATGGAATCAGGAGAGCAAGCCCTTTCTAAATATGCAATGTGTTTAATGTTTTGCTTCTGTTAAAATGGTTTTATTTGCAGAAACTTGTGTAGGGCTAATTTGAGTATATGAATTGTTTAAGAAATGATTTAAGGTTTAAATAATTGTTTTTTGGCAAGTTTTGAACTTGTTTATAAACCAGTATTGTATACTTCCTTGGTTGAGTTTTAAAAAAAATCATCACATAGCATATTGCATGCATTCATATATTTTTGTTTGTATATGTTTTGTATGTGATTTGTGGCTATGATTCTTTGTGTAGATTTTGGTGCTAGTGATTGTGATTGTGAGGAGTGTAGCTACTCTCCAAACTACCAAGGCAAGTGGTGCTTCATGAATATTTTTATCCCTATGTTTTTCTACTAAGCATTAGAAATATTTTGTTAGACTTGCATGTTATATTTTGCTTATATGCCATGTTGGGAGATCCTAGTAGTTGTAGAATTGCTAGAAAATTTCAAAGTTTCATCTATGCCATGCTTAGCCTAGCTAGTAGCAACCAAGGGTTGGTGAAATATACATGCTATGATGAAAATATTTCTAAGTCTTTTGGACTTGTTTTGCCTAATAAAACAACTAAGTAAATTGATGTGGACATCCCTACTATTGATACAACCGTTGTACCTACAGCAACACACATACAAGGGCTCATCACAAGATCTCGTGCCAAACAACTTAACTATCAGGTACTTTCGTTTCTTGGAACTATTCCTCACATACATGAGAATATGATGCTGCCTAAATTAGATGTATTTCTTACTCTTAGGAATGATGGACCAAGCATGGCTGAGAGGGACAAGCATTGGAGCATGGCCATGCATGGAGATGGCAGCAAGCATGTGATGATCCAAGAGAAGGCCACGGATGAAGATTTCAGAACTTTGAGGCCTCCATAATGAAGAAAGAAGGCTTGGACGAAATATTCAAGATTAATACTTGACGAATTCGTCCATAGCTTAATATGGTGTTGCGACACCTTTATTTTGGGCCAGGCGCATGTAATTTTCGCAGGATTTTAATTAGCCACTTTTTAGAGTCCATATTTGAGGGGAAAAGGACTTTTAGGGTTGGATTCGGCCACCACTTCCATGGCTGGCCGAAACCCCACCTTTTCGCCCTTAAATACTCCCCATAGCCGACCCCATAGACTCGGATTTTGTTTAGACATTAAGTTAGCCACAGTCGCAACTTCGCCAAGGCTCGAGCGTCGCAGAGGCCTCTTGTACTTCGCACCTATTCAGGATCCCACCTCTTCAATAAACCTTTCCTCTTAATTCCGTAATATCTTGATTGCAATATTGGTTCTTACTTGTTCTCGATTTCAGGTAGGAATTAAGACCCTCGCTGGTCAGGCTGATCGTGTTCCCGCAGGATCGGTAACCTCCAGGAGATTGGCCTAGCGATTGCATTGGCGCTCGTGCTTGCACGTGTAGTCGGATCGTCAAGCCCGAACTCCACCAAATCGACTATCTTCATCTCATCGAAAGATCGGACACCTTTGCCTGATCAAGTGGTATCAGATTTCAGGTTGCTCGGTGAGATTTTACTGTTTTCGTAGATTAGATCTGTTTTTACCTATAACCCACGAAAAAGCCAAAAACACAGTTAGAGTTTAGATCCATCCCATAACCAATCTACGCCTCGCATTATCTTTTCAGTTTTTGCATTGTTGAATTTGTGTCTACATCGTCGCGTCGAGTTGCTGGTCTTAGTGTCTCGTCCCTTAGAGTTTCGAGTTCTGATCATAATAGTCACTGCCACACTCGCCGATCACCACCACCATATTCCTCCACCATATTCCGCCGCCATATACCCTGCCGCCATAAACCCTAATACTCCGCCACCGCCTTCCTACCGCGACACAGATCCGATCAGTTTCTCTTTGTGGATGCAGTCTGAGTAGAGTTATTGTTTCCTAGTTATTTCTTTTTACTATCCTTCTTTGTTGTTTCCGTGTTTAGCTAAAGTCCGTGTCGAGCTCCGATTCCGGTCTGGAACCGCCTCCGAAATTTTTTTCTGGCTATACTAGTTTTCGACCCCGGGGATCACTTTTCTCCATCGGCTGTTATAGCGATATTTTTTTGGCGCCGGCGTGCTTTCCGGAGCAAAATAAAAAATTTCGAATTTTTTTTGGGGCTAACCTACTTTTAGACCCCGTAGATCAGTTCTAGACACTCGCCATCATAGTGATTTTCTGCATCTCGGTTCGCTTTTCAGGGTGCCATATCATCATACAGTGCTTGTTGCGTCGCGTCGTGACATTGTTGGTGATCTAGGCTCGCGTCTCTAGTTCGGTCTAGCCTAGGACCAGCACAGTACCGTCGTTGAGCATTCTTTCAACTTTTGCATTGCTGTTTTGATAATTGCTAACCTCCCTTGCTAAGCCTTCCCAGAGCTCCACAGATATTTTCCACGTGCGGTGTCTCGACTCCTGGTAATCGCTTGGTTCAATCTCTGGACCCACTGATCCTTGCAGTTGCACATCGCCTTTTCCTGCTGTTTGGTAAGAACTTGTAAGAGCTTCGTATATTGCTTGACGGATTACGCGTGACTTCCACCATATTTTCGTACTATATACCTGTGCTTTTTAAGGACTAACCATGACAGATACTTCGCGGAACCCTGCCACAATGACGAACGAAGAACTACATGCCCACTTCTCCGCGCTCTTGGTCAGTCGCGCTGAAGACGTGGATACGCGCCTCGGGGAGTTTGACACCAAGCTCACCAACGCCGTGGACAAGATCGATGGACTCGAGAAATCCTTCAACGCCAAGCTTGACGTTCGGTTCAAGGAGCTTTTGAACCGTGTAACACCTCGGTTCTGAAAAGACCGTGACCTCTATGTGACATGCCAATCCCTGGATCGGTTCATTGGCCCACAATAGAGTAAGATGAATAACATAGCAAAATAACCGTGTATCATAGATAACGAAGATCCAGAGTACCATTATTACAATAAAAGCTTATCCCAAAGCTAGCTCAAATTATTCAGGTAGCAACATAAACAAAGTAAATCCTCCATTCTTCAAATTGCCCACAAGTGAACAAGTGCCGAGTGGAGTACCGTGGCCTATATCGATTACTCAGAATCGGAATAACCTACAACATGAAACGTAGCAGCCCCGAAGGGTCAATACATGGAATGTATGGCAAGTAGAGCTAGTAATGGAGACAATAGTACTAACATCTACATGCATATTTGGCAAGTGGAGCTGTGTCTGGCTTGCATTTGCAAATACATTTGTCCTACTTTCATAAACAGTTTTTGATTTTCTTTGAAAAGATCCCAATTAAGTTAACCCAACAATATTAAAACAATTATGAAATTAGAATGAGCGAGAAACTTGTCATGGAATCAATATCAAGCAACTCAGATGTCCATAACCGGGGACACGGCTAATCGATTAGATTATACACTCTGCAGAGGTTAGTACACTTTACCCATGTGACTTGGCCAGCCCAGCTCGTACCATCACTCTCATTTTGAGTGATGATAGGGAGAAGTCCAAGAAGAGACTGTTCGGGAAGTAGCACCTCAATCCAGACGCGCACCGGTCCAACCTACCAAAATTCTACATCTCTGGATACGCGGGTTCGAGTTACCACAACCTACTAAGTCCAACCAACCGCCTATTCCATTATTGGCACATGGTTGTACACATAAGCTACACAATAAAGAAGCCAATCATTCTCTCTTGATACCTGGGTGCCTTTCCGCAATGAAACCACCAAAAATTATCAATACCATCACACCTAGGAGATTCATTGATTAAGTTGTTTTAGTTTTTGCAAACCAATACTTTTAGAAACAACTTTCAGTGATGTAACCCAGCCCTCATTCATCATAGCATGGCTAAGCACATCTACCAACGGTGGTTCATCTACAAGGAAAGCCCTACCACATAATAGGACATAGCATAGCGATAGTATCATCCTACACATGCATCTACAAAATACACGACAATGCATAGAAAATAGTAGGACGATATCATGAACAAAGTAGCATCTACTTGCCTTGGTTGTAGCGGTCGGAAGAACAATCCACACACGAGCAAGCGTTGCACTCGTCACAATCTACACGATACAATTGCAATCATAAACAAACAATCCACAAGCATATGCAACAAATATGATGCATGAATGCATGAACGACGAGTGAATTGGTGCTACAGCTGCACCACAACATCCTATTCCATAATACTACCGATCGCATGCATGGAAAATAGTTTAGCGCTAGGAAAACTATTAAGCAAAAGTAATGCTCCAAACTAGAGCTATAACTCAAATAATTCACTACCGATAGAATACTGTTTGTAAAATCTTGAGAAAATTCTACCGCATAGGCATCGCTGATTAGAAACAGTACCAATTGGAATTACTCAAAAAGGAATTATAAAACTCCCGAGTAATTAAAACACTGCAGAAAGCCACTAGACAGTTTCTGCAGAAGTTTTTACTGTAAGCCTATCTTTTTAATTCAAGATGAGATTCTCCTCGTTCCACAGAATCCAGGGACATATCATACGTGATTTTTGGAGCTACGGATCTTTTTCTACGAATTTATTCTCCGAAAAGGCCACTAACTAGTTTGATTAAACTGTACTAAACCTTGCTACAAAAGCCTGAACCAAAGGTACATCAAGATTCTACACGACTCACTGAATCTACACATATTTTATTTGCAATTTTTGGCCAAGCGGTTTAATTTCTACGAAATTTACAAGATTCTACCGAAATCTGTCAACTAGAAGGAGTAACGAAATTGACCAGTCAATTGTGTCTGTTGACTGGTCAAAGCGTCTGCTGACTGGGCGCTGACTGGGCGTCTGACTAGTCAACGCCTGAGTCTGATCGGTCAACTAACGATCTAAGCCGCTGATCTGAGATCTGACGGTGGCTGCTGTCTTATCGGAAACAAACGGCAAAACGGACGGCGGCGAGTTCCGGACGGCGACGGCGATCGGTTCCGGCGTCGGGGTTTTTCCTGCACGGAGGAAGAGGGTCAGCGCACGGGTCGAGAAAATCAACGCGCGTGCAAGGCGGTAGCAGACGTGCGGCGGGCGGCGCGTGCATGCACGCCAGCGTAGCGCAGCGGCTGCGCAAGCATGTAGCGAAGCATGGCAGCTGCGCTGGCGCGCAGCAGCAATTGGTAGCGCTGGCAGTTAAAGCGGCCAGACGAGGGCGCCCGGCGTGGGGATAAGCGGCGTGCGCCGGAAAGAGGCAAGAAGCGTGTGCGGCAAGCGCGGGCGTCAAGCGCGGCAGGAGGAGGCGATGGTGGCGGGGATCGATCGAGGCAGGGGTCGGGCATGGGTTTCGAGGCCAGGTGGGGTCCTCTTTTGTGGGGCCTCACGCGGAATTCTAAACTGATTCGGTCCGGAGTTAGATTAGGACTCGGAAATCGGTCCAAAATTTCGGACCGTTTTCCGGCGATTCACTAAAACGGCCGCAACTTCTCCGTACGAGCTCCGATTCGAGCGATTCTTGCGCCTACGGATTCGTACAGTCGAGGGGAACAATCTAAAGTCAAGGTTTGGGCGAAACAACTAATTTACAAGGGTGGAAAACGCGAGTCCTACTAAAGCTTCCCGCAGGAACCTCGTAGCGAAATAAAATAGGGTTTTGCAAATAGCGCTTTGCCGATCCTTTTCACTCGACGGTTTTGCATGAAAAAGTATGATGCGATGATATGAATGATATGCAAGACTAAATCTAAAATTTGAGATGTGACAAACCGATTTCCCGCACCCGCACCCACACATGGCGCACGGCGCATTCCGATCACGGGTCGGACTGCTGGTTCGGCTGCAGTACTTCAAGGCTACGGCTTCTGCGGCTGACGCTCCTCAGACTTCCGCCGCTGCTGCTGCGACATTGGGGACAGACAACGGGTACTACTATGACCCCGACGACGATGATCTGTTTGACGACGAGGTTGAACAACCTCCACAGGTACCTGCTGGCCGTCCCCGACATTACTACCGCAACGCTCGCCCACCGGTACGTGATGATGATCATGTTGCAAAGCTTAAATTAAATATTTCATCTTTTGAGGGTAAATATAATCCTGATGCATATCTTACATGGGAGATGGAAGTAGAACAACGTTTTGCATGCTTAAAATATCCTGAGAATATGCGTGTTAGTGCTGCTACATGTGAATTTACTAAATTTGCTTCCCTTTGGTGGTCTGAGTATTGTCGTTTAAATCCTACTACTATTCCTAGTACTTGGACTGCTTTAAAAACTGCTATGCGTGTTCGTTTTGTACCTCCCACTTATCAACGTGATTTACTAAAGAATCTGATACGTTTAGAGCAAGGGAAAAATTCTGTAGAAGAGTATTATTAGGAATTGCAAACGGGGATGGTTCGGTGTGGTCTTGTTGAATCTAATGAACAAATGCTTGCACGTTTCTTTGGTGGATTAAACAAGGACATTCAGCACATATTAGATTATAAGGAATATAATTCTATCACTCATTTGTTTCATCTTGCTTGCAAAGCTGAACGTGAAGTGCAGGATCGCCAAACACCATGGAGGAGGACTAATAATTCTGCAGGTCGCACATCCTCTTGGACATCCCGACAATCAGCGCCTCCTCGTGATTCGCCACCACATCCAAGGCCACCACAAGATTTCCATGCTCCTCCACCATCATCCAATGCTCCTTTCGTAGTGCATCTTCTATGGCTTCCACGGGTAAGACAAAGGATATACAATGCCGCAAGTGCTGGGGTTTTGGTCATATTGAGAGACAGTGCACAACACAATGTGTGATGATGGTGCGAGAAGATGGTCAATACGATTCAGTGAGTGACTTCGATGAAGATACACTAGCCCTTATTTCTGCTCGAGATGGAGACAATTCTCTTGATGAAGAGCCAGAGGTAATGGGAGCTGAAGCTGCTGATCAATACAAAAGCTTAATTACACAACGTGTGTTGAGTGTGCAATTGAGCAAATCTGAGCAAGATCAACGCCACAACCTGTTCCAAACACGTGGTGTTGTCAAGGAAAGAGCTATACGGATCATCATTGATGGAGGAGTTGTAATAATCGGCGGTGTTGACATGGTAGAGAAGCTTGCGCTTCCAACAAGACAACGCCCACATTCATATTACATCCAATGGTTTGAGAGTTCTCGCAAGATCAAGGTAACAAGAATGGTACGCGTGCATTTTACTATTGGTACATATTCTGATTTTGTTGATTGTGATGTTGTACCTATGCAAGCTTGTTCTTTGTTACTTGGTAGACCATGGCAATTTGATAGAGAATCTGTTCATAATGGCAAAACTAATCACTATTCTCTTATGCATGATGGAAAGAAAATTGGTCTAAAACCTATGACTCCCGAACAGATTTTAAAAGATGATCTTGCTAGAGCTAGTAGAGCTAAAACTGAGGAGAAAAATAAAAGTGAGAATCAGATTGTTGCTGCAGATTTTATACCACCAAAGAACACTAAATCTGATTCTACACATGCTACTGAAATTCGTTTGAAGAGTCCATGTATTCTTGCAAATAAAATTGATATTGCTGAACTAGATGTAAACAATACTCAATGTTATGCAATTGTCTGCAAAGAGGTTTTGTTTTCATTTGAGGATATGCCTCCTTCTTTGCCACCCGCTGTTGCTAACCTTTTGCAGGAATATGAGGACGTCTTTCCCGCTGAGTTGCCACCGGGACTACCTCCTATTAGAGGAATTGAGCACCAAATTGATCTAATTCCTGGTGCCACGTTGCCCAACCGCGCGCCATATAGAACCAATCCAGAGGAGACAAAGGAGATACAACGCCAAATTCAGGAACTACTCGACAGAGATCATATTCGTGAGTCCCTTAGCCCCTGTGTTGTTCCTATTATTTTGGTACCTAAGAAAGATGGTTCTTCGCGCATGTGTACTGATTGTAGAGCTATCAATAATATTACTATTCGATATCGTCATCCTATTCCACGTTTAGATGACATGCTTGATGAATTGAGTGGCTCTACCATGTTTTCTAAAGTTGATTTGCGTAGTGGTTACCACCAGATTCGTATGAAATTAGGCGATGAATGGAAAACAGCATTTAAAACTAAGTTCGGTTTATATGAGTGGTTAGTAATGTCGTTTGGTTTAACTAATGCACCTAGCACTTTCATGAGATTAATGAACGAAGTTTTACGTGCTTTCATTGGACGTTTTGTGGTAGTCTACTTTGATGATATTCTGATTTATAGCAAATCTTTAGAGGATCATTTGGACCATTTACGTGCTGTTTTCAATGCTTTACTTGATGCACGTTTGTTTGGTAACCTTGAGCAGTGCACCTTTTGCACCAATCGAGTTGCGTTTCTTGGCTATGTTGTTACATCACAGGGTATTGAAGTGGATCCAGCCAAGATTGAAGCTATTGAGAATTGGCCGCAGCCCAAGACGGTCACACAAGTGAGGAGTTTTCTTGGCCTCGCTGGTTTTTATAGGCGCTTTGTCAAAGACTTTGGATCAATTGCCGCGCCGCTGAATGAGCTTACCAAGAAGGATTGCGTCGAGGACGACTTCAATTCAAGAAGGGGAGCATGATGTGGACATCCCTACTATTGATACAACTGTTGTACCTACAGCAACACACATACAAGGGCCTATCACAAGATCTCGTGCCAAACAACTTAACTATCAGGTACTTTCGTTTCTTGGAACTATTCCTCACATACATGAGAATATGATGCTGCCTATATCAGATGTATTTCTTACTCTTAGGAATGATGGACCAAGCATGGATGAGAGGGACAAGCATTGGAGCATGGCCATGCATGGAGATGGCAGCAAGCATGTGATGATCCAAGAGAAGGCCACGGATGAAGATTTCAGAACTTTGAGGCCTCCATAATGAAGAAAGAAGGCTTGGACGAAATATTCAAGATTAATACTTGACGAATTCGTCCATAGCTTAATATGGTGCTGCGACACCTTTATTTTGGGCCAGGCCCATGTAATTTTCGCAGGATTTTAATTAGCCACTTTTTAGAATCCGTATTTGAGGGGAAAAGGACTTTTAGGGTTGGATTCGGCCACCACTTCCATGGCTGGCCGAAACCCCACCTTTTCGCCCTTAAATACTCCCCATAGCCGACCCCATAGACTCGGATTTTGTTTAGACATTAAGTTAGCCACAGTCGCAACTTCGCCAAGGCTCGAGCGTCGCAGAGGCCTCTTGTACTTCGCACCTATTCAGGATCCCACCTCTTCAATAAAGCTTTCCTCTTAATTCCGCAATATCTTGATTGCAATATTGGTTCTTACTTGTTCTCGATTTCAGGTAGGAATTAAGACCCTCGCTGGTCAGGCTGATCGTGTTCCCGCAGGATCGGTAACCTCCAGAAGATTGGCCTAGCGATTGCATTGGCTTCGTGTCATGCGTAGTCGGATCGTCAAGCCCGAACTCCACCAAATCGACTATCTTCATCTCATCGAAAGATCGGACACCTTTGCCCTATCATAAATGAAACACCTGGGTGGAATGGAAGGAATGGTTTATGTTGAGTGGTTACAGAAGGCCCATTTCTATGGTTTACCTTGTGTATCTCACTTGTGGAAAGTCACCCAGGAACAAAGAGATTTTAGAGGCCAAGTGTTGAGAAGCTTCTAGTGCAGCCACTTGGCAATATGGGCTCTGCCTGGATCACATAGGTTGCTAGAACTTAGCCATTTGGACAGTTGGTGGTAGTGGGATGATAGGTTGGAACGCGTCCATTTGGTCTAAGGGAAGGCTTCTGAAAGGTCCTGTCTTGGTGAAAATCAAGTCTAGTGGGGAAAGTGCACAACCTCTGCAGATGGATGAATCTAAGTACTTAGCCATGTCCCTGGAAAAGGACAACTTGAGCATCAAGACATGGAAGCTATCAAGAATCTCCCCATCTCAATTTCTAAGTAAAAACTTGTGGGTGAACAAGGGTGAAGGACCTCAATGTCTATTGGTGGTTCCTTGGGAAAAGTTTTGACAAAGAAAAACTTAGTGATTTCAACTAATAGGCAAAACTTATTTTGAGCAAAGCAAGCCAAGCTACACTTAGCCAAATTGCATATAGTATCTAGTCCACCTAAATTATACTAAGGTATCACTTGCCAATACTATTCCAATGTATTGACCCACTGTGGCTGTAACTTGTGATGTTGCAGGTTACTCTGATGAGGATTAGGAGTCATGAGTCTACACTCAACATGTTTGCCTGTGGCACATGAAGATGAAGACTTTTATTTATTTACTTATTCAAACTCTTGTACTAGGCCTGTGGCCTTGGAGTTGTAAAGACTATGTTTGTCTCTGGAATGACTGTAATAATGACCTTTGTTTCTGTGTACTTCATCTTAAACTGTGGATGCTAGCAATGATCCAGGGACTAGCATTGCAATCACAGGGATCCTTTTCCTTTATAAAGGAGGGATCTTATAGATGGTATCAGAGCACTGTGTTGCCTGTAAGATTATGACCCTAGGATTGGAAACCACTAAGGAAAAATTTTCAACAACTTCTACACTTGTCTATTCTTCTCATAAACTTTTCTAATCTTCTTTCTCATCTCTAATTGTAGATGAACTCCATCAACGAAGTCGTAAGGAAAGGACCACTCATGACAATGACTTTGGAGTGTGAGACAGAATTCCCCAAGGCTCTCAAGGACCTCATGGTTGCAATGGAAATACAAGGTGCAACTGTGTACAAAGGCTTTCCTGTGATGGATGAAGGAGTTGAGTACTGGTGGGTGCAACTTCACTTGTATAAAAACAAGGAAGACAACCACAAGGACTCAGGAATTGAGTTCACCAATTCAGTGATGCACCCTACATTCTTTGACTCAGCAAGGGATGCAGCTTGGAAGACCATCAAAGAACTTGGTGAAAGAGTCAAGTGCAGAATGTTCAACATCCAAAATAGTCTAAAAGAAGAGAAGAAACATACCCAAGAGTTGGAGGCTACCAACCAAACCCTAAGAGGAGACATTATAGACTTAGTGATGGAGTCATGTGAGCAAGATAGACTGATTGCTTCTAGAAACATTATGTTAGCCAACAGATCCAGTGAGATAGGATTGTAAATGTACTTCGTTAGTTGGACCACCACTTATCACCTTATTTTCCAAATGTGGCTTAAAATAAGTTGAACCTTGGTTGTTGTAATGGATCCATGTATGCCATGACTTGTGTGTGTTGATTTCCAAAGATATGCATGTGATGTTTTTCTTTGTGCTTTATCTTAAATTGTGTTGTTCTAACTTTTCTATCTTATAAATAGATGCCTAATGTTATCATCAGCACTGTTGAGGAGTTCCAGGGAACTCGCTTTGGTCCTCGTATTGTTGAGCTTACTACTTTGCTCAATCTCCCTCTTCCTACCATCATGGTGCTTCCCCTCACCAAGTTTGAGAGGAAAGACCTTTGGGGTTTCAAGGTCAACCAGCCCGGACGCTAGACTGAGCCTACCACGGAGGCTATCATCTTCAAGCTCATGCACGATGACAAGGAGAGAGGCCTTGAGGTAGTCATGCAGGATCTGATAGGACGTCTGCTAGGGAGACACTCTCGACAGGTTAGAGGTACTCACTTTCACGTCTTCGGTAGACGTGATGAGGATGGAGAGTCCATCGACTTCGAGGACACTTCGAGGGAGACAGCAGAGCCGATTCGCCTATACCTCCAGGACTTAGAGGCTCTCATTAGGCACGTGGACTCTGATAGGACCAACGTCATGCTCAACAATGATGAACTCCAGGTGCAGCTTCGCGAGAAGGACAAGCTCTTCGCGGAGCAAGATGAGTTAGTCAAGGAGATGGAGGCAAAGTTCGAGAGCTAGGACAGAAAGTTCAAGAGTCAGGAGAAGCGAGTCCAGGATAGGAACAAGAAGATCCGAGACATGACTGAAGAACTGCAGGCCAAGGACTTCGAGCTCGAGCATCAGCAGACGGTGATTGAGAGGCTTCGTTCCCAGAAGAGGGCTCTCAAAGCCAAAATAGAGACCTTGATCGCCAATGTCGAGGAATACAAGACCGCAATGGAGAATGCAGGTCTTACCTTTGTTGAGGAGGAGGTTGATGCCGAGGAGTAGAGTGGACTACTCATTTATCATTTATTTATCATACTTGTTGTTGGGAACTTGTTATTTTACCATCCAATATGTGGATGGCTTGTTATTTGTGTGTGTTTTACTTTGCGAACTTGTTATCTTGTTGTTGAACCTTTATCATTATGTTGCATGTTTTGTGATTGATTATGTGATGTATTATGCATGAAACATCTATGGGTATCTCATACTTATCTCTATTGAACAAACCACAGATGCCTCCCCGTCGTGCCAATCCCAACCCCAACAACAACAACATCACTCCAGAAATGCAGCAAATGATGACAGCTCAGACTCAGCTGATGCAAATGATGACGGCGTTCATCCAGAACCAAAACAACAACAATAACAACAATAACAATAACAACAACAACCCACCGGGTTTTGACATGCTTACCAGGTTCTTGAGATTGAGGCCAGCAAAGTTCTCAGGAACAACTGATCCCATGGTGGCCAATGATTGGCTACGCTCTGTGAACAATGACTTGGTAACGTAATGTCTTGATGCGTAAAAGGTCAGATTTGCAACACATTTGCTGGAAGGACCAGCCGCCACTTGGTGGGATAACTTCCAGATCACCACTCCCATAGAAGATGTGACATGGGCTATCTTTGAGGATGGCTTTCGTAATGCTCATATCTCATCCGGGGTGATGAGTCTGAAAAAGAAAGAGTTCCATAATATGAAGCAACGCCACCGCAGCGTGGCTGAATATATTGAGGAGTTCAACAATCTGGCGCGTTATGCACCGGATGAAGTTGACACCGATGCTAAGAGGAAAGAAAAGTTCCTCGAAGGGTTAAATGATGAGCTGAACCTGCAGTTGGCTGTGGCATATGTTCCCACATACCAGTCTCTTTGTGATAAGGCTGCTATCTTGGAGAACAAAATGAAGCAAGTTGATAGCAGGAAGAGAAAGCACTCGGACAAGCACAACTCGGGATCATCTCACAAACGTTCCCATTACGATGACAGTGAAAGCTCAGGATCCCACAAGCATGGGAAATTCAACAAGCACCACAACCACAACCGTCATGACAACAAGCATCACCGTAGTCATGACAATGACAAGTACAAGAACCACAAGGGTGGATATAAGAGCCACCACAGTGGTAATGGAAGTGGCAGTGGAAGCCAGCCTGTCAAGAAGGACATTAGTCAGGTTGAATGCTTCAAGTGCAAGAAGATGGGGCATTATGCAAATGAATGCCCAGAAAAGAAATTTGAAGGACCCAACAAGCCCAACCCTTTTCAGAAGGGACAAGTGAACCACATCAATGTGGAGGAAATTTATGAGGAGCCTGATGCTGTTGCTGGTAAGTTCAAACTCAATTCTGTTCCAGCATTTGTTCTCTTTGATACTGGTGCATCTCATTCATTCCTATAAAAGTAAGTTCTCCTGGCGGAGAAATGATAGTGAATTCAGGATGTCATGATCTAGTCATAGAGTTTGGGAAGTATAAGTTTCCCGTCAATTTGATAATCCTAAATTCCCAAGGATTGGATGTCATTTTGGGAATGGACTGGATGACTAAACATAAGGGAGTGATAGATTGTGCCAACCATACTGTCTCACTCACAACTCCGGAAAATAAAAGGATCAGATTCAAGACCAACTTTGAAGCAAGAAGGAGTATGCTAAATTCTCTTAAGGGGGTTAGCATAGACAGTGTGCCTATTGTGAGTGAATATCCGGATGTGTTTTCGGAAGAATTGCCGGGAATGCCACCAGATAGAGATGTGGAGTTTCTTATAGATTTGCTACCAGGATCTGGACCAATAGCAAAGAGACCATACAAGATGTCAGTTGATGAACTGAAAGAACTCAAGAAACAACTTGGAGAGCAGTTGCAGTAAGGATTTATTCAACCAAGTTCTTCATCTTGGGGAGCCCCAGTTTTGTTTGTGGAGAAGAAAGATAGAAGTCAAAGGTTATGCATAGATTACCGTTCACTCAATGAGGTGACTATCAAGAACAAATACCCTTTGCCTAGAATCAATGACTTGTTTGATCAGCTAGAAGGAGCTTGTGTGTTCTCAAAGATTGATCTTCGGTCAGGTTATTTCCAACTCAAGATAAGGGAACAAGACATACCTAAGACAGCTTTCACTACAAGGTATGGATTGTATGAGTATACCGTGATGCCATTTGGTTTGACCAATGCTCCCGCATACTTTATGAATATGATGAACAAGGTGTTCATGGAATTCCTTGATAAGTTTGTTGTTGTATTCATCGATGACATTTTAATCTACTCCAAAAGCAAAGAAGAGCATGAAGGACATTTGCGTTTGATACTTGAGAAGCTTAGAGAGCATAAACTGTATGCCAAATTCAACAAATGTGAATTCTGGCTAAATGAAGTTGGATTTCTTGGACACGTTGTGTCAGGAGATGGTGTAGCAGTTGATCCTACTAAAGTTTCAGCTGTAACTGAATGGGAATCTCCCAAGTCAGTGAAAGAAGTTCGTAGTTTCCTTGGCTTAGCAGGTTACTACAGAAGGTTCATTGAGAATTTCTCCAAGGTTGCTAAGCCTATGACAGAATTGCTAAAGAAAGACAAGAAATTTGCTTGGTCTGAAGGTTGTGAACTCAGCTTTCAGGAGTTGAAGAAGAGACTTGTGACAGCACCAGTATTGTGTTTGCCAGATTTGGAAAACGATTTCCAAGTATATTGTGATGCATCTCATCATGGTTTGGGTGTTGTACTTATGTAAGAAGGAAAAGTTGTGGCTTATGCCTCGAGACAACTCAAAACTCATGAAGTGAACTATCCTACTCATGATTTAGAGTTAGCCTCTGTTGTCCATGCACTCAAAACATGGAGACACTATCTTTTGGGAAAGCGTTGTGAAGTGTTCACAGATCACAAGAGTTTGAAGTATATCTTCACCCAGAAAGAAATTAACATGAGACAAAGAAGATGGCTAGAACTCATCAAAGACTATGACTTAAGTTTGCAATACCATCCCGGTAAAGCAAATGTTGTAGCGGATGCTCTAAGCCGTAAGGGTTTTGTGAATGGCCTTACTAAAGGAGAATTGCCAGATGATTTGTGTGCCCAATTTAGAGATCTCAGATTGGAGATTATGCCTGAAGGACATCTCATGTCTTTGGATGTTCAACCCACTCTGTTGGACAAGATCAAAGAAGCCCAGAAGACTGATAAGGAAATTGAAGAGATTAAGGAAAAGATTGGCAAAGGAAAAGCCAAAGGATTCCATGAAGACGAACATGGTACTTTATGGCATGGGAAACGTATCTGTGTACCACAAGATCCGGAGCTTCGAAAACTGATTTTACAAGAAGCACACAACTCACCGTATTCCATTCATCCGGGTAACACCAAAATGTACATGGACATGAAGGAAAGATTTTGGTGGAATAATCTCAAAAAGGACATCGCCGAACATATTGCTTTGTGTGATGTGTGTAGTAGAGTGAAAGCGGAACATCAGAAACCAGCAGGTTTGCTTCAACCACTACCTATTCCTGATTGGAAGTGGGACAAGATTGGTATGGATTTCATTACCGGATTACCAAGGACCCGGTCAGGATACGATTCTATTTGGGTAGTAGTGGATCGCCTAACTAAAGTGGCCCATTTCATACCCGTGAAGACAACCTATACAAGTGCTAAGTTGGCCAAGATCTACATGAGTAGAATTGTATGCCTACATCGAGTGCCCAAGAGTATTGTGTCTGATAGGGGAACTCAATTCACTTCCCATTTTTGGAGACAACTACATGAGTCATTGGGAACAAGGTTGGAATTCAGCACTGCTTTTCACCCTCAAACTGATGGACAGACAGAAAGAACTAATCAGATTCTTGAAGACATGTTGAGGGCATGTGCCCTAGACTATGGAGCCAGTTGGGATGAAAGTCTGCCTTACGCAGAATTTTCTTATAACAACAGCTATCAAGCCAGCATTGAGATGGCACCATTTGAGTTTCTCTACGGGAGAAAGTGTACCACCCCATTATTATGGAATGGTGTGGGAGAAAGAAGTTTGTTCGGACCAGAACTTATCAAAGAAGCCAAAGAGAAGGTCAAGTTGGTTAAGGACAGATTGAAGATAGCACAGTCCCGACAGAAAAGCTACGCAGATCCAAAGCGTAGAGAGGTCACCTACGAAGTTGGTGATAGAGCTTATCTTAGAGTGTCACCACTTCGTGGAGTGAAGAGGTTTGGAGTCAAAGGAAAGTTGGCCCCAAGATATGTTGGGCCATTCAAGATTCTAAGTCACAAAGGAGAAGTTGCTTATGAAATTGAATTGCCAGAGTCTTTGTCAGCTGTCCATAATGTGTTTCATGTGAGTCAGCTTAAGAAATGTCATCCAGAAATGGAAGAAACTTCTCTGAAGGACACTATACCTTTGGAGGAGGTACAATTGGAAAGTGATCTTACTTATGAGGAGAAGCCTATCAAGATTCTTGAGACTGCAGAAAGAGTCACACGGACTAAGACTATCAAGTTTTGCAAAGTTCAGTGGAACCATCATTCCGAAGAGGAAGCAACATGGGAAAGAGAAGATGATCTTCGAAAAGACCACCCTCACCTATTTGCTAGCCAATCCGAATCTCGAGGGCGAGATTCACCTTAAGGGGGTTAGATTTGTAACATTCCTAAAATCATGTTTCAAACTCATGCATATCATCCATGCATCCATGATCATATGAATCTCATTTCAAACAAATCATTTCAAAACAGAAGCATTTATGCTTATTATTTCATGTAAAGTTTACTCTAGCCTTAATGATATCTTCCAAAGAGAAGAGTACTTGTTTTGATTTAGTAAGGTTTGGAATTCAAACTTAGGCACCAACAAAAGTTTGAACAAAGTTTCAAAACAAAATGAGTAAATAAAACCAATATTATGCCTATTGTATATATATCATAAAGGCTTGGTTTAATTTTTATTTTCATTTGATCAATGTGTTTTGAATAAATAGTAGTGTTTGACACACATTTGAGTGCAAGGGTTGCAGTATAAAAACCTAGAGAAGATTTGAATTCAAACTCATTTGATTTGGATTTGAGAATCATTTCAGAAAATCAAAACAGAAAAAGAAAGGGAGAAAAGAAATGGAAAAGGGCCAGCGCTACCTATCTGGCCCAACTACGAATCCAGCCTAGTTAGCCCACCCGGGTTCCCCCTCTATCTCGCTCACTCGCGGACAAACCCCCCAGGTCACTGACCACGCGACCCCACCTCCTCTCTGTTTAACTCGCTGATGAGTGGACCCTGCGACCACGTCGTCTTCGTTGTCAATCACGCGTGGCCGCGACGCTCGCTCCGCCGTTACCTCGCCGCAATCAGTACGTGCTAAATTGCCATTGATACGCCGCGCGATCCTCGCCCCCGCTCTGGCTATAAGACCCCCTCTGCACCGCGGCCATTTCCCCTCACCTAGCACCACCTCTACGCCCCCAGGCTGCCCGCAATTGCCTTTGCGCCGCCGCAGATAGACACACTCCAGCGACGAATCTCGGTAAGAACAGACCGCCCCTCTGCCTCTAGTTCAAACCACTGTGACCAGCATGACCATGTGCATCCGCTAATGCCCTCCGTTTGCTTTCTCATGAACCAGAGCGACGTCCTCGTTCTCACCCGCGAGCACCTGAGCCGCCGCTCGACTCCGACGTGTGATTCAGGTAAGATAAGACCGCCCCTTGCCTCCCCTTTGGTACTGTCTTGTTTGCTAGGCCCTTGCGCATCTCCTGAACCCTCTGGCTTGTGCTAGGTCGACGCAGAGCCTCGGCAACGACCTCGACAAAAGCAACGACGCGCCCGCTCCGACGAGCTCCGCCGATCGTGTCCGCGGCGCCTTGCTGCGTTGCCGCCAGGTTGAGCATCAACGCATCGTCACGTTTCTGGTAAGCATCTCCGACGACCCCAGAGCCACCTGTAGCGCCGCGCCGCCATAGGCAGAGCTCGCCGCCGCCAGTAGCCACCGCCAGCGCCGCCCAGCTATGGTCGTTTGATCCAAGGCCGTTGGATCTGGATCCAGCGCGCGAGATTAGATCATTTAACGAAGCGGTATAGTTAGATCTGGGCCGTGCGATTAAGTCAGATCCAGCGGCTCAGAAGCGTGATCCAACGCGAAACGGTACGGGCCAATCAGAATAAGACGCGTGGCAGCAGTTTAGGTTTAAAAACAGAATTTGAATCTATTAGATGTTTGAATTTGTTTTGGCTATAACTTTTGATCCCCATGTTAGAATTTGACAAATTTTATATCAATGGAATCAGGAGAGCAAGCCCTTTCTAAATATGCAATGTGTTTAATGTTTTGATTCTGTTAAAATGGTTTTATTTGCAGAAACTTGTGTAGGGCTAATTTGAGTATATGAATTGTTTAAGAAATGATTTAAGGTTTAAATAATTGTTGTTTGGCAAGTTTTGAACTTGTTTATAAACCAGTACTGTATACTTGCTTGGTTGAGTTTTAAAAAAAATCATCACATAGCATATTGCATGCATTCATATATTTTTGTTTGTATATGTTTTGTATGTGATTTGTGGCTATGATTCTTTGTGTAGATTTTGGTGCTAGTGATTGTGATTGTGAGGAGTGTAGCTACTCTCCAAACTACCAAGGCAAGTGGTGCTTCATGAATATTTTTATCCCTATGTTTTTCTACTAAGCATTAGAAATATTTTGTTAGACTTGCATGTTATATTTTGCTTATATGCCATGTTGGGAGATCCTAGTAGTTGTAGAATTGCTAGAAAATTTCAAAGTTAAGATGCTTATCTATGCCATGCTTAGCCTAGCTAGTAGCAACCAAGGGTTGGTGAAATATACATGCTATGATGAAAATATTTCTAAGTCTTTTGGACTTGTGTTTTGCCTAATAAAACAACTAAGTAAATGAAACACCTGGGTGGAATGGAAGGAATGGTTTATGTTGAGTGGTTACACAAGGCCCATTTCTATGGTTTACCTTGTGTATCTCACTTGTGGAAAGCCACCCAGGAACAAAGAGATTTTAGAGGCCAAGTGTTGAGAAGCTTCTAGTGCAGCCACTTGGCAATATGGGCTCTGCCTGGATCACATAGGTTGCTAGAACTTAGCCATTTGGACAGTTGGTGGTGGTGGGATGATAGGTTGGAACGCGTCCATTTGGTCTAAGGGAAGGCTTCTGAAAGGTCCTGTCTTGGTGAAAATCAAGTCTGGTGGGGAAAGTGCACAACCTCTGCAGATGGATGAATCTAAGTACTTAGCCATGTCCCTAGAAAAGGACAACTTGAGCATCAAGACATGGAAGCTATCAAGAATCTCCTCATCTCAATTTCTAAGTAAAAACTTGTGGGTGAACAAGGGTGAAGGACCTCAATGTCTATTGGTGGTTCCTTGGGAAAAGTTTTGACAAAGAAAAACTTAGTGATTTCAACTAATAGGCAAAACTTATTTTGAGCAAAGCAAGCCAAGCTACACTTAGCCAAATTGCATATAGTATCTAGTCCACCTAAATTATACTAAGGTATCACTTGCCAATACTATTCCAATGTATTGACCCACTGTGCCTGTAACTTGTGATGTTGCAGGTTACTCTGATGAGGATTAGGAGTCATGAGTCTACACTCAACATGTTTTCCTGTGGCACATGAAGATGAAGACTTTTATTTATTTACTTATTCAAACTCTTGGAGTTGTAAAACTTTTATTTATTTACTTATTCAACATGTTTGCCTATGGAGTTGTAAAGACTATGTTTGTCTCTAGAATGACTGTAATAATGACCTTTGTTTCTGTGTACTTCATCTTAAACTGTGGATGCTAGCAATGATCTAGGGACTAGCATTGCAATCACAGGGATCCTTTTCCTTTATAAAGGAGGGATCTTACACATTCACCCCTAGCAGCCTTGATGAACTATTTTTGAACCCTCACCGGCAAAGAAAATGAGTAAATGAGCTATTAAGTACTTGATATCATAAAATAAATGAAAGATGCTGATATAGTGCAATAATGATTGAAATTACCTCTATAGCACATAAACCAGGTCCGACCATCTCTGATGGTCTTTATGTTTCGAGTCCATGAAAAGTACTTTCCGATGTCAACTTGAATAATTAGAAGAATAAAGTGGAACCTACGCACGCATAACTCATCAATTATACTTATCATCGAGTAAACGAAATCGAATGTGTAGAAGACAGTAACACTCACTCGAAGTTGTAAGGAAATAGTATTTACGTTTTGGTTTGTTGTTCAAATAAAAACTTTATCAAGTAATCCTCTATGTCCTTGGTGTTATTTTTTACAGTATATTCATGAATGTTATTTGGGTCAATGAACCCGAGGTCATAGACTTGTCCTGTTTTGCATTTGAGAATATTCAATCTGCATAATAGCATACAAAAGAATAGAGTGAGGATAATTAGACATGTAATGAATGGGCTGAGCTAGAGACTTAATTACAAAAATAAATCACTTTCAGACAATAGCAACAGACGATAGATTTGTCGAGGGCGTCTTGATTGAATAACTAAAATAATTCTAAAAAGTCAATGTATATCTCGTCTTTTCCACGGAAGTAATGCTCATCTCTAATTGTCGTTATGAGCATGATCTCCCTTCCTTTGAGGCTTCCATATACCACTATTGCAATTTTCGCATTTGTGTTAGTAGATGTGGGACCTCCTCTGGTCTGATGAGAGGCTTACCATACTCGTATCTATATGCTTATTCAGCCATGGGAAAAGAATGATCATCTCTAGCCGTTAGTGCGCATAGTCGTGCAACCTCCAGATAATAATCATCGGAAAAAACTCTGAGCGGGGGGGGGGGGTTGATTTTTCTGTTCTCCAAGCTGAGGAATTGTTTTATCTTGCACTACTACTTCTCGACCATTGTATATTCTCTTTGTGTGACTCATAATAGAGCGGTCATAGTTTGATGGCATATAATTTGGCCTTGGTCTTCCAAGCATTTCCACAAAGTGTTTCACTATTTTTGGTGCTATAAACTACTTTGGTAAGGCCATTTTGGTGTAAGATATTGTTTCACATATTCATCCCCAATCGCTTTGTTTGCCTCATCAGTCATTTCATAAGGTAACTTGGCAGGAGCCACCTTGGCTTTCTTCCTTGTAAATGCTGAGGATTTCTTCGCGGCTATAGTACAAGCCGCTAGAGCGGCGGTGCTCTTCCGCTTTTGCAACCGGGCGGAGACTGCTAACGCGGTTGAGGCGGTAGAGACTTCTCAGGCGGAGGCGGAGACTACTAACACGGTGGAGGCGACGGAGACTGCTGACGCGGTGGAGCTGGGGGAATCTGCTAACGTGGTGGAGACTATAGACACGGCGGAGGCGGGGGAGTCTACTAACATGGTGGAGTCTGTAGACGCACCGGAGATTGAGCTAGATTGCAACTGTGAGAATTATGTGGCCTTGACGTCCAATTTGGAAGCACGATGTATTCCTTTCGCCATAGAAAAGTGCTTTTCCTGGCTTCTCCCAGTTCATTCAGATCCCCTTCACCTACAGGGAAGTCAAGCTTTAGCTGCTCAAATCCGTTCATAACTTCATCCACCCCGAAAACAGCATAGCCATCTGGAACCGGAGAGTAATGGTAAGTTAGTCTAGGTCCAGAAGGTTAGGCAAAGACGATCTCCACCTTCAAGGATATGTTCACAACTTTCACATGTAGCTCACAAATTGCTGGCTCTGTGATATCATCCACGGGGCAGCGAGGAGCCATCGTCAGTGCATCATCACGAGCCTGGAGCTCTGTGGAATCCATCGTCAGATCATTAGCCGGGTGCTCCATGGAACCCACACTGCTTTTCCGCCGAGATGGGGGGCCGGTAGCATCTTCGTCCTATCGCTGATATGGGCTGGTACCTTGCTGGCTAAGTGCGTTTATTTGCTCCTGCTGCCTCCTTAATGTTTCTTCTATCTGCTGCATTTGGTCTTCCTCCCTTTCCTTCCTACTCCGATGGCTTCTATCAACATATTTATTCCTGTCGGCAGGAAACCCGAGCTTCCACAGAATGGAGCCTTCAGTTCCTTTTGTTCGTCCTTTGTGTTCTTTATTACCAAAAGCGCTTGTCAACTTGTCGTTCTCTCTATCGGGCTGGAACATCCCCTCCTGCACTTCCTCCATTATAGTTTAAAGGCCTTGTAAGGTGTTGCAAGATGTTCTTTGTTAAAAACACACTTCCCTGTTTCTGGGTGCAACTTTCCCCCATGCCCGTAGAACCAAGACTTTGTCCATTCGTCCCACTCTAAAGTTTCTAGAGGGATCCCTTTAGCAATCAGGTCGTTCTCAGCTTTCTCCCACTTAGGACTGGCAGCCTTGTAGCCACCTGTCCCCATAACATGGTGATATTTCTTCAGCATATCATTTCCCTTGTTTATTTCTAACTTTTCCATAGCTTCATCTGATTTATTGTACACCACAAATTCGTACGAGTGATCTCTTAGCTTTTCATTCCCTCTGGTGAACTCCAAAGTCTTTTTATCCAGGACATACTTCTTATACAATCTTTTATTGTGATCTTTGAATTGGTTCGCCATCTTCTTAAGAGCCCACTCCTTGACTTTTGGCTCTATAACATTGATTTCTAGATCCACCTCTGGCGGTAGGGTGATATTTTTCATGAGCGTAGTCCAAAGCATATATTTTCATCTATCATCGACATAACTAACTCTATCCACCTTTGGCTTATTCCATTCTCGAATGGTGATCGGAAGGATGTCCCTAACAACAACTCCGCATTGATTTACAAATGAACTTGCATTATGCTCGGGAGAAATCGGGGCGCCATCTGCTGTGAGTTCTTCGATCATGAACCTAGCATTGGGGGCCAACTTTTTTGCCGGGCCTTATTTGGCTTTAGAAGATTGCTTCGATCCAGAGGGCTAAAATAATAAAGAATCATAAATACATATACAAATCAATTAATGCATCTAGTCAGCAGCGGCTTAATTTATATACCTCACTAGAATTTGTAGTCAAGGTTTCTTCAACAGAGCCATCTCTTCACTCACCGGCGTCGTGTCTTCCCTCACCGGAGTCGTCTCTTTGCTTGAGATCCTCCTCCCTCACCGGAGTCGTTTAGATACTACGAGGTGATATCTTCACCGGCTATCATACCCTGCAATATCTCTTCTTGAACTTCATAGTTTCTGCAAAGTCTTGCTAGTTATTTCAATGCAATAAATAGATAAAAACACTAATTAATTAAGGACACCACGTGAAATGAATTAAGCGCTAATGGTAAACACAACAAAGTGCTATATGGCGTGCATTTTCGTGCCCGTCCATCGTCCTATATGGCGCGCGCGTTGTCTTGCCCTCCCTAACCTCAAACGCCAACGGGATCATGTAACTCCAATGCTCATAAGAAATAATGACCATGTACAAAGTCATTTAAACATATAAAATACTTCATGAAATATTCAAAGTCACATAATTTCAAGACTAATAATAATGCAACATAAGCTTCTTCCTGTCCTGGAGCCAACTGGAAGAAGAGTCGTCGTGATCCTTCGTCTCTGACTCCACATCGTCCTCGCGAGCCACGACCACGGCCACTATACTAATACTAATACTACGACTACCACTACCACTAGCATTACCACTATACTACTACTACTACTAATAATAATCTACCACTACCGGTATACTATTAATACAACCAATTAGTACTACTATAAATACTAGTAATACTAATAATACTACCACTATAATAAGTAACTTACAAGTACAAAGACTACTAAAAAGAAATAATAATAATAATAAAGACTACTAAAAGACATAATTAATAAAGACAAACTAATAAAAAAGACAAAAAAAATCGGGGAGGCAGCGGGCAGAGCGCCCCTGCTATCTGCTTGTCGATGCCGCCCCTTCTCACCGATGCCAAACCTAGTTGTCGGCGCCTCCCCTTCTTGCCAGCTTTTCCCCTGCTATCTGCATTGCTCGTTGGCGCCACCGCTGCTCTCCAGGAAAGGGGATCAATGCGAGGGAGGGAGAGTGGGCACACCTGGGGATGACGACGACGGTGAAGGTTGGTGGTGGTGGCGACGCACCGGGGCTCGCGTAGACGCCGACAGTCGGTGGTGGTGGCAGCGAGTAGGCGTGGAGCGCCTCTACGCGTGCATGGACAGAGAGGAGGAGGGAAGCGGATAGAGGGACGACGGACGGCGCAGACGGGCAGCCTGCCAGCGTCGTGGTCGTCTCTGCTTTGGAGCCTCCTGCTCGATCGAAGTGAGATGGGATTTGGATGGAGAAAGGAAGCACGCGTTATAAGAGGAAGGGGATTTAGTCTCGGGTAGTGGCATGACCCGGGACTAAAGGGCCTTTAGTCCTGGGTCGAGTAATCAACCAAACTAAAGGTAGGCCCTTTAGTCCTGGGTCATGCCACGACCCGTGACTAAAGGTTTTTGGAAGCAGCCCAGAGGGCGGGCACCAACCCCCCCTTTAGTCCCGGTTCCTGGCATGACCTAGGACTAAATGGAATTTCGAAAGATGTTTTTGAATTTTTTGCTACAAACTATGGTTCCCGCCTTATTGCATATGAGAATATTAAATAAAATAAATAAAAGTATATATATCATATCAAAATGTTCACAAAAGAAATATCTATCTAATAAAAGTATATATATATCATATCAAAATGTTCATAAAATAAATATCTATCTAATGTGATGAACTTGTATCCATTTTGCCATTTTGAATTAAAAATACATTACATCATACCTTTTGAATACTTTCGAATCTGATAAAACTTTCAACATAAAAAGTATTTGAATTTGATTGACTAATCCAAAACCATTTTTTGATTTATATAATAGTTAGACTAACTATTAAAACTAGTAATTAGGACTAAATATATTTCGGGGGCCTTTAGTCCCGGTTGGAGCCACTAACCGGGACTAAAGATATTTCCCTCCATTCTCAGAGCCATCAAGCCACGCGCCATGCTTACCCGCCATTTCCCTCTGCTTCCCGCCTTGTTTTCCCTCCCTCTCCCTCTATATCTAGCCTGACCCCCATGATCATCCACACATCCACACCTTCCTCTCTCATAACAAAGGACACCGCATATTGGTCCATTATGACCCTCGAGGAGACCGAGGCGCTGTGCGCCTCCATCTACCCATGTTCGCTGGGCTACTGACTGCCCGCTGACTAGATGCTAAGTGATGGAGGGGTTACTTTCCCTCCTGTGCCTCAAGGTTCTGCATGCCAGGCGGCCATCAGGAACCACTTCTACCTCGATCTCACGGTGTAGTAGCGGATAGATCCTCGTCGGGATCCCGACAACTATGACACCTAGAATGCCTTCTTTGCTAACTGGCGGGAAAGGGAGCGCACCAAGTACGAGGGTGATGTCCCTCCCCTGGTGAACCACAACGAAGCTGGCTGCTGATATGTCGTAAATGTATCTATAATTTTTGATGTTCTATGCTTGTTTAGTATCTACTTTGCTTTGTTTTGTCTACACTTCGAGGTATTTTGATAGGGCAAAGGTGTCCGATCTTTCGATGAGATGATGATAATCGATTTGGTGGAGTTCGGGCTTGACGATCTGACTACACGTGCGAGCACGAGCGCCAATGCAATCGCTAGGCCAATCTCCTGGAGGTTACCGATCCTGCGGGAACACGATCAGCCTGACCAGCGAGGGTCTTAATTCCTACCTGAAATCGAGAACAAGTAAGAACCAATATTGCAATCAAGATATTGCGGATTAAGAGGAAAGCTTTATTGAAGAGGTGGGATCCTGAATAGGTGCAAAGTACAAGAGGCCTCTACGACGCTCGAGCCTTGGCGAAGTTGCGACTATGGCTAACTTAATGTCTAAACAAAATCCGAGTCTAGGGGGTCGGCTATGGGGAGTATTTAAGGGCAAAAAGGTGGGGTTTCGGCCAGCCATGGAAGTGGTGGCCGAATCCAACCCAAAAAGTCCTTTTCCCCTCAAATACGGACTCTAAAAAGTGGCTAATTAAAATCCTGCAAAAATTACATGGGCCTGGCCCAAAATAAAAGGTGTCGCAGCACCATATTAAGCTATGGACGAATTCGTAAAGTATTGATCTTGAATATTTCGTCCAAGCCTTCTTTCTTCATTATGGTGGCCTCAAAGTTCTGAAATCTTCATCCGTGGCCTTCTCTTGGATCATCACATGCTTGCTGCCATCTCCATGCATGGCCATGCTCCAATGCTTGTCCCTCTCATCCATGCTTGGTCCATCATTCCTAATAGTAAGAAATACATCTGACTTAGGAAGCATCATATTCTCATGTATGTGAGGAATAGTTCCAAGAAACGAAAGTACCTGATAGTTAAGTTGTTTGGCACGAGATCTTGTGATGGGTCCTTGTAGTGTGTTGCTGTAGGTACAACGGTTGTATCAATAGAAGGGATGTACACATCATGCTCCCCTTCTTGAATTGAAGTCGTCCTCGACGCAATCTCATCTTCCTCACCAAAGTAAGGCTTCAAATCTGCAATGTTAAACGTAGGACTAACCGTACCAAAGTCTGCAGGCAACTCAAGTTTATTTGCATTATCATTTATTTTCTCTAACACCTTAAAGGGACGAGCAGCACGTGGCATTAACTTAGACTTGCGTAAATCAGGAAAACGATCTTTACGCAAATGTAACCAAACAAGATCGCCAACATCAAACACAACATTCTTTCTCCCTTTATCCCCAGCAAGTTTATACTTAGCATTCATGTGTTCAATGTTATCTTTAGTAGTCTTATGCAAGTTTAATATCATTTCAGCGTGTTGTGTAGCATCCAAATTATGTTCACCGAAGAAGGTAAGGGTAATAAATCAATAGGTGCACGAGGAACAAAACCATACACAATCTCGAATGGGCACATCTTTGTGGTAGAATGCAGCGAAAGATTATAAGCAAATTCTATATGAGGTAAACACTCTTCCCACAATTTTAAGTTCTTCTTTAAAATAGTCCGCAACATAGTAGACAAAGTTCTATTTACTACTTCAGTTTGACCATCAGTTTGGGGATGACATGTTGTACTAAAGAGCAATTTAGTCCCCAACTTAGCCCATAAACATATCCAAAAGTGGCTAAGAAATTTAGTATCACGATCAGAGACAATAGTATTTGGCACACCATGCAAACGAACAATTTCACGAAAGAACAAATCAGCAATATGCGCAGCATCATCCGTTTGATGACAAGGAATAAAGTGTGCCATCTTAGACAAAGTGTCCCATCAATCCTCCTCCATGCGCCTCCTGTAACAACAAAAGACGAACAGAACTATCTGGAATGCATAGTTTGTTAGCACGGAACACAAATCCATCATTGAAGACGAACTTGTTTCAAGTTCTACCATCTCTACAATTCTGCAACACATCTTTAAATTCAGCATCATGCACATATTGTTCCTTAATAGTTTCTAATCCAAATATTTTGAAGTCAAGTTGAGATAACAAAGTATAATCTAGCGACAAAGCATCAGCAATAATATTATCTTTACCGTTTTTGTGTTTGATAACATAAGGAAAAGACTCAATAAATTCAACCCACTTTGCATGACGATGATTCAACTTAGCTTGACTACGAATATGCTTCAAAGATTCATGATCAGAATGAATAACAAATTCCTTAGGCCATAGATAATGTTGCCAAGTTTCTAATGTCCGAACCAACGCATATAATTCTTTATCATAAGTAGAATAGTTCAGACTAGCCCCACTCAATTTCTCACTAAAATATGCAACAGGTTTTCCCTCTTGTAATAACACCCCTCCCAAACCAATTCCACTAGCATCACATTCAAGCTCAAAAGTCTTAGTAAAATCAGGAAGTTGGAGTAAGGGAGCATGTGTTAGCTTATCTTTCAATATGACGAAGGCCTGTTGTTGTGCATCGCCCCAAACAAAGGGCACATCCTTCTTGGTAAGCTCATTTAGCGGCGCGGCAATTGATCCAAAGTCTTTGACAAAGCGCCTATAAAAACCAGCGAGGCCAAGAAAACTCCTCACTTGTGTGATCGTCTTGGGCTGCGGCCAATTCTCAATAGCTTCAATCTTGGCTGGATCCACTTCAATACCCTGTGATGTAACAACATAGCCAAGAAACGCAACTTGATTGGTGCAAAAGGTGCACTTCTCAAGGTTACCAAACAAACGTGCATCACGTAAAGCATTGAAAACAGCACGTAAATGGTCCAAATGATCCTCTAAAGATTTGCTATAAATCAGAATATTCCTTCAAAAGGTTAGCAATAGCGGGTGGCAAAGAAGGAGGCATATCCTCAAATGAAAACAAAACCTCTTTTCAGACAATTGCATAACATTGAGTATTGTTTACATCTAGTTCAGCAATATCAATTTTATTTGCAAGCATACATGGACTCTTCAAACGAATTTCAGTAGCATGTGTAGAATCAGATTTAGTGTTCTTTGGTGGTATAAAATCTGCAGCAACAGATTCTCACTTTTATTTTTCTCCTCAGTTTTAGCTCTACTAACTCTAGCAAGATCATCTTTTAAAATCTGTTCGGGAGTCATAGGTTTTAGACCAATTTTCTTTCCATCATGCATAAGAGAATAGTGATTAGTTTTGCCATTATGAACAGATTTTCTATCAAATTGCCATGGTCTACCAAGTAACAAAGAACAAGCTTGCATAGGTACAACATCACAATCAACAAAATCAGAATATGTACCAATAGTAAAATGCACGCGTATCGTTCTTGTTACCTTGATCTTGCGAGAACTCTCAAACCATTGGATGTAATATGAATGTGGGCGTTGTCTTGTTGGAAGCGCAAGCTTCTCTACCATGTCAACACTGACCAGATTATTACAACTCCCTCCATCAATGATGATCCGTATAGCTCTGTCCTTGACAACACCACGTGTTTGGAACAGGTTGTGGCGTTGATCTTGCTCAGATTTGCTCAATTGCACACTCAACACACCTTGTGTAATTAAGCTCTTGTATTGATCAGCAGCTTCAGCTCCCATTACCTCTGTCTCTTCATCAGCATCAGAATTGTCTCCATCTCGAGCAGAAATAAGGGCTAGTGTATCTTCATCGAAGTTACTCGCTGAATCGTATTGACCATCTTCTCGCACCATCATCACACGTTGTGTTGTGCACTGTCTCTCAATATGACCAAAACCCCAGCACTTGCGGCATTGTATATCCTTTGTCTTACCCGTGGAAGCCATAGAAGATGCACTACGAGCAGGAGCATTGGATGATGGGGGAGAAGCAGCTGGAAATCTTGTGGTGGCCTTGGATGTGGTAGTAGCTGGTGGCGAATCACGAGGAGGCACTGATTGTCGGGATGTCCAAGTGGATGTGCGACCTGCAGAATTATTAGTCCTCCTCCATGGTGTTTGGCAATCCTGCACTTCACGTTCAGCTTTGCAAGCAAGATGAAACAAACGAGTGATAGAATTATATTCCTTATAATCTAATATGTGCTGAATGTCGTTGTTTAATCCACCAAAAGCGCGTGCAAGCATTTGTTCATTAGATTCAACAAGACTACACGAACCATCCCGTTTGCAATTCGATAATACTCTTCTCTGAATTTTTCCCTTGCTCTAAACGTGTCGATTCTTTAGTAAATCACGTTGATAAGTGGGAGGTACAAAGCGAACACGCATAGCAGTTTTTAAAGCAGTCCAAGTACTAGGAATAGTAGTAGGATTTAGCGACAATACTCCGGACCACCAAAGGGAAGCAAATTTAGTAAATTCACATGTAGCGGCAACACGCATATTCTCGGATATTTTAAGCATGCAAAACGTTGTTCTACTTCCATCTCCCTGTAAGATATGCATCAGATTATATTTTCCTCAAAAGATGGAATATTTAAGCTTTGCAACATGATCATCATCATGTACCGTGGTCGGCGTTGTGGTAGTAATGTCGGGGCGACAGCGTACCATGTGAGGTTGCTCAACCTCCTCGTCAAACAAATCGTCGTCAAATTAAATAGTAGTAGTACCGTAATCAATCCCCAATAGCAGCAGCCATGCCGTGGAAGTCTGCGTCATCAAGGTCGTCATCATAGCGGTGCCGCGGCATTGGCGGGCCAGCCGTGATCCGACGTGATCGGAATGCGCCGTAATATGAAGTGGGCGTAGCGGGCAATCTGTTCAAAAGCTCCTTGAACCAAACGTCAAGCTTGGTGTTGAAGGATTTCTCGAGTCCATCAATCTTGTCCACGGCGTTGGTGAGCTTGGTGTCAAACTCCCCTAGGCGCGTATCCACGTCTTCAGCGCGACTGACCAAGAGCGCGGAGAAGTGGGCATGTAGTTCTTTGTTCGTCATTGTGGCAGGGTTCCGCGAAGTATCTGTCATGGTTAGTCCTTAAAAATCATAGGTATATACTACGGAAATATGGTGGAAGGCAGCGTAATCCTTCAAGCAATATACGAAGCTCTTACAAGTTCTTACCAAACAGCAGGAAAAGGCGATGTGCAACCGCGAGGATCAGTGGGTTCAGAGATTGAACCAAGCGATTACCAGGAGTCGGAACACCGCACGTGGAGAGTATCTGTAGAGCTCTGGGAAGGCTTAGCAAAGGGGGTTAGCAATTATCAAAACAGCAATGCAAAAGTTGAAAGAATGCTCAACGACGGTACTGTGCTGGTCCTAGGCTAGACCGTACTAGAGACGTGAGCCTAGATCACCAACGATGTCATGACGCGACACAACAAGCAATGTATGATGATATGGCACCCTGAAAAGCGAACCGAGAGGCAGAAAATCACTATGATGGCGAGTGTCTAGAACTGATCTACGGGGTCTAAAAATAGGTTAGCCCCAAAAAAAAATTCGAAATTTTTTATTTTGCTACGGAAAGCACGCCGGCACCAAAAAAAATATCGCTATAACGGCCGATGGAGAAAAGCGATCCCCAGGGTCGAAAACTAGTATAGCCAGAAAAAATTTCGGAGGCGGTTCCAGACTTTTTTTTTGCTCTCCTTCTGGACTTACGACCGGACTCTTAGCTCGACACGGACTTTAGCTTAACACGAGAACAATAAAGAAGGAAAGTAAAAAGAAATAACTAGGAAGCAATAACTCTACTCGGACTCGTACCACGGCAGGAAACTGATCGGATCTGTGTCGCGGTAGGAAGGCGGTGGCGGAGTATTTAGGGTTTATGGTGGCAGGGTATATGGCGGCGGAATATGGTGGCGGAATATGGTGGTGGTGATCGGCGAGTGTGGCGGTGACCACTATGATCAGAACTCGAAACTCTAAGGGACGAGACACTAAGACCAGCAACTCGACGAAACGATGTAGACACAAATTCAACAATGCAAAAACTGAAAAGATAATGCGAGGCGTAGATTGGTTATGGGATGGATCTAAACTCTAACTATGTTTTTGGCTTTTTCGTGGGTTATAGGTAAAAACAGATCTAATCTACGAAAATAGTAAAATCTCACCGAGCAACCTGAAATCTGATACCACTTGATAGGCCAAAGGTGTCCGATCTTTCGATGAGATGATGATAATCGATTTGGTGGAGTTCGGGCTTGACGATCCGACTACACGTGCGAGCACGAGCGCCAATGCAATCGCTAGGCCAATCTCCTGGAGGTTACCGATCCTGCAGAACACGATCGACGACCAGCGAGGGTCTTAATTCCTACCTGAAATCGAGAACAAGTAAGAACCAATATTGCAATCAAGATATTGCGGATTAAGAGGAAATCTTTATTGAAGAGGTGGGATCCTGAATAGGTGCGAAGTACAAGAGGCCTCTGCGACGCTCGAGCCTTGGCGAAGTTGCGACTATGGCTAACTTAATGTCTAAACAAAATCCGAGTCTAGGGGGTCGGCTATGGGGAGTATTTAAGGGCGAAAAGGTGGGGTTTCGGCCAGCCATGGAAGTGGTGGCCAAATCCAACCCTAAAAGTCCTTTTCCCCTCAAATACAGACTCTAAAAGTGGCTAATTAAAATCCTGCGAAAATTACATGGGCCTGGCTCAAAATAAAAGGTGTCGCAGCACCATATTAAGCTATGGACGAATTCGTAAAGTATTGATCTTGAATATTTTGTCCAAGCCTTCTTTCTTCATTATGGTGGCCTCAAAGTTCTGAAATCTTCATCCGTGGCCTTCTCTTGGATCATCACATGCTTGCTGCCATCTCCATGCATGGCCATGCTCCAATGCTTGTCCCTCTCATCCATGCTTGGTCCATCATTCCTAAGAGTAAGAAATACATCTGATTTAGGCAGCATCATATTCTCATGTATGTGAGGAATAGTTCCAAGAAATGAAATTACCTCATAGTTAAGTTGTTTGGCACGAGATCTTGTGATGGGTCCTTGTATGTGTGTTGCTGTAGGTACAACGGTTGTATCAATAGAAGGGATGTCCACATCATATTTTTATACACTTTCTAGAACTAACCTATTAACAAGATGCCATAGTGCCAATTTTCTGTTTTCTGCTGTTTTTTTGGTTTCAGAAAGCTAAAAAATGAATATTCTCGGAATTGGACGGGACAAAAGCCCAAGTTCATATTTTTCCCTGAACAATACGGAAAATCAAAGACGAGACGGAGGAGGACACCTGGGTGGCCAAACCCTAGGTGGGTGCGGGCCCACCCTAGCCGCGCCCACAGGGGGTGTGGGCCCCCGGCCCTCCACCTACCTTGCCTCCTTCGCCTATAAGATGCCCCTGACTCAGAAACCCTAGAGGATCGAACATAAATCCACGAAAAGTTCCACAACACCGCCGCCACCGAAGGGGGTATTCGGGGACAGAAAGTCGCTGTTCCAGCACCCTTTCGGGACAGAGAAGTGCCCCCGGAGCCATCTCCTTCGATCTCCACCACCATCTCCATCGATCTCCATCGCCATCTTCATCACCGTTGCTGATTCCCATGATGAGGAGGGAGTAGTTCTTCCTCGGGGCTAAGGGCTCTACCGGTAGCTATGTGTTCATCTCTCTCTCTATGCATGATCTTGTTGTAGTCATGAGCTTTGTAATCTAGTAGATCTACCTTGCTACTCAAGTGCTTCAATAGATCTCTGATATCCCCATGTGTGTGAAAGTGACAGCGTGCACGCCATGGTGGCACTTAGGCTAGAGTCTACATAAATACTCATCGTGATTTTAATAGATCTATGCTTTTCCCCATGTGTGTGAAAGTGACAACGTGCATACCATGGTGGCAGTTAGGCTAGATTACACACATATATATATCATGAGTTATATTTGGAGTTAGATGTCTTTATGAAATTGTGGTGTTTGTTGGAACCATCTAGCGCTCAAGGTGACAGTGTGGGGTTATCTAGATTGGGAAAGGCGGACTTTGAGGAGTGCTGTTATAGCCCTACCATGGATTAGAGTATCCAACCGGAGAGTAGTTAAGAGTAGTATCATGAATAGAATATATTTATATGAGAGAGTGTTCACTAGTGAAAGTATGATCCCTAGGCCTTGTTTCTACGCATTGAAACACCATTTGCATCTAGATCTGTTGCATGTTTGCTTGCTTCCATCTTTATTTCAGTTTGCCTTTAGTCTCTCCCACATCAACAACAAGTCAGAAGCTCTTTTCTGGCACCGTTACCACTTGTATTTCACTATCTCTTTGCTGAACTAGTGCACCTATACACCTAACAAGTGTATTGGGGACACATGAGACTTCTTGTATCTTGATTGCAGGGTTGCTTGAGAGGATACCTTTGACCACTTCCTCACTGAGTTCGATAAACCTTGGGTAATCCATTTAAGGGAAACTTGCTGCTGTTCTACAAACCTCTACACTTGCAGGCCCAACAACTGTCTACAAGAGTAGAAGTGCGTAGACATCAGCTGCCGCCTGTGGTGGGCGAATTAGACTATCGCCAGCTTGATGCGCTACATCGCTGAGAGAGATCATCCTCTCCTACGATACCTACACCCATCATAGAGCCGCAAGAAGGGTGGTAGTGGTGAAGACTGTGGGCGTAGAGGCATCGTCATCTGGGAGCCCCTCCCCCACGCGTCGTGAATCCGAGGCCGGAGTGGAAGGTGCCCCCGGAATATGACATGGCTAGGCTGAGGATCCAGTCACATGCGCCTAGCGACAACGACGATGACAATGACGAAGACGAAGATGACCCTGAAACTATGTACTATAGGGATATACATGATAATAACTAATTTTTTTATTATTAATAAATGTCTTGAGTGTAGTCCCGGTTTGTGGCTGGACCGAGATTAAGGGAGGGGCCTTTAGTCCCCTACTATGAAGATGTTGTCGTATTCTTGTGAGTTTGCTCAAGTGCTTATTTTTTAATATTAATAAATGTCTTAGCATTTTGAATCATTGGCCATTGTACCTATAGTGGCGCCCTAGCATTTTAATCATCGGTCATTGCAACAAAAATAAGAACCAAAACTATGAATATCAAGTACTATATGGCCTCATACTTATGTCAGACACAAGAATCATAGTGACGGAGTAAGCAAGCCAAGCAGGATGCCCAATATATGTCCTTGTGCATATCACAAGGCTCGCTCACACCAACCCCAGGATCACATCCGAAATTAAGGCACACATGTATAGTGGCGCCCTAGCATTTTAATCATCCTCCATTGCAACAAAAATAAGAACCAAAACTATGAAGATCAAGTACTATAGGGCCTCATACTTATGTTGGACACAAAAATCACAGGGACGGAGTGAGCGAGTCAAGTAGAATACCCAATATATGTCCTTGTTTATATCACAAGGCTCGCCCACTGATATGGACATCCCTTCTATTGATACAACTGTTGTACCTACAACTACACACATACAAGGACCCATCACAAGATCTCGTGCCAAACAACTTAACTATCAGGTACTTCCGTTTCTTGGAACTATTCCTCACATACATGAGAATATGATGCTGCCTAAATCGGATGTATTTCTTACTCTTAGGAATGATGGACCAAGCATGGATGAGAGGGACAAGCATTGGAGCATGGCCATGCATGGAGATGACAGCAAGCATGTGATGATCCAAGAGAAGGCCACGGATGGAGATTTCAGAACTTTGAGGCCACCATAATGAAGAAAGAAGGCTTGGACGAAATATTCAAGATTAATACTTCACGAATTCGTCCATAGCTTAATATGGTGCTGCGACACCTTTATTTTGGGCCAGGCCCATGTAATTTTCGCAGGATTTTAATTAGCCACTTTTTAGAGTCCGTATTTGAGGGGAAAAGGACTTCTAGGGTTGGATTCGGCCACCACTTCCATGGCTGGCCGAAACCCCACCTTTTCCTCCTTAAATACTCCCCATAGCCGTCCCCCTAGACTCAGATTTTGTTTAGACATTAAGTTAGCCATCATAGCAACTTCGCCAAGGCTCGGCGTCATGAGAGGCCTCTTGTACTGCACCTATCTGAGGATCCCATATTTTCAATAAAGCTTTCCTCTTAATCCGCAATATCTTGATTGCAATATTGGTTCTTACTTGTTCTCGATTTCAGGTAGGAATTAAGACCCTCGCTGGTCAGGCTGATCGTATTCCCGCAGGATCGGTAACCTCCAGGAGATTGGCCTAGCGATTGCATTGGCGCTCGTGCTCGCACGTGTAGTCGGATCGTCAAGCCCGAACCCCACCAAATCGATTATCTCCATCTCATCGAAAGATCGGACACCTTTGCCCTATCAAGTGGTATCAGATTTCAGGTTGCTCGGTGATATTTTACTGTTTTCGTAGATTAGATCTGTTTTTACCTATAACCCACGAAAAAGCAAAAACACAGTTAGAGTTTAGATCCATCCCATAACCAATCTACACCTCGCATTATCTTTTCAGTTTTTGCATTGTTCAATTTGTGTCTACATCGTCGCGTCGACTTGCTGGTCTTAGTATCTCGTCCCTTAGAGTTTCGAGTTCTGATCATAGTAGTCACCGCCACACTCGCCGATCACCGCCACCATATTCCGCCGCCATACACCCAGCCACCATAAACCCTAATACTCCGCCACCGCCTTCCTACCGACACAGAATCCGATCAGTTTTCCTGCCGCAGCACGAGTCCGAGTTGAGTTATTATTTCCTAGTTATTTCTTTTTACTTTCCTTCTTTTTTGTTTCCGTGTTAAGCTACAGTCCGTGTCGAGCTCCGAGTTCGGTCGTAAGTCCAGAAGGAGAGCAAAAAAAGTCTGGAACCGCCTCCGAAAAAAATTTCTGGCTATACTAGTTTTCGGCTCTCGGGATCACTTTTCTCCATCGGCCGTTATAGCGATATTTTTTTGGCGCCTGCGCGCTTTCCGGAGCAAAATAAAAATTTCGAATTTTTTTTTGGGGCTAACCTATTTTTAGACCCCGTAGATCAGTTCTAGACACTCGCCATCATAGTGATTTTCCGCATCTCGGTTCGCTTTTCAGGGTGCCATATCATCATACATTGCTTGTTGTGTCGTGTCGTGACATCATTGGTGATCTAGGCTCGCGTCTCTAGTACGGTCTAGCCTAGGACCAGCACAGTACCGTCATTGAGCATTCTTTCAACTTTTGCATTGCTATTTTGATAATTGCTAACCCCCTTTGCTAAGCCTTCCCAGAGCTCCACAGATATTCTCCACGTGCGGTGTCTCGACTCCTGGTAATCGCTTGGTTCAATCTCTAGACCCACTGATCCTCGCGGTTGCACATCGCCTTTTCCTGTTGTTTGGTAAGAACTTGTAAGAGCTTCGTATATTGCTTGACGGATTACGCGTGCCTTCCACCATATTTCCGTAGTATATACCTGTGCTTTTTAAAGGACTAACCATGACAGATACTTCGCGAAACCTGCCACAATGACGAATGAAGAACTACATGCCCACTTCTCCGAGCTCTTGGTCAGTCGCGCTGAAGACGTGGATACACGCCTAGGGGAGTTTGACACCAAGCTCACCAACGCCATGGATAAGATCGATGGACTCGAGAAATCCTTCAACGCCAAGCTTGACGCTCGGTTCAAGGAGATTTTGAACAGATTGCCTGCACCCGCACCCGCACCTAGCGCACGGCGCATTCCGATCACGGGTCGGACTGCTGGTTCATTGCGCCGCACCCAATGGCTACCGCTGCAGCTAACGCACCTCAGACTTCCTCCGCGGCTGCTGCAGCGACATTGGGGACAGACAACGGGTACTACTACGACCCCGACGACGATGATCTGTTCGACAAGGAGGTTGAACAACCTCCACAGGTACCTGCTGGCCGTCCCCGATATTACTACCGCAACGCTCGACCACCGGTACGTGATGATGATCATGTTGCAAAGCTTAAATTAAATATTCCATCTTTTGAGGGTAAATATAATCCTGATGCATATCTTACCTGGGAGATGGAAGTAGAACAACGTTTTGCATGTTTAAAATATCCTGAGAATATGCGTGTTAGTGCTGCTACATGTGAATTTACTAAATTTGCTTCTCTTTGGTGGTCTGAGTATTGTCGTTTAAATCATACTACTATTCCTAGTACTTGGACTGCTTTAAAAACTGCTATGCGTGTTCGTTTTGTACCTCCCACTTATCAACGTGATTTACTAAAGAATCTGACACGTTTAGAGCAAGGGAAAAATTCTGTAGAAGAGTATTATCAAGAATTGCAAACAGGGATGGTTCGATGTGGTCTTGTTGAATCTAATGAACAAATTCTTGCACGTTTCTTTGGTGGATTAAACAAGGACATTCAGCACATATTAGATTATAAGGAATATAATTCTATCACTCGTTTGTTTCATCTTGCTTGCAAAGCTGAATATGAAGTGCAGGATCGCCAACCACCATGGAGGAGGACTAATAATTCTGCAGGTCGCATATCCACTTGGACATCCCGACAATCAATGCCTCCTTCTCGTGATTCGCTACCAGCTACTACCACATCCAAGGCCACCACAAGATTTCCAGTTGCTCCTCCTACGTCATCCAATGCTCCTGCTCGTAGTGCATCTTCTATGGCTTTCACGGTTAAGACAAAGGATATACAATGCCGCAAGTGCTGGGGTTTTGGTCATATTGAGAGACAGTGCACAACACAACGTGTGATGATGGTGCGGGAGGATGGTCAATACGATTCAACGAGTGACTTTGATGAAGATACATTAGCCCTTATTTCTGCTCGAGATGGAGACAATTCTGATGCTGATGAAGAGATAGAGGTAATGGGAGCTGAAGCTGCTGATCAATACAAGAGTTTAATTACACAACGTGTGTTGAGTGTGCAATTGAGCAAATCTGACCAAGATCAACGCCACAACCTGTTCCAAACATGTGGTGTTGTCAAGGAAAGAGCTATACGGATTATCATTGATGGAGGGAGTTGTAATAATCTGGCTAGTGTTGACATGGTAGAGAAGCTTGCACTTCCAACATGACAACGCACACATTCATATTACATCCAATGGTTTGAGAGTTCCGGCAAGATCAAGGTAACAAGAACGGTACGTGTGCATTTTATTATTGGTACATATTCTGATTTTGTTGATTGTGATGTTGTACCTATGCAAGCTTGTTCTTTGTTACTTGGTAGACCATGGAAATTTGATAGAGAATATGTTCATAATGGCAAAACTAATCACTATTCTCTTGTGCATGATGGAAAGAAAATTGGTTTAAAACCTATGACTCCCGAAAAGATTTTAAAAGATGATCTTGCTAGAGCTAGTAGAGCTAAAACTGAGGAGAAACATAAAAGTGAGAATCAGATTGTTGCTGCAGATTTTGTACCACCAAAGAACACTAAATCTGATTCTACCCATGCTACTGAAATTCGTTTGAAGAGTCCATGTATGCTTGCAAATAAAATTGATATTGCTGAACTAGATGTAAACACTACTCAATGTTATGCAATTATTTGCAAAGAGGTTTTGTTTTCATTTGAGGATATGCCTCCTTCTTTGCCACCCGCTATTGCTAACCTTTTGCAGGAATATGAGGACGTCTTTCCCGCTGAGATGCCACCAGGACTACCTCCTATTAGAGGAATTGAGAACCAAATTGATCTAATTCCTGGTGCTATGTTGCCCAACCGCGCGCCATATAGAACTAATCCAGAGGAGACAAAGGATATACAACGCCAAATTCAGGAACTACTCGACCGAGATCATATTCGTGAGTCCCTTAGCCCCTGTGCTGTTCCTATTATTTTGGTACCTAAGAAAGATGGTTCTTCGCGCATGTGTACTGATTGTAGAGCTATCAATAATATTACTATTCGATATCGTCATCCTATTCCATGTTTAGATGACATGCTTGATGAATTGAGTGGCTCTACCATGTTTTCTAAAGTTGATTTGCGTAGTGGTTACCACCAGATTCGTATGAAATTAGGCGATGAATGGAAAACAGCATTTAAAACTAAGTTCGGTTTATATGAGTGGTTAGTAATGTCGTTTGGTTTAACTAATGCACCTAGCACTTTCATGAGATTAATGAACGAAGTTTTACGTGCTTTCATTGGACGATTTGTGGTAGTCTACTTTGATGATATTCTGATTTATAGCAAATCTTTAGAGGATCATTTGGACCATTTACGTGCTGTTTTCAATGCTTTACTTGATGCACGTTTGTTTGGTAACCTTGAGCAGTGCACCTTTTGCACCAATCGAGTTGCGTTTCTTGGCTATGTTGTTACATCACAGGGTATTGAAGTGGATCCAGCCAAGATTGAAGCTATTGAGAATTGGCCGCAGCCCAAGACGGTCACACAAGTGAGGAGTTTTCTTGGCCTCGCTGGTTTTTATAGGCGCTTTGTCAAAGACTTTGGATCAATTGCCGCGCCGCTGAATGAGCTTACCAAGAAGGATGTGCCCTTTGTTTGGGGCGATGCACAACAACAGGCCTTCGTCATATTGAAAGATAAGCTAACACATGCTCCCTTACTCCAACTTCCTGATTTTACTAAGACTTTTGAGCTTGAATGTGATGCTAGTGGAATTGGTTTAGGAGGGGTGTTATTACAAGAGGGAAAACCTGTTGCATATTTTAGTGAGAAATTGAGTGGGGCTAGTCTGAACTATTCTACTTATGATAAAGAATTATATGCGTTGGTTCGGACATTAGAAACTTGTCAACATTATCTATGGCCTAAAGAATTTGTTATTCATTCTGATCATGAATCTTTGAAGCATATTCGTAGTCAAGCTAAGTTGAATCATCGTCATGCAAAGTGGGTTGAATTTATTGAGTCTTTTCCTTATGTTATCAAACACAAAAAGGGTAAAGTTAATATTATTGCTGATGCTTTGTCACGCCGTTATGCTTTGTTATCTCAACTTGACTTCAGAATATTTGGATTGGAAACTATTAAAGAACAATATGTGCATGATGCTGAATTTAAAGATGTGTTGCATAATTGTAGAGATGGTAGAACTTGGAACAAGTTCGTCTTCAATGATGGATTTGTGTTCCGTGCTAACAAACTATGCATTCGGATAGTTACATTCGTCTTTTGTTTATTAGGAGGCGCATGGAGGAGGATTGATGGGACACTTTGGTGTCAAGAAGACGGAGGATGTTCTTGCTGCACACTTCTTTTGGCCACGTGTCGTCGAGATGTTGAGAGATTTGTGGCCTGCACTACTTGTCAAAAAGCTAAGTCTCGCCTTAATCCACATGGTTTATATATGCCTCTTCCTGTTCCTAGTGTTCCTTGGGAGGATATTTCTATGGACTTTGTTTTGGGATTGCCACGAACACAGAAGGGGAGGGATAGTATTTTTGTTGTTGTGGATCGGTTTTCTAAGATGGCACACTTTATTCCTTGTCATAAAGCGGATGATGCTAGCATATTGCTGATTTGTTCTTTCGTGAAATTGTTCGTTTGCATGGTGTGCCAAATACTATTGTTTCTGATCGTGATACTAAATTTCTTAGCCACTTTTGGAGATGTTTATGGGCTAAGTTGGGGACTAAATTGATGTTTAGTACTACATGTCATCCCCAAACTGATGGACAAACCGAAGTAGTAAATAGAACTTTGTCTACTATGTTGCGGGCTGTTTTAAAGAAGAACTTAAAATTGTGGGAAGAGTGTTTACCTCATATAGAATTTGCTTATAATCGTTCGCTGCATTCTACCACAAAGATGTGCCCGTTTGAGATCGTGTATGGTTTTGTTCCTCGTGCACCTATTGATTTATTGCCTTTACCTACTTCGGTGCAAAATAATTTGGATGCTACACAACGCGCTGAAATGATATTAAACTTTCATAAGACTACTAAAGATAACATTGAACACATGAATGCTAAGTATAAACTTGCTGGGATAAAGGGAGAAAGCATGTTGTGTTTGATGTTGGAGATCTTGTTTGGTTACATTTGCGTAAGGATCGCTTTCCTGATTTACGCAAGTCTAAGTTAATGTCGCGTGCTGCTGGTCCCTTTAAGGTGTTAGAGAAAATAAATGATAATGCATATAAACTTGAGTTGCCTGTAGACTTTGGTACGGTTAGTCCTACGTTTAACATTGCAGATTTGAAGCCTTACTTTGGTGAGGAAGATGAGATTGCGTCGAGGACGACTTCAATTCAAGAAGGGGAGCATGATGTGGACATCCATTCTATTGATACAACCGTTGTACCTACAGCTACACACATACAAGGACCCATCACAAGATCTCGTGCCAAACAACTTAACTATCAGGTACTTTCGTTTCTTGGAACTATTCCTCACATACATGAGAATATGATGCTGCCTAAATCGGATGTATTTCTTACTCTTAGGAATGATGGACCAAGCATGGATGAGAGGGACAAGCATTGGAGCATGGCCATGCATGGAGATGGCAGCAAGCATGTGATGATCCAAGAGAAGGCCACGGATGGAGATTTCAGAACTTTGAGGCCACCATAATGCAGAAAGAAGGCTTGGACGAAATATTCAAGATTAATACTTCACGAATTTGTCCATAGCTTAATATGGTGTTGCGACACCTTTATTTTGGGCCAGGCCCATGTAATTTTTGCAGGATTTTAAATAGCCACTTTTTAGAGTCTGTATTTGAGGGGAAAAGGACTTCTAGGGTTGGATTCGGCCACCACTTCCATGGCTGGCCGAAACCCCATCTTTTCCTCCTTAAATACTCCCCATAGCCGTCCCCCTAGACTCGTATTTTGTTTAGACATTAAGTTAGCCATCATAGCAACTTCGCCAAGGCTCGAGCGTCGCAGAGGCCTCTTGTACTTCGCACCTATACAGGATCCCACCTTTTCAATAAAGCTTTCCTCTTAATCCGCAATATCTTGATTGCAATATTGGTTCTTTCTTGTTCTCGATTTCAGGTAGGAATTAAGACCCTCGCTGGTCAGGCTGATCGTGTTCCCGCAGGATCGGTAACCTCCAGGAGATTGGCCTAGCAATTGCATTGGCGCTCGTGCTCGCACGTGTAGTCGGATCGTCAAGCCCGAACTCCACCAAATCGATTATCTCCATCTCGTCGAAAGATCGGACACCTTTGCCCTATCACCCATACCGCCCCCAGGATCACATTCAAAATTAAGGACACATGTATAGTGGCGCCCTAGCATTTTAATCATCGACCGTTGCAATGAGAGAGTACCCAAGAACATGCACATGTTGGGGAGCTAAATAATTTCACATATTAGGGAGTGCCTCTATGGCAAGCTCCTTGAAGATGTCTAAGGACAGAATCCTAAGACATCTTCGAGAAGCTCCGTTGTAGTGGTGTCCCTGCTCTCGCACACCATATTTCAGTTTATAACTTCACTAGATAGATCAATACGCCGAGGAGCTAATTAATTTCACATATTAGGGAGTTCCTGTATGGCAAGCTCCTCGAAGATGTCCGAGGACGGGATCCTAAGACATCTTCGAGAAGCTCCGCCGTAGTGGTGTCCCTGCTTTCGCGCACCATCTTACTTACAATTGATAACTTCACAAGGATGCCTATTTATAGATTAAGTAGCACAACACAGTGTAGACACTCACAACATAAATTCGACACTCAAAACATAATTTTGACACTCACGACATAATATCGACACTCACCCCTGGCATAGTGTCTCCACCACCAAAATAGTGTCACCACACACCAAAATAGTGTCTCCACTCACTAGCATAGTGTCTCCACTCACTGGCATAGTGCCGCCACCCACCAAAATAGTGTAGGGGTTCGTAGCATGGAAAACAAAAAAATTCTACCGCATGCACACAAACAAGTCAAGATCTATCTACTAGATTGTAGCAACGAGTCGATAGGAGCACTCACCCTCGAAGATTCCAAAACGGTTAATGAGAGTAGATTCTCGTGGGTGATGTAGTCGTACACTTGTCGATCTCAAGATCACGTAGACGATCCTTCCAGCATTGCATTCCGGCAGCGCTTCCGCAGTCGATCACACGTTCGGTACTCGATGAAGACCTTCCTCTCCCTTGTTCCAGCAGGCAGCGGAGGTTGTAGTTCTCCCCTCGCGATTCTGGCAGCATGACGGCGTGGTGTTGGAAGTAGAGGGAAGATCCCGCAGGGCTTCGCCTAAGCCGGTGCGAGTTATGGTGGATCTAGGGTTTCCCGATGATCTAGGGTTTAGAAGACCGGGAGGAGGAGGAGGAGGAGGTGTCGGCGGCGGCTAGGGCGACGGCGACGGGCCGGCGACGGCTTGGCGGCGGCGGCGGCACGGGTGTGGGAGGGAGAGGGCTTGGCTTTTGGGGCAGCCATCCCCCTCTATTTATGAGAGGGAGGCAGCCTTGGGAGGGGTAGGTTTGAATCCAAACCCAAAGCCAAGTCGGATTGAGAGAAGGACCCTTTCCTTCTTCCACTAGGAAACCATTGTTCTAGTTTGACTTTTCAAACTTCCCGTTTGACTTTCAATTTAAAGCTTTAATTCTCTCTTGCAAATGCCCAAACCAAGTTACCTAGGATATGATCCAATCATTCCACTTATCCATGACACATTCATGGTCCATTCCCCTTCCGGTCCGGTGAACCTTCTAGACCCTTCTAGAACCTCTCCGATGAAAACATCGGAATCTTTCCCGAACTCCGGAATCGAACTTTCCTTATATGAATCTTATTCTCCAGACCATTCCGGATCTCCTCGTGATATCCCGGATCCCATCCGAGACTCCGAACAACATTCGGTATCCCTACTAACATTACATATCTACTAAACAACATCGAATCCTTAAGTGTGTCTCCCTACGGTTCGTGAATTATGCGGACATGACCGAGACACTTCTCCGATCAATAACCAATAGAGGAATCTGGAAATTCATATGGCTCCCACATATTTCTACGATTACTTTGCGATCGAATGAACCGCTTACATATGATACCAATTTCCCTTTGTCTCGCGATAGTTTACTTATCCGAGGTTTTGATCGTTGGTATCTCTGCATACCTAGTTCAACCTTGTTACCGATAAGTAATCTTTTCTCGTTCCCGTGATATGTGATCCCTTGTGAGCCAGTCACATGCTTGCAAGACAATTGGATGACATTCCACCGAGAGGGCCCAGAGTATATCTATCCGTCATATGGATGGACAAATCCCACTCTTGATCCATGTACCTCAACACATACTTTCCGAACACTCAATGCCACCTTTATAGCCACCTAGTTACGGTGTGGTCTTTGATGTCATCAAAGTATCCTTCCGGTGATGGTGATTAGCATGATATCATGGTCAAAGGAATTAGGTTACTATGTATCAGAAAGCTTATAGCAAATAAACTATTGAAATGACTTGATCTTAATGCTACGCTTATCTATAGGAGTATGTCCATCATACCATTCTCCTAATGATATGATCTTGTTGTTAACAACATCTCAATGTTCATGATCGGGAAACCACGATCATCTATTAACCAACAAGCTAGTATTACAAAGAGGCTTTACTAGGGACTCTAATTTAGTTTACAAATCACACAAGTATTAATGTCTTCGGTTTAATATTGTTATAGCATGAATGTAAACATTTATCATAAACATAAATATATAATAATAACCACTTTTATTATTGCCTCTCGGGCATATCGCCAACAAATAGTGACGCCACTCACTGGCATAGTGCCACCACCCACTGAAATACTGACTAAAGGTTCATATTTAGTCCCGATTAGAGACACCAACCAGGATTAAACATGGTTTGTGCCGGCCCCAGCTTGCCGCAGCCCCTTAAGTCCAGGTTGGTGTCTCCAATCGCGACTAAAGGTTCATCTTTAGTCTCTCTTGGAGACACTGATGATTGCAAGTATCGCGTATGTAAAAGAGATTAGAAACTGCAATGAGAAAAAGCATTCTCAGGGAGTAGCGGATACACCTCTAGCATTTATAAAGGGTCTAATATAAAGATTATTATCATTAACATTATCAACTATTTATGTGTGGGAGGAACACCATATTTGGACGAATAGGAAACAACCACTGCTCACATAATCCTCATAACCACGGCAGACTGCGAACGACATCAATCGAATTACTGCGCTATTAAGGGACTTTACCCCGTAGGATGTATCCCATGGCATGGATAGTGTTCCGTGAGTTTCCTCGGTTCCCAAGTTGATACGTAAGGAGTAACAACATCTTTATAGTCACTGTAAGTGCTAACACACCTTCGTCTACCAACAAGTAGTTCCCTCCATCAAGTCCCCACAAGAGGCAAATATTGAGAGGTGGACTTCTCCCAACATCAAGGTGAAGAAAATCTAACACATGGTCACAACGATGAATATCATAATAAACTTTATCTTATTTCAATCTCATACCAGGGTTTCTCCATCCCCCAAGGCCTAATGATCTACTCAGACATGGAGGCAATCAACATCATGGCAAAGACAATGGAATCTATCATAGATGAATAGTACTTGTATAAATCCACAACGAGTACGGAAATTACAACAAGATCTAGACAAGATGTAGATGGGATGGATGGAGATGGTGGTGATGCAGCGGTTGATGATAAAGATTGATGCCTTAGCCTCCTGGATCTGCGTAGGACGAAGATGGATCCCCGGTGGATGAGTGCCCCCTCCAGATACCTTTCGGAGGTGTGGTTTCAGCGATTTCTGGTCGTTTTGTATGTCGTCTCTCTGATCTAGTTGCACGGGGTGAAACTATTTGAGGAGGCGGTGATAGTGCCAACTATACGGCCAGAAAATTTATTCATGTCGTATAATTGGTCCTTAAACCTTCTGTGTCCTCTAATTACTTCGATTTTTCTTCTAGTCTACACTATTATAAAAAGACCCAGAGGGTCAAATCCAAATAACATTAACCGTACGATTGCCTAAATCTAACGCTCCAGAGTTACCCAACGATGAGTTATCCGTTGTGATACCCTCGTATTCTCTTGCGTTGATCTGTTTAATCCAACTATCATCATCTGCCTAATGATGTACAACTTCCTGAATCGATGCCCCCCGTGACCCACCCCGTCCCACACTCCCACGACCGCCTCCTCCACAACGACCCACCCGTCCCACGACCGCTCCTACTCCTCGGCTGACTTCATCCTTAGCACGCCGCCCGCCACGGCCACCTTCTTTCTCAGCCCGTCGCCCGGTGCCCGTCGCCCTCCCCATCCACCTTCTTCCTTAGACTGCCGCCAGCTGCAGCCCAATCCTCCGCTCCTCCTTTGGAGATCGCCCTGCGAAAATCCCCCTCTACTACCCCCGCTGATGTCCTCTCATCTACTCATGTGATCTACTCATGTGATGTGGTAGAGATGACTATGAGAGCGCCCGCGCCTTGATCCCTTGTACGCGCTCCCGCCTGGACGTCGCTGCTCCATGCATCGCTCGCCCGATGTCGCTGCCTCGTGCGTTGACGTCGCCGATGTAGCCACAGACCACTCCACGCGCCATGACAGGCACATCCGTGCTTCGCGTTCGCACCCTTTAACGCATTCTGGTCTAGAATTGTGGTTCAGTTTGAGGACTACTGTCGTACTACATGTTGGCCATACAGCTGATGTCGGTTTGACTTGGTTAGTTTTCCCTTTTTGCTTGTTTACTTGTATGGTTGGAATTGTTGATGTATAGATTCAGACTACATTTTACCATTGAAATTTCTGTTTCTTATGCACTAAAGAAACTATATTGTGTAATTGTGGCAAGGTTGCTTTCATTTTTGTGAATCTTGTTCAGAACTGATGTCTTCTAAATAGTAGGAGACCGCATTATGCATCAGGTAAAGTCAGTGCATGAACTTTAGAGTAGGATACCACATCATGAGCTCATGATCATTATGGATTTTAGATGAGAGATGCAGACCCCTACTTGATCGGCTACCAGTGCATCGTGTTTTTCTTGTGAAACAGGAGCCAAGATACACTTCTCCTTAATTCAACATATCTCATGTACTGCCATAGGGCTCTCACTAACTAAGGATTACTATTGCATGTCCTCTAATCTGATGGTGGTGGATGCACATCAATCCTTAGTATATGGAATTTGGTCATGAAATTTAGTTGCAAAGCATTGTCTCTTATATGATCATTTAATTTAAAAATGTCAGGAATTATAACTTCTTAATGCTCTTTACGACAATATGTATCTTTTAAGTGACAAGATGTTAAATTATTGAAACACCCTCTAAATTTGTTATGAATCATGGATAACCTTGTGGTTTTCTCATCATTTTTGTAGGAATTTATATCCAACTAACTGTTATTATCCTCTAGGTTATCTCCCTCGGCTCTAAGAAGTGCATGCACCACACCCGTCGAGCTAAAACCAGGGGACCTCCTGCACTATGATCACAAAAATTTCCATCCTTGAAGTAACTTTCACTAGGATTATACAAACATGTACTCTTGTTTTATAGTGCTTCTGAAATTGGACAATCCACAACGGTTGGCAGCATGAATTAGGAGATTTCCCTGGCCATCATGGCCACAATTGGAGCAGGGGCTGCTCTAAAGCCGAGGTGTCTACCAAGAAGACATGATTAATTTTGGTGATCAAAGAGGTGTAGGGTACACACTTCAAATTGGTAGGATAATTTCCCGATGTAATAATGCATCTTTCAATATTTCTGCACAACAATCCCGACATTTTGAACTGAAACAAGAGTATAACTTCAAATTTTGGTGGTGATTTTTCTCAGTGCAGATAGCATGGAGTTTCAAATTGTGGCAGTGGTTCTTCTCAGTGCAGATAACATCAGGTTTGCCTCCGGCTCTTGGCTGTCGAATTTTTGTAAGAATTTACTTTAAACTTACTACAGTTTTCTCATAACCATGCATATACGATTAGGTAATGAAACATATTGAATCTATGTTGTGTAATGATGATGTAAGTGAATGTATCATGGTGCAGTACATACTTGGTATTCAAACAGTCTTAATTTACGTACATGTACAAAGAGGACCTTTCTGCTAGAGACGTTGTAAGGCCTATAGCTACATAATTACTTAGTGTATTGTTTCATGAGTTGTATCTCATGACTAATGATGTTCTTGTATTATATAAAAAATAGAACAATTCTCTTGCATTTTATGTAAACAGTAAACAAAGGGTGGTGCCTTATTCATCATAAAATAATTTGTTTGTAGCTTTGCTGAGGTTGTTATGAACTTAATAATCGCTAGCTATAATTTTATAGAAATACATATTGTTATATTGTCGTCTAATTTGGGTATTATATGAAACGTGCATGTGCACGTGCTTGATTACTAGTATTATTGATATGTCCCATATTAGCGATTTATGTATTTTTGCTCCTTTTCACTCCAATATAACTGGTTCAAGAATTGTGTCCATCGTATCCATCATCTGACCTGATCCTGGTGAAAATAAACATAAAAGGTGCGCACGAACGCCGTAAAATACCAAGATCCTACCACTACAATGCAAAATAATAATATAAAACATGATGCAAATATGCACTCATCAACTTACCCAAGCTTAGACTATTTCTCGTCCCGAGCAAGTTTAGCTTAATGGATGTGATCCTCATATTCATGAAGCTGCGTCGATAAAATAAATGAGACAGTTGCACAATGTATTTATCATATAGGATACATAGGAATAAGTTTATGAATAGTACCTTACTTGAATCATTCGAATAATATTAGCAGGCTTCCACACCATAGAAATTAACAGTTCACAAAAGATTACTCTCAACATGATGTAAAAGTATTTGATTTGACCGAATGAGTTAGCGAGGTAGTCTCAATTGTTTTAGGATTAACATATTCACTTGGGATTAAAAATCTCAAACGTTTCTTTGTCTTACTACAATATAGTGGTATATGCCTATTTGATCTTTGATACAGCCCGACCTACGGTCGTTACCACATCATGGTCTCCAACTTACGCCAAGTCGTCATGGACTCCAAAGGTGAATCTGTTCCTCTATGCGAGCCCACTTCCTACCCTATTGAATGGTATGCTACTTCATACTGCGTCACAATGCATGATAGGTTCACACCGACAAGTACAGAGGCAAGGGAGGAAGCCCGGAACATCAAGCCCGACAAGACGGAGGCTTGGAAGAGGAGGCGGAAGAAGCCACGGCTGAACCACCGGAGTCTCCGGTCCTGCTACACCGGAGTCTCCGGTCCTGCGCACCGGAGTCTCCGGACCGACCCCAGCAACCGACCCGGGGACAGTCAGTACGCCACTCCGGAGACGACACCGGAGTCTCCGGCCTACACCGGAGTCTCCGGACCCTACACCGGAGTCTCCGGCCTACACAATAGGCCTGCACGCCGCCAGCTGGGCCTTCGGCCCATGTACCCCTCTAGCTCGTCCAAACCCTAGTTTTATCCCTAAACTACCCCTGTTTATGTGGCTGGCCTATAAATAGAGCCCTCACCCCTTCATGTATCCTTAGGCATAGATGATAGACTAAAAACAACCCCCTTGTGTGGAATCTCTAGTTTTGCCTCATCCCCTTATCCAAGGGGACCGACTATCGTCACCAACCTCGATTGGACTTTGCATCACACATCCATCGTTGAACAAGGCCCTGGAGTTTGCTGTCTCGTCTCCAAGTTGTCAAGACCCTGCCCAAGGTGTTCTTCCCTCTCCGATGTGGATTTGAGGGAGCACGTTGACCGATCTTTCCTTGCGAGGATTCTATCGGACCGGTGGCCGCCGTTCGGGAGCAATCGGCCTTGTATCGTGTGAGTTTTGCGTGTGTTCATCGTGTTCTTCGCGAGGTGTGTGTTCGTTTTTTCCGCTACCTTCTCCCTTTCCCCTCGCTCTCACATCGATTTGACCATGAGATCCGTGAAGATCAGGCCACCCAAGAGGTTAACCCTTCCATCATCTGGTATCAGCAGCTTTTGGTTGCCACGGATTTCTCATCGATTTGGTCTTTTCCCCATAAATTCGAAAATTCCACCAAAAACAGCCCCAATTCGTGTTTTGGATCGATTTGTGATTTAAGTGAGTTTTGTTAGGTTTTGATCCGTGGATTACTTGCTAAACTTGTTGATCTACCTTCCCCTGCGTTCACATGGCCTAATTCCTTGATTTTCCCCATCAATCTGAGGTTTTTGTTCGAGTTTTTCCGCCCAAATCGCGTCCCTGCTCGAGTTCGACGCCTGAATCTCGACTGAGTCTCCGGCCTAGACCGGAGTCTCCAGGCTTTTTGTGCTCCAGACCGGAGTCTCCGGACCCCCAGACCGGAGTCTCCGCCCCTCCCTGCAGACAGAAAAACTGCAGCACGGTTTTGAGCATAACTTTTGCATTTCAACTCGGATTTTGGTGTTCTTTAGCTCGTTTCGAAGAGGAGAAGGAGCAATAAATCATCATCCACGTTGTTCATGCTATCTACTACATCAAAATTCCGTGAGCAAGGCGGAATCCAACAATAAAGGGTGAAGATCGTCGATGAAAGGTATAAACATTCCGCGACTTTTCCCCACTTGCATTCCTTTGTGAACCCCACTATCTTTGCGAGCAATAAAACCCTATTGAGACTAGTTCCTCTTATGATTGCTTGGGCTATGCACATTTGATACCTTGTAGATTCTGAGCAACCGTGTGAGCGCTATCTCATATAGTTATCTTGTATAGTTGTTTGCACAAGGAAGAGGCAAGTGAAAAAGAAAAAGAGAAAAAGAAAAAAATAGAAAAAGAAGAAGAAAAAAAATAAAGAGATATACATGTGACTCATAGAATAGGAAGCGCAAGCTCGATGAACATCATATAGGTGGTACTTATTGTGCATATCTTGTAGCCCACCAATTAATTGCAATCGAACTAGCGTCTCTCCTTGTACTTGTGTGACACGAGCTTATAGTCTTTGCTAGGTAATATTTTGGTTCTTAGCTCACTTTCTCCATCGCACAAGTCCCATTTATCCCACCGTGTGTGTTTCCTTGTACATATTTCTTATCTTGTGGATTGACTTGTTTTGCTTTGTGATCATTGTGGTTCTTTACTTGCCAATATAACATCTTGATTTCGGATTGGTTCTTGACATGCCACTTTTCATACCTATCCACCATAGGCCTTGTGTGTGTGTTTTTTGGTTAGTAGTTGGTTTTGGTGTTCCGCGTGAACTTCACTTTGCTTGGTTTATTGCTCTCAAGTGTGGCCACTTGCACGATACGATCTTCCAAGGTAAAGTAAGGTTCGACGTTGTATCCCTAACACCCTCTACCACTTCCATATACAACACTTGGTCTTGTGAAGCATGTCTAGGGACTCCGGGACCGAGAATGATATCTACGAAGAATCCATGATGAGCCACCATGACTACGACTCCACAAGTATAGAGGACATGATGGAGCACAACACCGACAATGGCTCTGCATGCTTTGAGGACCCGGAGCACTACACCTACGACGACTCCACATGCATGGAAGACATGGAGCTCTACGTCGACAATGGCTCCTCATGCATGGAGGATATGGAGCACTACACCGATAATGGATCCACATGCTTGGGTGATATGGAGTACTACACCAACAATTACTCCCCAAGCATGGACGACTTCGAGTGCGACATCGACGACGCGTTGCCAAGCATGGAGGACACGGAGAACTTCATCGACTTTGATGGCTCCACCATGATCCATGAAGAATTCCTCCACCGTGTGGAGATGGAAGCCTACTATGCCAAGCAAGCTGTAGCATCCCAATTGTCTAACAATTGTAATGCTACTTGGTCTAGTAATATAATGGCTACTTCAAACATATACTTGTTGCATCATAATTATATCATGCTCATGTCATCATGCCACCTTGCATTTGAGCATCATATAAAACCCCTTTTTGTTTGGTTCTTATCTCATATGCATTGTTAATTGTATTTGCCTCTTGATATTGTATTTGGTTCTTGATATATTGTTTAATGCCCAAGTTGAGTTGGGTGCATATCTTTTATTCCACTCCACCACCTTTTCTTTCACCACCTTATAATTCCACCATCCAACTAAATATGAGCTTTGCACTTTATTTGAGTTTACCTCTAGCTCATGTGGGTTGGGATGGATCCAATTCTTTTCCACATGCTCTCATCTTAGCATCATGTTGTTTTCACATTATTGATATATGAGAGCCACATGGCCACCTTTGCATGCCTTGTGAGTGGAACCCTTTTCCTAGCTTCCATATGGGTTATTATGGAGTTATGCTCATGTGGGGATATTTTTGGGAATAGTAAGCATCTAGTGGAATATACACACTAGTAATTCCCAATGATAATCAAATGTGATCATCTCCATCTACTCCACTTGGAGCTTTCTTCTAAAATCTTTTGCTTGGCTTATTCCACTTTTGGACATGCATAAGAATAATGCCATGTTTATTATTTTGTTTCACAAGGTTAAAACATGGCATTAATTATTTTTGCATGGGCCATGCAACCATCTCCATCTTTGGTCCTCCTTGTTTTAGTTGGATTTTTGGGTGAACCATCTCATCTCTCATCTCTCTCCCTCCTTTTGGCTTGGTCTTATTGATCTTGCTTAAACCATATCACCACATCCCTCTCTTTTCTTGCCTTGATCTTGTTGGAGCTTGGCATGTGCTTGGCTTGATCTTGACAAAAGCAAACCCTAGTTACCATACCACTCCTCTCTCTTCACCCCCCTCTCTAAACCACACCCCATCTAATCTTACCCTAGCCTCTCTCTCTCTAAGCAAAACCCTAAACCTACCTCCCCTCTCTCGGCCTCTCTCTTCTCTCTACCTAGCTGGCCCCACCTGGCCACCCTGGCCCACCTAGCTACCCCAACCCAAACTAAAACCCTAACCCGAGCCTTCCCTACCCAACCCTAGCTCCAACCCGAGCTCCCCTCTCCTCCTTTCTTCTTCTCTCTCTGCCATGAGGGCCCCTCCAACCGACCCTCCCCACCGCCCCACTGCCCCACCGGCCCCCTTCACCACCTCGCCTGCCTCCCGCCTCGAGCACGTGAGTAGGAGGGAAGGAAAAAGGTGGCGAGCCACCTTAACCCTACCCACTCCGCCACGGCACCTCTCCTCTCGCACTCCTCCTCTCTCTCTGCTTTGCCTCCCTAGATCTACCCTGTGGCTCCTCCTCTCCCTCCACCGACGCTCACCCCAACTCCGGCCACCGTCCGCTCCACCGGCGCTGCTTCGATCCAGACGACGAGCGCGACATGGAGGTGATCGAGGAGGACGAGGAGGTCCTCTGCATCCGCTCCGTACACGCCCTAGGTCCCAGGATCGAGCCCCGCGCGACGCGCTCTGCCGCTGTCGTGCACCGACCTGTCGCCAGCGAGCAGAGAAGAAGCACAGTGCCGCGCACTCGTTTTGCAGATAGCCCCCTGCATCTTTTTCTGCTCAACCCGCGGACCAGCCTGCCCCACCGTCAGCCTCAGCGACCGTTTTGCAGATAGACCCCCTGGTTCTTCCAGCCTCAACCCTTGATACCCTGGATCTCCCGTGTCGCGTCCCGCTGGTGCGCCACAGGTGGCCCCGAGATCGCCCACTGTCATTCTCGGAGGCTAGCTTAGCTCATGAGATAAAAACCCTTTTCTCAGCTGAGTCACCCAACAAGACTGGCCCCACGTGTCTGTGTCTTTGGCTAGGATTGTCTGAGTAACAAAAGTTTCTGTCCCTTTTCTGTTTTAATTTAAATCTTTTCAAATTAATTCAAATTCAAATTTAAATCTGTTTTTAAATATCTTTTAAAATATAAATCCAAATAATGCAAATGATATATGTTTTCAAATCAGAAAAATGTGAGGAATTCAATTATGCTATTCAAAATATATTTTGGACACTTTATTTTCCAAGTTGATTAAAATTACAATAAAATGCCCTTTTACCTTAATTAATTAATAACTTTTGTTTTATAACTCCAAATTTAACAAATGATATGTCTAAAATGATTAGCTCGACGAGACCTTTCTGTTTATGCATTCCATTATCTGTTTTGCAGCATGCATCATATAAATATAATGTGTACAGAAACTAATATGAGGTTAAAATGTGGTCAAAACTCAACAAAATGCTTTATTATTGTATTCCACACCTCACCCATGCCATGCTACCTTATTGCCATGCAAATTGTGCATTGCTTGATGCATTTATTCATATGCTTGTGCATTTTATTTATGTTGGCCCTTGTTTGTTTGGTTCTTCTTCGAATAGACGCTGAGCAGGGGATATATCAAGAAACCCAGGAGCACTACCCAGATCCTTCTCTCGCTTCAACTGAGCTGCCAGGCAAGCACTACCACATGCTTGCATACATATAGTACGTATTGCCTCTATCTTATTCTTGCATCATTGAGTCGCGATTGCATTAATTTGAATCCCAAGTATTGCATAGCCTTTACTTTTAAACCCCCCCCCCCCGAAGCTTGTTCCTCCATCCCATGAGCCATTACTACAGGAATTGTTTGAGCCATGCGAGTCGTAGAACAGCATGTGTAGGGTATGTGAGTGTCTGATGGATAACGAGGTACCTAAACAACTTAACCTGAGTAGTAATGGGATAACTAATGAAAGTGGCATCGGTGAGCCATATTCGCTATTTGGTTTTTCAGGCTCACTTGTGTCCTGAGGACCCAGTACTTGATTCCTATTCCTTGAATATTCGCGCTATCCACATCCGGGAGGCTTATGAACCCCCCTGAGCCAGAGCTTGATTCGTTCTTATTTCTTGGGGCCACAAACTAGTTTGAGGTTTTATTTACTATCCTGTACTTATGCCATTCTTTACTGCTTTATTTAATTTGTGCAGGTCTCGCTTTGCATCTTTTAGGAAAGCGGAGTGTTTTCATGTATCGACAAGCCCAGTCCACATTTTCGGGTTCCCATCGTTTACAGACCATTGGCGCAAACCTTGAGTCCGTCTCGAGTCGGCCAACTTCGTCATGGGTAGCTTAATGGGTGGCCCCTGAAATATTTCTGAATCTGTGATCGCTTTGTCGTGACGCCTCGTTGGGTTTGATTTGGTTTTTCCGAGGTTGATCGAGTGTGTGTTGCTATTTGTGCACCCCTGCAGGGTAAAACTTTCTGAAAGCCGTGTCCGCAGTTATGGACGACTTGGAGCACAGTTTCTCGATCATAGACAAGAATAACTAAAGTACCGCTTTTAATTTGACTGAGTACCGGACTAGTAAATAGTGCAACACTCATGGAATGGATAATAAAACTGCCAACGGATGGGGGGTTGTTCGTCCGCTTTCTCGTCGGTAAGCGAGGAGGAGGATGGATCTGTGGACATTACCATTATAACTGTTGTTATTAATTCATGGACATCCGTCTATCTATGGTTAGGCGGATGGTTAGTGAGTATCTATAGAATTGTTAGGGTTTATCTTTTGCTGCAATTGCGTCACCCCAGGTTGTGTCCCCTTTAGAGGCATAAAGACTTGCTGAGTACCCCTAGGGTCTCACACGATAAATTGTTTGATTCAGATGAACAGGTGAACCCGCAAGATGGATACTGGGTGGAGGAGACGGACGATGTGGGCAACGATCATTCGGTGTAGAGATTCCGGGAACGGGGATCCGTGAGATTTGTGGGCGGGATGTGTTTATTTATGGGGCATCTTATGCCGATTTGCTCCTTATCCGTACTCGGATCTTGTTTTCCGCTTCCGCTTGATACTCTGATGTTTGATGTATGAGGAGATATCCTAAACTATTATATCTATCTAGGATATTTGGATCTTGCCGTATGGCGTTGCAATATTTCCTTTCTTTTTAGATGGAATGGCTCTGATGTACTATTGTATGGTGGCGTGCATACATACTCATTTGTGTATGTAGTTGATCCCTTCGCCTGCCGATTACGCCGCCCGTTCTTGTCCCGATGTTTGGAAATGGTTAGGACGGCCGAAAGGTCTACCTGTGAGTGGCATTTGGGCCCCACCGTACTATTTTAACCATTTCCGCTCATCCAGGCTTGTAACTAGGGGCGTAATTCACCGAGGTAGTTACAATTGGTATCAGAGCCATCCCGACCTTCAGGGTCTCAGCCAAATGGCCGTTGTCAGTCTAGCAAATATTTTTGGTAGCTACGTATACTAGGGAAAAACAAAACGCGAGAGTAGGACTGCTTCCACTTTTCTTCTTACCCACCCACCCACCCTTTTCTGGTAAGGAAGTGTAACGTTTTCAATCCTCTTCTTAAAATTCAAACTAGGATTAAGTGTTCTGGGTTTCCGTAGTACCATAGGTTGTGTGTGTGTGTGTGTGTAATTCCTTGTCTATCTGTTGCATCCAAGTTGTTATCACAATCTGCCTTTTGGTTATCAACTGTTGGTACATTCCATACCGACAGGCTTTTGCAAACTGACGCGATCTATCTGATTTGTTGTATACCGCCGCGATCTGTCTTAGTCTTTGTTATCCGACGTCATCTTGTTTGGGGTATTCGTTTCCGTAGTTACTAATCCTTAGGTTCATCGTGAGAAGAAGGTGTTGGGATATGTGTTCTACTTGTTCGTATGCGGAGTAATGATTTGAGTTCGGGATGGAGTCGCGACCATACCACTACTCTTATCATTCGCTCTTGTATATTGTATTGGTAGAGTCACTAATCTTGATTCGTTAAGTGATTTTGCGCATCTATTGGTATTTTAATGCCGAAATTTGCGGAAAATTTTTCTTTGATATATTTGTGTACCACACTCCTTTTTCACCGTGTGCGATATGCTTAATATCTTCTAGGTGCTTTGAACTTTGTTGATATTTTAATATCATCTTAGTAAATTGTATCCTTTAATCTTGATTAATTCCATCTTGGTACTATTTTGGATTATTATTATTCTCCATCATAGTACTGACGTGTGTTTTATATCAATAACAGGATGGCACCACCACGCCGTTCTGAGGAGGACATACAACCTGAACTGGGGGCAGCGTTGTCAAGCATCGCCAATGCCTTGGCAGCAATGCAGCAGAACCAGCAGCGTTTCGAGGAAAGTGTCAGGAGGAATGAGTTTGTTCCGCTACCTCCACCTCCCAAGCGAGGAGACATCAAAAGCTTTCTGAAGTTAAACCCACGCCAATTTGATGTTTCTGATCAACCACTTGATGCTGATGATTGGTTGCGTGAGATGTCAAGGCTGCTGATGATTGCTGATGTTCCTAAGCAAGAATGGGTAAAGTGTGCTACTCACCTTCTGAAGGGAGATGCAGCTCTCTGGTGGGAGAATTACCTGAAGGCAAACTGCACTGGTTTTCAGCCTACTTGGGGACAGTTCGCTGGAGCTTTCGAAGCGATTCTGTCGAGAAATTGTGATGGAGAGGATGAAGGAAGTGTTTCTCAACCTCAAGCAGGGCAATGACAATGTCAATACCTACATCAGAAACTTCATGAACCTTTCTCGTTATGGTGGCGATGAGATCTCTGATGACAAGAAGAAGCAAAAGAGGTTCAGGCAAGGGCTCAATGCATCGATTAAGTATGCAATCACACATGCAAGGCCGGCGTCTTTTCTGGAACTTCAGCATATAGCTCTGTAGGAAGAGGCAAGTAGGAAAGCGTTTGAGGAGTCAAAGAAACACAACCGTGATGCAGCAAGCTCTTCAGCTATGTCAACTCCTTCTAAGCGTCGTGTCTAGGTTCTTAACACCCCACCGTTGCTCCCGGCTTCACCAAGACCTTCAAGCTTCGCGGCAAGGCCACCAAACTTCCTCACTGCTGCTCCCAGGGGCTACAACCACCACTACAGGCGCTGGCGGAGTCCTGGCTACGTTGCTCCACGTCCACTGGTGCTTGTTACACGTGTGGAAACTGGACATCAATACTGAACTGTCCGATGAAAAACAAGGCCTCCTCCACCACCTCCAAGATCTGCGGCAAGCTCTCCTATGGTTCGTGCACCACCACCTCGGGCTCTCAACATCAACACCAAGCCGGGTCTCACTGTTGCGTGCCAAGCTGTCAACGCCGCTCAAGCTGAGCATGCACCTAGAGTTGTGATGGGTATGCTATCCGTTAACTCAGTCCCTGCACGAGTTTTGTTTGATTCTGGTGCATCGCATTCTTTTGTTTCTCACAAGTTTGCAGATGGGAATGGGTTAGCTATGGATCCTCTCCTTAAGCGGTTAATGGTCCTTTCTCCTGGAGCAACAATGGCAGCTTCTAAAATCAGCCATGGCAATCAAATTGAGATTGGTGGCTCTTCGTTCTCGGCTTCCTTAATCATTCTGGGCAATTCTGACATTGATGTCATCTTGGGCATGGATTGGTTGACAGCAAATGCAGCTGTGATTGATTGTGCTGAACGCTCGGTTTCTCTGAAGATTCCTGAAGGCCATATAGTCTATTCTCCAAGTCTGACTCCTGCTATCCAACTTTTCTCTTTGGCGGCTCTGAATGATGATGCTATGGAAGCTATTCAGAGTGTTCCGGTGGTCTGTGAGTTCCCAGATGTCTTTCCTGAAGAGTTGCCAGGTATGCCTCCGGATCATGAGGTTGAGTTTGTAATTGAGCTTGAACCTGGTACCCCTCCTATCTCCAAGCGGCCTTATAAAATGGGTCCTGCTGAGTTGGCTGAACTCAAACGTCAGCTTGATGAACAAGAGAAGTTGGGTTTCATTCAACACAGTACTTCTTCTTGGGGTAGCCCAACAATCTCTGTGAAGAAGCGAGACAAGACTGACAGACTTTATGTTGACTATCGGGATCTCAATGCTAAAACCATCAAGAATAAATATCCCCTTCTGCGGATTAATGATCTCTTGATCGCCTAGCTGGGCATGGTATTCTCTAAGCTTGACTTGAGAAGTGGTTATCACCAAATCAAGATTCGCAAGGAAGATGTTCCTAAAACAGCTTTCACCACCCGCTATGGCCTGTATGAGTACACGGTCATGTCTTTCGGTCTCACCAACGCACCTGCCACCTTATCGAGGCTCATGAACTTGGTTTTCATGGAGTATCTTGACAAGTTCGTTGTGGTCTATCTGGATGACATCCTAGTCTATTCTAAGTCACAGAAAGAACATGAAGAACACCTTCGTTGTGTCCTAAACAAGCTTCGTAAGAACCGCTTGTATGCAAAGTTCTCCAAGTGTGAGTTTTGGCTGCCTCAAGTAACCTATTTTGGTCATGTCATCTCTGCCAAGGGCATTGCAATCAATCCGGAAACTGTGAAGACGATTGTTGAATGGCTTCCTCCTGTAAATGTCAAAGAAGTGCGGAGTTTCCTCGGTTTGGCTAGTTATTGCCGTCGCTTCGTTCAGAACTTTTCGAAGATAGCGAAGCCTCTTACCGATCTCCTCAAGAAAGGCAAGAAATACCTTTGGACTCCTGCATGTCAAGCAAGCTTTGAGACACTCAAAGAGAAGCTCACTTCCACACCAGTCTTGGTTCCTCCGGATACATCCAAGCCGTTCCAGATCTTCTGTGACGCCTCTTTGCATGGATTGGGTGCGGTCCTCATGCAAGAAAAACAAGTTGTTGCTTATGCCTCTCGACAGTTGAAGACGCATGAGATCAACTATCCTACACATGACCTCGAGCTCGCAGCAGTTGTCTTTGCTTTGAAAGTATGGAGGCACTACTTGCTTGGCAACCGTTGTGAGATCTTTTCTGATCACAAGAGTCTGAAGTATATCTTTACTCAGCCTGATCTCAACCTTCGGCAGAGGAGATGGATTGAAGCAATCAATGACTTCGATTTGACCAACAACTACACTCCGGGCAAAGCTAATGTCATGGCCGATGCTCTAAGCCGCAAAGCTTATGTCAATAACCTCATGATGGAAGAACAACAGCCTCTCTTGTGCGAGGAATTCCGTCAGCTCAACCTTGAAATTGTGGAACAAGGGTATCTCCTGAACCTTCTAGCAACTCCTCTCTTGGAAGAAAAGGTTCGCTCCTTTCAGCTTGGTGATCCGTACACAAGAAAGGTCATCTCCAACATCCAGCTTCCGAAGTATGAGTCCTTCCACGTCGATGATCAAGGCACGCTTTTCTTTGAACACCGGATGTTTGTTCCGAACTACCCGGGTTTGAGAGAGCAAGTTCTCAAGGCGCATGATTACATTCTTTCTATCCACCCTGGCAGCACAAAGATGTACATGGACTTGAAAACACAATATTGGTGGCCGGGTTTGAAACGATATTGTGCCAAGTATGTCTCGGAGTGTGATGTCTGCCACAGAGTTAAAGCTGTCCATCAGAAACCTTCCGGTCTTCTACAGCCATTGAAACCCCCGGAGTGGAAATGGGAGAAAGTAGAGATGGACTTCATCACGGGTTTTCCAAGGTCGCAGAAGGGCAACAATGCAATCTTTGTTGTCATTGACAGGCTTTCTAAAGTGGCTCACTTCTTCCCCGTCAAGGAAACAATTTCTGCAATTCAGTTGGCTGAGCTCTATATCAACAGAATTGTCTCTCTGTATGGGGTTCCGCTTGAGATCAGTTCAGACCGTGGAAGCATCTTCACTTCCAAGTTCTGGGAAAGTTTCCAAAATGCTTTGGGAACAAAGTTGAACTTCAACACAGCTTACCACCCTCAGTCGCAAGGACAAGTTGAAAGGATCAATCAGATTCTGGAGGATATGCTTCGTGCTTGCGTCATCTCTTTTGGCATGAAGTGGGAAGAATGTCTTCCTTATGCTGAATTCTCTTACAACAACAGCTTCCAGAAAAGTCTAAAGATGGCACCATTTGAGGCTCTCTATGGTCGCAAATGCAGAACTCCAATTGGTTGGTCGGGTGCAGGAGAAAGAATATTGTTTGGCCCTGACATTGTAACTCAAGCGGAGGAGAAAGTGCACATCATTCTTGAAAATCTGAGGATTGCGCAAAGTCGCCAGAAGAGCAATTATGACAGGAAGCACACGGACATGGAGTATGTCCCTGGTGATCTCGTTTACCTTCATGTCACTCCCATGAGAGACACGCACCGCTTTGGTATCAAAGGCAAGCTGGCTCCTAGATACATCGGTCCTTTCAAAATTCGTGGAAGAAGAGGAGAAGTTGCTTATGCTCTTGAGCTCCCGGAAAAACTCAAGGTCCATGATGTTTTCCACATCTCTCAGCTCAAGAAGTGCTTCAAGGATCCGGGACCGTGGACCATGAGCTTATCAATCTCCAAGAAGACCTGTCTTATCAAGAACACCCACAAAAATCCTTGAAGTCGCAGAAGAAGGACTGCAAGTCCATCAAGTTCTGCAAGGTTCAGTGGTCGCACCATTCTGTTGATGAAGCCACTTGGGAACGTGAAGATGAGCTCCGTGCCAAGTATCCTACCCTCTTTGAGTCTTCTTCTTCCTAGAATCTCGGGGCGAGATTCCTGTTTAGTGGGGGAGAGTTGTAGCATCCCAATTGTCTAACAATTGTAATGCTACTTGGTCTAGTAATATAATGGCTACTTCAAACATATACTTGTTGCATCATAATTATATCATGCTCATGTCATCATGCCACCTTGCATTTGAGCATCATATAAAACCCCTTTTTGTTTGGTTCTTATCTCATATGCATTGTTAATTGTATTTGCCTCTTGATATTGTATTTGGTTCTTGATATATTGTTTAATGCCCAAGTTGAGTTGGGGGCATATCTTTTATTCCACTCCACCACCTTTTGTTTCACCACCTTATAATTCCACCATCCAACTAAATATGAGCTTTGCACTTTATTTGAGTTTACCTTTAGCTCATGTGGGTTGGGATGGATCCAATTCTTTTCCACATGCTCTCATCTTAGCATCATGTTGTTTTCACATTATTGATATATGAGAGCCACATGGCCACCTTTGCATGCCTTGTGAGTGGAACCCTTTTCCTAGCTTCCATATGGGTTATTATGGAGTTATGCTCATGTGGGGATATTTTTGGGAATAGTAAGCATCTAGTGGAATATACACACTAGTAATTCCCAATGATAATCAAATGTGATCATCTCCATCTACTCCACTTGGAGCTTTCTTCTAAAATCTTTTGCTTGGCTTATTCCACTTTTGGACATGCATAAGAATAATGCCATGTTTATTATTTTGTTTCACAAGGTTAAAACATGGCATTAATTATTTTTGCATGGGCCATGCAACCATCTCCATCTTTGGTCCTCCTTGTTTTAGTTGGATTTTTGGGTGAACCATCTCATCTCTCATCTCTCTCTCCCTTCTTTTGGCTTGGTCTTATTGATCTTGCTTAAACCATATCACCACATCCCTCTCTTTTCTTGACTTGATCTTGTTGGAGCTTGGCATGTGCTTGGCTTGATCTTGACAAAAGCAAACCCTAGTTACCATACCACTCCTCTCTCTTCACCCCCCTCTCTAAACCACACCCCATCTAATCTTACCCTAGCCTCTCTCTCTCTAAGCAAAACTCTAAACCTACCTACCCTCTCTCGGCCTCTCTCTTCTCTCTACCTAGCTGGCCCCACCTAGCCACCCTGGCCCACCTAGCTACCCCAACCCAAACTAAAACCCTAACCCGAGCCTTCCCTACCCAACCCTAGCTCCAACCCGAGCTCCCCTCTCCTCCTTTCTTCTTCTCTCTCTGCCATGAGGGCCCCTCCAACCGAGCCTCCCCACCGGCCCTACCGTCCCCACCTGGCAGCCCCCTTCAACACCTCGCCCTGCTCCTGCCCCTGCCCGAGCACGTGAGTAGGAGGGAAGGAAAAAGGTGGCCGAGCCACCTTTAACCCTACCCACTCCCCCACGACACCCTCTCCTCTCTGCTTACTCCCTCCCTCTCTCTCTTCTTGCCTCCCAGATCTACCCAGGCGCCTGCTCCTCCCTCCCTCTCCACGGCGTCACCCCCCAACGCCGGCCACCGTCCGCTCCACCGGCGCTGCTTCGATCCAAACGACGAGCGCGACGTGGAGGTGATCGAGGAGGACGAGGAGGTCCTCTACATCCGCTCCGTACACGCCGTCGAGGAGGAGGAGGAGGACCAGAGCCACCAGGCCGACGCCGCTCCGACGCGAAACCCTAGCCTCACGGCTTCGCCACCGATCGTCGGCTCCTGCTCGATCCGACCACACCGACCTAACCACGGTGAGCCCCGACCTCCCGACACGGTCCGCCTGCGCCGCCCTAGCCTCGCCGGGTCCTTACTCGAGCACCCTCTGCAAGGCCGTGATCGGCGCTCACGCGGTGTAGCGCCTTGCAGACAGCCAATCTAGGCCCCAATCTCTATGCTGTCACCAAACCCAGGCCATCGCAGTGGCTCCGCCCTCCGCGCGCGAGCCCTAGGTCCTGTGATCGAGCCCAGCGACGCGCTCGCATTGTCGTGCACCGTCGCCAGCGAGAGAAGAAGCACAGGTTGCACGCTTTTCGTTTGCAGATATCCTGCATCTTTTTTCTGCTCAACTCATGGACGACCAGCCTGCCCGTCGCCTCATGACCGTTTTGCAGATAGACCCCCTGGTTCTTCCAGCCTCAACCCGCAGTACCCCTGGATCTCCCACGTGTCGCGTCCCTGCTGGCGCGCAGGTGTGGCTCCGCCTTCCCCACGTGTCATTCTGGCTAGGATTATCTGAGTAACAAAAGTTTATGTCCCTTTTCTGTTTTAATTTAAATCTTTTCAAATTAATTCAAATTCAAATTTAAATCTGTTTTTAAATATCTTTTAAAATATAAATCCAAATAATGCAAATGATATATGTTTTCAAATCAGAAAAATGTGAGGAATTCAATTATGCTATTAAAAATATATTTTGGACACTTTATTCTCCAAGTTGATTAAAATTACAATAAAATGCCCTTTTACCTTAATTAATTAATAACTTTTGTTTTATAACTCCAAATTTAACAAATGATATGTCTAAAATGATTAGCTCGACGAGACCTTTCTGTTTATGCATTCCATTATCTGTTTTGCAGCATGCATCATATAAATATAATGTGTACAGCAACTAATATGAGGTTAAAATGTGGTCAAAACTCAACAAAATGCTTTATTATTGTATTCCACACCTCACCCATGCCATGCTACCTTATTGCCATGCAAATTGTGCATCATTCATCATGGCATGATTGTTTGCTTGATGCATTTATTCATATGCTTGTGCACTTTATTTATGTTGGCCCTTGTTTGTTTGGTTCTTCTTGAATAGGCAAATGGCGGGATATATCAAGAAACCCAGGAGCACTACCCAGATCCTTCTCTCGCTTCAACTGAGCTGCCAGGCAAGCACTACCACATGCTTGCATACATATAGTACCTATTGCCTCTATCTTATTCTTGCATCATTGAGTCACGATTGCATTAATTTGAATCCCAAGTATTGCATAGCCTTTACTTTTAACCCCCCCCGAAGCTTGTTCCTCCATCCCATGAGCCATTACTACAGGAGTTGTTTGAGCCATGCGAGTCATAGAACAGCATGTGTAAGGTATGTGAGTGTCTGATGGATAACGAGGTACCTAAACAACTTAACCTGAGTAGTAATGGGATAACTAATGAAAGTGGCATCGGTGAGCCATATTCGCTATTTGGTTTTTCAGGCTCACTTGTGTCCCGTAGGACCCCGAGTACTTGATTCCTGTTCCTTGAATATTCGCGCTATCCACATCCGGGAGGCTTATGGAACCCCCTGAGCCAGAGCTTGATTCATTCTTATTTCTTGGGGCCACAAACTAGTTTGAGGTTTTATTTACTATCCTATACTTATGCCATGCTTTACTGCTTTATTTAAATTGCGCGAGTCGCATTGTCTTTGTTTAGGAAAGCGGAGTGTTTTCGCGGTATCGACAAGCCCAGTCACATTTTCGGGTTCCCAGTCGTTTACAGCCATTGGTGCAAACCTTGAGTCCGTCTCGGAGTCGGCCAACTTCGTCGCGGGTAGCTTAATGGGGTGGCCCCCTGAAATATTTCTGAATCCTGTGATCGCTTTGTCGTGACTGCCTCGTTGGGTTTTGATTTGGTTTTTCCGAGGTTGATCGAGTGTGTGTTGCTATTTGTGCACCCCTGCAGGGTAAAACTTTCTGAAAGCCATGTCCGCGGTTATGGACGACTTGGAGCACAGTTTCTCGATCATAGACAAGAATAACTAAAGTACCGCTTTTAATTTGACTAAGTACCGGACTAGTAAATAGTGCAACACTCATGGAATGGATAATAAAACTGCCAACGGATGGGGGGTTGTTAAATCCGCTTCCTCGTCGGTGGCGAGGAGGAGGATGGATCTGTGGACATTACCATTATAACGTTGTTATTAATTCACGGACATCCGTCTATCTATGATTAGGCGGATGGTTAGTAGTATCTATAGAATTGTTAGGGTTTATCTTTTGCTGCAATTCGTCACCCAGTTGTGTCCCTTTAGAGGCATAAAGACTTCTGAGTACCCTAGGGTCTCACACGATAAATTGTTTGATTCAGATGAACAGGTGAACCATAAGATGGATCTTTGGGTGGAGGAGACGGACGATGTGGGCAACGATCATTCGGTGTAGAGATTCCGGGAACGGGGATCCGTGAGATCTGTGGGCGGGATGTGTTTATTTATGGGGCATCTTATGCCGATTTGCTCCTTATCCGTACTCGGATCTTGTTTTCCGCTTCCGCTTGATACTCTGATGTTTGATGTATGAGGAGATATCCTAAACTATTATATCTATCTAGGATATTTGGATCTTGCCGTATGGCGTTGCAATATTTCCTTTCTTTTTAGATGGAATGGCTCTGATGTACTATTGTATGGTGGCTTGCATATATACTCATTTGTGTATGTAGTTGATCCCTTCGCCTGCCGATTACGCCGCCCGTTCTTGTCCCGATGTTTGGAAATGGTTAGGACGGCCGAAAGGTCTACCTGTGAGTGGCATTTGGGCCCCACCGTACTATTTTAACCATTTCCGCTCATCCAGGCTTGTAACTAGGGGCGTAATTCACCGAGGTAGTTACACAAGCGGAGGCGCATCATCAAGATTCCATGATGATAGGGTAAAGGTGTTCGATCTTTCAATGAGATGGTGATAATCGATTTGGTGGAGTTCGGGCTTGACAATCCGACTACACGTGCGAGCACGAGCGCTAATGCAATCGCTAGGCCAATCTCCTGGAGGTTACCGATCCTGCGGGAACACGATCAGCCTGACCAGCGAGGGTCTTAATTCCTACCTGAAATCGAGAACAAGTAAGAACTAATATTGCAATCAAGATATTGCGGATTAAGATGAAAGCTTTATTGAAAAGGTGGGATCCTGAATAGGTGCGAAGTACAAGAGGCCTCTGCGACGCTCGAGCCTTGGCGAAGTTGCTATGATGACTAACTTAATGTCTAAACAAAATGCAAGTCTAGGGTGACGGCTATGGGGAGTATTTTTGGAGGAAAAGGTGGGGTTTCGGCCAGCCATGGAAGTGGTGGCCGAATCCAACACTAGAAGTCCTTTTCCCCTCAAATACGGACTCTAAAAAGTGGCTAATTAAAATCCTGCGAAAATTACATGGGCCTGGCCCAAAATAAAGGTGTCGCAACACCATATTAAGCTATGGACGAATTCGTGAAGTATTTATCTTGAATATTTCGTCCAAGCCTTCTTTCTTCATTATGGTGGCCTCAAAGTTCTGAAATCTTCATCCGTGGCCTTCTCATGGATCATCACATGCTTGCTGCCATCTCCATGAATGGCCATGCTCCAATGCTTGTCCCTCTTATCCATACTTGGTCCATCATTCCTAAGAGTAATAAATACATCTGATTTAGGAAGCATCATATTCTCATGTATGTGAGGAATAGTTCCAAGAAACGAAAGTACCTGATAGTTAAGTTGTTTGGCACGAGATCTTGTGATAGGTCCTTGTATGTGTGTAACTATAGGTACAACGATTGTATCAATAGATGGGATGTCCACATCATATGCCATACATCGCAATCCCAGGATTACCATTTTTACGAGACATAACAGATTGGTACCATAGTTCATCATCCATTACAAACCATAATAAATATCTTACAAATAAAGGATCTCATGATCCAGTCTTAATACAATCAATGCAGCGGAATATATAATAAGGGAAGCATGGTCGAGGCTCCATCTTTAGGGTCACAAGCAATGCTGAGGATGGGAGATGATCCTAGTTGTCATAGAATTCCTGATGTCCATCATCCTGGTAGTTCTCTTCATAGTCTAGCCACGGGAATAGCCAGGGACAAAGCCATGAGTATTGTTTAAGTACTCGCAAACTATCACTAACAAGTAAAGTAGTTCCAGTAGGAATCCTAAGCTCTAGGTTTATTTGCAAAAAGCTAGGTTTATCTCGAACTGAGTTCAGAAGTACATAAAACTAGTTTAATGTTTTACAACACCTAAGTGGGAACTTAGTTTTCATATTCATAACCCTGTTGTGGTCAAGTCAAAGTCATAGTTCATTTCACAAGTCATTTTTAAAACATCTGATGATGGAACAGTATGGCCACTCCAACTGTCCATGACCGCGGATGCGTCTATTCAAATAGTTTGACACTCTGTAGAGGTGGTACACTTTCACCACAAAATTCAATACATCCATCAGGGATAACCCTGAATCATCATACTTAGTATGTGGATAATCAATACTAACCTTTCAATTACACACCCTAGTATAGGCACCTCCCCTATGAGTTTGGCCTCCCAACCATGACCATCTGTCATCTTAGGAACTGCACAGGTGGACATTCATCACGAGGTAGCCTCATCTCAAACCTCTTCCGCAAGGGAACCCATACTAAGACATATAAACTTCCAGTTAAGCCCTACCCAAATTCGGGTATTGTGGTTGTACAGTAAACTTGGCATTGTATCGCATCCGAACCCAACCATCAGTTTTTGTAAAGGGATAAGGCTCATGCCTCAACATTTTCATCATCAAATCATCTTGTGTTCGTAACACATGTCAAAACATTTCAATGGAATGAATCGTCATTCCAAGGTTTTCATAATCATTTTCACCAAGTATTCCCATCTAATGTGATCAACTTTCATGCTTAGCACTAGCCACTAAAGTTTGAGGGTATTCACTAATGAGGGTTGCTAATCAAGTGTGAATATCCAAATCTAGTCTCATGCCTTAGTATGACATCTAGTTCTAACTACTTAGGCCTAGTTTTATGCTCTTTATGCTATCTACACTATCTTTCCAAAACTCACAAATCACTAGCTAAAAGTAATAAAGAACTTTGGTAAAAATAAAAGAATAAAACTTGCAAGTAAAACTAGGATTTGGTATAATCAAGATTGCATAACTAAAGTATGCCTAATGCATCTTGCATAGGTTATCTTGCATAAGTAGCATGCAAGTTCTAGCTTTCAAGTGTTAGCTTGCTAGGATGGCTTGCCTTGATTGATGCAGTGGTTGAAGTTTTCTTCTTCTTCGTAGTACTCGTCCTCCTCGTAGCCTTGGTCGATACTAGCGTCTATAAATTAATACGAGGTACACAATCACCAAACAATACTTAACTACCTCTTTTTGGCACACAAAGGTTCACACTAGATGATCTAGCATCATCACAATCATCACATGAAATAAATACCTAGTCCTATTTTATTTTGGAAAAGTAATTTCTACTCATTGAAAACTACTTAAGATTTAATATTCTCCAATTAAAATATGGGATCATGTTGACACATGTCATCACCACATATTCTAATACTTTGGGAATGGGATTTAAAGTGGTGGTCATATTTTATAAAGTTTAAATTTACTATTTGATATAATTAAAGTGACTAGAAATGCCTATATAGCATTATTTTAGTACTAGTCCAAGATCACTGCAGGTAAACCTAATTATTTTTACATATTCAGAAAGATATTGTCAAATGTGATTTTTGAGAGTTGGAATCAACTCAAAAGCATTTATGGTTGATTTTTGAAAAATGTTTGAATGTGAAAAATTCTATGTCTTGTTATTTTTGCTATAGGTGATCTATAATTTCAAATGGTTTGAATCCAATGGGCTTGGATTAATAATTTGAATACCTTTCTAACAAAATTGGAATCATGCAATTTGGTTTGGCACATCTCCTTGAATTGATTTTTGAATCTACTGACAGAACTAGGGTTTGAATAAAATGGAAAATATCTATTTGAATCGCTGGGCTGAGTGTGGGAATGATACTAGGCCGGCCCAGCTGCACAATGCGCGCGCATCGGGCTGCTGACAGGGGGTCCCATGCGTCAGCCGCTCATTCTAACCGAAGCGGTAAGTTTCAATCTAGGCCGTGCGATTAGACTAGGATCTATGGCTGACGTTCGTTGTCTCCGTCGAATAGCTCCAATGAGACCGAACTCTAACGACGATGGTGGGGGTACAAGGTGTCTCACCTGGGCTCCAGCTAGGGTCGGCGATGGGGGCGAATGACGTTGTCGATGGCGACAGTTCGAACGGTGGTCGTGACGGCTCCTGGGTGGCTCCAATCAACGGATCCTCTCCTCCTTTGCAGCGGTGGACTCTGGCAAAATTTCGGTGGGCTGGTGCTCGCCTTGCTCCGGGGAAGGGTCAGGGGTGGTTCTGAGAGAGAGGGGTGTGACATGGTGTAAAGAATTGAGGCGGGGGTGGCCTCTATTTATACACCGGCGAGAGGGGTAGAGCAGCATGGGCTGGGCTCATCCGTGACGACGATGCAGTGAGCTAACGGCATGGCGAAGGGCGTACGATGGTGCGGTGTCTCCTGGCGGTCGTCGCAGGCTTAATGGCTCGACAAGGGGCAGTCGAGAACGGTCGGGCGTGGTTTGTGCTCTACGTTGGAAAGGCGGTGTTCGAGACGGTGTACAAGTGATTCGTGTCGCGCGACGGCGAACAGTTGTGTCTAGGAGGTAGCTAGGGTCATGGCGATTGCAGTTAAGCACGTTGAGGGCGAGGCGCGGCGTGTGCGAGCATGTCGGCTGTGGCGCTCTGGCGTGCTCTCGGAATGGCGCAGAGAAAATGGGCGCGGCGTTTTCTCGGTGGTCCATGGCTTGGCTGAGCTCGAGGGGTGGACAGGGAGTGGCGATGGACAGTGGCTTGTCTCCTATACATCATGGACGGGAGCGGCGCTTCCTCCTACGAGCTATCCATGGTCGGCCGGCAATGGTGACTCGGTGGCGTGGCACTGGTGCAAGTAGTGAAGGGGTGAGCTGGTTCAATGCATTGTTGGGTACTGGGGGAGACAAGGGCTAGTAGTGGCGACAAGTAGTGGAGAAGGCATTGATCAAGAACGGTAGAGTTAGGCATGTTTGATCTGTGCTTACCAGGTGTTTGATGAAATGGCCGCATGAATTCAGAGTTTGAATTTTTGGATGAATTTTGGTGAGTGCTCTGGTCATAAGCTTAGTAGTCTCTGGTTGCTTGGGTTTGGCAGGGTGAATTGGTTTGGTTGGTTTTTGAGAAAAGGCTATCTTAGTACCTACACTTGATTCAATTTTGAATTTTCCTTTAAACAGATTTGGAAATTGTTTCTGTTGGTTTGCAAATTGGGCTTGGGTTCACTTTTACTTGGTCTAGCAAGGGGTGAAAAGAATTGGATTTGTTTCTGTTAGAAACCTTTGACTAGGAACACCCAAAGTGGTCTATCTTTCCAAAACTCAAAAATTAGTAGCTAAAAGTAATAAAGAACTTTGGTAAAAATAAAAGAATAAAACTTGCAAGTAAAACTGGGATTTGGTATAATCAAGGTTGCATAACCAAAATATGCCTAATGCATCTTGCATAGGTTATCTTGCATAAGTAGCATGCAAAATAGAGGTAGCATGCAAGTTTTAATGCATCTTGCATAGGTTATCATGTGATGATTGTGATGATGCTAGATCATCTAGTGTGAACTTTTGTGTGCCAAATAGAGGTAGTTAAGTATTGTTTGGTGATTGTGTACCTCGTATTAATTTATAGACGCTAGTACCAACCAAGGCTATGAGGAGGAGGAGGAGGAGTACTACGAAGAAGAACAAGAAAACTTCAACCACTGCACCAATCAAGGCGAGCCATCCTAGCAAGCTAACACTTGCAAGCTATAACTTGCATGCTACTTATGCAAGATAACCTATGCAAGATGCATTAGGCATACTTTGGTTATGCAACCTTGAATTCAAAGTTTGAATTTTGGATGAATTGTGGTGAGTGATCTGGTCATAAGCTTAGTAGTCTCTGGTTGCTTTGGTTTGGAAAGGTGAATTGGTTTGGTTGGTTTTTGAGAAAAGGCTATCTTAGTACCTACACTTGATTCAATTTTGAATTATCCTTTAAACAAATTTGGAAATTGTTTCTGTTGGTTTGCAAAGTGGGCTTGGGTTCACTTTTACTTGGTCTGGCAAGGGGTGAAAAGAATTGGATTTGTTTCTGTTAGAAATCTTTGACTAGGAACACCCAAAGTGGTCTAGTGAACAAGTTTGGCCAAAATGACCATTTGCTCATACTTCTTATTTTTTGATTTTCTCTTCATGTGATTCTGCTTGGAAATGATCTAGATGATATTTTTTCATCTTTAAACCAATCCTTAACATTCATAGCAATCAAACATGGAAATTGCACTCATTCATGCATCAATCACACACACATATGCATTCATATTAACTTTAATAATAAAAGCTGTTAACCCTAAACTTGGGTGATTAGAACTTGATATCTTGTTTAATATTTTTGGGATGTTACAAACCTTCCCTCCTTAAACAAAATCTCGTCTCGAGATTAAAAAAAGAAAACTAGGAACTAAAGAGATCTGGAAACTTAGTCCTAATGTAATCTTCTCGCTCCCAAGTAGCTTCTTCTTTAGTATGGTTGCTCCACTGGATCTTGAGAAACTGGATACTCTGGGTTCTGGTGGTTCTAAAGGCTTCTTCCAAAATGTGAATGGGTACTTCACGATAAGTTAGGTCTTTATTGAGCTCTATGGTCTTGTGATCAATATTCTTTAAAACTTCGGTCTTCTCCGGAACTTCTAGGCATTTGCGAAGTAACGAGATATGGAACACATCATGCACGGATGACATCTCCTCTGGCAGTTCCAGTTGATATGATACTTCTCCTTGGCGATTCAAAATCATGAAGGGTCCAATATATCTGGGGGCTAACTTCCCTTTCAGTTGGAAATGTTGCATTACTTTCAAGGGTGATACTTTCAGATACACAAAAGCTCCGATGGTGAAGGCTAGATCTCGACGTCTCTTGTCGGCATAACTCTTCTATCTGGATTGGGCGGTCTTAAGATGCTCACAGATCTTGTGAACTTTCTCTTCGGCTTCTCTTAGGATGTCGGGTTCGAAAATCTGACTCTCTCCTACTTCCGACCAATTCAGTGGGGTACAACACTTCCTTCCATACATAAATTCAAATGGGGCCATTTGCAAACTGGCTTGGTAACTGTTGTTGTATGAGAATTCAGCGAAAGGTAGACAATCTTCCCATTTAGATCCATATTCCAACACACAAGCTCTCAACATATCTTCGAGTATCTGGTTTACTTGCTCTGTTTGTCCATCAGTCTGCGGGTGATAAGCTGTGCTGAAATCCAGTCTGGTTCCTAAACCTTCTTGGACTTTCTTCCAAAATCTCGAGGTAAACTGGGTTCCTTGATCCAACACAATGTTCTTGGGAATTCCATGCAAACTGACTATCCTAGCAATGTACAACTCTGTTAGCTTCGAACTACGATAAGTGGTCTTGACTGGTAAGAAATGAGCTACTTTAGACAGTATATCCACTATGACCCAAATAGAGTCATTCCCCTACTAGATGTAGGCAAACCGGTGATAAAATCCAATCCAACTGAATCCCATTTCAATTCTGGAATTTGCAATGGTTGCAAAAGTCCTGCGGGTCTCTGATGTCCCGCTTTGACTCTCTGACAGATATCACATTTGGCTATGTAGCTTCCGATTTCTCTCTTCATCTTGTTCCACCAAAATTGCTCCTTCAAATCCTTATACATCTTGGTTCCTCCAGAGTGGATGGAATAAAGAGTATCATGGGCTTCTTGCAAAATAGCTTGTTTCAACTCTGAATCTATTGGTACACAGATATGTCCTTTGTACCACAAAACTCCTTCTTCATCTTCGGTGAATCCGGGTACCTTCCCTGTACCGATACGACGTTTGATTTTGTCGTACTAGCATTTCCTTTGTGCACCTCCTTGATCTGACTAATCAAAGTGGGTTGAAGTTCTATGCTAGCCAAAAATCCTTCACTAACTAGCTCCACTCTGAAATTTTCCATCTCCTCATGCAAACTTGGTTGGGCTTCTTTTATCATGGTGTTCAATCGACACGGCAATCTGCTAAGAGCATCTGCTACCACATTGGCTTTGCCGGGGTGATAGTGAATGTCAAGGTCATAGTCCTTGATTAACTCTATCCATCTCCTTTGCCTCATATTTAGCTCCTTCTGGGTGAAAATATACTTCAGACTCTTGTGATCCGAATAAATCTCACAGTGGTTACCCATGAGGTAATGTTGCCATGTCTTCAAGGCTAAAACTACGGCTGCTAGTTCGAGGTCATGGGTAGGGTAATTCTTCTCATGTTGCTTCAGTTGTCGGGACAAATAGGATATGACTTTGCCCTCTTGCATTAACACACATCCGATACCAACCTTGGATGCGTCACAATACACATCAAAAGACTTATTGATATCCGACATAATCAAGATTGGGGCTGAAATCAATCTCTTCTTGAGCTCTTGAAAACTTGCTTCACATTTTTACGTCCATTCAAACTTCTTATATTTCTTCAACAATTTGGTCATGGGTCTTGCGATGCTCGAGAATCCTTCTACGAACTTGCGGTAATATGCCGCTAATCCAAGAAATACGCGAACTTGGGTTTGAATGGTTGGGGCTTGCCATTCTTCAACATCCTTAATCTTGGCAGGATCGACAGCAATTCCTCCTGCCGACACGATATGTCCTAGGAATCCTACTTCCTTTAACCAGAACTCACATTTGCTAAACTTGGCATATAACTAATGCTCTCTAAGGGTTTCAAGGATGGTCCTCAGGTGTAGCTCATGGTCTTCTTCTGATTTGGAATAGATCAGAATATCATCGATAAAAACAACGACAAACTTATCCAGGAAGTTCATAAAAATCTTATTCATGAGGTTCATGAAATAAGCAGGGCATTGGTTAATCCAAAATACATGACAATATACTCATATAATCCATATCTGGTGGTAAAGGCAGTCTTTGGAATATCCTCTGCGTGAATCTTGAGTTGATGATAGCCAGTTCTAATATCAATCTTAGAAAACACTTTGGCACCAATCAACTGGTCAAACAGGTCTTCTATCTTTGGCAATGGGTACTTGTTCTTGATGGTGAACTCATTCAGCTTCCGATAATCCGTACACAAACGGTTACCTCCATCTTTCTTATCCACAAACAAAACAGGTGATCTCCATGGCAACACAATTGGTTGAATCAAACCTGTCTCCAGCATAGCATCCAGTTGCTTATTTAGCTCCACTAATTAAGACAGTTTCATACTATAAGGTCTCTGAGCTATGGGTCTAGTTCTAGGGATTAGTTCAATGATAAACTCGATATCCCGATCTGGGGCATACCAGGCAATTCATCTAGGAATACGTCGGGTATTCACAGACTACTCTGACTTGGTAAATGGTTGGTTGGGCTAGACTCTTGTTGCACTTGAATTGATGGGGCAAAGTCTTAGATACATGCTCTACTGATACTCCAGTGGTACTGGTCATGGTTATGACTTTCTTTGCACAGTCGATTAATCCTTATGTTTCGACATCCAATCCATTCCTAGTACTACATCTAAACCTTTGGTTCCAAGTACTATTAGATTAGCATAAAAATCTATTCCATGGATTCTGATAGGTACGGCCTTGCAAATTTGTCTAGCTTTGGTGGTTGAACCAGATATTTGAACTATCATAACATGCTTCAATTTTGTTGGTTGAATCTTACTAGTGCATGCAAATTCTTCTGTAACAAATGAGTGTGATGCTCCAGAATCAAAAAACACTCTTGCAAGTACTGAATTAACGGAAAATATACCCAACACGACATCTGGTGCTTCCTGAGCTTCTTCAGCATTCATGTGAAACAGACGGTCGTTGCGGTTGAGTGAGTTCCCTGGGGCAAATATTCTTCTAGGATGAACACGACGTTGCTGATGAGCTGGTGCATTCACATTGGTGGCTGCTGCAAGCTTCTTGGGGCACTCGTTGGAGTAGTGGCCCTTGACTCCGCATTCAAAACAAGTAATCAGAGACTTGTCTATTCCTCCAACAGGCACGACATTGCTTCCAGTCCTTGGGGCAGTATTGTTGTTGTTGTTGGACTTGGGCGGTGCATGGTTGAAATTGTTGGAGTTGCCGGGGTTGTTGTTGTGGTTTCCTCCGGGCCTTGGGTTTCCTCCTCCACGGTTGGAATAGTTCGGACGGTACATAGGGGGTCTATTGTTTCTCGGGGCATATCCGGCAGACGGCTTGGGGCGATACTTCAGGGTATGGTGGGATCCTGGTTGATGCATCATTCGACGCTTGCGATTATCGTTGGCTTGGTTGATCTTGCCTTCCATCTGGATTGCAGAATCAACTAAAGCTTCAAGGTCAGCGAAGGGAATGTTGACCAGCACTGTCTGCATCTCATCATGCAGACCATTCAAGAATCTCTCCATTTTCTTGGCTTCAGTACCAATCTCATCAGGGGCATACCTAGACAGAGATAGAAATCTATCGCGGTACTCTACCAAAGTCATCCTTCCCTGCTTCAGCTCCTTGAATTCATCCCTCATCCACAGAATCAAACCCGATGGCACATGGGTTCGGCTGAACTTGAGTTTGAATTCATCCCAAGCCATCATCTGTCCTCCATTCATGGTACGAATGCTATTCCACCAAGCTCTTGCATCACCTGCCAGATAATGGGTGGCAAACAGTACTTTCTCATTGGCCTCCACTCTTGCGACTTCTAAGTTGTTCTCCATGGTCTGCAGCCACTCATTAGCATCTAACGGCTCTTCGGACTTACTAAATATGGGGGGATTGGTGTCTTGAAAGTTCTTGAGCTTGGATCCATGGTTTTCCTGGTTTCCATGGCCTTCATTATTATGGGCCATCTGAGCTATCCGTTGAAGGGTGGCTAAATTAGCTTGACGTTCAGATCTTCTAGCTTCACGATCAACAACCAACATTTGCCAGATTTGTAGCATTGGATCCTGAGATGAACTGCTCCCTCCGCGAGGCATCTGAAGATTGAGATAGATCAAGAGACAAGAGGGAAATTTCTAAGGTTCATGTATTTGTTTTTGAAAAACTTTTAAACTTTGAGTTTGACTCTGGTTTTGCCAACTAGCAACTTGCTTTTCATTCATTCATTCATAGCACCCAATACAAACAAACACCACACTAGGGTAATAGATGGTTTTAGGAACCATTCGGTGAAGCTACGATACAGTGGGACCAGATACAACTCACACCTACGATAGTGCTCAAGTGTTACTACTCATCAGAACCGGTGGTTTCTTCATCATCAATAAAGCGGTATCATCATTAGTGTGGAAGTCCATGTCGAGGTCCTCCAGGTAGTCATCATCACTGAGGTAGGAGTAGGGATCTCTACGGATATCTTCACCTTCGTTCTCCCTCTCCTCAAGCTTCATGTCCCGCTCATGGATGGTCTCCTCCAAGTCTGACACTTTGTGACGAAGGCGGGCAATGATGCGATCCTTCTTGTCACATAGACGGCAAAGTGACTTGCGCTCCTTCACAAGGATGGCGAGGGTCTGGTCCTTCTTGACTACAATGGCATAGTTGTGGTTAGCGTAGGCGCGGGCGTTGTCCAACTCCTTCTGCCTATCATACATCATGAAGTTGAGATGATCCACCTGATGCTTCAGCTCTGGATGGCCTGGTACCTCCAATGGTTGTCCCATATCATCACGCCTTGCATAGTAAGCGAAGCGAGCGCCATTGATCTGGTTGATGTGTTGCCCACACAGACGGGCAATAGCCTCCTGCATAGCCCTAGCGAGTCCATCTAGCCAGTTGTTATCCCTCAAGCTGAATTGGATCCCCTCTGAGGTGGGTGCCTCCATCTTGCCTCTGAGATTTGAAACTATCAGCCATTGTAGTTCTCCTCCTTGCTGATCATTGAGTTGTGCTCCAAAGAAATCAGGGTGCGGGGACTCAAGAAGTTCCGAAAGTTGGCTTAAGTCACGCTTGAAGATGAGATCTCCTCCGTTGACCAACTGGTAAAACTTGCTATACTTGACTTCCATCTATAAGAATGTAGGACGAGTAAGTTAGTGAGGTGATCAAGTGTGTCAAATTTTATGTATGATTTTCAGAATTTTTTAGGAACATAAATTTTCTTGAAATAATCTTAGTGATAATAATGAAAATAGGTGTAACATCCCAACATTTAGGAACTAACGAAGGGTAGATTTAGGAATATGGAATGTTGCATCCATTCATCTGTGAAAATGTGGGTAAAATTTTCGCCAAATAAAAACCTTAAGTGATCAATGTTTCTTTCATACTTTGAGCTTAGGTTTAGTCTTAAAGGGTGATTGCTATGAACTTTAATATGATCTTTAAGGAATTATGTGTTTTAAAATGAATTTGAGTTTTAAACTTGAGAGAGTTTGAATTATAATTCAAATGAATTAGCGATAAGTTTTGAATCTTAATCTAATTAAGAGATAAATATTACAACTTAAATTCTATCCAAAGAAAAACAATAATGAATATGAAAACTTATTTCATATCATCAATATATAATCAAGTTACAAAATTGTAACTTATTGAAATCATCCACACAATTCACAAAAGCAAATATATAAAGAATAAGAATATTCTTTATTAATAATAATGTGATCTTTATTACAGAAGAATGAAAGGAAGATTACAAGATAATCAAATGAAAATTACAAAGGAATAAGAAGATTACATTGAATTATTCTATAACTATTCTATAAAAGAAAAACTAAACTACAATCTTCATCTTCAAATCTGTACCTGCAAGATAAACATTAATAAAACAATAATAAGGTTAGAGTTAGTATTATTTTTCTCTCAGACATGTCAGTGAAGTGCACTAGACAAATTCATCATTGAGAAATTTATAAAAGGGGCAAATTTCACCATTATGAAACAATCCATCTTTCATAAATTTAAAGCCAAAAGTCAAATGACAGCCAAGAGGGGCAAGTTTCACCAGCTAGGTAAAAGTAACCAGATAACAGTAAGTTTCAAAATTCTGAACATATCCACAAGTGAACATCAAGTACACAGGCAGGACAAACACCAACATGCATGTGGTGTGCTGTCAGCCTCACACCACACCCCCAAACTCACAAAACCACAAGCACAGCCGTGGAGAGGCACTAGTGCATCTCTCCACTGCTTTCACACAAGAACATCCTGCTTAGACAACAGCTTACCAAGCACAACAGCCAAACCAAACCACCAAAGATCAACCAAACATCACTAGGATGGTGACATAAGGAGGGGAAAGGATCACGTGGACAGCAAGGCCAAGTCCAGGAGCTAGGAGGAGCAGGCTAGCTCAAGGTCAAGCATAGAAGCTCAGCAAAACAAGATCATCATCACCACCTTACTCCACAAACGTCAGATTCTGTGGTGAGTTTCATAAAACCTTCACATAATCTAATCATATCATCTAGACAGAAGCATGTGTTGTTTGATGAAACAAACCCTCAGAAAGCACCCAAGTGGGGTGACTCCATCATAGGGATTTTTAAACTCTAAAAGCAAACAACAAAGTACCTGGATCCAGCTAGAGCTCAGAGCAACATCATTTCTCTGGTTGTTAGGCTATATCTTACAATTCAAGCATAAATATATCTATGATCTATTTCTAGGCACATCCCTATAGAAAATGTAGCACCTTAGAAACTAATCCTTTGGATCCAGATAATGATCAAACTTACTATCATTTTTTTCTAAACTCTCATTCAAGAAATAATAGCTGGTACCACTACCAGGACTATCTATATGAATCAACTAGATAAGATCTGAATCCCTAAGCCTCATACCAACATCATTGGTCTTAGGGAATTCAGAGAAGAGCATCTCTATTTATCTTATAAAGCCAAGTTTGTCTTTAGATTAAGCCAACCCAATCCATGGATTAGAATCAAACATGTGTAACATATCAAGATGGTGTCAGAAGAACAACTCCTACATGAATCAGGATAGACATTTAATCATCACAAATTCAGACAATCAACTTACTAATCATTTTCCTGCTAATACAGGAATCATAACTAGGATATTCCTATGTTCATCTTCACTGTTTGAGATCAAATAACAAATAGCACTAAGACAGACAGTGGTTTCATTATATCATAATCATGATCATAAATCAAATAACAGAGGAAAGTTATCAAGTCATTGGCTTTACCAAGCATGGTTCCAAAGCAGATATACCATCTGAATCATATGCAATCCAAGCATAAAAGCATCTAATAAACCACCAGAACCAACATGGTTCATCTCAAGCAACAAGCCTCAGGCCAATAATCATTTAGCATGTGTACAGACCATCCAGACATGAACTAATTGATCCAGTATATGATCAACCCCAGGATAAGAACCCTAAATGGATAAATTATCCTAATCAGAACCAGACAGTAACCAGAGAGGTCACTGCCGGCATCTAGCATCGAATCAGCAAGCACGGAGAGCACCAGGGGAGAGGAATCGAACTCACCGTAGGTCCTCGCTGAAGACTAGAAGAGGAAGCAGAGGGGCTGACGACCATGGCGGCACGGGGAGCACCCTAGGAGGGGCGCTGCAACCCATACGACGCCACGGCGGCGACCATGAACACACATAGAGGCGAGGAGCATCACGATGACGCGCGATGGCGGCGGCAACACCAGGATCCACGCCAACCCCCAAACCCTAGGGTTCGAGATGACATTGATCCGTCGCAGTTGGATAGAAAGGACAAGCATCATCGACAACTCCCTGTTGCACCACAGCGGTGACCAGAACGTCCCACAGCGGCGGGAATCGTCGGCGGCGGCATCGCCAGCCATGGGTCGGGGTCAGAGGAGGAGAGGATGAGCTCGAGGGAGAGAGAGAGGCAGTGAGGAGTGGGTCGAGTTGGGTTAGACCCTTCAGGGTGGTTCTTTTGTCTATAACTAATGGGCCACTAGGGCCCAATAAGATTAAACCAGCCCAGAAATCCTTTCAGACCTGTTTTAATAAAAAGGAAAAGACCAAAATACCACTAGACTTAATTAAATCCTAGAAAATAAAATTAAAGTCCAAAAATTATAAGTAAAATATTTTTGGATTCACAATAATCCACACTATCCAAATAAAATAATATATAAAATTTTAGACATTTAAATTTTTATAAGAATTTTGTAATTTTATATATTCCTTATGGAATTTTACAAAATTATTGAAAGATGATAAAAATAAATAAAAATCACTTTCCTTATATATTAATATTATAGTATTTTTTAAAAATACTAAATAAATTTAATAACAATTTTTAATGTATAATTAGTAATTCCTAAAAGAACTATTAAATCAATAAAAGTCAAATAAAATAATTCAATATATGTTATAAATATTAAAAAGTAATATTTATAAATGTTTTATTATTATTAAAAGGCACCTTATATAATAATAGGGTAAATGCATATAAAATTAAATAATGCATTACATTACTTGCATAATCATTTTGCTTCTTTAAATATTGTCCTTACTGGGCAATAATGATGTTTTTGTAGACATAGAAGCTCAAGGTCCAGTGCAAGCATCAGACTTCACTACCTTGCCATCACAAGGAAAGTTCATCACTTGCTCATGCCCTTTGAAGAGTCTTTATCAAAGTATTTGCAAATTGGGTGTTATCATTTATGCTAAGAAAGAAAGAAAATAATATTTTCACAAATAAAGAAATTATAGATATCATCCTAAGTGGTGATATAATGGAGCAATAGAAATTAGAGTTATAATTGCAACAATGATGATCAAGTAGGGACTTAATAACCCCTGACATCAGTGATTCTAGCACTGTATATTACGCGTTAGCCATGAGATTTGGAATGGGACAGAGAAGTCAGCTGTATCTTCTTCCTCTCGCATGAAGCCGGATGTGCAGGTCGTGGCTGTTATCCTCGTAGCGTGCATATTAATTGGTAATGCGTAGAGGATATGCAGCATATGGGTGGGAACCCTCATCGTCCCACGATAGTTCTAGCATCTAACAGTTTGTACAAACCATTGCCGTAATTCATTATGTGGGCATGGTGTACACCAAGGAGGCATGCAGGGTCGCGAAGGGGGCAGTGATTGGCTTGGACCAACTACTGGGCCCCACATCATGGAATTGTGGACAGGAAAGTACGTGATAGGGCAAAGGTGTCCGATCTTTCGATGAGATGATGATAGTCGATTTGGTGGAGTTCGGGCTTGACGATCTGACTACAGGTGCGAGCACGAGCGCCAATGCAATCGCTAGGCCAATCTCCTGGAGGTTACCGATCCTGCGGGAACACGATCAGCCTGACCAGCGAGGGTATTAATTCCTACCTGAAATCCAGAACAAGTAAGAACTAATATTGCAATCAAGATATTACTGATTAAGAGGAAAACTTTATTGAAAAGGTGGGATCCTGAATAGGTGCGAAGTACAAGAGGCCTCTGCGACGCTTGAGCCTTGGCAAAGTTGCTGCGATGGCTAACTTAATGTCTAAACAAAATCCGAGTCTAGGGGGACGGCTATGGGGAGTATTTAAGGAGGAAAAGTGGGGTTTCGACCATCCATGGAAGTGGTGGCTGAATCCAACCCTAGAAGTCCTTTTCCCCTCAAATACAGACTCTAAAAAGTGGCTAATTAAAATCCTGCAAAAATTACATGGGCCTGGCCCAAAATAAAGGTGTCGCAGCACCATATTAAGCTATGGACGAATTCGTGAAGTATTGATCTTGAATATTTCGTCCAAGCCTTCTTTCTTCATTATGGTGGCCTCAAAGTTCTGAAATATTCATCCGTGGCCTTCTCTTGGATCATCACATGCTTGCTGCCATCTCCATGCATGGCCATGCTCTAATGCTTGTCCCTCTCATCCATGCTTGGTCCATCATTCCTAAGAGTAAGAAATACATCTGATTTAGGCAGCATCATATTCTCATGTATGTGAGGAATAGTTCCAAGAAACGAAAGTACCTGATAGTTAAGTTGTTTGGCACGAGATCTTGTGATGGGTCCTTGTATGTGTTGCTGTAGGTACAACGGTTGTATCAATAGAAGGGATGTCCACATCATGCTCCCCTTCTTGAATTGAAGTCGTCCTCGATGCAATCTCATCTTCCTCACCAAAGTAAGGCTTCAAATCTGCAATGTTAAACGTAGGACTAACCGTACCAAAGTCTGCAGGCAACTCAAGTTTATATGCATTATCATTTATTTTCTCTAACACCTTAAAGGGACCAGCAGGACGCGACATTAACTTAGACTTGCGTAAATCAGGAAAACGATCTTTACGCAAATGTAACCAAACAAGATCTCCAACATCAAACACAACATGCTTTCTCCCTTTATCCCTAGCAAGTTTATACTTAGCATTCATGTGTTCAATGTTATCTTTAGTAGTATTATGCAAGTTTAATATCATTTCAGCGCGTTGTGTAGAATCCAAATTATGTTGCACCGAAGAAGGTAAAGGCAATAAATCAATAGGTGCACGAGGAACAAAACCATACACAATCTCAAATGGGCACATCTTTGTGGTAGAATGTAGCGAACGATTATAAGAAAATTCTATATGAGGTAAACACTCTTCCCACAATTTTAAGTTCTTCTTTAAAACATCCCGCAACATAGTAGACAAAGTTCTATTTACCACTTCAGTTTGTCCATCAGTTTGGGGATGACATGTAGTACTAAACAGCAATTTAGTCCCCAACTTAGCCCATAAACATCTCCAAAAGTGGCTAAGAAATTTAGTATCACGATCAGAGACAATAGTATTTGGCACACCATGCAAATGAACAATTTCACGAAAGAACAAATCAGCAATATGCGCAGCATTATCCGTTTTATGACAAGGAATAAAGTGTGCCATCTTAGAAAATCGATCCACAACAACAAAAATACTATCCCTCCCGTTCTGTGTTCGTGGCAATCCCAAAACAAAGTCCATAGAAATATCCTCCCAAGGAACACTAGGAACAGGAAGAGGCATATATAAACCATGTGGATTAAGGCGAGACTTAGCTTTTTGACAAGTAGTGCAGCGTGCCACAAATCTCTCAACATCTCGACGCATACGTGGCCAAAAGAAGTGTGCAGCAAGAACATCCTCCGTTTTCTTGACACCAAAGTGTCCCATCAATCCTCCTCCATGCGCCTCCTGTAACAACAAAAGACTAACAGAACTATCCGAATGCATAGTTTGTTAACGAACACAAATCCATCATTGAAGACGAACTTGTTCCATGTTCTACCATCTCTACAATTCTGCAACACATCTTTAAATTCAGCATCATGCACATATTGTTCCTTAATAGTTTCTAATCCAAATATTTTGAAGTCAAGTTGAGATAACAAAGTATAACGGCGCGACAAAGCATCAGCAATAATATTATCTTTACCCTTTTTGTGTTTGATAACATAAGGAAAAGACTCAATAAATTCAACCCACTTTGCATGACGACGATTCAATTTAGCGTGACTACGAATATGCTTCAAATATTCATGATCAGAATGAATAACAAATTCTTTAGGCCATAGATAATGTTGCCAAGTTTCCAATGTCCGAACCAACGCATATAATTCTTTATCATAAGTAGAATAGTTCAGACTAGCCCCACTCAATTTCTCACTAAAATATGCAACAGGTTTTCCCTCTTGTAATAACACCCCTCCCAAACCAATTCCACTAGCATCACATTCAAGCTCAAAAGTCTTAGTAAAATCAGGAAGTTGGAGTAAAGGAGCATGTGTTAGCTTATCTTTCAATACGACGAAGGCCTGTTGTTGTGCATCGCCCCAAACAAAGGGCACATCCTTCTTGGTAAGCTCATTCAGCAGTGCGGCAATTGATCCAAAGTCTTTGACAAAGCGCCTATAAAAACCAGCGAGGCCAAGAAAACTCCTCACTTGTGTGACCGTCTTGGGCTGCGGACTTCTCAATAGCTTCAATCTTGGCTGGATCCACTTCAATACCCTGTGATGTAACAACATAGCGAAGAAACGCAACTCGATTGGTGCAAAAGGTGCACTTCTCAAGGTTACCAAACAAACGTGCATCACGTAAAGCATTGAAAACAACACGTAAATGGTCCAAATGATCCTCTAAAGATTTGCTATAAATCAGAATATTATCAAAGTAGACTACCACAAAACGTGCAATGAAAGCACGTAAAACTTCGTTCATTAATCTCATGAAAGTGCTAGGTGCATTAGTTAAACCAAACGGCATTACTAACCACTCATATAAACCGAACTTAGTTTTAAATGATGTTTTCCATTCATCGCCTAATTTCATACGAATCTGGTGGTAACCACTACGCAAATCAACTTTAGAAAACATGGTAGAGCCACTCAATTCATCAAGCATGTCATCTAAACGTGGAATAGGATGACGATATCGAATAGTAATATTATTGATAGCTCTATAATCAGTACACATGCGCGAAGAACCATCTTTCTTAGGTACCAAAATAATAGGAACAGCACAGGGGCTAAGGGACTCATGAATATGATCTCTGTCGAGTAGTTCCTGAATTTGGCGTTGTATCTCCTTTGTCTCCTCTGGATTGGTTCTATATGGCGTGCGGTTGGGCAACCTAGCACCAGGAATTAGATCAATTTGGTGCTCAATTCCTCTAATAGGAGGTAGTCCTGGTGGCAGTTCAGCGGGAAAGACGTCCTCATATTCCTGCAAAAGGTTAGCAATAGCGGGTGGCAAAGAAGGAGGCATATCCTCAAATAAAAACAAAACCTCTTTGCAGACAATTGCATAACATTGAGTATTGTTTACATCTAGTTCAGCAATATCAATTTTATTTGCAAGCATACATGGACTCTTCAAACGAATTTCAGTAGCATGTGTAGAATCAGATTTAGTGTTCTTTGGTGGTACAAAATCTGCAGCAACAATCTGATTCTCACTTTTATTTTTCTCCTCAGTTTTAGCTCTACTAGCTCTAGCAAGATCATCCTTTAAAATCTGTTCGGGAGTCATAGGTTTTAGACCAATTTTCTTTCCATCATGCATAAGAGAATAGTGATTAGTTTTGCCATTATGAACAGATTCTCTATCAAATTGCCATGGTCTACCAAGTAACAAAGGACAAGCTTGCATAGGTACAACATCACCATAAACAAAATCAGAATATGTACCAATAGTAAAATGCACGCGTACCGTTCTTGTTACCTTGATCTTGAGAGAACTCTCAAACCATTGGATGTAATATGAATGTGTGTGTTGTCTTGTTGGAAGTGCAAGCTTCTCTACCATGTCAACACTATCTAGATTGTTACAACTCCCTCCATCAATGATGATCCGTATAGCTCTTTCCTTGACAACACCACGTGTTTGGAACAGGTTGTGGCGTTGATCTTGCTCAGATTTGCTCAATTGCACACTCAACACACGTTGTGTAATTAAGCTCTTGTATTGATCAGCAGCTTCAGCTCCCATTACCTCTGTCTCTTCATCAGCATCAGAATTGTCTCCATCTCGAGCAGAAATAAGGGCTAATGTATCTTCATCAAAGTCACTCGCTGAATCGTATTGACCATCCTCCCACACCATCATCACACGTTGTGTTGTGCACTGTCTCTCAATATGACCAAAACCCCAGCACTTGCGGAATTGTATATCCTTTGTCTTACCCGTGGAAGCTATAGAAGATGCACTACGAGCAGGAGCATTGGATGACGGTGGAGGGGCAGCTGGAAATCTTGTGGTGGCCTTGGATGTGGTAGTAGCTGGTGGCGAATCACGAGAAGGAGGTGCTGATTGTCGGGATGTCCAAGTGGATGTGCGACCTGCAGAATTATTAGTCCTCCTTCATGGTGTTTGGATCCTGCACTTCACGTTCAGCTTTGCAAGCAAGATGAAACAAACGAGTGATAGAATTATATTCCTTATAATCTAATATGTGCTGAATGTCCTTGTTTAATCCACCAAAGAAACGTGCAAGCATTTGTTCATTAGATTCAACAAGACCACGAACCATCCCGTTTGCAATTCCTGATAATACTCTTCTACATAATTTTTCCCTTGCTCTAAACGTGTCAGATTCTTTAGTAAATCACGTTGATAAGTGGGAGGTACAAAACGAACACGCATAACAGTTTTTAAAGCAGTCCAAGTACTAGGAATAGTAGTAGGATTTAAACGACAATACTCAGACCACCAAAGGGAAGCAAATTTAGTAAATTCACATTTAGCAGCACTAACACACATATTCTCAGGATATTTTAAACATGCAAAACGTTGTTCTACTTCCATCTCACATGTAAGATACGCATCAGGATTATATTTACCCTCAAAAGATGGAATATTTAATTTAAGCTTTGCAACATGATCATCATCACGTGCCGGTGGTCGAGCGTTGCGGTAGTAATGTCGGGGACGGCCAGTAGGGACCTGTGGAGGTTGTTCAACCTCCTCGTCAAACAGATCGTCATCGCCGGGGTCGTAGTAGTACCCGTCATCTGTCCCCAATGTCACAGCAGCAGCCGCGGCAGAAGTCTGAGGTGCGTTAGCCAAGTCAGCCAGTCGACCCGTGATCGGGACCGTGCGCCATGTGTGGTGCGGTGCAAAAGGGCAATCTGTCTGTTCAAAATCTCCTTGAACCGAGCATCAAGCTTGGCGTTGAAGGATTTCTCGAGTCCATCGATCTTGTCCACTGCGTTGGTGAGCTTGGTGTCAAACTCCTCTAGGCGTGTATCCACGTCTTCAGCGCGACTGACCAAGAGCTCGGAGAAGTGGGCATGTAGTCCTTAAAAAGCACAGGTATATACTACGGAAATATGGTGGAAGGCACGCGTAATCCGTCAATAAATATACGAAGCTCTTACAAGTTCTTACCAAACAGCAGGAAAAGGCGATGTGTAACCGCGAGGATCAGTGGGTCCAGAGATTGAACCGAGCGATTACCGGGAGTCGAGACACCGCACGTGGAGGATATCTGTTGAGCTCTGGGAAGGCTTAGCAAAGGGGTTAGCAATTATCAAAACAGCAATGCAAAAGTTGAAAGAATGCTCAACGACGGTACTGTGCTGGTCCTAGGCTAGACCGTACTAGAGACGCGAGCCTAGATCACCAACGATGTCACGACGCGACACAACAAGCAATGTACGATGATATGGCACCCTGAAAAGCGAACCGAGAGGTGGAAAATCAATATGATGGCGAGTGTCTAGAACTGATCTACGGGGTCTAAAAATAGGTTAGCCCCAAAAAAAATTCGAATTTTTTTTATTTTGCTCCGGAAAGCGCGCAGGTGCCAAAAAAATATCGCTATAACGGCCGATGGAGAAAAGTGATCCCCGGGGTCGAAAACTAGTATAGCCAGAAATTTTTTTTGGAGGCGGTTCCAGACTAACAACAAAGAAGGAAAGTAAACAGAAATAACTAGGAAATAATAACTCAACTCAGACTCGTGCCGCGGCAGGAAAACTGATCGGATTCTGTGTCGCGATAGGAAGGCGGTGGCGGTGTATTAGGGTTTATGGTGGCTGGGTGTATGGCGGCGGAATATGGTGGCGGAATATGGTGGCGGTGATCAGCGAGTGTGGCGGTGACTACTATGATCAGAACTCGAAACTCTAAAGGACGAGACACTAAGACTAGCAACTCGACGCGACGATGTAGACACAAATTCAACAATGCAAAAACTAAAAAGATAATGCGAGGCGTAGATATGGTTATGGGATGGATCTAAACTCTAACTGTGTTTTTGGCTTTTTCGTGGGTTATAGGTAAAAACAGATCTAATCTACGAAAACAGTAAAATCTCACCGAGCAACCTGAAATCTGATACCACTTGATAGGGCAAAGGTGTCCGATCTTTCGATGAGATGATGATAGTCGATTTGGTGGAGTTCGGGCTTGACGATCCGACTACGTGCGAAACACGGCGCCAATGCAATCGCTAGGCCAATCTCCTGGAGGTTACCGATCCTGCGGGAACACGATCAGCCTGACCAGCGAGGGTCTTAATTCCTACCTGAAATCGAGAACAAGTAAGAACTAATATTGCAATCAAGATATTGCGGATTAAGAGGAAAACTTTATTGAAAAGGTGGGATCCTGAATAGGTGCAAAGTACAAGAGGCCTCTGCGACGCTCGAGCCTTGGCGAAGTTGCTGCGATGGCTAACTTAATGTCTAAACAAAATCTGAGTCTAGGGGGACGGCTATGGGGAGTATTTAAGGAGGAAAAGGTGGGGTTTCGACCAGCCATGGAAGTGGTGGCCGAATCCAACCCTAGAAGTCCTTTTCCCCTCAAATACGGACTCTAAAAAGTGGCTAATTAAAATCCTGCGAAAATTACATGGGCCTGGCCCAAAATAAAGGTGTCGCAGCACCATATTAAGCTATGGACGAATTCATGAAGTATTGATCTTGAATATTTCGTCCAAGCCTTCTTTCTTCATTATGGTGGCCTCAAAGTTCTGAAATCTTCATCCGTGGCCTTCTCTTGGATCATCACATGCTTGTTGCCATCTCCATGCATGGCCATGCTCCAATGCTTGTCCCTCTCATCCATGCTTGGTCCATCATTCCTAAGAGTAAGAAATACATCTGATTTAGGCAGCATCATATTCTCATGTATGTGAGGAATAGTTCCAAGAAACTAAAGTACCTGATAGTTAAGTTGTTTGGCACGAGATGTTGGGATGGGTCCTTGTATGTGTGTTGTTGTAGGTACAACGGTTGTATCAATAGAAGGGATGTCCACATCAGTACGCCCGGTTGTGCAATAAGGAGTTGATCTCTCATGGGTAAAGTAACGCACCTGTGTAGAGTGTAAGAACTATAACTTGTTACTCCCTGTTCCGGGAAGGAGCTACGAACGCGGCAGGAAAGGAACTCCATGAAAGTTCTGGTCAACCTGTGAAGGCTGATTATCATAGTTTTTCAAAATAAAATCAATCTTTGAAGAAAGATTTACAAAAACTGCATAGTGCCAAGGATTTATAATCCGAGGTGGTAGTTAGAGCATCAAACTTCCCACCTTGCATATAATGAACTTGTTGGGTAACGCTGTTACTCATTATTTCCTTTGATTCCTTGCTTAGACTCTCAGGATCCCGAAGACGTGCCAATGTATGCAGCCGAATGCCAAGAAGATATGTTCTACGAGTAACCTGATCTATCTGGAGGTGTTGAAGGACTGGATTACGAGATCCTCTACGGTGTCGATGATAATGAATCCAACTAAGTATCCCAAGTTAGTAGTAACCAATGGAGTCAAGCAGCATGAACTCTATAGAATAAGCTGCTGAGCTCAACTCCTAGTCGGAGTTGTCGCTTTTAAATTCCGCTGAAATACTTTATATTTTGGTTTGTAAGTTGAATCTTTTGGAAGTCTTGAACTTCCGGTATTGTAATAATAATAATATGTGTACTTTTGTAATATGGACCCGCAATGTTTCTGTTGTACCACTCTGAGGGGTGTGATATTTACGGAACGGTGTTCTGTGGATGTCATGTCAACGACTATAGTGTACTACACATGCAGTGGTATGCTGGGTTACCGCAGTTGGTATCAAAGAAAATTGCTTTGACCTTAGGTTGGAAACCTAGTAAAGGGTATGACCTGTAGGAAAGTTAGCAACGATAAAGAATTCTCTAAAAGTAATATAATGGGTATTCAAATGAGAATATTCTGTTATATTTTTAGTGCGATAATTCTTTGTTATGCTGCTATATCATTGGATACTAATCAAAAATTATTTTTTGATATACAGAGATATGGCACCAAAGTTTCCAAAACAGACTTTGGTAAGGAAAGAGGGGACTCTTGATGATTATCAAGGATCATTCATAGACCAACTTCGTCAACTTTTAAAGCTCTTTAGTTGTCCAACTAGAATTCCAGTGAACACTATCACTTACCTTGATGGCCGGATGTTATCCAAGTATCGTGTGAGTATCCAACTTCCAGAGAAGCTTGGATTATATCATGATCTACCTATAGGAGAAGGTAGGAGTCATTTAGCAGCATATCATGTTGCTGTTGTGGAGGCGATAGCTAATATCCGGGAGCAGAAAACCAAGGAGCTAGAAGGTAGCACATTCTCTGTGATAACTCATGATTCTATAGACTCGGAGCCTATACCGGATCATCTTACTTTGGTTAAGAAGCATCCTAAGTTAGCTTCCAAGTTTATGGATAGATACCGAACACTCGTTGCGTCTTTTTATAAGACCCATCAAGTGATTGTCGAAGATAAAAATGACATGTTAGAGGATCTAACTGATCCGGAAAGGAGGAAGCAGTTAGCATTCCAGTTAGAGAAAGAAGCAAGTAGTAGTGCAACACCTATCTTTAAGGATATACCTATATATCCTGAATCTTTTATACCATATCCTTATTCACCAAGACCTGAACCTATACATGATCCTACTATGGATATGAGGTATGCAGTACCACAAGGCTCAGAGGATGGTTATGACTCAGAACTCTTGAGAATTCGGATGGTTGGAGAATGGGATCATATAATGGATCTCATGAACACCAGATGTCCACAGATAATTCCGACAGGAATGTTGGACAATCTAGTTGGATGGGTGCAAGGATGAACTCTAATAATAGTAGTAGAAATACCATGTCAATAGATAATCAGGATGAAGAAGAAGAAGATCCTAAGGAGAGAGTGTTTGAATCATCAACATCTTCTCAAAACCCAGGGAATATACATTATCCAGTGTTTAATTATCTTGCCCACAAGAGCACCTGGGAAGCAGCAGGATCTGCGTATCCTGTTGACAACTCAAGAAATGAAGCTCAGGAGATGCATGCTGGAGATAATGTTCTGAAGACTTTTCAGCTGAGCTGGAGGGAGTCCATGTGCTTAGGTTGAGTAACGACTCAAGTCCTGACACTTCAGATACAGAGTATGTTCCTTCTGGAAGGCCATATGTTCCACAAACTGTGCGACGAACAACACGTCATCACAGTTGGACATCAGGCATGTACGATGAGCGTAGTTACTACTAGAAGGAGGCAATTAGTTAGTAATATTAAATACTGTGTATTGTACTCCAAGTAATAAGGTAGTTTTGTGATTATACCTATATGGTATATGTTGTAATGACTTTGTATTATTATGATAGTATGTATCATATGTGAAATGCACATTTGGATTTTCTTTGGATTTTCATTGTGTGACTAGTTCTGTGCGTAAAGTCGAGCTCAGAACACATGTGCATGATGTAATTATGAGTATTCGCTTTATGTTGCAGAACTAGAGGGTCATGGATACGGGTGTAGGAATGGAAACTGAGCAGCATCGGATGGAGTGAGAGGCCAAGGAAAAGGCCGATGCAGATGCAGCAAACCAGGAAGCATTACCACCACCACCAATGAGGTCGTTAATGGAGCAGGATTTTATGCAATGCATGCAAATGATGCAAGAGACCCAGAACAAGTTCATGGAAGAGCTGCTGGGACGAGCAAATCAGAGGGAACCTGAAGGTGGAGGAGTGAGTCTATCTGATTTCTAGAATGCAAGACCGTTACCTTTTGCATCAGCTCCTGAACCAATGGATGTAGAAGACTGGCTAGAAGATACTGAAAGGAAGCTGAAAACTGTAGGTTGCAATGATGAGGAAAAATTGAGGTATGCAACTCATCTTCTGACTGGACCTGCAGCATCATGGTGGGAGAATCAGTTAGCCATGCAACCACCAGGAAGGGAGTTTACTTGGGAAGAGTTCAAGTAGAGGTTCCGTGAATATCATGTTCCGGAAAGTGTTATGGAGTTGAAGCGGAGAGAATTTGAGGAGCTTCAGCAAGGATATACTAGTGTCATGAAGTACATCCGGGAGTTTAGTCAACTGTCTCGCTACGCTGAGGAGGATGTCAACACTAAAGAGAAGTGGAAGAAGCGTTTCTTGCATGGATTAAATCCATTTGTGAAGATGCAGCTAAGGTAAGCCAATAAGCAAACTTATCAGCAGTTGCTGGATGCAGCCATTACTTTTGAAGATGACTACAAGAATGTCCAAGAGGACCGGAGGAAGAGAGCCAAGAAGGAAACCAAGAGAATTCAGGCAAGCAAACCTAAACCTAACCTGGAGTTCAAACCTCGGAATAGGAATTATGGCAACAATAACAATAACAATAACAAGGGCAGTGGTGGAAATCAATCCAATCTGAGAAGGAATGTTATTTGTAACAATTGTGGAATTCCAGGACATTTCTAGAGGGAATGCAAAAAGCTTGTAGTGATCTGTTACGGTTGTGGTCAGAAGGGGCATATCAAGCCAAATTGTCCGAGCAAACCACCTAGAGGATGGCCTACCAAGGGAGGAGGACAAGCTAGTGGAGGAAATGGACAGCCCAATAAAGGAGGAAATAATGGAAAGAACAACAATGCCAAGAGGAACCGACCTACTGGGAAACTGAAATGTGCAACCCTTGAGGAGGTGGATAATTCGGAGCATGCAGTGATAGGTACGCTCAATATCCTTACCAATCCCGGCAAAGTTATATTTGATACTGGTGCAACTACTTCATTCATTTCTGAAGAATTTTGTGATAAGTTCGGGATTAGAAGGGCAACGTTGAAAGTCCTATGACCATAGTTACGGCAGGAGGGATGGCGATTGTACGCCACATAAAACAAGATCAGGTTATCTCGATCTGTGGTTGTACATATTTCGCAGACCTTTATATGATTCCTTTGAAGGGAATTGAAGTAGTGCCGAGAATGGATTGGATGATGGAACACGGAGCTCAGATAAATTGTGAGGAGAAAACTGTCTCAATCAAAACTCCAAGTGGAGCAAGGATAGTTTACCAAGTAGATAAACACAGTCATATCATGGTGGATCTGCGGTTAAACTCTATGAAAGAGGTTAAATTGGAAGATATTCCTATAGTTAATGAATTCCAAGATGTTTTTCCAGCAGAGCTACCGGGAATGCCACCAGACCGGGAGATAGAGTTTACTATTGACCTAATTCCTGGTACAACACCAATAGCTCAAGCACCATATAAGATGGGACCCAAAGAGTTGAAAGAACTCAAAGAGCAAAATGATGAGTTAGAAATAAAAGGATTTATACAGGAAAGTGTATCTTCATGGGGAACACCAGTAATCTTTGTGGATAAGATAGATGGTGGAAGAAGAATGTGTGGTGATTATAGAAATCTAAACAACGTTACTATCAAGAATAAGTATCCTTTACCAAGAATTCAAGATTTGTTTGATCAAGTGAAAGGAGCTGGAGTATTTTCAAAGATCGATTTAAGATCTGGATACCATCAAATAAAAATCAAACCAGAAGATGTTCCAAAAACAGCATTTGTCTCAAGATATGGACACCATGAGTATTTGGTAGTACCATTTGGTTTGACTAATGCGCCAGCAATATTCATGAATCTGATGAACAAGATCTTCATGCCATATTTGGACAAGTTCGTCATAGTATTTATTGATGATATTCTGATATATTCCAAGGATAAGGAAGAGCATGCTGATCATTTGAGAATAGCATTGCAGACTTTAAGAGATCACAAACTCTATGCTAAGTTCAGTAAGTGTGAATTTTGGCTTAATGAGGTAGAATTCCTCGGACATGTGATCAGTAAGGATGGAATTGCTATGAATCCATCTAAAGTTCAGTCAGTACTAGAGTGGACTGCACCGACCAATGTGAAGCAAATTCGAGGTTTCTTAGGAATGGCTGGTTATTATCGGAGATTCATTAAAGGTTTCTCCAAAATAGCCGGACCAATGACCAAATTATTAAGGAAGAATACGCCATTCAAATGGGATGATAAATGTGAAGCAAGTTTTCAAGAGTTGAAGACTAGATTAACCACAGCTCCAATCTTAGCAGTTCCTAAAACAGGGAAGGACTTCACTATATACTGTGATGCATCTAAATAAGGTTTGGGTTGTGTATTAATGCAAGATCAGAAAGTGATTGCTTATGGTTCAAGACAACTGAAACCACATGAAGTCAACTATCCAACTCATGATTTAGAGTTAGCAGCAGTAATTTTTGCGCTGAAAGGATGGAGGCATTTTCTTTATGGAGCCAGATGTGAGTTATACACTGTAAGGTTCCCAACCTTTAATAAGGTAGAGATCCCTGTGTTTACAATGCTAGTCCCTGGATCAATAGCTAGCATCCACAGTTAAGATGTAATATCAAGAAACAAAGGTCTTAATACAACTTTATAACCAGGAACAACATAATTTATTACATCTTACATAGCTCATTTGGCTATTACATTACATTGCAGCAGAATATCTATAAGCATGGGGTCCTTCGTCTTCAAAATGCCACAGGCAGACATATTGGTTGTAAGCTTGTAATCCTAATCATTAAACTTCACTAATATCAATCAAACCTGCAACATAACAAGTTACAGCCACAAGGGTCAATACATTTGAATTGTATTGGCAAGTGATACTATGGTAATATAGTGGAGTCTATCATCTATATGCATTTGGCTAAGTGGAGCTTAGGCTTGCTTTGCTCAAAATAGATTTTCCTTATCATTTGAAAACACTAAGTTTTTGCTTGACAAAAATCACCCAAGGAACCACCAATAGAAATTGGTGAACCTTAAACCCTTGTTCAACCACAAGTTTTTAACTTAGAAATTTGGATGATGAGATTCTTGATAGCTTCCATGTCTTGATGCTCAAATTGTCCTTTGCCAGGGACGTGGCTAAGTACTTAGATTTTACACTCTGCAGAGGTGGTGCACTTTCCCCACAAGACTTGGTTTCCCAAGACAAGATCTTTCAGAAGCCTTCCCTTAGACCAAAATGGACGCGCTCCAACCTATCAATCCCCTACCACCTACTGTCCATTTGGCTAAGTTATTGCAACCTATATGATCCAGGCAGAGCCCATAATGCCAACTGGTTGCACTTGAAGCTTCTCAACATTTGACATCTCAAATCTCTTTGTTCCTGGGTGGCCATCCACAAGCGAGACACCAAGTTTTCCCCAGCATACTGGACTTGGTGATGCCCAAGTTTTCCCACATCTTGGACTTGCATGACCACTCAGCACAAACCATTCCTTCCATTCCACCCAGGTGATTCATTCACTTAGTTGTTTTATTAAACAAAACACAAGTCCTCAGACTTAGAAATTTTTCCATAGTATGAATATATATTCCACCCTTGTTTTCTACTAGCTAAGCTAAGCATGATAGTAATAGGGATCCTAACTTAGGAAATTTTCTCTAAGGTTTCATCTACTAGGATTTCCCATAGCATGGTTTATACTTAGCAAAAATTCCATGCAAGTTTTACTTAGAATTATCACTAATGCATAGTGAAAATAATAGGACAAAGTATGAAGCATCACTTGCCTTTTTGGTAGAGAGTATAAGTTCACTTCCTTGTTCTTGCAATGTTCACACACCTCAAATCACTACAATTCAATCAAGCAAACAATATTTCAATCTACCATTCAAGCAATTCATCACATAAAATAAATAAACAAAACAATGCATGCAAGCATGCAAAAGGGTTGTTTTATTTGTAAGAGTGGTTTCTAATGGGTCATAAACATTTGAAAACACCTAATGGTCATTTTATAAAGTGGCAAAAATCATTTGTATAAGATTTCACTTCATAAACCATTTTTAGATCAAGTTATTATTTTATGTGGTGAAGAAATGCTTTTAATAAGGAAAAATTCTATAGGTTTCACAAAATATGTTTTCAAACCATATAACCTTGTGTTTAGGGTTAGAGAGTTTATTTCCAAAACATTTCCCAAAGGTTTTCCTCCAAAATCATTTTTAACAATTAAACCATATTTTTATTTGACTAGAAATGGTTTAAATCCAAGATTTATTCTTTTGCTTTACCAAATATATTTTTTAAACCACAATTTGTTTCCTATGGTCAGTAGGTTCAAAACACACCATTTTCCAAAGGTTTTATCCTCAAAATCATTTTAGAACAATTTCTATACTCTAAACATGCATACACAAGTTTCTGCAAAACAAACATTTTATCAGAAGCTTTTTACTAAACAAAGTGCATTATTGGCTAGGGCTTGTCTTGGTGATTCCATTGATATAAAATTTGCAAAATTTGGACGTGTGGATCAAAAGTTATGCAATTTACAAAATCCAACAACTAATATAAATGTTTCTGGCTTTTTAAAACAACACAGTGCCACACGTCGAGTCCTTATTGGCCAATAACGGTTCGCGTGGATCACACGGTATGGTGCGTTGGATCTAATGACAATTGTGCGGCACAGATCGATCCATACCATTTCACTTAAGTGACTCTATTCTATCCACGCGATCTAGATCCAACGGTGTCAGGTCGACCATATCTGGCGCTAAGCGGCGCGGTTGGCGGTGGTCGTGGCGAACCAGCGATTTAGGAAGCAAGGGTGATGGGGGAGGGCTTTACCAGGTTCGTCTTGCTTCACTGATGCTCAAGATGGTCGTCACTTGTCGAGGGGCGCTCTGAACCACCGGTGATTCCTCGCCGTAGTTGTCGCCGGCGTCTGGCGGCTCTGTTCGTCGTCGGAGGTGAGTGTACGGTTCACGCTAAGGCACGAAAAAGGGTGTGTTAGCTGCGCATGAGCGGCAATCTGAGTGCATCCAGGAGACGGGGAGGCGCGGTCGAACTTTACCTGGGAACGTCGCCGGAGAAATGGCAAACGGTGGCGCTGTTCTGGTGAAGAGGTTGTTGAGGTTATGGTGCTCGCGCAGATGAACGGGCGGCATTGGGAGATGCGCCAAAGGCTGGGGAGTAGGCTCGTGTGGTCTAGGGGGCAGAGGAGTAGCTAGGCTCGCTGGATTTCACCGGGAAGCTCGTCGGGGTCGGAGGGAGTTGAGGTCGAAATTTGGGCAGTCTAGTGGCTCCGGTCGAGTGAGGTCTGAGGGAAAAGAAGGAGGAGGGTGAGGCGAGTTAACGAGAGTAATCGCGGGTGTAATTGCCGCAACATTAAGACGAATTTACTCGGCAAAATTTCAGGCAGAAACAGTGAGGAGGGGAGGAACTGGTCTGCGGGGGTGAGGAAGATGACCGCGTGGCAGTGGGGTCCTGGCGTCAGTGAGTGAGAGAGAGTGGGGGTGAAATTAAAGTCCGGCGTCAGCTGCGGTTGAGAGTTTGAGTAGAAAACGCTTCGTGCTGCGAGAGAGAGGGAGTGGGCTACGGTTGGGCTTAATGGGCCAGTTAGGTTGGGCTGCACCTTTTCAATTTTTTTTTGTTCTGTTTGCTTTTCTTTTTCTATTTATTTTATTATGTTTTGATTTTGGTCCAACAATTCAAACATTCATTTGATTTCAAACCTTTGCCAGATTTTATGTAGGTTTAAATACTGATTAGTATTGTAATCTGGTGTCAATTTTTGAATAAAACCTTATTCATTTTGGGGTCTTTTATTTATTCAAAATAGGCTCTAGTTTTAATTAGATAAGATTTAATAATATTTCTAAATCTTCATTTAAATTCTTAAAACTTTCCAAATCCTTTCAGTAGGTTTTTATTTGTTTATTTGGGTTCAAATAATTCATCTTGAATTATTTGGAAAGGTTTTTAATATGTTTTATTATTCATTTAAAATTTGGATTTGTCTTTATTCCAATAGGATTTGGTTTATGCCATTTTATTTTACTTTGGCAATTCTTTATCCAATATTTTTATTTGGATTTGGATTATAACTTAATCCACTTGTTTATGGTGTAGGCCAAGATTTGATTTGGTCTTTAAATATTCTTTATTTAATATTTCTTTCTTTAACTTATAAAATCCATATCTTTTTATTTAGAGATCCAATCTTGGTGATTCCAATTTGTAAAATCTTGTTTAATATTTTTTTATCCTTTTAAATACCTTTAGTATTATTTGCTCACCAATTGGTATGGATTTGCAGATAGATTCTTTATTAGCTTTGGAAATTACTTTTCCTTATCTTATTAAATTCATAAGATTTTATTTATGGCTCCAAATTAAGTGAAACCAATTTATATGATCTTATAATATTTCTATTTGTCTTTCTTGATCATTTGTGAATGTTTGTTGACAAAGTTTTATATGGATCAAATCCATAGGCTTGGAGATAACTTTGGAAATGATTTTTGTTCCATTAGGGCTTTGAGATTTGGATTTATTTTCCAAGTGTTCAAATTTCCAGATACATTCATTGAGGAATGCATTTCCCTTGATTTGGACTTTGTTGGATTCAAACTTTTTATCAAAGTTTGTTCAAGATGGGATTTTAAGTTTCTATTTTAGAAACTAAAGTTTCTTTTCACCCTGATTTTCAACAAAATTTGTTTTTGTTTATTTATTTTTCACATTACAAGATTTGGAAAATCTTGGGATGTGACATACACTGACCATAAAAGTCTCAAATATTTATTCACTCAAAAGGAATTGAATATGAGACAAAAGCGTTGGTTGGAACTAATCAAGGATTATGATTTAACTATCAACTATACTCTAGGAAAAGCTAATGTTGTAGCTGATGCTTTAAGCAGAAAGAGTGCAGATATTCAGCCTAATAATCGGGAGTTACCAAAAGAGTTACAAATGGACTTGGAAAGATTAGAACTTCAATTCATTAGAACAGAGTTTCTTGGAGGATTAGCTACTATGCAGGTAGTTGCAGAGCAGGACAATGATCTTAAGCAAGAAATTTTTAGACATCAAGAAGAAGATCCTTTTATTGCTGAGGAAATTCGGAGGATATCTCAAGGGAAAAAATCAGTTTTTCGCCTTAGAGATTATGGGTCTTTATGGTTTCAAGACCGTCTTTGTGTTCCAGATGTGACTGAGATTAGAAATGTCATACTCAAAGAAGCACATGAAACACCATATTCTATACATCCAGGGAGTACTAAGATGTATATGGATTTGAAAGAATTATTCTGGTGGAATAACATGAAAAGAGATATTGCTAAATATGTATATGAATGCCATACTTGTCAAAGGGTGAAGGCTGAACATCAAAGTCCAGCAGGACCATTACAACCCTTGGAAATTCCTGAATGGAAGTGGGAAGAAATAGGTATGGACTTCATTACAGGATTTCCCATGACACCAAAAAGGAAGGATCTGATATGGGTAATTGTGGACAGACTCACAAAGAGTGCACACTTTATTCCGGTGAATCAAAAGGATAATGCCGAGAAGTTAGTTGAATTATATGTCAAAGAGATAGTAAGTAAGCATGGAGTACCCAAAAAGATCGTAACTGATAGGGGATTAGTGTTTACTTCAGCATTTTGGAAGCAATTGCATGAAGCACTTGGTTCAAAGTTAGATTTCAGCACAGCATATCATCCGGAGACAGGAGATCAAACTGAAAGAACAAATCAAATACTAGAAGACATGCTAAGAGCTTGTGCACTAGATTTTGGAGGAACATGGGAAGATCACCTACCATTGGCAGAATTTTCTTATAATAATAGTTATCAGAGTAGTGTGAAGGCAGCTCCATACCAAGTTCTGTATGTAAGGAAGTGTAGATCACCAATATCTTGGTATGAACCCGGAAGCAGCAAAGAATTTGCGCCATATTATATCAAGTAAAGACAAGATATCATTGATAAGATCAGGGATATACTGAAAATAGCCTAGAGCAGGAAGAAAAGTTATGCGGATCAAAGTCGAAGATCATGGAATCCAGAAGTAGGAGATATGGTCTATTTAAAAGTAAGTCCAATGAAAGGGGTGAAAAGATTCGGAGTTAAAGGGAAATTGAGTCCAAGATACATCGGACCATTCAAGATACTGAGTCAAAATAGCACTATAGCTTATGCTTTAGAATTACCATCAAGATTGGCTCAAGTGCATAATGTTTTCCATGTGTCACAACTTCGTAAATGTTTGAAAGTCCAAGATGATGCAATTACACACAGGAGATAGAACTACAAGCAGACCTGACCTATATTGAAAAGCCCTGTAAGATTCTAGAAGAAAACTGGAAAATATTAAGGAACAGAGCAATCAAATATTGCAAGGTACAGTGGGAACATCACCCTGAAAGGAGAAAGAAGAGGATTTAAGAAAAGCCTATCCAGAACTATTCAGGTACATATCCGCAAACTTCGGGATGAGGTTTAATTTAAGGGGGGGAGTCTGTAACATCCCAGCATTTAGGAACTAACGAAGGGTAGATTTAGGAATATGGAATGTTGCATGCATTCATCTGTGAAAATGTGGGTAAAATTTTCGCCAAATAAAAACCTTAAGTGATCAATGTTTCTTTCATACTTTGAGATTAGGTTTAGTCTTAAAGGGTGATTGCTATAGACTTTAATATGATCTTTAAGGAATTATGTGTTTTAAAATGAATTTGAGTTTTAAACTTGAGAGAGTTTGAATTATAATTCAAATGAATTAGGGATAAGTTTTGAATCTTAATCTAATTAAGAGATTAATATTACAACTTAAATTCTATCCAAAGAAAAACAATAATGAATATGAAAACTTATTTCATATCATCAATATATAATCAAGTTACAAAATTCTAACTTATTGAAATCATCCACACAATTCACAAAAGCAAATATATAAAGAATAAGAATATTCTTTATTAATAATAATGTAATCTTTATTACAGAAGAATAAAAGGAAGATTACAAGATAATCAAATGAAAATTACAAAGGACTAAGAAGATTACATTGAATTATTCTATAACTATCTATAAAAGAAAAACTAAACTACAATCTTCATCTTCAAATCTATACCTGCAAGATAAACATTAATTAAACAATAATAAGGTTAGAGTTAGTATTATTTTCACTCAGACATGTCAGTGAAGTGCACTAGAAAAATTCATCATTGAGAAATTTATAAAAGGGGCAAGTTTCACCAATATGAACGAATCCATCTTTCATAAATTTAAAGCCAGAAGTCAAATGACAACCAAGAGGGGCAAGTTTCACCAGCCAGGTGAAAGTAACCAGATAACAGTAAGTTTCAAAATTTTGAACATATCCACAAGTGCACAGCAAGCACACAGGCAGGACACACACCAACATGCATGTGGTGTGCTGTCAGCCTCACAGCATAGCCCGAAACTCACAAAACCACAAGCACAGTCGTGGAGAGGCACTAGTGCGTCTCTCCACTACTTGCACACAAGAACAACCAGCTTAGACAGCAGCTTACCAAACACAACAGCCAAACCAAACCACCAAAGATCAACCAAACATCACCAGGATGGTGACATAAGGAGGGGGAAGGATCAGGTGGACAGCAAGGCCAAGTCCAGGAGCTAGGAGGAGCAGGCTAGCTCAAGGTCAAGCACAGAAGCTTAGCAAAACAAGATCATCATCACCACCTTACTCCACAAACATCAGATTCTGTGGTGAGTTTCATAAAACCTTCACATAATCTAATCATATCATCTAGACAGAAGCATGTGTTGTTTGATGAAATAAACCCTCAGAAAGCACCCAAGTTGGGTGACTCCATCATAGGGATGTTTAAACTCTAAAAGCAAACAACAAAGTACCTGGATCCAGCCAGAGCTCAGAGCAACATCATTGCTCTGGTTGTTAGGCTATATCTTACAATTCAAGCATAAATATATCTATTACTAGGCACATCCCTAGAGAAAAGGTAGCACCTTAGAAACTAATCCTTTGGATCTAGATAATGATCAAACTTACTATCATTTTTCTCCAAACTTTGATTCAAGAAACAATAGCTGGTACCACTACCAGGACTATCTATATGAATCATCTAGATAAGATCTGAATCCCTAAGCCTCATACCAACATCATTGGTCTGAGGGAATTCAGAGAAGAGCATCTCTATTTATCTTGTAAAGCCAAGTTTGTCTTTAGCTTAAGCCAACCCAATCCATGGATTACAATCAAACCTGTGTACCATATCAAGATGGTGTCACAAGAACAAATCCTACATGAATCAGGATAGACATTTAATCATCACAAATTCAGACAATCAACTTACTAATCATTTTCCTGCTAATACAGGAATCATAACTAGGATATTCCTATGTTCATCTTCATTGTTTGAGATCCACATGTTAATTCCCAAGACAACAACACTAAGACAGTGGTTTCATCATATCATAATCATGATCATAAATCAAATAATAGAGGAAAGTTATAAAGTCATTGGCTTTACCAAGCATGGTTCCAAAGAAGATATACCATCTAAATCATATGAAAACCAAGCATAAAAGCATCTAATAAACAACCCGAACCAACATTGTTCATCTCAAGCAACAAGCCTCAGGACAATAAACATTTAGCATGTGTACAGACCGTCCAAACATGAACTAATTCATCCAGTATATGATCAACCCCAGGATAAGAACCCTAAATGGATAAATTATCCTAATCAGAACCAGTCAGTAACCAGAGAGGTCACTGCCAGCATCTATCATCGAATCAGCAAGCATAGAGAGCACCAGGGGAGAGGAATCGAACTCACCTTAGGTCCTCGCTGAAGACTAGGATAGGGGGCCGACGACCATGGCGGCACGGGGAGCACCCCAGGAGAGGCGCCACAACCCATACGATGCCACAGCGGTGACCATGAACACACATAGAGGCGAGGAGCATCACCACGACGCGCGACGACGGCGGCAGCACCAGGATCCATGCCAACCCCCAAACCCTAGGGTTTGGGACGGCATCGATCTGTCGCAGGAGAGCCCCAGGCTCGAATCCAGTTGGATTGAAAGGACAAGCATCATCGACAACCCCCTGATGCACCATGGCGATGACCAGAATGGCCCACAGCGGCGGGAATCGTTGGCGGCGGCATCGGCAGCCACGGGGTCGGGGTCAGAGGAAGAGAGGATGAGCTCGAGGGAGAGAGAGAGAGGCAGTGAGGAGTGGGCCGAGTTGGGACAGACCCTTCCGGGTGGTTCTTTTGTCTATGACTAATGGGCACTAGGGCCCAATAAGATTAAACCAGCCCAGAAATCCATTCAGGCCCGTTTGAATAAAAAGGAAAAGACCAAAATACCCCTAGACTTAATTAAATCCTAGAAAATAAAATAAAAGTCCGAAAATTATAAGTAAAATATTGTTGGATTCACAATAATCCACACTATCCAAATAAAATAAGATATAAAATTTTAGACATTTAAATTTTTATAAGAATTTTGTAATTTATATATTCCTTATGGAATTTTCCAAAATTATTGAAAGATGATAAAAATAAATAAAAATCACTTTCATTATATATTAATATTATAGTATTTTTGAAAAATACTAAATAAATATTTAATAACAAATTTTAATGTATAATTAATAATTCCTAAAAGAATTATTAAATCAATAAAAGTCAAATAAAAGGAAAATAAAATAAAATAATTCAATATAGGTTATAGATATTAAAAAGTAATATTTATAAATGTTTTATTATTATTAAAAGGCACCTTATATAATAATAGGGTAAATGCATATAAAATTAAATAATGCATTACATTACTTGCATAATCATTTTGCTTCTTTAAATATTGTCCTTACCGGGCAATAATGATGTTTTTGTAGACATAGAAGCTCAAGGTACAGTGTAAGCATCAGACTTCACTACCTTTCCATCACAAGGCAAGTTCATCACTTGCTCATGTCCTTTGAAGAGTCTTTATCAAATTATTTGCAAATTGTGTGTTATCATTTATGCTAAGAAAGAAAGAAAATAATATTTTCACAAATAAAGAAATTATAGATATCATCCTAAGTGGTGATATAATGGAGATATAGAATTTAGAGTTATAATTGAAACAATGATGATCAAATAGGGACTTAATAACCCCTGACATCAGTGATTCTAGCGTCGTATATTACGCGTTAGCCATGAGATTTGGAATGGGACAGAGAAGTCAGATGTATCTTTTTCATCTCGCATGAAGCCGGATGTGCAGGTCGTGGCTTTTATCCTCGTAGCGTGCATATTAATTGGTAATTCGTAGAGGATATGCAGCATATGGGTGGGAACCCTCATCGTCCCACGATAGTTCTGGCATCTTACGGATTGTACAAACCATTGTCGTAATTCATTATGTGGGCATGGTGTACACCAAGGAGGCATCTTGGGTCGAAGAGGCGGTGATTGGCTTGGACCAACTACTGGGCCCCACATCATGGAATTGTGGATGGGAAAGTACGCCCCGTTGTGCAACAAGGAGTTGATCTCTCATGGGTAAAGTAACGCACCTCTGTAGAGTGTAAGAACTGTAACTTGTTACTCCCTGTTCCGGGAAGGAGCTACAAACGCGGCAGGAAAGGAACTCCATGAAAGTTCTGGTCAACTTGTGAAGGCTGATTGTCATAGTTTTCAGAATAAAATCAATCTTTGAAGAAAGATTTACAAAAACTGCATAGTGCCAAGGATTTATAATCCGAGGTGGTAGTTAGAGCATCAAACTTCCCACCTTGCATATAATGAACTTGTTGGGTAACGCTGTTACTCATTCTTTCCTTTGATCCCTTGCTTAGACTTTGAGGATCCCGAAGACGTGCCAATGTATGCAGCCGAATGCCAAGAATATGTGTTCTACGAGGAACCTGATCTATCCGGAGGTGTTGAAGGAGTGGATTACGATATCCGCTACGGTGTCGATGATAATGAATCCAACTAAGTATCCCGAGTTAGTAGTAACCAACGGAGCCGAGCAGCATGAACTCTATAGAATAAGCTGCTGATCTCAACTCCTAGTCGGAGTTGTTACTTTTAAATTCCGCTAAAACACTTTATATTTTGGTTTGTAAGTTGAATCTTTTGGAAGTCTTGAACTTCCGGTATTGTAATAATAATAATGTGTGTACTTTTGTAATATGGATCCGCAATGTTTCTGTTGTACCACTCCGAGGGATGTGATATTTACGGAACGGTGTTCAGTGGATGTCATGTCAACTTTTATGCTTAGCACTAGCCACTAAAGTTTGAGGGTACTCACTAATGAGGGTTACTAATCAAGTGTTACTATCCAAATCTAGTCTCATGCCTTACAATGACATCTAGTTCTATCTACTTAGGCCTAGTTTTATGCTCTTTATGCTACTACACTATCTTTCCAAAACTCAAAAATCACTAGCTAAAAGTAATAAAGAACTTTGGTAAAAATAAAAGAATAAAACTTGCAAGTAAAACTGGGATTTGGTATAATCAAGGTTGCATAACCAAAGTATGCCTAATGCATCTTGCATACGTTATCTTGCATAAGTAGCATGCAAGTTCTACCTTGCAAATCTTAGCTTGCTAGGATGGCTTGCCTTGATTGGTGAAGTGGTTGAAGTTTTCTTCCTCTTCGTAGTACTCCTCCTCCTCATAGCCTTGGTCGGTACTAGTGTCTATAAATGCATACGAGGTACACAATGACCAAACAATACTTAACTACCTATTTTTGGCACACAAAGGTTCACACTAGATGATCTAGCATCATCACAATCATCACATGAAATAAAGACCTAGTCCTTTTTATTTTATTTTGGAAAAGTAATTTATACTCATTGAAAACTACTTAAGATTTAATATTCTCCAATTAAAATATGGGATCATGTTAACACATGTCATCACCACATATTCTAATACTTTGGTAATGGGATTTAAAGTGGTGGTCATATTTTATAAAGTTTAAATTTACTATTTGATATAATTAAAGTGACTATAAATGCTTATATAGAATTATTTTAGTACTAGTCCAAGATCACTACAGGTAAACCTAATTATTTTTACATATTCGAAAGATCTTGTCAAATGTGATTTTTGAGAGTTGGAATCAACTCAAAAGCATTTATGGTTGATTTTTGAAAAATGTTTGAATATGAAAAATTCTATGTCTTGTTATTTTTACTATAGGTGATCTATAATTTCAAATGGTTTGAATCCAACGGGCTTGGATTAATAATTTGAATATCTTTTTAACCAAATTGGAACCATACAATTTGGTTCAGCACATCTCCTTGAATTGATTTTTGAATCTACTGACAAAACTAGGGTTTGAATAAAATGGAAAATATCTATTTGAATCGCTGGGCTGAGCGCGGGAATGATACTGGGCCGACCCAGCTGCACATCACGCACGCAGAGGCTGCTGATAGGAGGTCCCATGCGTCAGCGGCTCATTCTAACTGAAGCGGTAAGTTTCAATCTAGGTCGTGCGATTAGACTAGGATCTACGACTGACATTCGTCGTCTCCGTCGAACAGCTCCGATGAGACCGAACCCTAATGGCGATGGTGGGGGTTCGTGGTGGCTCACCTGGGCTCTAGCTAGGTTGGTGATGGGGAAAATGACGTTGTTGATGATGGCGGTTCGAACGGTAGTTGTGGCGGCTCCTGGGGTGGGTCCAATCAACGGCTCCTCTCCTCCTCTCCAACGGCAGACTCCGGCAAACTTTCGGCTGGCTGGTGCTCGCCTTGTTCCGAGGAAGGGTCAGGGGTGGTTCTGAGAGAGAGGGGAGTGGGATGGTGTGAATAATTGAGGCGGGGGTGGCCTCTATTTATACACAGGCGAGAGGGGCAGAGCGGCATGGGCTAGGCACGTCGGTGATGACGATTCTGTGAGCTAATGGCATGGCGAAGGGCATAGGACGGTGCGGTGTCTCGAGGCGGTCATCGAAGGCTTAATGGCGCGGAAAGGGGCGGTCTAGAACGGTCGAGTGCGGTTGGTGCTCTACGTGGGAAAGGCGGTGTTCGAGACGGCGTACAAGTGCTTTGTGTCGCACGACAGCGAACGGTCGTGTCTAGGAGGTAGCTAGGGTCATGGAGATTGCAGTTAAGCACGGTGAGGGTGAGGCGCGGCGTGTGCGAGCGTGTCGGCTGCGGCGCTCTGGCGTGCTCGCGACATGGCGCAGAGAAAATGGGCGCGAAATTTTCTCGGTGGTCCATGGCTTGGCTGAGCTCGAGGGGTAGACAGGGAGTGGCGGTGGATGGTGGCTTGTCTCCTAGACATCATGGACGGGAGCGACGCTTCCTCCTGCGAGGTGTCCATGGTCGGCCGGCAGTGGTGGCTCGGTGGCGCAACACTGGTGCAAGTAGTGAAGGGGTGAGCTGGTTCAATGCATTGCTGGGTACTAGGGGAGACAAGGGCTAGTAGTGGCGACAAGTAGTGGACAAGGCATTGATCAAGAACAGTAGAGTTAGGCAAGTTTGATCTGTGCTTACCAGGTGTTTGATGAAATGGCCGCATGAATTCAAATTTTGAATTTTTGGATGAATTTTGGTGAGTGCTCTGGTCATAAGCTTACTAGTCTCTGGTTGCTTGGGTTTTGCAAGGTGAATTGGTTTGGTTGGTTTTTGAGAAAAGGCTATCTTAGTACCTACACTTGATTCAATTTTGAATTGTCCTTTAAACAGATTTGGAAATTGTTTCTGTTGGTTTGCAAAGTGGGCTTGGGTTCACTTTTACTTGGTCTAGCAAGGGTGAAAAGAATTGGATTTGTTTCTATTAGAAATCTTTGACTAGGAACACCCAAAGTGGTCTAGTGAACAAGTTTGGCCAAAATGACCATTTGCTCATACTTCTTATATTTGATTTTCTCTTCATGTGATTCTTCTTGGAAATGATCTAGATGATATTGTTTTCTTCTTTAAACCAATCCTTAACATTCATAGCAATCAAACATGGCAATTGCACTCATTCATGCATCAATCACACACACATGCATTCATATTAACTTTAATAATAAAAGTTTTTGTTAACCGTAAACTTGGGTGATTAGAACTTGATAATCTTATTTAATTTTTTGGGATGTTACACAAGATGATAATGGGATGGATGGAGATGGTGGTTATGCAGCTGTTGATGATGAAGATCGATGCCTTAGCCTCCTGGATCTGCGTAGGGCGAAGATGGATCCTCGGTGGATGAGTTCCCCCTCTAGATCCCTTCTAGAGGTGAGGTTTCGGCAATTTATAGTCGTTCTATATGTCATCTCTTCGATACAGTTATACAGGGTGAAACTATTTGAGAAGGCAGTGTTGTCTCTAACTATACGGCTAGAAAATTTATTCTCGTCGTATAGTTGGTCGTTGAACCTTCTCTGTCTTCCAATCGCTTCTTGTTTTCTTCTAGTATTATTGATATGTCCCATATTAACGATTTACATTTTTTTTGCTCCTTTTCACTCCAATATAACTGGTCCAAGAATTGTGTCCATTGTATCCATCATCTGACCTGATCTTGGTGAAAATAAACATAAAAGGTGCGCACGAACGCCGTAAAATACCAAGATCCTACCACTACAATGCAAAATAATAATATAAAACATGATGAAATATGCACTCATCAGACACCATCACGGACTAAACATGATTGTGTCGGACACAGCCTGCCGCAACCCCTTAAGTCCCGGTTGGTGTCTTTAACCGGGACTAAAGATAGAGTAGAAAGTTTGTGATAATGTGGCCATATTGTGCAGAATCACGGGGATAGTTTGTGGTACTGTGCTCATATTGTGCATGCATGTGCATCTTGGGATGGGGAACAATGTTGCAGGAGGATGTTTTCCTTTTTGTCACATGGAAAATCCATTTTCCATTTTCTGAGCAAAAAAAACGGAGCGTTTTGTGAAGCAACCACCAAAGGGCTAACTTAAAATGATACCTCCTCATTTTTCAAAAATACTATATGACCTTACATGGTCGATGTTCTAACCGGGTTATCTCAAACCTTTCCGTCCACCCCAAGTGAAAAAGACAAATGTCTGCCGAATCGGTAGGAAGTGGGCCCGGTTTGAACTACAGGTACATGATCTAATGCTTATGATTTTAAAAAAATCATTTTTAGACTCACAATATGATGTTTCTTTAGAGATCCAATGAAAGTTTTAACTTGGTATATTGATTACATCTCAAAAACCACCAAAGACAAAATTCAGAATACATAGTCACTTGTTTCCCAAAATGCCTTGCTTATGATCGCGTCGTCCGTAACCATGGAGTATCTTCATCATTTAGCAGGATGCTTGGGTCAGTGTTCATTATGAAGGGAGGAATTTCATCAAACTTATTATAATCTTCTTACATGTCGTCTTGTCCTCCACTCCCATGATGTTTCTTTTCCCTAAAAGAACTATGTGGCGCTTTGGCTCATCGTATGATGTATTCGTTTGCTTATTTTTCCTTATTTTCTCATTGGTAGACATGTCCTTCACATAGAAAACCTGAGACACATCATTGTCTAGGACGAATGGTTCGTATGTGTACCCAAGATTGTTTAGATCCACTGTTGTCATTCCGTACTTCTTGTCTACCTCAACCCCTGTCAGCTTGACCCATTTGCACTAAAACAAAGGGACCTTAAAAGAAGATCAATAGTCAAGTTACCATATCTCCTTCATATTAACCATAATATGTGTCCTTTTTCCCATTGTTTTTTTTTGCATCAATGCGGACACCACTATTTTGGTTGGTGCTCTTTTTACCTTGGGAGATTGTATAAAATGTATTCCCATTTATCTCGTACCCTTGGAAATTCAATACAGTCGAAGATGTTGTCCTGGCCAACAAGTACAGCAGATCTCCAATAGTGGTGTTATTCGTGAGATGTGTTGGCAACCAACCGCCAAAAGTCATCATGTGTGCACGTGTAATCGAGTTGTCAGACTGTCCCGGGTATTTGGAGCGTAAAATATTCTTGTGTTCATTGATATAAGGAGCCACCAAGGTGGAAATTTATAGAAATGTATAGTGTGCTTGCGTGAAAGAATGTCTGTCTCTACATATTATTGCTTTCTTTCCTAGAGTGCCTTTTACACTCAGTCTCCCCTCGTGCCGCGATTGAGGAACACCAATCGGCTTAAGTTCAGGAATAAATTCAACACAGAACTCAATGACCTCCTCTTTTCCATAGCCCTTAGAGATGCTTCCTTCTGTCCTAGCACGGTTATGTACATATTTCTTTAAGACTCCCATGAACCTATCAAAGGGAAATATATTGTGTAGAAATATAGGACCAAGAATGACAATCTCTTCGACTAGGTGAACCAGGAGATGCGCCATAATATTGAACAAGGAGGGCGGGAACACCAACTCAAAACTAACAAGCCATTGGACCACATCATTCTGTAACCTTGGTAGAAATTATGGATCGATTACCTTCTAAGAAATTGCATTGAGGAATGCACATATCTTCACAATGGGTAGTCGAACATTTTTCGGTAGAAGCCCCCTCAATGCAATCGAAAAAAATTGTGTCATAATCACGTGGCAGTCATGAGACTTCAAGTTCTGGAATTGTTTCTCTGCATATTTATTATTCCACTTATATTTGACGAGAACCAGATGGGACCTTGATACTTCTCAGTCATTCAAAAAAGATTTCCTTCTCTATTTTGGTAAGAGCATACATGGCAGGATGACGTGCTTTATCCGTCTCATTCTTTTGATGCATGTTGTGTGGTTCTTTCATACTTTGCTGGTCGTGTTGTGCTTCCGGTGTATCTTTTTCTTCCCATACAATCCCAGGAAGCCTAGAAGGTTCACGCAAAGATTCTTCATCACATGCATCACGTCAATTGAAGAGCAGACCTCTAAGACTTTCCAAAAGGGTAGATCCCAAAATATAGATTTCTTCTTCCACATGGGCACGTGTCCGGTAGCGTCATTCCAAACAGATTGACCGCCAGGACCTAATATATCATCACCAATATGGTGGATAGGCTTCTTCCGGTGATCTGGCTCACCTTTGAAATGCTTGCCTTTCTTTCTTACGGGATGCTTGGTTGTAAGAAATCAACGATTCCCCAGGTACACAACCTTCTTACATTTATCCAAATATACTAAATAGTGCGTGCATGCATTGTATCCCTTGTTTGTTTGTCCTAAAAGATTAGTAATAGAAGGCCAATCATTGATTGTTACGAAAAGCAACGCTCGTAGGTCAGATTCCTCCTGCTTGTGCTCATCCCACACACATACGACAGGTTCATGCCACAACTATAAAAGTTCTTAAACTAATGGCCTTAGGTACACATTAATGTTATTTTTGGGTTGCTTCGGGCCTTGGATGAGTAGTGGCATCATAATTAACTTCCGCTTCATGCATAACCAAGGAGGAAGGTTATAAACACATAGAGTTACAAGCCAGGTGCTATGACTGCAGCTCTGCTCCCCAAAAGGATTCATTCCATATTCACATTGCAACAACTTGGCATGCTCTTTGTTTCTGAACAAACATTTCAACTATGGTATTATAGGAGCATACCACATAACCTTGGAAGGAACCCTCTTCCTAGGGCACTCTCCCTCAACATCACCAGGGTCATCTCGTCTGATCTTATACCACAATGCATCGCATACCGAGCATTCATTCTTATTATCGTACTCCTCACTGCTGTAGAGGATGCCGTCATTAATGCATGCATGTATCTTATGCACCTCTAATCCTACGGGCCAGACAACCTTCTTTGCTTCATATGTACTAGCAGGCAATTCATTATCCTTTGGAAGCTTCTTCATCATTATTTTTAGTAGCTTCTCAAATCCCTTGTCAGATAAACCATTCTCTACCTTCCATTGCAGCAATTCAAGTGTGGTACTGAGCTTTGTGTTGTCATCTTCGCAATTTGGGTACAACAATTTTTTGTGATCCTCTAACATGCGCTACAACTTCAACTTCTCATTTTCACTTTTGTATTCTCTCTATGCATCAACAATGTCCCGGTGAATATCATCAATGAGCTCATCTGGCGCCTCTTCATCTTCAGCTTCACCTGTTGTATCGTTGTATTCTCTCTGTGTATCACTGTATTCAGGAAACATAGGATAGTTGTCATCATCCTCTTCTTTTTCATTGTCTTCCATCATAACCCCTCTTTCTCCGTGCTTGGTCCAACAATTGTAGGTAGGCATGAACCGGAACAAAGCAGGTGGGTGTGAAGGGTTGTCGAGGAGACGTAATCCTTCTGATTCTGACAGTCAAAACATGGAATACACATAAAACAATTTAGACTGTTTGCCTCAGCCACACCGATAAAATTACGAAGGCCTGTAATGAAATCAGCAGTGCATCGGTCACTGTACATCCATTGTCGGCTCATATGCATTATATAATTAAGTTTATGAAAAACCATTATAGAACATCTAGAGAAATGACCACTGTACATCAACACATGCATTGTATCAATGATAGATGAAAGAATTAAGTTTTATGCTAACCTCGATCGAGGAACAAAGAGGAGAAAGCTTAAGTGTGGCTTAGGCACTTCATATCATGTTTGTTTTGTGTGAACTCAAGTGGCATCTTGCTCTCACGCATTTCATCGAGCACCTCTTGTGCATAGAGGGAAAAAACTAAGCAACATACACCACTTGTGCATGAGAGGGGGAAAACAAACCACCTCACACAAGCATGTGGAGCTGGGGGTATATACACAGGTACATGGACCTTTAGTCCTGGTTCCTACCAAAAACCGGGACTAAATGTCAGCGGCAGCTGCCATGTGTGGCCAAACACTTTTAGTCCCGGTTCCTGCCCTGAACCGGGACTAAAGGTCCCTCATGAACTATGTTGGATCATTGCCCTGCCCCGTGCGTCGTCCTGTCTTTACGAACCAGGACTAATGTGAGCCTTAGTCCCTGTTCGTGAAGCAACCAGGACTGATCGCTCGGGGTGGCACCAACAGAAGCCCTTTTTCTACTAGTGTTTATTGAAACATCCATGGTGCTTGGTGTGCTTTAGGTTTGTTCTTTTGGTCTAACATTTATTGAAAAAGTTATCTGCCAATATTTTTTGCCATTCCTTCTCCTTGGTAATAATAATATTGTTAATGTGAAAGCACAAAATTTGGTTATAATATAGCTTATTAGTCATGAATAACTTATTTTCCTCAAATTCAACTCATGTATATCCTAATATACCAATTGGTATAAAGTAGTAATATTAATTTTTCATATATGAGCTTAATTTTCATATTCCATAAACATGCAAATAGTTATCTATTTGTCGCACCTTCAAAATGTGGAAAGATATCGGACCATTGTATTCCTAAGTTGAGGCAATTTTCCATTGTTAGTTGAATTCTTTATTTTTATATGTTTCCCAATTCTTGGTAACTTAACTATAGATTATGTCATGTGTATACTTTGTTCTTATTCAGCCACTAGATACATTGAAAATCATTATTCCACATTGGTAAAAACACCTTATGTTTGAGAGGCTAGTTTTACTATTTTATGACATGGTATTTAGCCTTTCGCTTTATTATGTTTCTCTGTGCTCATGTGTATACAAAAGATACTGAATCTTGCATATACCTTCTTATACACATCTCTATGCCTCCCATTGTTGGCTATTGAGATTTACATTTCCCCTTGCCATCATGTTTCTTGTGGAAGCTTAACGAAGAAGTATAATGCTTTGCTACTCAACTAGGTTTAGAATTTTAAATCTATTATCTTCAACTTTTAGGTTACCTATGGCACAACTGTTTTATGTTACATTAATTAGCCTTTTATTTTCTTATTCAAAGGTGATGTAGTCCTTTATGTAGGAAATGAGATCTATATTCATTTCAGGTGGTTTCCTTTTCTACATTAGAATTATCCTATTTATATCTTCTAATTATTTTTTGTTATGTACCATGTTGTACATTAAACTGTTGTTATTTATGTCATCCATTTATATTTCTGTGTCCAATGTACAATTAGTCACAATTTGGAAGTGAAGGAAACAAGGGGCAGAAAGTGTGAGCTTCATCAATATCTAAGTGTTGGTATCTGAAAGGACATTTTTTCCCTAAGTATTTTGGTGTTGATGACAATCCCACTTGTGGTCTAGTTGTGTGCCTAAGTTTCAGGTTTATTCGTTTTGTATGAAGTGTGTGTACCTTTCTCTTGAAGACTCGTGAAGACGGCTCCCTTTGCTTTTGCTTTTCTCTCTTTGTTGTTGCTTTAGGTTGCCATACTATCAAGAGGGGGTACACCTCGGAAGGTTGTGGGGAATCATGTTTTCATGCACAAAACTTTTTGCACTGCCACATCCCTCCTATTGTTCAGTGAAAGAGTGATCTTTTGAGCTATTTGGTATGTTTTTTCCCTAGCCAGAAGTTCCAGCCATGCGTCGGAAGTTCTGCTCGTAGTCCTCTGCGAGGCTGGCAGCGACAGAAGTTCTGGCTCATCTTTCGGTCAACTCCAGTATAATTCTATTTAGAAGTGTACTATTTGCTAGAATTAGCACTGGAAGTTGCTGTGGTAGTTCCGGTCATCAGATCTGGTCAATCTTGACCGGAAACTGTGACCAGCACTACCTAGCTACTTCCGCTAGGGACCTTGAGTGGTACTTCCGCGCAGCCACCGGAAGTTCCGGCTAGGAGGTTTCACGATGCAAAATTTTTGCTTTATGTTCCTCCCAGGATCATATTGTTTCTTTTTTGAAACATCGTATTTGGCAGAACTTGCACCGGAACTTTCTCCGGTAGTACCATCGGAAGTTCGAATCAGGCTGACCGGAACTTCCGGTTATACTATGGAGCCTCCCCTTCATCTTTCAAGGTGTTGGTTGAGTGTTGACCAGAAATTCCGGCACCCCACCGGAAATTCCGGTGGTGTCACAGGACTGGCAACGGTCCACTTTGAAGGGGGCCTATTTAAGGCACCCTTCTTCCTCCTCCCCACCTAACTCTTCAATTTCTCTCTCCTCCATTAATACCAGAGCTTCATCTACCTAGATCTCTCTCCCTAGCACTCAAACCTCTTGATCTATCGAGGGGTGGGAGCGGTGACCTAGATCTACACTTCCACCAAAGGAATCTTGATTCCCCCCACCCATCCTTTCTGGTCTTGTTACTCTTGGGTTCTTGGAACCTAGATGGTGTAGGACATCCTTGGATCTAAGGGCATGAAATGTGAATCTCCATGGTGTTGTTGAGGGCCTCCAATTGAGTTGTGGAGCTTCCACCTCAACCTCATTGTAAATGTTCCGGTTGGCGCCTTCAAGGTCATCGGTTAGTGGATTGTGAGCCCGCCTTTGTGGTGGATCTCACCAGAGAAGAAGGTGAGGCCTTTGTGGCACTCGGGTGACCTTGTGTGGTCTCGACACCTCGCCAACATAGACGTAGCTTCCTTGAAAGTGAACTACGGGAATTACATCTCCGCGTCTCCTCTCCGGTTTACTCTCTCCTCCTTTTACTTCTTGTCCCTAACCACTTTGTTACTTGTTGTTCTCTAGCATATAGGATTGCTCATCTAGTTGCATATCTAGATAACTTTATCCCATGCAAAGACTAAACTTGATTAACAAGATAAAAATTGGTAGTCTCCTATTCACCCCCCCTCTATTCGAGAAAAGTTGAACCTTTCAATTGGTATCAGAGCCAAGGCTCTTACTTCGGGCTTTACCGCCTAAGAGACGATGGCCTACGATGAGGGTAGTGGTAGTGGTAACTCCAAGAATTTGGCCTCCATGGAAGACCTCAAGCAATTGGAGACTTCCATATTTACCAAGTTTGAGGAAATGATGACTCTCTTGCAGTCCTTAAGTCTAACCCCATGATTACCACTCCTCATGCTACTCCCTAAACAACCAATCCTCCCCCCGAGAATGTTCTGGCGACCACCCCCGGGGTGAATCCCGTGGCCATCTCCACTCACTTGGGCCTTGGCTTTGTTGCTCAAACAAATCCCAAGAGCCCAAGCAAGAGCACCGAGGGGCTCGATGATAATCCTCCAAAGAGCGAGATGAGGGAAAGGATTACTCGGCGGTGCCCCCACCTCCAAACTACACTCCGGACCCACAAATTCTGATGCCACATATCATTCCTCAAGGAGCACCACCCATGTTAGGTACTCACTACAAGAAATCTGGTGCTACATGACCCTCCATATTGGTCACTGGAAGGTCACAAATACAGAAGGTCAAAAGCTGAGCGTCACTAGTTAAACACCACGTCCTTTTCTCTAAATTTTTCATAGATATCCATGACCAATGTAGATGGTCACGGATTCTATGACCAATTGTATTGGTCACAGACTGTCTGCCCTGTCCACGTAGGATCCTACGTGGCCCATCCTACGTGGCAAATTTGTGACCAATTCGAAAGGTCGTGGATAAGATTTAGCCTAGTCCAGATAGGTGTTTTATATGGGCCAAGCCCAACAGTTCAACATATTTTCATGATTATATCTGTCAACTCTGGTCCATTAAATGGGCCAAGTCCAACAGTTTAGCCTTTTAATTTCTAAGACTTTCCACTTTACTATTGGTCTTAGGCTTTTAGCAATTCATTTCCTTTTGGACCTTGGCCCTTTAGCAATTCATTTTCCTTTTTGCTCTTGGCCTTTTAGCAATTCGTTTCTTTTTGGGTCATTTGGCCTTTTACAGTTAAATTCCATGACAGTTTCAAATTTTTGTTTCCCAAATATGCCTCATATTTGCTTTGGGCCGTGGCCTTTTTGCAGCCCACTAAATCCGAATATCAACCTAAATTTCAGCCTAGTTTGGAAATGTTCGGCCCAAGGCATCATAGCCAAACTACCAAATACGACCAAGATAGATAGACAACAAACAATAATAAGGATACACAGAAATACAAAAATATAGCAAACAGATTTTCAAGTCACAAACATACTCGATCCATCAAGTTACAAGTTCAGGTTCACAAACAGACTTGTTGCAACAAGTCGGGTTCACAAGTTCACAGCCATGCATCAACCATAGTTCACAAACATACAGAAAGAATAGTTCCCAAAACTAGTTCAGCAACACAGCTAGTTCCCAGAACTATTAGTTCCCAGATGCTTTACCAACACAACTGCATCAACAGTTCCCAGATCCTTTACCACCAAGCAGTGCCATCAAGTGAGCATACCTCATGTCATTTTCTTCTGTCTTTTTGCGCAATAGCTCGAACTCTTTGTCATGTGCAACTTGTGCAGCTTCAGAGTCCTCTGACCTCTTCTTGCGCATGGCCACTTCCTCTCGAGATCTATCCAGCTTGTCTTCTAAGTCACGTACATGTGAAGCTACAGCAGCATTGGATTTGCCAGCCTTGTTTGTAGATGACTTGAGACTAGCATTTGTCAAGAAAGTACTTGACTTGCAATCCGTCGACGCAAGCACTACAGCAACAACCTCAACATCAGACTTGGGTTGCTCACCGTCTTATAGAGGTGTAGCCTTCATATTTTCCATCTGGACCTAGTACATGGAGAATTGAACATTATTGACAGAATAGATTTTTAGGACTCCAACAATCATCTAAAGCACAAGTGAACAACTACAGAACCAGCAGTACTATTGAATGGCAATCAGAGCAAGAAACAAGTCACAGGAGCATTCACAGATTTACTTACAATAGCCTCCTTCACTTGCTCCGAAAAGCCGTTTTTCCTGCTGTTGTGTGTGCTTTTGAACAGATCAATGGCAGTCAGCTCTTCACCCCAGCGTTCCTCCCTCTGAAATGTTATTCAACAAGAATCGGAACCAAAGCAAAAGCTTCCGAGACAATAGTTATGTGGGTGTAAATAAAATCAAATCTTACGGTGGCAAATATATGCGCGATGTACGACCTTGAACTAGTTTTCTACTGGAACTTGGCCTTTTCTCGCTTGGCCTTGTTTGACTCAGAAGTTTGATGCAAAAAAATACTATAAGCACTAGCACAAGAAATAACACCCAGCCAGATACCACAAGAAACAGCACGCAGCATAGCCAATACATGTAGAAAAGACCATGGGCATAAACACAACAATACCTTGTGTCTTGGGGTAGACCACAACGCAACCAGACCTTGCCATTCATCATCCGACAGGCCTTTAACCGGAGACTTGATGCTAACTTGATTTGCTGGTACGTCATCAAAGAATAGTTTCTTGATTTTGTGGCGTCTGTTATTTGATACCTTCTGCAGCATATCAGTGCATGCACTCTTAATGATCTCCGAGTTGGTGTCCATCACAAAGTTTGCCTGCCAAGAGAGCAAACAAAGAAAGGACATGGTTAGAAGTCAAATGGCAGGTGTTACAGTGAGAAAGAAACACACCCAGCTATGAGAGAATTAACTTACAGCAACTTTCCCAATGAAGTTCTCCATGCGGTTCTTGTCCTTTTTGTAGTCCTTGAAATGTGGCAGCACCGTAGTATGGGTTCTTGCGTTAAGTCCACACTTAGAGGAAAGCTTTGCAGCCAGCACAGGATCCTGTAGATGCTTCATCCCTTCAGAAATGTGTATTTTCACCTTGGTACACAGCTCCTTGGTCATCCTTTCAAGCCCTGCACCCTTTCTTTTGTTACGCCTGGCCATAGCGATTATCTCTGAAAATGAAATCAACCTCATTAATAAGAAGTAAAAATGAAAGAATGGTTCATAGATGCATTGCTTCCAATTAGGAAATGAACTAGAAAAAATAGAGGTGACGAGCTTGCCTTGATCACACATTGCATGCTCAGGTTCTTCACGTTCTTCGGGTTCTTCAGAAATGATAGCTGAGCAGAGTCGCTGATCCATGATGACAGGGCAGAGGTCCATGTAGGCAGAGCTTGCTTCATCCATGGAGACAAGCAATGGATCCTTTCTATTGGTACGCTTGGCCAGGGTGATTATCTCTGAAAATGAAATTAACCACATTAATAACAAGTACAAATCAAGGGATGGTTCTGCCAAACAGGCAGGCATACATGCATTGCTTACATTTAGGAAATGAACTAGTAAAAGAGAAGCAGTATATAAACTTGCCTTGGTCATGCTGCTCAAGTTCTTCAGCTTCTTCAGAAATGGCAGCAAAGTCAAAACACTGATTCCTGGCCACAGGGCTGAGGTCCATGCAGACAAAACTTCCTTCATCAGTGGACTGAAACCCATCATCATGGCGTGGTGAGCTCTGCACATGAGTCTCCTTTCATTTCTGCCTAGTCCCTCTAGCAGGAGCAGGTACAACAACTTCCAAAATGCTCTTTGATGCTCCTGGAGCTACCGCGAACACCCTACCCGGAGCCATTGCACTAGATGCTTCTAGTCTCTTCCTAGGCTTCTTCACAGCACTCTTCTTCCTCCTAGAAAACTTGTGGGCCTTGTATGAACAGAAAATAGAATGGCGTTAGATCACAAGTAAAAATATTGTGTGAGCACATAATGTAAAGGAAAACAATAAAGCACAAAAGAAAACAATGTAACCCCCCTGCAAACAAGGTTAAAGTTTGCACCTTGACATTCTTCTCCACAACATTGTCATTGACCTCCTCTTCATCAATGACTCCATTATCTCGAGGATTGTATTCCGAGCTTTCGCCATGTGATATCTTAGATGCTGAGGCCGCACTGGTAATTCCACTAACTGTTGTACCATCACTCGAATTTCTAATCATCGACACTAGTGCATTGATGCCTAGTGACTGGAATATGCGGTTGTTCCGCATCATTGTTTTAGCCCTAAGCTTCTCAATTTCAGTGAGCGGCGCTTCTTTACATGGATAGAAAAAACATACTATTAGATGTATGGTTGAAATGCATTGACAAGCATTACAACTCAAACAACTATAAGTATGCTATCAGTTTATTTTTCTATTTACTCCTGGTAGACTAACAGGATAATCAGAATATAACAGGGTTATTCATATTATGAAAATGCACATCAACTACCAGTTTGAAAACAAAACATGGGTAAAAATTCTTGTCATGCTTCATAAAAACACAGAAACATAGAGACACATTCATAAATAAAACTAACAGTGTAAGTGCAAGTTCCATACCAACCAACTGTGTCTTCTTAGTCATCCTTGCCACGGATGATGTCGGTGTTGTTGGATCCTTGCTAGTTAGTTTGATGATGTCCAATTGCACTAATATCTCGCAAAAAAGAGTGGACAAGAGTTATATACACCATAGATAAATTAGAATCATCATGGTTAATACACATTGTTCAAATTTTGCTATTGTTGCTTATGCCTTTCCTGATTGGGCAGTAATAACTAAACAAATAAACTAGCATGTAATGTTATAGCAAGCAAACAAGTAAGCAACTATAATGTAGGAAACATCTCCAGTTGTTACAGCAAGAAAGCAAGCAACTATAGTACTACTACTGTCATGAGTAGTAACTTCAAGCAAGCAAGCAAGCAACTATAGTACTACTACTGTCGTGTTACAGCAAGCAAGCAACTATAGTACTACTATTGTCATGTTACAGCAAGCAAGTAAATATACTACTACTATTGTTGCTTATTCCAAAGCAAGCAAGCAAACAGCAAGTAAGCAGCATGAGCGGTAACGTTACTACTTGTTACAGCAACCAAGTAACAATACTACTACTATTTTTGCTTATGCCAAAGCAAGCAAACAAGCAAACAACAAGCAGCAAGCAATAGTTGCAACATACCCTGTTCAGCTATTCAATACTGTTGTGTTGGCGAGCTCCGATTTGATTTTTTCTTGCTCCAATTCACCTCTCTTCTTTTTATCCTGTTCCAAAAAAATGTAAGAAAGCTCTGTTTCAGGATACACTCTAGCTCCACATATGTCAGCACACTCTAGCTACACATGAACTTAGTTAGCATGCCTCTATAATAGAATACAATAGCATGTTCCTTTAAAAAAAGTCTAACAGCATGAACTCTAGGCTTGTTCCTTTCAAAATATGAACCCCCTAAATCCCATGACAATGAAACCCCCTAAAATCCCATGGCAATGAAAACCTAACGGCATCGCAAGAAACCCGAACCCGAACCCTAGGCATGGCAAGAAACCCTATCCCGAATTCTAGGCATAGCAAGAAACCCTAACCCGAACCCTAGGCATGGCAAGAAACCCTAACCCTAGGCATGGAACAAAATCATAACGGCATAACCATAGTCACGACATGACATAGAATAGGAGGATCTGAGGAGAACAGCAAACGAACTCGCCTGAACAGATTGGTGGTCGTCGTATGTTGCAGCTACCCGCCCGTGGCCGTCGTCGGCGCGCGCATGGCCGTCGTCTTCACGAGCGCGTGCGTGGTCGTCATCTTCCCGAGTGCGCGCATGGCCGTGGATGGGGAATGGAGAAGGAGGAGGAGGGGATGGAGAAGTGGGGGTCGAATGGGGATTTGGGTGGATGGCCGTCTCCTCGTGTGATTTGTCCGAATTGCCCTTCTCTTTTCCTCTTTTGATGGGCGTTTGTGTCATTGTGTTGTCGAGGCGGGAGTTCAGGCGGGAGGTTCAGGCGGGAAGTTTTGGGTGGAGTGGAGCGAAATTTGGTGAAGCGGGAAAATTTTGGGCATTTGGAAGCTCCTTTCATTTTATGTGCCCTAGTATTAGGAGTACAAAAAAATTATTTTTTTGAGAGAAAGTATAAATAAAATGTTGTGAAGTGGCATTGGCTCATTTTTATAAAATTTTGCAACTACAATCTTCCTAGGCACTTCTCATGAAGTAGAAAAGTTTCCGCCGATTTGGCTGCAGCTCTTCAGTGCTTTGTATATTGCTCATGATTTTTCCTAAAAAACATTTTTATAGTTAGGGCATGTTATTCAAGTTGTGACAAGATCCAACCCAGTTTCACCGAAACAAAGAGTTCCCCCTTAACAATTAAGTCCAGTATCTTCGGTTTTAGGTGATAGTGCATGTCTGCAAAGAGGGTGACACTTCGGGTACCGGGTTTTGGACATTTCAGCATTCCACCACACTAATACACATTCTAGGGGTCCATTGCAAGGTTTCGAGGTATTCCAATGCTCCGAGGCGCTTCTTCCTATGAAACCCTGATCTGTGGGCCCAGAATCGTCTACCCCCCTAGATGTTCTTATGAAAGGGATAGCCCGGTGGATTTTTTTCTCTTGGTTTTTGCTTGGTTGGGTTAGAGGATAATTCCAAACCATGTTTGGGCATAAGTTGTGACAAGATCTAACCTGGTTTTACTGAAATGGGGAGTTCTCGACCCCCTAATAATAAAATTTCTAGAACACCTTCGTTTTTAGGTGACATCGCATGTCTGCGAACGGGTCACTCTTGGGAACCAGGTTTTGGACATTTCAGCATTCCACCACACTTTAATACACATTCTAGGGTCCATTGCAAGGTTTGGTGGTATTCTGATGTCTCGAAGAGCTTCTTCCCTACAAAACCCTGATCCGTGGGCCTGGATCGTCTACCCCCATAGATGTTCTTATGAAAGGGGTAGCCCGGTGCATTTTTCTCTTGGTTTGTGCTTGGTTGGGTTATATGATAATTCCAACCCATGTTTGGGCACAAGTTGTGACATGATCCAACCTGGTTCCACCGAAACGGGGAGTTCCTAGCCAATTAAAATCGAGGATCTTCGTTTTTAGGTGATAGCGCATGTCTACGAAGGGGTTGACACTTGGGTACCAGGTTTTGGACATTTCAGCATTCCACCACACCTTCATACACATGCTAGGGTCGTCCATTGCAAGGGGTTGCATGTATTCCGATGCTCCAAAGAGCTTCTTCCTAGCTACAAAACCCTGATCCGTGTGCCTGGATCGTCTACCCCCTAGATGTTCTTATGAAAGGGGTAGCCCGGTGGATTTTTCTCTTGGTTTGTGCTTGGTTGGGTTATAGGATAATTTCAAACCATGTTTGGGCACAAGTTGTGATCCAACCCGGCTTCACCTTCTGATAGGGCAAAGGTTTCCGATCTTTCGATGAGATGAAGATAATCGATTTGGTGGAGTTCGGGCTTGACGATCCGACTACACGTGCGAGCACGAACGCCAATGCAATCGCTAGGCCAATCTCCTGGAGGTTACTGATCCCGCGGGAACACGATCAACCTGACCAGCGAGGGTCTTAATTCCTACCTGAAATCGAGAACAAGTAAGAACCAATATTGCAATCAAGATATTGTGGATTAAGAGGAAAACTTTATTGAAGAGGTGGGATCCTGAATAGGTGCGAAGTACAAGAGGCCTCTGCGACGCTCGAGCCTTGGCGAAGTTGCGACTATGGCTAACTTAATGTCTAAACAAAATCCGAGTCTAGGGGGACGGCTATGGGGAGTATTTAAGGGCTAAAAGGTGGTGTTTCGGCCAGCCATGGAAGTGGTGGCCGAATCCAACCCTAAAAGTCCTTTTCCCCTCAAATACGGACTCTAAAAAGTAGCTAATTAAAATCCTGCGAAAATTACATGGGCCTGGCCCAAAATAAAAGGTGTCGCAGCACCATATTAAGCTATGGACGAATTCGTAAAGTATTGATCTTGAATATTTCGTCCAAGCCTTCTTTCTTCATTATGGTGGCCTCAAAGTTCTGAAATCTTCATCCGTGGCCTTCTCTTGGATTATCACATGCTTGCTGCCATCTCCATGCATGGCCATGCTCCAATGCTTGTCCCTCTCATCCATGCTTGGTCCATCATTCCTAAGAGTAAGAAATACATCTGATTTAGGCAGCATCATATTCTCATGTATGTGAGGAATAGTTCCAAGCGAAAGTACACGATAGTTAAGTTGTTTGTACGAGATCTTGTGATGGGTCCTTGTATGTGTGTTGCTGTAGGTACAACGGTTGTATCAATAGAAGGGATGTCCACATCATGCTCCCCTTCTTGAATTGAAGTCGTCCTCGACGCAATCTCATCTTCCTCACCAAAATAAGGCTTCAAATCTGCAATGTTAAACGTAGGACTAACCGTACCAAAATCTACAGGCAAATCAAGTTTATATGCATTATCATTTATTTTCTCTAACACCTTAAAGGGACCAGCAGCACGTGGCATTAACTTAGACTTGCGTAAATCAGGAAAACGATCTTTACGCAAATGTAACCAAACAAGATCGCCAACATCAAACACAACATGCTTTCTCCCTTTATCCCAAGCAAGTTTATACTTAGCATTCATGTGTTCAATGTTATCTTTAGTAGTCTTATGCAAGTTTAATATCATTTCAGCGTGTTGTGTAGCATCCAAATTATGTTGCACCGAAGAAGGTAAAGGCAATAAATCAATAGGTGCACGCGGAACAAAACCATACACAATCTCAAATGGGCACATCTTTGTGGTAGAATGCAATGACGATTATAAGCAAATTCTATATGAGGTAAACACTCTTCCCACAATTTTAAGTTCTTCTTTAAAACAGCCCGCAACATAGTAGACAAAGTTCTATTTACTACTTCAGTTTGACCATCAGTTTGGGGATGACATGTAGTACTAAAGAGCAATTTAGTCCCCAACTTAGCCCATAAACATCTCCAAAAGTGGCTAAGAAATTTAGTATCACGATCAGAGACAATAGTATTTGGCACACCATGCAAACGAACAATTTCACGAAAGAACAAATCAGCAATATGCAGCATCATCCGTTTATGACAAGGAATAAAGTGTGCCATCTTAGAAAACCGATCCACAACAACAAAATACTATCCCTCCCTTACGTGTTCGTTGGCAATCCCAAAACAAAGTCCATAGAAATATCCTCCCAAGGAACACTAGGAACAGGAAGAGGCATATATAAACCATGTGGATTAAGGCGAGACTTAGCTTTTTGACAAGTAGTGCAGCGTGCCACAAATCTCTCAACATCTCGACGCATACGTGGCCAAAAGAAGTGTGCAGCAAGAACATCCTCCGTCTTCTTGACACCAAAGTGTCCCATCAATCCTCCTCCATGCGCCTCCTGTAACAATAAAAGACGAACAGAACTATCTGGAATGCATAGTTTGTTAGCACGGAACACAAATCCATCATTGAAGACGAACTTGTTCCAAGTTCTACCATCTCTACAATTCTGCAACACATCTTTAAAGTCAGCATCATGCACATATTGTTCCTTAATAGTTTCCAATCCAAATATTTTGAAGTCAAGTTGAGATAACAAAGCATAACGGCGCGACAAAGCATCAGCAATAATATTATCTTTACCCTTTTTGTGTTTTATAACATAAGGAAAAGACTCAATAAATTCAACCCACTTTGCATGATGACGATTCAACTTAGCTTGACTACGAATATGCTTCAAAGATTCATGATCAGAATGAATAACAAATTCCTTAGGCCATAGATAATGTTGCCAAGTTTCTAATGTCCGAACCAACGCATATAATTCTTTATCATAAGTAGAATAGTTCAGACTAGCCCCACTCAATTTCTCACTAAAATATGCAACAGGTTTTCCCTCTTGTAATAACACCCCTCCCAAACCAATTCCACTAGCATCACATTCAATCTCAAAAGTCTTAGTAAAATCAGGAAGTTGGAGTAAGGGAGCATGTGTTAGCTTATCTTTCAATATGACGAAGGCCTGTTGTTGTGCATCGCCCCAAACAAAGGGCACATCCTTCTTGGTAAGCTCATTCAGCGGCGCGGCAATTGATCCAAAGCCTTTGACAAAGCGCCTATAAAAACCAGCGAGGCCAAGAAAACTTCTCACTTGTGTGACCGTCTTGGGCTGCGACCAATTCTCAATAGCTTCAATCTTGGCTGGATCCACTTCAATACCCTGTGATGTAACAACATAGCCAAGAAACGCAACTCGATTGGTGCAAAAGGTGCACTTCTCAAGGTTACCAAACAAACGTGCATCACATAAAGCATTGAAAACAGCGCGTAAATGGTCCAAATGATCCTCTAAAAATTTGCTATAAATCAGAATATCATCAAAGTAGACTACGATAAAACGTCCAATGAAAGGTACGTAAAACTTCGTTCATTAATCTCATGAAAGTGCTAGGTGCATTAGTTAAACCAAACGGCATTACTAACCACTCATATAAACCAAACTTAGTTTTAAATGCTGTTTTCCATTCATCTCCTAATTTCATACGAATCTGGTGGTAACCACTACGCAAATCAACTTTAGAAAACATGGTAGAGCCACTCAATTCATCAAGCATGTCATCTAAACGTGGAATAGGATGACGATATCCAATAGTAATATTATTGATACCTCTACAATCAGTACACATGCGCGAAGAACCATCTTTCTTAGGTACCAAAATAATAGGAACAACACAGGGGCTAAGGGACTCACGAATATGATCTCTGTCGAGTAGTTCCTGAATTTGGCATTGTATCTCCTTTGTCCCCTCTGGATTGGTTCTATATGGCGCGCGGTTGGGCAACGTGGCACCAGGAATTAGATCAATTTGGTGCTCAATTCCTCTAATAGGAGGTAGTCCTGGTGGCAGCTCAGCGGGAAAGACGTCCTCATATTCCTACAAAAGGTTAGCAATAGCAGGTGGCAAAGAAGGAGGCATATCCTCAAATGAAAACAAAACCTGTTTGCAGACAATTGCATAACATTGAGTATTGTTTACATCTAGTTCAGCAATATCAATTTTATTTGCAAGCATACATGGACTCTTCAAACGAATTTCAGTAGCATGTGTAGAATCAGATTTAGTGTTCTTTGGTGGTATAAAATCTGCAGCAACAATCTGATTCTCACTTTTATTTTTCTCCTCAGTTTTAGCTCTACTAGCTCTAGCAAGATCATCTTTTAAAATCTGTTCGGGAGTCATAGGTTTTAGACCAATTTTCTTTCCATCATGCATAAGAGAATAGTGATTAGTTTTGCCATTATGAACAGATTCTCTATCAAATTGCCATGGTCTACCAAGTAACAAAGAACAAGCTTGCATAGGTACAACATCACAATCAACAAAATCAGAATATGTACCAATAGTAAAATGCACGCGTACCGTTCTTGTTACCTTGATCTTGCGAGAACTCTCAAACCATTGGATGTAATATGAATGTGGGCGTTGTCGTGTTGGAAGCGCAAGCTTCTCTACCATGTCAACACTGGCCAGATTATTACAACTCCCTCCATCAATGATGATCCATATAGCTCTTTCCTTGACAACACCACGTGTTTGGAACAGGTTGTGGCGTTGATCTTGCTCAGATTTGCTCAATTGCACACTCAACACACGTTGTGTAATTAAGCTCTTGTATTGATCAGCAGCTTCAGCTCCCATTACCTCTGTCTCTTCATCAGCATCAGAATTGTCTCCATCTCGAGCAGAAATAAGGGCTAGTGTATCCAAGTGGATGTGCGACCTGCAGAATTATTAGTCCTCCTCCATGGTGTTTGGCGATCCTGCACTTCACGTTCAGCTTTGCAAGCAAGAGGAAACAAACGAGTGATAGAATTATATTCCTTATAATCTAATATGTGCTGAATGTCCTTGTTTAATCCACCAAAGAAACGTGCAAGCATTTGTTCATTAGATTCAACAAGACCACACCGAACCATCCCCGTTTGCAATTCCTGATAATACTCTTCTACAGAATTTTTTCCTTGCTCTAAACGTGTCAGATTCTTTAGTAAATCACGTTGATAAGTAGGAGGTACAAAACGAACACACATAGCAGTTTTTAAAGCAGTCCAAGTACTAGGAATAGTAGTAGGATTTAAACGACAATACTCAAACCACCAAAGGGAAGCAAATTTAGTAAATTCACATGTAGCAGCACTAACACGCATATTCTCAGGATATTTTAAGCATGCAAAACGTTGTTCTACTTCCATCTCCCATGTAAGATATGCATCAGGATTATATTTACCCTCAAAAGATGGAATATTTAATTTAAGCTTTGCAACATGATCATCATCACGTACCGGTGGTCGAGCGTTGCGGTAGTAATGTCGGGGACGGCCAGCAGGTACCTGTGGAGGTTGTTCAACCTCCTCGTCGAACAGATCGTCGTCGTCGGGGTCGTAGTAGTACCCGTCGTCTGTCCCCAATGTCGCTGCAGCATCATGCGGAAGTCTGGGTGCGTCGGCGCCATATGTGGATGCGGGTGCGGGCAATCTGTTCAAAATCTCCTTGAACCGAACGTCAAGCTTGGCGTTGAAGGATTTCTCGAGTCCATCGATCTTGTCCACGGCGTTGGTGAGCTTGGTGTCAAACTCCCCTAGGCGCGTATCCACGTCTTCAGCGCGACTGACCAAGAGCGCGGAGAAGTGGGCATGTAGTTCTTCGTTCGTCATTGTGGCAGGGTTCCGCGAAGTATCTGTCATGGTTAGTCCTTAAAAGCACAGGTATATACTACGGAAAGATGGTGGAAGTCATGCGTAATCCGTCAAGCAATATACGAAGCTCTTACAAGTTCTTACCAAACAACAGGAAAAGGCGAGGTGCAACCGCGAGGATCAGTGGGTCCAGAGATTGAACCAAGCGATTACCAGGAGTCGAAACACCGCACGTGGAGAGTATCTGTGGAGCTCTGGGAAGGCTTAGCAAAGGGGGTTAGCAATTATCAAAATAGCAATGCAAAAGTTGAAAGAATGCTCAACGACGGTACTGTGCTGGTCCTAGGCTAGACCGTACTAGATACGCGAGCCTAGATCACCAACGATGTCACGACGCGACACAACAAGCAATGTATGATGATATGGCACCCTGAAAAGCGAACCGAGAGGTGGAAAATCACTATGATGGCGAGTGTCTAGAACTGATCTACGGGGTCTAAAAATAGGTTAGCCCCAAAAAAAAATCGAAATTTTTTATTTTGCTCCGGAAAGCGCGCTGGCGCCAAAAAAATATCGCTATAACGGCCGATGGAGAAAATTGATCCCCAAAGCCGAAAACTAGTCTAGCCAGAAAACTTTTTCGGAGGCGGTTCCAGACTTTTTTTTTGCTCTCCTTCTGGACTAATGACCGAACTCGGAGCTCGACTCGGACTTTAGCTGAACACGGAAACAACAAAGAAGGAAAGTAAAAAGAAATAACTAGGAAACAATAACTCTACTCGGACTCGTACCAGAAACTGATCGGATCGTGTCGCGTAGGGAGGTGGTGGCGGAGTATTAGGGTTTATGGTGGCAGGGTATATGGCGTGAATATGGTGGCGGAATATGGTGGCGGTGATCGGCGAGTGGCGGTGACTACTATGATCAGAACTCGAAACTCTAAGGGCGAGACACTAAGACCAAAGAACTCGGCGCGACGATGTAGACACAAATTCAACAATGCAAAACTGAAAAGATAATGCGGCGATTGGTTATGGGATGGATCTAAACTCTAAGCTGTTTTGGCTTTTTCGTGGGTTATAGGTAAAAACAGATCTAATCTACGAAAACAGTAAAATCTCACCGAGCAACCTGAAATCTGATACCACTTGATAGGGCAAAGGTGTCCGATCTTTCGATGAGATGAAGATAATCGATTTGGTGGAGTTCGGGCTTGATGATCCGACTACACGTGCGAGCACGAGCGCCAATGCAATCGCTAGGCCAATCTCCTGGAGGTTACCGATCCTGCGGGAACACGATCAGCCTGACCAGCGAGGGTCTTAATTCCTACCTGAAATCGAGAACAAGTAAGAACCAATATTGCAATCAAGATATTGCGGATTAAGAGGAAAACTTTATTGAAGAGGTGGGATCCTGAATAGGTGCGAAGTACAAGAGGCCTCTGCGACGCTCGAGCCTTGGTGAAGTTGCGACTATGGCTAACTTAATGTATAAACAAAATCCGAGTTTAGGGGGACGGCTATGGGGAGTATTTAAGGGCGAAAAGGTGGTGTTTCGGCCAGCCATGGAAGAGGTGGCCGAATCCAACCCTAAAAGTCCTTTTCCCCTCAAATACGGACTCTAAAAAGTAGCTAATTAAAATCCTGCGAAAATTACATGGGCCTGGCCCAAAATAAAAGGTGTCGCAGCACCATATTAGACGAATTCGTAAAGTATTGATCTTGAATATTTCGTCCAAGCCTTCTTTCTTCATTATGGTGGCCTCAAAGTTCTGAAATCTTCATCCGTGGCCTTCTCTTGGATCATCACATGCTTGCTGCCATCTCCATGCATGGCCATGATCCAATGCTTGTCCCTCTCATCCATGCTTGGTCCATCATTCCTAAGAGTAAGAAATACATCTGATTTAGGCAGCCTCATATTCTCATGTATGTGAGGAATAGTTCCAAGAAACGAAAGTACCTGATAGTTAAGTTGTTTGGCACGAGATCTTGTGATGGGTCCTTGTATGTGTGTTGCTATAGGTACAACGGTTGTATCAATAGAAGGGATGTCCACATCACCTTCACGCGTTGTGTCATTTTATATGCCCTCCCATGCATGAAAAATAACAAACTTGAAATACCCCAAATATTTTATGTGCCCTAGTGTTTTCAGAAATTAATGAGTTATCATGTACGAAGTTTCATGGATTTCAAGTTGGCATAGTTTATGATAATGTGTCCATATTGTCGGAGGAAGTTTTCATTTTCATACTAGGGTTTCGTTTGCCGGGAAAACGACCGCCGGAGCGCCGAACTACTGCCAAGGCTCTATCACATGTACAAGTGTTATGGGAGTTACATAGATGCAATTTCCAACTTTATTATACGGTATTTATCATTTTCTAATAAGCATCATGAAATGTATTTTTTGTGAAACGACTACCTTGCGAATTGGCACCGGCCGACTCATTTTTGTAAAGAGGCTACGGGAAAGATGTGAAACATTTGCACTGCGTCATTTTATGTACCCTAGTATATAGATAATCCAAATACATATACTATTATAAATATTGCAAATGTTTCAAAAATAAGTTTTCTTCTAGCTAGAAAATGAAAAGAAAAAATGAAACAAAAAAACGAAACGCCGCGCGGGAGTCGGGACGGCAGGAGGGATAAAAATCCGTTCTGCCGCCTCCTCCATTGAAAAGCCGCGCCTCTGCCTCCCTTCCCCCCTCCTCAAAAAATTCATTTGCCTCCCTCCCTCCCCTCACCTGCACAGACACCACCGCCCCTCTCCTCTCACCTGCACAGACACCGCCGCCTTCCTCCCCTCACCTCCACAGACACCGCCGCCTCCCTCCCCTTACCTGCACAGACACTGCCGCCTCCCTCCCTCCCCTCACCTGCATAGACACCTCCGCGACTCCGCCTCCCCTGCATCGAGGCCTCCGCTTTCCGGGTAAGCCCCTCTCCTTCCCCATCTCCCTTTCTTCCGCAGGTTCTGTCCCCCTCCTGGGTAAGCCCATATCCCTCCCCATCTCCCTTTCTTCAGTTGGGTCCTATTAGATCTATTTCTAGGGTTCATCGGGGCATGGATGTCGGGGTACTTTCGGATCGATTAGGGTTATCTCGAGTCATGGGGTGGAGCTAGACTAGGCACGGTGCCTTGGACAGTTACAAATCAATCATTATAATAAAAAAACCATTTAGATCTCTGATATTTCCATGCAAAATGGCGTTAAAAGTTTGAGATATCTTTCTAAAAATTGGCACTTCCTTTCTATGGTTGAAATTTTCAAGTCTTGTTCTTCTGTACATTTTCGTTCTACTATTCTACCTGTCAAAACTCTGATCTTCTCGTTTGTAGCATGGTTTAGGCACATGGGCTGTAAATTCATTGATATATGGGGTGAGTAAATTCATTTTGAAAAGATTTAGGTGCTCTAGGCACCTACTTTCATTGGCAATGCTTAACAACGGTTTTCATTATAAATTACAAAGTCCTTCCACATGTTACAAGTGAGAACAGGAATATTAGAGTGATCTGTTGAAAAGGATCTAAAGATAGGTACAGCAGTGGTGCACTCGTGTACCTTGTGTGCATAGTTATGACCAATATTGTTGTATTCTCTATGGATGTGAGCTACCCTTGCATTAGTTCTTTGAACAAATTTCAATATTTGCAAGAGTGTCTCTAGTATTCCAATGAATCTACTCAGTTTCTAACTTGCCGCTATTGACAACCTGCCAGTATAATTGTAAGGTTCCCAACCTTTAATAAGGTAGAGATCCCTGTGTTTACAATGCTAGTCCCTGGATCAATAGCTAGCATCCACAGTTAATATGTAATATCAAGAAACAAAGGTCATATTACAACTTTATAACCATGAATAAAGTAATTTATTACATCTTACATAGCTCATTTGGCTATCTTATTACAATGCAGCAGAATATAACAATAGCATGGGGTCCTTCATCTTCAAAGTGCCACAGGCAGACATGTTGGTTGTAGACTTGTAATCCTAATCATTAAACTTTACTAATATCAATTCAAACCTACAACATAACAAGTTACAGCCACAAAGGGTCAATACATTTGAATTGTATTAGCAAGTGATACTATGGTAGTATAGTGGTAACTATCATCTATATGCATTTGGCTAAGTGGAGCTTAGGCTTGCTTTGCTCAAAATAGATTTTCCTTATCATTTGAAAACACTAAGTTTTTACTTCGACAAAATATTCCCAAGGCATCTCCCAATAGAAATTGGTGATCCTTTCAACCCTTGTTCACCCACAAGTTTTTAACTTAGAAATTGGGATGATGAGATTCTTGATAGCTTCCATGTCTTGATGCTCAAATTGTCCTTTATCAGGAACATGGCTAAGTACTTAGATTTTTCCATCTGCAGAGGTTGTGCACTTTTCCCACGAGACTTGGTTTCACCAAGACAAGATCTTTCAGAAACCTTCCCTTAGACCAAAATGGACGCGTTCCAACCTATCAAACCCCTACCACCAACTGTCCATTTGGCTAAGTTCTTGCAACCTATATGATCCAGGAAGAGCCCATAATGCCAAGTGGCTGCACTTGAAGCTTCTCAACATTTGACATCTCCAATCTCTTTGTTCCTGGGTGGCCATCCACAAGTGAGATACACAAGGTAAACCATAGAAATGGGCCTTGTGAACCACTCAACATAAACCATTCCTTCCATTCCACCCAGGTGATTCATTCACTTAGTTGTTTTATTAAACAAAACACAAGTCCTCAGACTTAGAAATTTTCCATAGTATGAATATATATTCCACCCTTGTTTTCTATTAGCTAAGCTAAGCATGATAGTAGTAGGAATCTTAACTTAGGAAATTTCAACTAAGGTTTCATCTACTAGGATTTCCCATGGCATAGTTTATACTTAGCAAAATTCCATGCAAGTCCTACATAGAAATATCACTAATGCATAGTGAAAATAATAGGACAAAAGTATGAAGCATCACTTGCCTTTTTGGTAGAGGAAGTTCACTTCTTTGATCTTTTCAATGTTCACACACTTCAAGTCACTACAATTCAATCAAGCAAACAATATTTCAAACTACCATTCAAGCAATTCAACACATAAAATAATAATAACAAAACAATGCATACAAGCATGCTAAGGATTGTTTAATTTAGAGAAGTGGTTTATAATGGTTCTTAAACATTTGAAAACACCTAATGGTCATTTTATAAAGTGGCAAAATCATTTGCAAAAGATTTCACTCCATAAACCATTTTTAGACTAAGTCATTATTTTATGTGGTGTAGAAATGCTTTTATTAAGGCAAAATTCTATAGGTTTCACAAAATATGTTTTCAAACCATATAACCTTGTGTTTAGGGTCAGAGTGTTTATTCCAAAACATTTCTCAAAGGTTTCCTTCCAAAATCATTTTTATTAATCAAACCATATTTTTATTTGACTAGAAATGGTTTAAATCAAAGATTCATTCTTTTGTTTCACCAAATATATTTTTGAAACCACAATTTATTTCCTATGGTCAGTAGGTTCAAAACACACCATTTGCAAAAGATTTTATCCTCAAAATCATTTCAAAACAATTTTTATATCCTAAACATGCATACACAAGTTTCTGCAAAAACAAACATTTTAACAGAAGCTTTTTACTAAACAAAGTGCATGGTTGGCTAGGGTTTGTTTTTCTGAATCCATTGATATAAAGTTTGCAAAATTTGGACGTGTAGATTTAAAGTTATGGAATTTACAAAATCACATATCTAATAGATTCAAATCTGTTTTTAAAACCAGAGTCTGGCCACGCGTCTTATTTCTATTGGTCGAAAACGTTTCGCGCGGATCAAGCGATGGCAGCCGTTAGATTTAAGTCATATCGCATGGTGCAGAGACGCTACTTACCCCTTCGCTCTCTTTCTATCCTAGCCACTGGATCCTAATCGCACGACGCACAACACACTTGCCAGAGACGGGCGGCGCTGGCGGCAGGTGGCGGCGGCGTGTCTGGCTACGGCGGAGTCGACGCTACAGGAAGCGAGGAAGGAAGGGGAGATGCTCACCGTGTTCGTGGAGTGATGCTGAAGCTCAACTTGCTTGCAGTTTGTCAAGGGGCGCACGGGATCAGTCGGGATTCCTCGCCGGAGTCAGTGACGGCGTCGGGCGGCTCTGGAGGTCGTCGAGGGCGACGCTGCGGTTCACCCCGAGGAAAAACAGGGACACGATTAGACGCGGGAGAGTGTGGAGAGTGCAGGAGTATCATCAGGAAGGAGAGGGGAGAACGGAGTTCACCTGGGAAGCTCGACGGAGCAATGGCAGACGGTGGTGGCGGTCAGTGGTTGTCTTTGCCGAGGTTCAGGGGCGCGCGCGAGCGAGCTAATGCCTCTGGGAGGTTCGCCAGGATGTGGGGATCAGGTGAGGGTGGTCGAGGAGGCGAGGGGCGGTGAGGGCTGCCGGAATCGTCGTCGGACAGAGGGTGGTGCGGAGAAGAATTGGGCGGCCTGGGGGCACGCTAAGGTGGGGCGACAGAGGGGAAACGGAGGGGAAATGCAGGCGGTTAAGAGGGCGTCGTTAGGGGAAGGATTCATTGCGCCAGTAATGCGAATTAAGCCAGGTGTTAATCGCCTGCAACGGCCGGCGAGGTGAGAGGCGTAGTCCGGGTGGGGAAGAAGGTGACGTGGGCGTGGGGTCGTGGCGTCAGTGAGTGAGAGAGAGGGGAGGTGGGGGTCCATCTGTCAGTGCCTCTGCGGGTGAGTTTCTGAGTGTGAAGCATTTTTCTGCGGGAGAGGAGCAGTGGGCTAGGTTGGGCCAGGCTAGTTGGGCTGGGTCCTTTTCTTATTTTTTTCTGTTCTGTTTTTTTTTCTTTTTCTCTTTTGATTTTTCTGTTTTGATTTTGAATAAGCAATTCAAACCCTCATTTGATTTCAAACCTTTGTCAAAGTTTGTGTAAGTTTAAGTACTAATTAAATAAACATTCTGATGTTAATTTTTGGAATTTATTTTATTCTTTTTGGGGTCTTTTTAGTTAATAAAAAGGGCCCTTGTTTTAAATCAAATGGGTTTTAATAATATTTCTAAACACCATTTAAAATCTTTTTAAACCTTCCAAAACTTTTCAGTAGGTTTTGTTTACTTAAAAGGGTGTCAAATAATTCATCTTGAATTATTTGGAAAAGCTTTTAATAAGATTTATTAATCATTTAAAATTGGTTTTGGGAATTTGGTTTAAGCCATTTGATTTTATTTTGGAAATTCTTTATCCTTTTATTTTCTTTGGATTTGGGTTAAATTCATTCCACTTGTTTAAGGATTTGGCCAAGGTTTGGTTTGGTCTTTAAATATTCTTTAATTAATATTTCTTTCTTTAACTTATAAAATCCTTATCTTTTTATTTAGAGATCCAAACTTGGTGATTCCAATTTATAAAATCTTGTTTAATATTTGTTTATCCTTTTAAATATATTTAGGATTATTTGCTCACCATTTGGTATGGATTTTAGATAAGTGCTTTATTAGCTTTGGGAATTCAATTTCTTATCTTATTAAATTCCTAAGATTTTTATTCATGGTTCCAATTTAATGAAACCAAATTCTATGGTTTTATAATATTTCTGCTTGTCTTTCTTGATCCTTTGTGAATGTTTGTTGATCAATTTTTATATGGATCAAATCCATGGATTTGGAGATACTTGGAAATGATTTTTATTCCATTAGGGTTTAGGGTTTGGATTTATTTTCCAAGTGTTTAAATTTCCAGATACATTCATTGAGGAATGCATTTCCCTTGATTTGGATTTTGTTAAATTCCAACTTTACCAAAGTTTGTTCAAGATGGGATTTTAAGTTTCGACTTAGAAACAAAAGTTTCTTTTCACCCTGATTTTCAACAAAAATTTATTTTGTTTATTTATTTTTCACATAACAAGATTTGGAAAATCTTGGGATGTGACAATAATATTGTCTGTTAGCAAAAGGGGCTTTGGTATCTCCAGTTTTTCTGCAATTTGAATTGCTAATAGCATTGCTTTAGCTTCAGCTTTGGTATCTCCAGTTTTTCTACAATATGTTCTTTTATTGGTTGATTGGTTGCTGGTCATATACATGTATACATACATGTATCTTTACTTATGATGAGCATATATACACTAAAAAATAACCAGTTTGGTTGGTTGATTATATGCTAACCAACTAGTACACTTTATAGACTCTTGGTATGTTAGTTGATTGTATGCTAACCAACAGCTTTGTGTTTAATTCTGGACTCTGTATGTTTGTGATCTTTGTGTTTAATTCTGGACTCTTAGTATGTTTGTGACCCTTGTATATGTTTGTGATAACTGTTTGGACTTGATTAGGTGACCATGGACACAAATGACGAGCTCATCGATATCACTTCGGATGATGAAGCCGTCCTTGCGATGGAAGCTAGGAAGCGCGCTGCTGCTAGGCGTCGTGTCAGGGAAGCTGCTGCTAGGCGCCGTGTCAGGGAAGCTGCTTCCAGGGAAGCTGCTGCGAGGCAAGCTACAGCTAATAGTGTTGTGGAGATCCGAGGTAATATGTAAATCATGTTTTACCATGCAACCCATCACATGCTTCCTCTTTTTCATTTTTCCTATAGCTTATTTTCATGGTGGTACATGTAGGTCCAATAAACCGGGTTCTTCCTCCTATGACAAGTTCTTCGTGTACGAAAACCATGTGGCTCTCAATTCTGCACAAGTTAGCTATCTAAATGAAGTTGCTAGGAAGAGGCCAACTATACATGTTTATGTATGCACTATCAAGGAAGAACACAACGATGATACCAAAGGAAAAAGGTACAAATTCTATAATCTCAATTTTGTATAGTTTTGTTACCTTGCTTTGGTGAACTAGTCTGTAATTCATAAAATTTGACTAATCTTGACCAATTTACCTTCTATGCAGTAGGAAGTATACCCTTGCAAACATCAGGAAGCATCTTAAGTTACCAACAAAAGTGAAGGTCTTTGATGCAGCCCGACCTACGGTCGTTACTACATGAAGGTCTCCAACTTACGCCAAGTCGCCATGGACTCCAAAGGTGAATCCGTTCCTATATGAAAGCTCACTTCCTACCCTATTGAATGGTATGCTAGTTCATACTCCATCACATATGCATGATAGGTTCACACCGACTAGTATGGAGGCAAGGGAGGAAGCCCGGAGCATCAAGCCTGACAAGACGGAAGCTTGGAAGAGGAGGAGGAAGAAGACAGATCGGCATTTGCACGGTCAGCGGTACTACCGGTCGATACTGCTGCCATCGACGGCTCCAACTGACGCTCCAGGACCGCAAGCGGTACTACCGGTCCCAGAGCAGTACTACCGGTGATGACCGGTACTATCGGTCCCAAGTCCGGTACTACCGGTCATGTCTGCCTGCGCGCACCAGTTGGGCCACAGCCCATGTATTCCCCTTTACTTACCTATTCGCCTAGTTTATCCCCAAACTACCCTTGTTTAGTGGCTGGCCTATAAATAGAGCCTCCACCCCTCATGTATCCCTTAGGCATAGATGATAGACTAAAGACAACCCCCATTGTGGAATCTCTAGTTTTGCCTCATCCCCTTTACCAAGGGGACCGACAATCTTCACCAACCTCGATTGGAATTTGCATCACGCATCCATCGTTGAACAAGGCCTTGGAGTTCTATGTCTCGTCTCCAAGTTGTCAAGACCCTCCCAAGGTGTTCTTCCCTCTCCGATGTGGATTTGAGGGAGCACGTTGACCGATCTTTCCTTGCGAGGATTCTATCGGACCGGTGGCCACCGTTCGGGAGCAATCGGCCTTGTATCGTGTGAGTTTTGCGTGTGTTCATCGTGTTCTTCGCGAGGTGTGCGTTCGCTTCCGCTACCTTCTCCCTTTCCCCTCGCTTTCCCATCGATTTGACCACGAGATCCGTGAAGATCGGGCCACCCAAGAGGTTAACCCCTCCATCATCTGGTATCAGCAGCTTTTGGTTGCCACGGATTTCTCATTGATTTGGTCTTTTCCCCATAAATTCGAAAATTCCACCAAAAATAGCCCCAATTCGTGTTTTGGATCGATCTGTCATTTGAGTGTGTTTTGGTAGGTTTTGATCTGTGGATTACTTGCTAAACTTGTTGATCTACATTCCTTTGCGTTCCCATAGCCTAATTCCTTGATTTCCCCCTTCGATTTGGTGTTTTTCTTAAAGATTTTCTGCCCAAATCGCCCCAAAATCGCGAAAAACGCGTCAAATCTGGGCGTCCCAGGACCAACCGGTACTACCGGGCCCAAAATCCGGTACTACCGCACTGAACCGGTACTACCGGGCCCAAAATCCGGTACTACCGCACTTAACCGGTACTACCTCTCAGGCAACCGGTACTACCCCCCAGTACTGAATAGAAAAAAAAATAGATTCCCAGATTTCAACCTCTCACCGTTTTGAGCATAACTTTTGCATTCGAACTCGGATTTTGGTGTTCTTTAGCTCGTTTCGAAGAGGATAAGGAGCTCTACATCATAATCCACGTTGTTCATGCTATCTACTCCATTCAAATTCCATGAGCAAGGCGGAATCCAACAATAAAGGGTGAAGATCGTCGACGAAAGGTATAAACATTCCGCGACTTCTCCCCACTTGCATTCCTTTGTGAACCCCACTATCTTTGCGAGCAACAAACACCTATTGAGACTAGTTCCTCTTATGATTTCTTGGGCTATGGACATTTGATACCTTGTAGAATTCCGAGCAAACATTGTGAGCGCTATCTCATATAGTTATCTTGTATAGTTGTTGGCACAAGGAAAAGGCAAGTGAAAAGAAAAAAAAGAAAAAAAAAGAGTGAAAAAAAAGTATATAGAAAAAGAAAAATAAATAAATATACATGTGCCTCGTAGAATAGGAAGCGCAAGCTCGATGAACATCATATAGGTGGTACTTATTGTGCATATCTTGTAGCCCACCAATTTTGTGCAATCGAACTAGCGTCTCTCCTTGTACTTGTGTGACACGAGCTTATAGTCTTCGCTAGGTAATCATTTGGTTCTTAGCTCACTTTCTCCGTCGCACAAGTCCCATTTATCCCATCGTGTGTGTTTTCTTGTACATATTTCCTATCTGATGGATTGACTTGTTTGCTTTGTGATCATTGTGGTTCTTTACTTGCCAATACAACATCTTGATTTCGGATTGGTTCTTGACATGCCACTTTCCATACCTATCCACCATAGGCCTTTTGTGTGTGTGTTTTTTGGTTAGTAGTTAGTTTTGGTGTTCCGCGTGAACTTCACTTTGCTTAGTTTATTGCTCTCAAGTGTGGCCACTTGCACGATACGATCTTCCAAGGTAAAGTAAGGTTCGACGTTGTATCCCTAACACCCTCTACCACTTCCATATACAACACTTGGTCTTGTGAAGCATGTCTAGGGACTCCGGGACCAAGGATGATTTCTATGAAGAATCCACGATGAGCCACCATGCCTATGTCTCCACAAGCATGGATAACATGATGGAGCACTACACCAACAATGGCTCAACATGCTTGGGTGACATGGTGTGCTACAACAACAACGACTCCCCAAGCATGGGTGACTTCAAGAACGACAACGACAAGCTCCTCAAGTCGCACCGACCAAGACGGAGCCTCCAACTCGAGTGCGCCAAGGTCCACCATCAAATGGACAAGTTCAAGAGCGACCTCCACAACTTCAAGAAGGACATAGACAATGACTTCGACAAAAACATGAGCATGGTTGCCAAGACTAATGATGCTTTGTGCTCATTAGAAGAACTTATAAGGAAGCGTGCCAAGGTCAAGGGCCATAGTCGTGAGCGTCATATGGATGACCAAGTGCGCCACCTACATCAACCATCGGCAAGGCACGCCAATGACCTCCATCGACACCGTCACAAGGCACCTTCAACTACTAGTGCAACCACCAAAATGGCACCAAGAGCAAGCCTTCGTCCACGCCATCAAGCTTCAATGACTACGCTTGCATTCGAAGACCTCATGACCAAGGAAAATGAAGACCTCTACTTCGCCAAGTTGGATAACATGAGCCTACCTCCACCACTACTACAAGATGGCCACAAAACGGTCGAGCATGGGATTTTCCCTTCGACCATGGAGGCGAGCAATGATGCCCATCTTATGGCATCCAACCTTGAAGGCGACAAGGTCACGAATGTTGAGCATGGGATTTTCCCTTCACCAAAGGAGGCGCAAGGAGTTGAGGAAACCGAGCCTATACCTATATGCTTGAGTGATGATGTGCTACCAATCCCATGTGAGTATGAGAGCCACTTAGCCCACTTGAGTGAGAACAAGAGTGAGATGTGTGACTCCACCTTATGTGAGATTGAGTGCTCCCACTTTGAGGGCATGAGTGATACTCCTAGTGAGTTGAGAGTGGTAGTTGATAGGTCAAGTGAGACCATTTTGATTTCTAACAACTTACCCTCTACCTCTAGTGTGTTCTCTTGTGTTGTGCTAGGTTCCATGGAGGAAGACGCCCGAAGCCATGAAGCAATGATGCCTCAATTGGAAAAGATGTACATGGTGCACGAAGATGATGCTACGCCATGGCTACATCAAGAAAACGAAGTCGTCCACAAGGAGGCCACTACTTCCACAACACCCACTTCATATGAGATGTATGACAAAGGTAACAATAAGGGTGTTGATGATACCATGATCCCACTAGTGGACATGATGAATTGTGAGGATATGCATGTTATGGATGACACTTGTGACATTACATATGCTTCACTCATATTCCCATGTGATGCTTTGCCTTTGCATAATATTCATCATGTGGAATTGTTTGAGTGTGATAACATTGCCATAAACATGCCATGCTATGCATCTTGTGTGTATCCTCCAATTGCTTCGGACTTGTCTTGTCATGCTAGTCATTCAATTTCTCCCGTTGCTTGCGATAAGATGAATGCTTGCTATTTCACTTGTTTTGCTTGCAACAATATTGATCATATGCGTTCTAATGAGATGGCGCCCATAGCTTTCTCAATTTTTGTTGACTTTGATGATTGCCATGATAAGCATGTTCCTCACTTGCATACTCACCATGCATCTATTTCATACTTGATTGAAATTAATGGTGATGTGCACAAGAAGAGATACGTCATGATGGATGATGTCTATCTCTACCATGCACACACGTTCTTCCTTTTGTGTATGATGTGTGTAGGTGCCCGCACGGGAATGTCAACCTCGGTTGAGCACGAGTTGACAAAAAGAGCTCTAGAGAGCATCCCACAAGTGAGTTCAAGATTGAACCCAGCTCCGATACCTTTTGCATGCTTTGCATCTTTCATGTTGGCAAATTGCTCTTTCCTATGGTTTGATTGCAAGCATGTTAATGGTATTATCTCCCCTTGTGACATTCATGTTTCTTCGCTTTTAGACAATGATGTTTTGTGTGTTGTAACAAAATTGTTGAACAATTTCTCTCTCCGATGTTTTGTGTGCAACCACAATTCCATTAAGAGCATGTATTGTCATGAGAGCTTCCAAGAATATCGTCTTGTTGTTGCAACAAACATAAGGACCACTAGCTCTTTCATTTGGTTTGTTTGCAAACGTGTTGTTTTTGCTTCCGTTTGGGATACTCATATTCCCATGATATTTGCTTTTGATGATTTGTGTGTGACATCCAACATGTCGAACAATTTCTCTTTCCAATGGTTGGTTTGCACACATAATGATGTTGCTTTGGACATTCTTCCTCATGTGTTTTGCTTAATTCTCCTATTCTCGCATCAAGGACGTTGATCAAAATTCTAGTCAATTTCCTTGAGTGCCACACTAAAACATTGTATGGAGTTTTTGAGTTCCCACATTTGGATGATGTCCAAACGATTTCCATGCACTTTGACCTTGCATATGCATTCCATTTGCTATACATGCATTGTACTAATAGTGTTGTGGACAAGAATGGACATGCCACATTTGACATGCTCCTCTATCACGCACGAAAATATTTTGCTTGGTCTTTGTTGTGTGAAGGTACAAGTGCATACACGTCAACCTCTACCCACCACGTGTTGACAAGAAGAACCAAAGAGAGTTACCTATGGCTACCCTTCATCAAGCTATCTCTACAAGCTAAGGTGACTTCCTTCTACTTGAGGACTCATGCTATAATGTTCATGAATTGGCTACGCTTTGAGTGTTGCTTCGCTTTTGTCGTGAGCTTTGTAGGCTTCATGGAAGATGAAGGAACATTGAAGTGTTGTCAAGTCAATCTTCCCGAGGAAGACTATATGGTGAACCCCAGGATCAAGGATGTCCTTCGACCTCTTCTACTTCGTGATGAACATGGAGAGTTGAGGACGACTCTTTTTGAAGGGAGGGGAGATGATGCAGCCCGACCTACGGTCGTTACTACATCAAGATCTCCAACTTACGCCAAGTCGCCATGGACTCCAAAGGTGAATCCGTTCCTCTATGCAAGCTCACTTCCTACCCTATTGAATGGTATGCTACTTCATACTCCATCACATATGCATGATAGGTTCACACCGACCAGTACGGAGGCAAGGGAGGAAGCCCGGAGCATCAAGCCCGACAAGACGGAAGCTTGGAAGAGGAGGAAGAAGACAGATCATGTGCCAGTGATTACAGCGGTACTGCATGGCTGGTAATTACTGCCACCGCCAGCGGTACTACACCGATATCGCTGCACATCGACGGCTCCAACTGATGGTCCAGGACCGCAAGCAGTACTACCGGTCCCAGAGCGGTACTACCGGTGATGACCGGTACTACCGGTCCCAAGTCCGGTACTACCGGTCATGTCTGCCTGCGCGCACCAGTTGGGCCACAGCCCATGTATTCCCTTTACTTACCTATTCGCCTAGTTTATCCCCAAACTACCCTTGTTTAGTGGCTGGCCTATAAATAGAGCCCCCACCCCTCATGTATCCCTTAGGCATAGATGATAGACTAAAGACAACCCCCATTGTGGAATCTCTAGTTTTGCCTCATCCCCTTTTACCAAGGGGACCGACTATCGTCACCAACCTCGATTGGACTTTGCATCACGCATCCCTCGTTGAACAAGGCCTTGGAGTTCGATGTCTCGTCTCCAAGTTGTCAAGGCCCTCCCCAAGGTGTTCTTCCCTCTCCGATGTGGATTTGAGGGAGCATGTTGACCGATCTTTCCTTGCGAGGATTCTATCGGACCGGTGGCCGCCATTCGGGAGCAATCAGCCTTGTATCGTGTGAGTTTTGCGTGTGTTCATCGTGTTCTTCGCGAGGTGTGTGTTCGCTTCCGCTACCTTCTCCCTTTCCCCTCGCTTTCCCATCGATTTGACCACGAGATCCGTGAAGATCGGGCCACCCAAGAGGTTAACCCCTCCATCGGTCTTTATGAAGAATTATAGTATGGAAGCTAGAGTCAGAGTAATCATGAGCAAAACAAAGGGAAAAGGTGCCCAGATGAAAACCTGCTAGAAAGAAGTGGTGGTGGCGACCAATATGCAAGTCGGCGATATCTTCATGTTTTGGTTCCGCCACAACCCTATAAGGGGTCGTCTGGAGTTGATTGTTGCGGAAGTCATGTAATCAGCTCTAGTTGAGCTTCTAAGTTAGTAGCTAGTATGGTCAGACTTGTGAACCTGCATGATCTTTTGGTGGTATTGTAATTATGCTAGTCAGCTCATGTTGAGCTTAAGTACCTTGCTACCTAGTTTGAGCACAAGTGGTTTGTTGGTGGTCTGTTTCAACCTAATCTTTTCGTATACATATGCTGAAATATCTACTTAGATTTGTATGTTTGTTCCAAGAATATTTACTGTGAAATATATGCACAAATACCAGTTCATGTGAAATGTATGCACAAAATAACAGTTCTTGTAATACCACTGTAAAATATATGCATAAAATAACAGTTTTGGTATATATATTGCTCTAAAAAAAGGTCGGCGGAGGCTGGGACTCGAACCCACGACCACAAGATTATGTCAAATGCACCAAACCGCTAGGATAAAGACTTGTTGTTGTCTCATTATTAGAACTACTTTTATATATAAGTTTATTGTTTCTCTAACTTATCAAAGAGGCACTCGAATCGGGACTTGGCAGAATTTCCCCCAAGCGGCTAGAGCCTAGAGAGCTGGGGCGGCGGCAGCGACCAGCTAGGGTTGGAGCGGCGGCGGCGACCAGCTAGAGCCTAGAGAGCTAGGGCGGCGGTGGCAACCAGCTAGGGCTAGGGCGGAGGCGGCAACCAGCTAGGGTTGGGGGCGGCAGAAGGGGCACGACGACAAGCTGGCGGCGGCAGAAGGGGCACGACGGCAAGCCGGCGGCGGCAGAAGGGACACGTGTGTACAAGGTAAAGGTTCTAGCAGAACTTGTATGTGAATGTGCTGGCTATTTTAGTCTGTGAATGTGCTAGCTATTTTTGTCTTCTAATGTGCTAGATATTTTGGTCTGCGCTTCTAGTATAATATCATAATTTACTAGCATTGTACTGCTGTTTTGTGAATGTACTAGCTACTTTGGTTTGTGCTTTGATTGCGAATGCTAACTTGCAACAATTTGTTGGTCTTTTGCATGCAGATGGACATAAGCTGGATTAGGAAAGGAGTTAGAAGGCTTTCCTATGAGCATCTAAGGGGAGTGGATGAGTTCATACGATTAGTTCACGGAAATTTTGCCATGGATGCTCAAGTTCTTTGCCCATGCCGCAGCTGTATCAACCGAGAGCAACAAACTCTAGATAATGTAGAGGCTCATCTGCTGATGAATGGGATGGCAAGAACTTACAATAGATGGATCCATCACGGTGAACCTTTACATGCACCTCAACCTGAACATGTTCAACCTGATGGAGAGGCACATCATGTTGATCATCAAGGTGCTGATTTTGTAGAAGGTGATCCACAAGTCAATGATGGTTTTGAGAAAGAGGACGGGTATGAAGATGATAGAATTCCTGACCTTTTCAGGGATCTGTACAAGTCAGAACCGCAAGGTGGTGAGGGAGGGAAGACTATATTTGCAGAGCTGATAGAGGAGGCAAAGCGTCCAGCTAGTGATGGTGGTACATTTTCTAGATTTACCTTCACTATGAAGTTGCTTCATGCCAAATCATACTACCGAATAAGCAAAGCCGCGTTTAACGCGATACTCTAGATCTTGACATTGCAGTACCCCAAAAGCTCAATTCCCATAAATTATGATGAAGCGTTGAGCATTATTGGAAGATTAGGGCTTGGCTATGATTCAATACATGTGTGCCCCAATAATTGCGTGTTGTTTCGAAAGGAGTTTGCCAAACTTGACAACTGTCCAAAGTGCAGTGCTTCTAGGTGGAAAGATGCTGATGGGAGGAGGCAGATGCCAGAGAAGGTCTTGAGGCACTTCTCATTGATTCCAAGGCTGCAAAGAATGTTCATTTCGAAAGAACAATCAGAGGAGGTCCAGTGGCACAAGCTAAGGCGGCAACCCGTGGAGAATGAGCTTAGCCATCCAGCCGACAGAGAGGCATGGAAAGATTTTGACAAGAAATATAAAATTTTTCCTCTGATGCAAGGAATAGAAGACTAGGCATCACCACAGATGGTTTTAATCCTTTTGAAAACATGAGCAACTCATATAGAATGTGGCCTGTGTTTGTGGTGCCGTACAACCTGCCGCCATGGGCATGTATGGACCAGTCCAACCTCATGATGGCGTTGCTGATCCCGGGTCCAGATTCTCTAGGAAAGGATTTCGACGTCTTTATAGAGCCCCTTGTCGAAGAGCTCCTCCTTCTGTGGAAAGGTGTACGCACCTATGATGCCCCGTGTCCCGACAAATTCAATCTATGTGCTATGATCATCTGGTGTATCCATGATTTCCCAGCGCTGCACACCTTGTCAGGGAGGATCACAGAGGGTTATCAAGCATGCGTGAGGTGTGATAAGGATCCTTTATCGAAGAAAATAAGGAATAAGATATGCTTCATTGGGAGCCGCCGCTTTCTTCCTCACAACCATCGTTGGCGAAGAAGTAAAGACTTTAATGGCGAGGCTGAAACTTGTGACAAGCCGGCCGAATTCACTAAAGAAGAGCTGTTGGAGCAACTTGACAAGGTGACATGTGAGACCAGGAAAGCTTGAGAAAAAAAAGAAAACGTGAGGATGGACAATGCTGGAGCCGGAGGTCCATTTTGTGGGACCTCCCATACTGGGCTGATTTGAAGCTAAGGCATAATCTTGATGTGATGCACATCGAGAAGAATATATGCGACAATCTGCTTGGCACATTTCTAAACATTGATGGGAAGACAAAGGATACCGTCAACTCTAGGCTCGATTTGGAAGACATGGGAATAAGAGAAGATTTGCACCTACAACCTATTGAATTTGGAGAGTCACTTGAAATGCCAGAAGCATGGTATACAATGACTAAAGAAGAAAAGATCAGATTCTATGAATTCATTAGATCAGTGAGATTTCATGATGGGTACACCACTAACTTGGCAAAATGTGTGTCTCCTAATGGATGCAAACTACAAGGTCTGAAAACACATGACTGTCACATTCTGCTCCAAAGGATTTTACAGGCTGGACTCCGAGGATTGATGCATAAGGATATATATGAAGTTGTTGCTGAACTTGGAAATTTATTTAGAGAGTTGTCCTACAAAACACTAAAATTGGATGTTCCTGAAAGGCTCGAAAAAGAAATCCTGGTTATCCTTTGCAAGCTAGAGAAGATTTTCCCAGCAGCTTTCTTCACTGTGATGGTTCATTTGGCCTTACATTTACCAAAAGAAGCAATCCTTAGAGGCCCTGTTCAGTATGGCTGGATGTACCCAATAGAAAGAAGGTTGCTTACAAGCGTTCTATGCGAAACACGGCCAGACCTGAAGGGTCGATTGCCGAGGCATATATTGTTGATGAGTGCCTTACATTCTGCTCGAGATACTTCGATGATGTCGAAACCAGATTTAACCGGCCGGGCAGAAATATGACAAGTGATGATTTGCATAGCGGTGATGTCTCGGTTTTCGAGCATGGCATGAACTTTCTTGGAGCATCACAATACTTGGAGGCTGAAGTTGTTGACTATGATAAGATGGTTTGGTATGTGCTCAGAAGTTGCCCCGGGGAGCTACCATATATCGAGTACGTCATCTCTTGCATGTGCCCTCGATATCTTTTTTCTTGGCTTAGAAGGAACCCATTTTGTTGCATGTGATATATTGTTGTTTGCATTGCAGGCTGTGCAAGAAAGAGTTGACGGAGCAAGATAGCTGGATCGAGGTTGATAAATGGCTCGCAAAAGGATTTGCTAAATGGTTTAAGAAACATGTGTGATATCTTGCCTTTGTATCAATTGGCACATGATTTCTTTTTGTTTGTATGTGTGTGTTATTCACCCCTATTTTGGTTTATTTATTTAGATTGGAAATTTGCACAAGGAGAAGAAGGTGAGTGCTGATCTTTTTGCTTTGGCTTGTGAACCGGATAGGAGGGTGAGGATATATTCAGCATATGTTGCTGATGGTGTCCGCTCCACACCGTTGACCGCGAGAAGAATAGAAACACGCGGAATAGTGGAATTTTTGCCGAGGGAGACCATGAGGGTACAATCATTGACTTCTACGGTCAACTCAGAAGCATCATCAAGTTGCAGTACAATTGTAGCGGTGGCATCCATCGGTCGGTTGTTTTGTTTTGTTGCGATTGGTTCAATGTTGGTGGCAAGAAGAATTCAGGTTTCCATGACGATGGACACTTTAAGAGCATTAACACTGCAAGGTTTTGGTACAAGACTGATCCTTTTCTTCTAACAACCCAAGCAATAAAGGTGTTTTATGTGCTAGATACCGACTTGGGTGGAAGTTGGCGAGTTATGCAAAAATTCCAGCATAGGAATTTGTGGAGTGTTACAGAAACTGAAGTGGAAAAGGATCCCTGTGGTGGTGCTGGGATAACATAACAAGATGATGACACGCCGGAAGTTTCGGTGCATGCTAAAGAAGCCAATGTGCAAACTAGGTTGCGAAGGGACAGGGGAGTTTGGTACTCGATGCTGCGTATGTAGAAAAAATAAAGAAAAAGAGGAAAGAGGTAGTTGATGGCGAGGATGAACGAAACATGACAGATCATACAATGTATCAGTATTGTAGTGATGATGAAGATAATAGGCAGAGGCATCGATTCGACGATGACGAGTAGTTTATGTCATATGTGTGTGAACTACTGATAATAGGCAGAGGCAGTTTCTGTCAAGTTTTATGTACTGAATTTAAGTACTGTACAATATATGTACTGTGAAATTTATGTAGTGAAGTTTTATGTACACAAGTTTATGTACTCAAGTTTATGTACTGAAGTTTATGTTTGCCACTGTGAAATTGCAGCTAAAATGTCCACAAAACACAGTCAAAATGCTGCCCAAATTTAGTATTTTAAGCAGACAATGCTGCTAGATTTCAACCCTAAAAATGCAAGAAAAATGCTGCCAAATTTCAGATCACAGTGCTACATACACATTAGATAAGAAATGGTCTGAATGATCTTGCTAGACGTAGGAAGTTTCACTTGTGGACATATCAAATCATCTTAAATTTGTGGACATACACATTCCACAAAAGCTACAGGAAGTTTTCACTTGCTGGACATACACATTCCACAGTACATAGCAAAAACTACAGAAATGATCCAAATAATAAATAAATTGCGTACTCCATCTCCTTGCATCTTCAACTTCTCTTTCTCACTTGCACCATCTCCCTGCATCTTCAGTTCATCATGCACCATCCCCATTGTCTCTCCATTGCTTTCAAGCCTTTCAATTGCTTCAGTTTTCTCCCACACGGCATCTCTTAGGTCCCTATTTAAATCTTTCTGAAATTTGGGCATCTCACTGTCCGCCCAACTGAATTTGTCACACCCAACACGGCCCTCAATCTGACAAACCAAATTCAGAGATGAACCAAATTTAGAGATGTAAACTAAAACAAAATTCAGAGATAGAGCTGCAAACTAACCGAGCGCATCCTGCAATTGTGGTATCTTCGGCCGGGATTGTCATCACTCCAAGATATCCACTATGTCATCATCTCTCCATAGTAGCAGTACTTGGTGGAAGCATAGTCGAAAGGGAGTTGGCGGTAGGGGATGGGCCGACGGCGGCGACGCGACGAAGCTACGCCCCTGGATGAACTGCCGGAGCTGGCGGCAGGAGATGGACCCATGCTCGTCAGATGCGCGTCCTAGCTAGCTGGTGATGGCGGTAGGGGATGAACCCGAACCCTAGCTGGAGATGGCGGCACAAGATGAAATTGAACCTAGCTGGAACCCTAGATCGACCATGGTGGGCAGGGATTCGAACCCTAGCTGGCCGCCGCCTAGCCCTACTGGTCACCGTCGCCGCTCTTGGAGGACAACAGACCCCTGGTCCCGTGGAGAATCGAGTGGCCCTTTCATAAGTTAGAGAAAAAATGAATGTATATATAAACTTAGTTCTTCTACACATACAACAATACTTCATTGTCCCAACTGTTAGGATCATACATACCAGCACGAGTTCTCGTGGGTTCGAGTCCATGCGGCGTAACCTTTTTTGGTTATTTGATTCCCACTCCGCCCGATATGGGCCACCGGTTCCAGCCCATAGGATGCAAATTCCGACCTCGCGCGATATGGGCCACCGTTTCCAGCCCATATGATCTAGACTGCCCGCCAGATATGGGCCACTGGCTCCAGCGCTCCAGCTCATAGAATTTATACCACTGGTATGTGCTTAAAAAAACTGTATCAGAGCAGGACCCACCTGTCAGATCCATCTCGCGTGTCGATTTTCGGGGACCACATGCTGAGCTGGTTGCCTAGTCATTTTAATTCAACCCAGGTCAAGATATTATGACCATCTAAATTGGTCGTAGTCTGCCAAATAAAAGTCTCTTCACCATGCCATTAATTTATGACCATTTCATGTAAGAAAATGGTGACCTTTTGGACTAAATTGGTTGTTATTTTTCAAGGTTTGAACCTCTCGAATTCCCTACGACCAATTGGTTCAGAATGGTCATAAATCTATGACCAAAAAATCCATGGTCGTTAAAAAAAGGTCACTAGTGAGCAGATTTCTTGTAGTGAATTCAAATTTCGCCAATTGGCAATATCTAATGAAATCTCATATTTCCATCTCTTCTATTGAGTTAATGGGGATTGTGGAATAAGGCTTCTCTCCATATGACCCAAAGAAGTTAACTCGAGGTGAAGTGGTGGAAAAACAACTTAATGCCACCACTTTGGGCATGATTCAAAAGGCATTGACTCCCAAAGACTCCGCTCACATTCATCAATTCTCCACCGCCAAATAAGCTTGGGATCATCTCACCGAGATATTTGTGGGAAATGCTAGCATCCAAGGCTCCAAGTTTGACGAGATCAACAATGAGTCTGATGGATTTTCTATGTAAGATGATGAGACTCCCGAAGACATGTATAAGCGGCTCAAGGTCCTTTGTTGCACCATGAGGGACCTTGGAGCTACCTATGTTGACGACAAGTTCATGAAGAGGAAGTTTGTTCAAGCACTCCTTGCATTTGAAGAACAAAATCTCAACTCCATCAAGGGAAGAAGCAACTTTCATGTCATGACATCCAAATAATTCTTGAGTGAAGTGATTTCCATGACCATTGCCAAGAAGAATGCAAAATCCGCTCGTGCACGTGCTTTTGGATCACAAAAGGTGAATCTTGCCTTGAAGGCCAAGGTAGTGGAAGTTGATGATGAAGATGATGCTAGTGAGTGGTCTCAAGAGGACCTCAAGTATGCTTTCAATGAACATCTTGCACTTGACTCAAGAGCCTTTTGGAACAAGCCGACCATGAAGTCATGGTGAAGGGACAACTCAAGATTCAACTCAACAAATAAGGCCCCCAAAGCAAGATCATGCTACAATTGCAATGACAAGAGTCACTTTGTGGCAAATTGTCCCTTTGAGAATAGAGAAGATAATGGTGGTAGTCTCATCTGCAAGATCAAGTCAAGGCCTCCTCATCCTTTGAACAATACATTTGCCATCAATAATGTCGCCCACAAGGAACGGGCTATGGTGGTTAATGAATAATACATGTCGGGTACGAACGATGATGATGATGAAGTTCAAGGTGGTGAGATTGTGGGAGTCGCTGCTATTGCCACTACTTCTACTCCACGATTGTCCCTCTTCGACTCCCCCAATTAGAATGTCATCTCCAACCAAAAGTGTCCCATGGCCAAGGCCACCAAGGTAATGCCCACTCCCCAACCCATCTCTAGTGAACCTTCCTCTCTTGATCTTGAAGGTCTAGAGATAAAGAAAGAGATGGTAGACATGTGCGAGTTCATTGCCACCTTGGATGAAGAGACTAAAACCTGCTTTGATGCTTTTCTAAGTCAACTTGATCATGCTAGGGATCTTCTAGATGAAAATGAAGAAATAATTGACTTGCTAAGTAAAAATGAAAGGGAGGCCGCTGATGAAATTGCTTCACTTACACAAAATTTTGAAGATGGATAAAATATGAGAATAAATCTTGAGGAAAATGTTTCCAAGCTTGTTGATGACGATAATATCTCCATGTCTATGCTCACTAAAGAACGTGATCATGCTTTAGCTTTGGTTAAAGTGCTTAAGAATGAGAAAGAGTAGTTTGGTGTTGGTCATGATAGGACTCGAGAGGATCTTGAGAAACTCAAAGAGGAACACAAAGCCTTGGAGAGCAAATTCTCAAGTATTTTTGAATCCCATGAGCAACTTCAAACTCAACTAACTTGTGAACTTGTCAAGTCTTCCGCTGTGCAAATTATAGACTTGTCTAGTTCTTTTAACCCTTGTTGCAAGCATGTGAATCTAATGGTTGAACAAGGTGTTGAAAGATCAACTTGCCAAAGTGCAAGTCAACAAGCAAGTTGTTGAGTTTGCTCCCAAGCCCAAGAAGAAGAAGAACAAGAAGAGGAGAAATAACAAGGGCAATGCTCAAGGGACCTCTCATGGTCCTTCTCTCGTGCAAAGTGACAACTTTGCCGAGAAGAACAACCCTTCTTACATTCTTTGCAAGTATTTTGATGGTCATGTCTACGCTAAATATGTTGGAACTTCTTACACGCATGATTATCATTGGACCATTTGGGTGCCAAAGACCCTTGTTACTAACAAAAAGGGACCCATTAGAAAATGGGTACCTAAAACCAAAGATTGATTTTCTTGTAGGACTATGCTTCCGGTGGAGCGAAATGGTTGCTCGATAGTGGAGCCACAAGTCATATTACCGGGATCAAGTCCATCATGTCGGAGATAAGGCCAAATCATGCAAACACAATGGTCTCCTATGGTGATAAAACAAGTTCTCAGGTATTTGGATTTGGCAAGGTGGTGGTGTCCCCAGATGTATCCTTAGTTGACGTCATGCTTGTTAAAACTCTCATTACAATCTACTTTTAGTTTGTCCTCTTGCCGTTATAGGTCTTTCATCTTTATTTAATGACCACTCTGTGTTCCTCATGTGGAGCAAGTCCCTCGTGGTGGCTTTCATAGGGTACGTAGAGCATGACTTGTATGTGGTGGAATCTTTGGGGACCACCACTCCACATGCTCTATGTCTCTATGCTAAAGCCGATAAGGGCTAGTTGTGGTATCACCGCCTAGCCCATATTAACATGAGTACTTTGCAAAGAATTCACTTCGAGGGCTACATCCTTGGTCTTAACGATGTTTCCTTTCCCAAATATCGTGTGTGTAGGGCTTTTAATGAAGGGAAGATGCATGAGACCCCTCACAAGGTTCTTAATCAAATCACCATGGAAAGATTATTGGAACTTCTCCACATGGATCTCTTTGGGCCTCCATCACATGATAGTCTTGGAGGAAAGAAGTATTGTTTGGTGATTGTGGATGATTTCTCAAGATACACTTAGGTGTAATTTTTCAAGTTCAAAAATGAAACTCAACAAAACGTCATAGAATTGGCAAATCATGTTCAACAGAAACACAATACAACCATTCTCTCCATCCGAAGTGACAATGGCACCGAGTTCAAAAACTACACTTTGGATGAGTTCCTTAGTGATGAAGGGATAAAGCATCAATATTCCACTCCATACCCCAACAAAATGGCATGGCCGAAAGGAAGAACCGTACCTTGATGGATGAAGCTCGGACTATGTTAGCAGAATTCAAGTCTCCATTCAACTTATGGGCCGAGGCCATATCCACCACTTTCCATGGAACCAACCGGCTCTACCTTCATAAGAAAAAGAACAAGACCCCATATGAGCTGCTCACAAAGAACAAGCCCAATGTTATCTACTTTCAAGTATTTGGATGCAAATGCTACATTCTCAAGAAAGGAGTTCATTTGTCCAAGTTTGAATCAAAGGCACAAGAAGGAATATTCATTGGGTACTCAAATCAATCTCATGCTTATAGAGTCTACAACAAAGCCAATGGGAGAGTTGAAGAAACGAGCAATGTGAGGTTTGATAAAGATCATGAGTCTCTTGTTAGGCAATATGTTGTTCGTGATCCAAGTGATGAAATTCCTCCTCAAGCCATAAGAAGAATGTGATGCAGCCCGTCCTACGACCGCTACTACATCTACTCCCACGAGCTCCCCAAGTGGACCCATGACTCACGCCTGAGCCAAACTCCTTCAAGCTAAGGTGAACTCGCTCCTCTCCTTGTGTGACTTTGATACACCCTTGGATGGCCTGCTACTTCATACGCATACCTTGTGCATCATCAGGTATGAAGGGAAGGACCCACAGATTTGAGGCGCATCAATGAAGAGACCAAATGCTCTCTCTGTCGGTACTACTGGACCAAGCACTCAGATTACCACCCAGCGGCACTACCGCCCTCTGCTACCGCCACCAACAGACGACACCAGCACAAGCCAAATGCTCTCTGTCACTGGCGGTACTACCGGCCCCGGATCCGGTACTACCGGACCACGGCACTACCGCCCCTGCTACCGCCACCAACAGACAACTCCAGCGCAAGTCCCAGGACGACAAGCGGTACTACCGGGCCAGGAAGCGGTACTACCGGCTAACCGGTACTACCGGTCGAGCTGGACCAGTACTACCGGACGACACAGAACCTGATCGTGTTAAGTCGGCCCAGCGCCTTGTAACCCTCTCTATATTTCGCTATTTGTTCCGAAAATACCCCTGTTTTTGTGGTTGGCCTATAAATAGCCCCCACCCTCCATTGTAAACCCTAGACTTGGATAATAATAGATTAAGGAAACCCTTTGAGGATCTTACATCTATTGGTCTCATGCTCCTACCAAGGAGCACCCTATTATCCATCCCCCTCTTGGATCTTGCCTAGTGCGTTCAAGTTGTACAAGGCCTTGGGTTCTCGGTTTCTCGCCCCCAAGTCGTCAAGGTCTCACCCAGCACCTCGTCCCCCGTTGTTGGCGTGGAGAGAGAGCTTCGCCCAACACCGATCCTAGAGATTATGTTGGACCGGTTGCCACCGGCGTGAGAGATCGGCGTGTATCGTGTTTTGGTTTGCGTGTGTTCGTGGTTTTCATCCCCTTCTTCCCCCGACCACCGCTTTCCTCGCTTTCGTGGAATTCGTGAAAGATCGGCCACCCAAGGTTACCCTTAACATCTTGGTATCAAGAGCAAGGTTGATCACGAATTTCCCCCCAATTTTTCTTTATCCCCCTTAAAATCGAAAATCCGACCAAAAAGAGCCCCAATTTGCCTTCGGATCGATCTTTGGATTTGGTGAGTTTTTCGTGGTTTTGGTCCATAGATCTGTTCCTTTTGGAGTCCATCTATAGCCCCTGATTGTTCCTAGCCCAGCCTTTCGGTCAGATTCCCACGAATTTGAGGTTTGTGTCAAGTGGATCTTGTCCTCGTTCTTGTTCTGCGACCAGCGGTACTACACGGTCACAGGCGGTATTACCTACCGTCCGGTGATTATCGGCCATGCGGCGGTACTACCGCCACCACGTAACAGCTTTCTTCTCTCTTGACGCCTCATTTTCGTTTGCTGACTTTTTCCCCTTTAGCTTGTTCGTGTTTCGCGTGTTTGTCGCCATCTTAACACAATCTTCCGCATCAAAGTCACCCGCGCTCATCGACACCGCGACACTCGAACATCATTCCCACCAACGGTTGCAAGTCGTCAACAATATCAAAGGTATAACTTGCACCACTTTGACAACCCCATATCTTCCTTTGTGTGTATCTATCCTATGAGAGCAACTCATTTTGTGTTTGTCTAAGCATTGTGCACTTGCCTTCGGAAAGTGAGGAGGTCAAATACAAAAGCTAACATAGTAGCATAGAAAGGGAGAAAAAGGAAAAGAATCAAAAAAAAGAGAAAAAGATACATAGTCTCCCAATACAAAGAGATTACCAAGCTTGTAAGCCAAGAAAGAGAGAAGAAAGGGCGCACCAAGGCAAGTGCACAAATCTATTGCTTATCCTCTTTTTGCAAACGAGTTGTGGTCTCTCCTTGAGTTGGCACGACAATCAAGCGTAGTCTTTGTTAGGACCTTTTGTGCTCATTTTCATAGTCGTATACCCCGCTTTTCCACGCATGCGCTTCCGTGTTTTTGTAGATCGTATCCTTTTGTTTTTGATCTTTGGTTCTTTACCACGTAGAACAATAACCTTTTGCTTGGATCGTTTCGTTTGGTTTTCCAAAATCCTAACCTTCCACCAAAAGCTTTTGAGAGTTGTAGCATATTGGTGTGTGAGTTTCTTGCCCATTTCACTTTGCACGATGTTCGCTCATTTGTGTGGCAATTGGTTTGATATAATCTCCAAGGTGAGGTAAAAGGCTAACTCTACGCACCCCTTTTTCTCCATATACAACCCTTGTCGGCTTTGCATCATGGACAGGAATGCCGAGCCGTCCCAACCTCCACAACCTCCGGAGGACGACACACAATTCATGACAAGATGGGACCATTGGAAGGTCCGCGGAGAATTCAACTACCGTTGTGAAGCTCTTGAGCAGCACCAAGATGAACAATTTAGCGAGGCCCGTGTGGAATTCAAGAACATCGACAACCGCTTCGAAGAAGTCCGTGGCCAAATGCATGCCATGCAACACAACCTCGGTCATCAAAATGAAGCTCTTGGTCATGCACTCGCCTCAACGGATGAGAAGCTTCAACGCCTCATTGATGGACTAGCAAAGCCAAGCTCGCGCGACTCAAGCTCATCTCGTCACTCCTCAAGTGAATCAAGTGCACCTCGCCGTCACGCTTCAAGGCACCGGGATGGACCCGTTCTTCAAACCATGAGCTCTTCTCAAGCGGTACTATCTCCGCGACACGCCGCAACGTCAAGCTATGATGGTGACCTCTCCGCAAGACCTCCACGACGTGAAGCGAACCGGCCACAACAAAGGGCACTTGTGATTCAACAAGAGCAACCTCACATGGACCACCAAGCCCATCGCCGTCGACATGTCCTTTCAACAACAAGTGAAGCATACGAAGAGGACGAACAAGATCACCGTCGACGTGAAGCACTCGAAGATCCACCAAGGCGTCATCATCTACATGATCGTCAACGTCGGCAACATGATAGTCATGACGAGCCACCTCCACATCAAGAAGAAAGAGAGCAGCCCATTGTGCATGCGGCTCGACGTCCTCCTCGCCACATGGCGCAAGCCAATGCTCCTCGGCATCAACCACGACAAGAACAAGAGCAAGCTCCCCAAGCTCGTCGTGAGGATGCACAACCTCCTCCTCGTCCTCAACCGCGACAAGAACAAGAGCAAGCTCCCCATGCTCGTCGTCAAAACCAAGTTCCACCACCAAACGCAGCACCTCAACAACCGCAAGAGCAACACAACCATCACCAAGCACGACATGAGAGCTCGGATGATGATGAGGACTGCCAAAATCATGGCAACCGCCGCAACCGGAACCGCAATGGAGAACAAACTTTCGGCAAGCTCAAATTCACCATGCCCAAGTTCACCGGTTACAATGAACCCGAGGAATATCTCTCGTGGGAACTCAAGGTCGACAAGATCTTCCGCATACACAACTATAGCAATGAGAAGATGATGGCCATGGCATCCCTCGAGTTTGATGAGTATGCCAACCTTTGGTGGGAACAAGTCCAACTCGCTCGTGAAGCAAAAGAAGAGCCTCCAATATCAATTTGGCAAGATATGAAGGCCCATATGAGATCCCGCTTTGTTCCTTCGCACTGCACGCGTGACCTCTTCAACAAGCTTCAAACGCTTAGTCAAGGGACAAAGACCGTGGAAGAGTACTTCAAGCAAATGGAGCTCAACATGATCCGTGCCAACATTGAAGAGCGAGATGAACAAACAATGGCACGCTTCCTCAATGGCTTGAACCATCCCATCAAGCGCATCACCGAGTTCCAAAAGTACAACAACATGGTTGAGCTTGTGCACATCGCATCAAAGGCCGAAAGGCCAAGTGCAAGAGGACATCAAGTACAACAAGCCAAAGACGTACTTCACCTACAAGCAAGCACCAACCACTACTCCAACAACACCAAGTGGAAGCTCCTCAAGTACCACCAAGCTTCCCTTCAAGCCAACTCTCCCTCAAGGAAAATAGCCCTCAAGTGGCAAAAACACAAGGGATGATCAACCATTCAATGGTGAATGCTACAAGTGTGGAGGCAAAGGACACAAGTCGGCCGCATGTGGAAAGAAGAAAGTTTTGTTCATCCACGACAACCGCGATGAAGAATACTTGAGTGAAGAAGAGTTTGATGCAAGGGTCAAGGAAGCCATGGCAAGGCAACATTTGGAAGAGGACCAAGAACTTCTTGTGTGTGAGCATGACCCAAGTCCATCGCTTGTGGTCACAAGGGTCTTAACTACCCAAGTCAATGAGAATGAAGACCAACGCTCGAACATCTTCCAAACTCGTGCCGGCATCAATGGGAAGTCCATCAAAGTTGTCATCGATGGAGGGAGTTGCCACAATCTTGCAAGAACGGAATTGTGTGAGAAACTCAATCTCACCCTCTGTAGCACCCCGGCTAAAACCACTACTAGAAAATCGCGTTGTTTTTGTGCATTGCATCATCATGACTGCATGCTCATGTCATCATGCCACCTTGCATTTGGGCATCGTCATCATCTTGCATGGTTTGTTTAAAAACTATTTTCGAAAAATCTGTTTTTGTTTTCTAAACGCCCCGTCTTTATTTCAAATCAAAACCCGGGTCTCCGGAATATTTTGTTTCGTCTACCAACGGTTTGCAAAAGCCCCATTTCAAATAATAAAATATTTCTTTTATTTTTAGGAGGCAGCCCGCCAGGCCCGAAAGCCTGACCGGCCACCTCCAAAATTCCTAAAACTACCCAATCCTAATCTACCCATCCCCAGCCACATCACCCCGACCAATCACCACCCGCCACCTCACCACTTCCCCAATTCCATCCACTCCTAACCTGCCACCTCACCCCAACCCCCTCCACCCTTTCACCCAGCCCCCCCCACCTGCCCGCTTGACCGGTTCCACCCGGACCCACGCCTCCACCCCACTAGACACACACACCACACACACACGCCACCATGCACACACCTGACCCCACTTGTGCCCTACCCCGTCCCGCTACCGACAACCCTCGACGCATCGCCCTAGCCCTCTCGATCCCCTCGCTCCTCCTCCGTTCTAGAGCGCCGCCGCCTCTGGCCTCTCTGCACCGAACCCTGGTGCCACCCTCCCTCTCGCTCTCTCTGCCGCTCGACGTCGCCTCTCCCCGCCGCCTCTCTAGCCGCGCGTCACCTTCCTCTGCCGGGTTCGCGGCTACCGCTCCCTTGCTAGTCGCCGCGTCGACCCCCTGCGCCGACCCAGCTCCACCGAGCGCCTCCCCGAGCAGAGCACGGCTCCAGCAGCCATCCTCGTGCCCGCCCCGTCCCAGCTCACCGGAGGCCGCCTCCACCGTCGCTCCTGGCCGCCTCCCCGAGCAAGACCGCGTCGCCTTCGGCCGATGCTCCTCTGCCGCGTGCGCCTGTCGGAGCCGATGTGGCCTCTGTCGCCTCCGGACGCGCTCGTCCCCAACCTCGCCGGCCGCCGCCACCCTCTGCAAGCTCCCCGTCGCCGCTCTCTACAAGCTCCCCGTCTCCAACCGACGCCGCTGTGGCCTGCACCTCCGGCCATCGCCATCGGCCGTCGCCCCGGAGCCGAGCGCCTCCTCCGCAGCAAGCCCCGCGACCATGGCAGCCGCCAAGAACCCCTGGTCCCTGCCTCCTCGGGCCCAGGTGCTGCTCCGCCGAGTCGCCCCTCTGCAGACTGCCCCTGCAGCGGGCCCGCCTTCCTCGTCGCCATGCACTACCCCGCGCGTGACGTCGTCCTCCTATCGTGGCCTCTGTCTGAGTGTTGCTGCGTTCTTTTCCTGTGTTGATGCTAGTGTACCCGGATGTGTGCCGGTGGTGGTGATGTTGAGGAGAGGGTGATATCCGAGGCCGAGACAAGGAGCCATGTTCTGTATGATGCTAGTTTCACCCTATACGAAGTCATCCCTCAAGACCCCGAACTCGAAGCTGTCCCTCGCGGAATGCCAAGATCTTCACGGACAACACGTTCGTCGACACAGGAACCGGACACGGCGATGCCCCTCCCAAGATCTTCGTCACGGAACTTCGAGTACTTGTTCGCAGGCTCAAAGGACCCCGGTCCCGGACCCGAAGACGCATCGACGCCAAACCAAGTACATCATCGACAACCGAAGCCGGAATACCATGATCTCCAACACGGGACGCAGAGCGCATCGACACGGACCCGAAGACCGAACCCGGGCATGCCAAATTCGACCAAGGCCACAGATGCGATAAGTACTTCTTCCGGATCTGATGCCCGAGAACCGGACGCCTGTGTCGTCGACACGGATACGCCAAGTACTTCCTCGAGGACGCCAAGTTCTTCACCCGAATGCCAAGACCGACTCGATGGCGCGGACCCGACAAGATCTTCGCAACGACAAGATCGACACCGACCAGGACGAATCCGATGCGCCCCGACGCCGAACCAAGCCCTTCTTCGCGGAACGCCAAGATCTACCCTGTTATCCGAGAACGATCCCGCCGAGACCGAACCCCAGATCCGGACCCTGAGACCCGACCCCGAACCCCTCGGAGCCCAAGATCGCCAAACCCTAATGTGATTCCCTATCCGAGACCCCCATTATTTTTATAATATGACATTATCGACTATCGCATATTAAAATGTTCATCTCGCATTCATATCATAAGCATGCCGGATCTTTTGCCATAGTATTAAATATTGCATCCGGTGTTTCTGCTAGTGCTTTGCTTCTTCACGGATTAGGCCGATGAGTTGATGCGAGTGTCGACCCGATCTTCGGATGAACTTTCGGCAATGTTTTCAGGCGAGCATCTCCCCCTTTTCTACCTATCTTACTTTTATAGTATTTATTCCCTCCTGTTGATCTATTGCTATCTGTGTTGCGATGCTCTAGTTTTCGTGCCCGTGATATCCCTTGCAGCCTTATATTGCCTTGGACACATCCTATTACCTGTTGTTTGGTAGATAGTTGGACTTGCGCGTCGAAGTCGCTTGCTCAAGTGCTGTTGCGTGTCGTCCAGTACCACAGCTGTTGGAAGGTTGCCGTATGTTTAATGTTGGAGATGATCAAGACATTAATTATTGTTTAATAACTAAAATTAAAAGTAGGTAAATGCAGAGGCACCGGTGGGTAATAGACAATATTTGGTTTTAACCGCTCACTGGTGTCCCGTAGGACCTCGAGTTCTTGACACCTGTTCCGAGATCGAGCGCGCTAACCACAGGTGGGGTGTGTGGGCACCCCCATCGATTAGTACCTGATTTCAAAGTATTGTACCGGCGGCCACAAGTAGTTTGGGGCTTTATTACTATCCTATACTTATGCCATGCTTTACTGCTTTATTTAAGATTATGCGTGGAGCACTGTCTTTATTTAGGATTGCGAGTGTTTTCGTGGTATCGACAAGCCCACCACACTTTCGGGTTACCATCGTTTACAGCCATTGACGCAAACCCCGAGTTCGTCTCGAGACCGCCGACTTCGCTATGGTAGCTTAGTGGGTGGCCCCATGTACTTGCTTTGGTCCGGGAAACGTCATGACTTAGGCCCCGCGACATACCGATGGGTGTATGTTAACCGATCCGCAAAAGGGTCGAAGTGCGTGTGGATACTTTGGTGCACCCCTGCAGGGTTAAGTCTTTTCGAAAAGCCGTGTCCGCGGTTATGGACGACTTGGAGCACAGTTCTCGATCATAGACAACTATAACTAAAGTTACTGTTATAATTTGACTTGTATCCGATTTGACTAGTAATCAGCTCCACTATAACAGAATGGCTAAATAAAAGTACCAACAACTGCTGGGTTTGGGATATCTCATGCCAATTGCATCTGACTAGTAAGTGTTGCAACTACAACGGAATGGTTAACTAAAAGTGCCCACTGCTTATTATATCAGGATGACTATCTATACCTGACTAGTAATTGCTGCAACGATAACTGAATAAATAAAACTGCCAACTGTGTGAGTTCCTCGGTTGACTTCCTCGTTGGTCTCGAGGGGGAAATACCAGGATGGGTATGTTTGGTGGTAGAATCAGGTTGGTTCCGAATAGGTCTTTCTTACCCCTCTCTGATAGCCGCTATTTGTATCGAGTCTCTATAGGTTGTTTAGTGCATGCTGCGCTGCCGCTTCAGTCCACCATACCTATGTAGGCGAGGACCGCCGAATTCTAGTCTCGCTGTAATCGCCTCGATCGACCGCTTCTCTTTTCCTTTGCCCTTTGTCGGCACCCCTTTTGTTTAAGCAGGTTTTGAGATCGACGCCGTTAGAAGGGTTACCCTTGGCTTGGCACAGGTGGGTTATGGATGCCATTGGTTATTCTTCAGGGCTCTTAGCCCCATTTGCATCTTGTCCGTAGCCGGACGCTGTATTGTTTTCAAGGTGATTTGGATCTTTGTGCTGTATATCTGTATTCTTGGCTCTTTGAGTCATTGTTGTATATATCTGTTTTGTGGGTTCCATCGAGGACTATTGTGTAATGATATTACTTCGTTTTCCACCCGCACGCAAGTGCCTGGTGGGCACCTTTGAATCGTTTCTATGCGGGTTTGGCGGGAAGCGCTGAAACTTGCATAGGGCCGATTCTGAGGGTGTTACACCCTCCATCCACATAAACACCCCTACCATATCCAATGGCTAAGTGACCAAGTATCCGTCAAGATCAAGCACACCGTCTCGGTAACGTTCTCAATTGGGCCCTACAAGGACATGGTGGAATGTGACGTGGTCCCAATGACGGTTTGCTATATGTTGCTCGGAAGGCCGTGGCAATATGACAAGCGTGCTTTGCATGATGGTCACTCAAACACTTATACCTTCAAATGGCTCGATAAAACTTGCGTGTTGCAACCAATGACTCCTAGCCAAATAATTGCGGACAATGCAAAGGCTTTAGCGAGGGCGCAATACACAAAAACACCTAGTGAGAAGAGTGGTGAGCGAGAGAACCACACCATAGTGAGTGAGAGATACAAGCCAAACTCGAGTGGAAAAACTAAGAGTGTTCTTCTTGCCACCAAAAGTGAGATGAGAGAAGTGCGGAACAACCCATCCATCTTGCACTATGTCCTTGTATGCAAGGGACTAGCGCAAGGAACTAACGACTTGACAAATGTTCCTCCTCCTTTGATGGCTATTTTGCAGGAATTCCAAGATGTATTTCCCGAAGAGCTTCCTCATGGCCTTCCTCCTCTTCGTGGAATCGAGCACCGCATCGACCTCATACCCGGCGCCCCACTCCCAAACCGCGCCGCGTATCGCACGAACCCGGAAGAGACAAAGGAGATCGAACGTCAAATCAACCAACTCGTCTCCAAAGGTTTGATCCAAGTAAGCACTAGCCCAAGCGCGGTCCCCGTGATTCTAGTTCCAAAAACGGATGATACGTTGCGGTTATGCATGGACTGCCGTCCAATCAATGCTATCACCTTTCGATATCGACATCCTAAACAGCGTCTTTATCACAAGCATGATGAGTTATGTGGAGCCACTATATTTTCCAAAATTGATCTTCGTAGTGGTTACCATCAAATTCGCATGGCCGAAGGTGATGAGTGGAAAACCGCCTTCAAGACCAAGCTTGGTCTCTATGAATGGTTGGTTATGCCTTTTGGCTTATCTAATGCCCCATCTACCTTCATGCGCCTCATGAACCATATTTTGAGATCTCTCATTGGGAAGAGTGTAGTTGTTTACTTTGATGACATCCTTGTCTATAGCAAGTCACTAGAGGAGCATGTTACTCATGTTAAGGAGGTTCTTCAAATCCTCTATCATGAAAAGCTTTATGCTAATCTCCCAAAGTGCACTTTTGCAAAAGACAAGCTGGTTTTCCTTGGTTTTGTTGTGTCTTCTAATGGCATTGAAGTTGATGTCTCAAAAGTCAAGGACATACGAGATTGGCCCATCCCTACAAATGTTAGTGAACTTCGTAGTTTTCATGGGTTGGCTGGCTTTTACCGTCGCTTTGTGAAAGACTTTTCTACCATTGCTTGCCCCCTCAACGAATTGACCAAGAAAAATGTCACGTTCGTTTGGGGAAAAGAACAACAAAAGGCTTTTGATGAGCTCAAAAAGAGGCTCACCGAAGCACCACTTCTTGCATTACCGGATTTCACAAAAACCTTTGAGATTGAATGTGACGCTAGTGGTATTGGCATTGGTGGCGTCCTTATGCAAAATGGGCGTCCTATTGCTTACCATAGTGAGAAACTTGATGGCGCACGCCTAAACTATCCCATTTATGACAAAGAACTTTTTGCCTTGGTTCGAGTTCTTCAAGTGTGGCAACACTATCTTTGGCCCAAAGAATTTATCATCCATTCCGACCATGAGTCGTTGAAGTATCTTAAGGGCCAAGCCAATTTGAGTAAAAGGCACGCCAAATGGGTTGAGTTCATGGAGTCTTTTCCTTACATTGTCAAATACAAGAAGGGCAAAGAAAATGTGGTAGCGGACGCCTTGTCTCGCAAAAACACAAGCCTTCTTACACGACTCGAAATAAATGTCTTGGGTCTTGATGACATCAAATCTTTGTATGCGTCCGACCCCTTCTTTGGACCACTTTTTGCGAAATGTTCAATAGACAAAGGGATTGATGATTTCTATTTGCATAAGGGTTTTCTTTTCAAACAAAACAAGCTTTGCATCCCGAAATCGTCTCTCCAACTTTTGCTTCTTCAAGAGTCCCATGGTGGAGGCCTTATGGGTCACTTTGGCCGTGACAAGACATATGACATGCTCTCCACTCACTACTTTTGGCCAAAGATGAAGCGCGATGTGGAGCGCCACGTCCAACGATGCACTACATGTATCCAAGCTAAGTCTAAGTCCAACCCCTTTGGTCTTTATATGCCATTGCCTATTCCTCATGCACCTTGGTCGGACATTAGCATGGACTTTGTGTTAGGCTTGCCTAGATCTAAACATGGACATGATTCTGTCTTTGTAGTAGTGGATCGCTTTTCAAAAATGGCACACTTTATTCCATGCCATAAGACCGATGATGCTTCACATGTAGCCAATTTGTTTTTCAGGGAAATAATTAGGCTGCACGGAGTACCAAGAACAATCGTCTCCGACCGCGACGTCAAATTCATGAGCTACTTCTGGAAGACTCTCATGGCCAAGCTCGGCATCAAGCTCCTCTTCTCGTCTGCCTCGCATCCTCAAACCGATGGACAAACCGAGGTCGTCAATCGAAACCTTGGAACACTCCTCCGGGTGTTGATAAAGAAGAACCTTAAAGACTGGGAGGAATGTATTCCACACGCCGAGTTCGCCTACAACCGCGCCAAGCACTCCACCACCATGAGGAGCCCGTTCATGATCGTCTATGGTTTCGAGCCTCTCACCGCGCTCGATATCCTCCCACTTCCACTTCATGAACGTGCAAATATGGACGTCGTCAAGCGTGCCCAAACAATGAAGAAACTTCATGAAGACACATGAGCTACTATCGAGCAACAAGTCCTTCGCCAAGCATCAAGGCTAAACAAGAACAAGAAAGAGATAATCTTCGAAGAGGGCGACCTTGTGTGGATACACTTGAGTAAAGACCGCTTCCCCAAGGAACGCGACTCCAAGCTCAAGCCAAGAGGTGATGGACCATTCAAGGTGCTAAAGAGGATCAACAACAACGCCTATATCATCGATATCCCAACATCAAAGTATCTTGTGAGCTCGACATTCAATGTCAAGGACCTCTCACCCTACCATGGAGAAGATGAAGTTGAGAAGGTTGAAGAGTCGAGGACGACTCTTTCCCAAGGGGGAGCTGATGCCTGGCCCCACGACCGCTACTACATCTACTCCCACGAGCTCCCCAAGTGGACCCATGACTCGCGCCCGAGCCAAACTCCTTCAAGCTAAGGTGAACTCGCTCCTCTCCTTGTGTGACTTCGATACACCCTTGGATGGCCTGCTACTTCATACGCATACCTTGTGCATCAAGGGAAGTACCAAAGGAAGGACCCACAGACGAGGCGCGACCAGCGGAATGCTCTCAGCCAGCCTTTACTCTGGGACACAGCGGCCTGGGTACCTCCCTCCACTACCGCCGCCACTCAGACATTTGACACCAAAGCCAAATGCAAATGTTTTCACATCGGGCGGTACTACCGGCCCCGGATCCGATACTACCGGGCCACGGCACTACCGCCCCCTGCTACCGCCACCAACAGACGACTCTAGCGCAAGTCCTAGGACGACAAGCGGTACTACCGGGCCAGGAAGCGGTACTACCGGCTGACCGATACTACCGGTCGAGCTGGACCGGTACTACCAGACGACACAGAACCTGATCGTGTTAAGTCGGCCCAGCGCCTTGTAACCCTCTCTATATTTCGCTATTTGTTCCGAAAATACCCCTGTTTTTGTGGTTGGCCTATAAATAGCCCCCATCCTCCATTGTAAACCCTAGACTTGGATAATAATAGATTAAGGAAACCCTTTGAGGATCTTACATCTATTGGTCTCATGCTCCTACCAAGGAGCACCCTATTATCCACCCCCCTCTTGGATCTTGCCTAGTGCGTTCAAGTTGTACAAGGCCTTGGGTTCTCGGTTTCTCGCCCCCAAGTCGTCAAGGTCTCACCCAGCACCTCGTCCCCCGTTGTTGGCGTGGAGAGAGCCGCCAACACCGATCCTAGAGATTATGTTGGACCGGTTGCCACCGGCGTGAGAGATCGGCGTGTATCGTGTTTTGGTGTGCGTGTGTTCGTGGTTTTCATCCCCTTCTTCCCCCGACCACCGCTTTCCCCTCGTTTCTCGTGGAATTCGTGAAAGATCGGGCCACCCCAAGGGGTTACCCCTTAACAGAATGGGTGTGGGATTCTTCCTCCCCATTGAGGAACTCCTTGTGGCCGAAGGATAAGGACCAAGCTCTACTCAAGTGGAGCCCTCACTCTCAGAAGATCATCTTTTCCCTCAAGGAGCAATCATTTTGCACTACAAGGAATGTGCTAACTAGTGAGCCAAAATATTGGTTATAGAAAGTCATAGTAGTCCATTTATGACCTTTCTATGACCAAAAATAGTAGGTCACATAACAAGGATCACTATAGACAGCTAACGACCTTTTTTGAATTGGTCATTGACTAGTATGACCAAAATAGATAGTCATAGTGTTCATGAACAAAATTTTGGTAATGGCATTCTGGCATGTCCACATAAGCCAGTCCTACGTGGAATCTGACATAGTAGCAAATTCAGCCTGGTCTAATTCAGCCTTTTAAATGGGCGTAGCAAAAATTTCGGCCTTTTAACTTTCTAGATCAGAGCCTAATTTTAGTACAATTTATTTTGGGCTTTGCACTTTTACGGCCTATTTATCTTTGGGACTTTCAGGCATTTAAACAACATATTTTTTTGGGCCACGGTCTTTTAACAACCCATAACTTTCAAGCCTTTTCATTCTACTTTTTCAATATTACTTAGGCCAGACATTCTCATTAAACACCAGCATGTTTCAATTTCCACATGTTGCCAGCAAATAAAAAATATTGCAGTAAAAACAAAAAACAAATAAATATTATAAATCCATAGGCCAAATTTGTCTAACAGTATAATATTTACACAATTTTTCTCCCAGATACTATCACAACATATAACCAGCTCTTTATGATTGGGGCTTCTGCCTTCGTCACACCTCTTGACCATCAGAACCTTCTCGCTAGCAACACCTTCTCTTCTCCTCGGTGGCATCTCCTTGTTGGAAGCAACATCTCATCTCCTCGGCACTGTTGCCTTCTAGCCTAGGTGCTCCTTGCCTCTTCCTCTTGACCATCAACACCTCGACACCTAGGTGCTCCCCGCACATTACTCGCACAGAGATCAGTAGCAACAAACAACAGTATAGTATACTGCAAAATGGAAGTTATAGTTACAGATTTTGGATTTGTTATCCAAATTGACTCATAATCCAAAGAAAAATGACAGTAGCACCAGGTGACTAAGAATACAAAGAGCATAAGCACATCAATTTATTCATACTCCTACAGATTGTTGCAAATATAGTGTAATCCCTAGCTTGCAGCAATTGGCTAAGAATAATGATACTAGTAGTAGGAGTAGCACTGTTTTAAAAATGACATTGTACTGTAGAACAGAGTGTACTCTCTAGCTTGCAGCAACTGACTAAGAATAATGACAGTAATAGTAGCAGTAGCACTGTGATAAAATGGCATGGTAGATGAACATCCAAGTATCAGGGTGCAAGTGGAACAATAGCGGATTGCAGACATACAATGCAGAGTTAGTCCTTCTTAATGATGCACTAACAAAACAGAACAATTTACTTGTAATAATTACTTAAACTGATATTCTTTCACTTACAAGGGTGCACATCCACAGGATTTGGTAACAACAACACTCATATTCTTTCATGCACATGTAATTACTTAAACTGATTAGTCACTTCCAACAACATAAAATAGAAACAGCATAAAACAGAAGCAAACGCAAGAACGTACACATATTGAAGTAGAAAAGAAGTGGAGTTGTAAGAAACCCGATGGAACAAAACTTGTCTCTGTTTATCGGATTCATATGAGAAATGAATCGGGAGCAAGGCTCCTTAATTCAAAAAAATCTGAATCCTAAACGCCAGCTTGGAATGTGTGCTACAAACAATCTGTTATATGACTATGGCGCCATAGTTCAGTTTTTATTCATGAACGTGCCTGAACGTGCCATCTGATTGAAACTAGTTGAGACGCATGCTACTAACAAAGTGCAGTATGGCTGAAAGCAGTAGACTGAGCATTTTGAAGCCAATAGCAACCAAATAAACTATCATGGCATACTATCAATACATCTGCTAACTGATGACCCACAAGTATAGGGGGTGTATCGTAGTACTTTCGATAAATAGGAGTGTCGATCCCAACGAGAAGCAGAAGGTGTTGACTAGTGGTATGTAGCAGGAACTCTTTGAAAATACTTAGCAAACGGATTTTTAGGAGTTTTCTGATAAGGCAACAAAACAAAGTGCAAGTAATAAAGACAACGAACAACTGCAGCAAGTGTCCCAATCCTTTCTTAGCAAAGGAGAAGTCGGTGAAAATACTTATAAGGACAAAACATTCTCGAGGACACACGGGAATTCTGTCAAGTGCTTTCGCTTCAAATAGCTAAGTACTCTTCTTTGGTGTTGTAAGTGTTGTGTGGGTGAACCTGTGCTAATGTACCGACCTTACTTGGACTAATATGTACTTGTGATTAAACCCCCTGCAAGCATCCACAACTACATGAAAGTAATTAAGATATAAACCTAACCACCGCCTTAAACTCTGAGATCCTACACTCCCTTGTGCAAAGGTGTCCTAACGGGGGTTCAGGTTGTTGTCACTCCGGCAACCCCACAATTAGTAGCCAAATACACAATGCATTCCCCTAGGCCCATAAGTGGTGAAGTATCATGTAGTCGACGTTCACATGACACCACTAGAAGAATAGCACCACAACTTAGATACTAAACCATTGAATAATAACTCAACATAAATCCACTACTAACAACATGACTTCTCCCATGTCCTCAAGAACTAAATGAACTACTCACAAGACATCATATGGATCAATTTCAAAGATGATATGGCGATGGATAACAATCTAAACATAAACAATAATCCAATGGTTCCACTCACAAGCATCAACTACAATAGTAATTAACACCGGGAAAGTTTCCCCTAAGAACTAATGCAAGATCCAACACGATTGTTACAACGGGATGGAGTGGTGATGATGGTGCTAGTGGAGATGATGGTGTGGATGATGATGATCCCGATGAAGTCTAGCTTGACGACGGTGTTGATGGCGACGATCTCCCCTCTCCGGGAAGGAATTTCCCCGGTAGAAATCTGTCTGCCAGAGAGCTCTTTCTCTCTCGGTGTTTTCCGCCCCGCAGAGGAGGCGGAAATCTTTCTGTGGTCGCTCCTCTGGTATTAGGGTTTCATGGAGAAGATATAGGTGAGAGGGCGGAGTCGGGAGCCGGCCAGGTGGGCCACACCGTCCCTAGGCGCAGGGCAAGGTGGGCCCGCGCCTAGGGGTGTGGGCCCCTGTGGCCCGGCTACGCCTCCCCTTCTGGCTTCCTCCGTCTTCTAGGAAAATATAATTTTCCAATATTTTTTGTTATTTTTCTTGTCTTCGCAAAATTGCATCAAAACACCTCTTTTTCCATCAGAACCTGACACCGACAGTCCATCCTCCAAGAATCATCCAACATGCAAAAACAGAGGAAAAGACATAAGTAACACCTCATAATAAGACATATATCAATGAATAGAGGCAAATTATGATATAGAATGGTGATGCAAATTGGACGTATCAACTCCCCCCAAGCTTAGACCTTTGCTTGTCCCCAAGCGAAAACTGAGCTCAGTAAACATGTCCATAGGTTTATGGAGTGAAGTGTCGATAAAAGAATATGGACAAGAAGCATCACACTTACCATTACAGAACTCATAGAAGAAAGCAACTCACCATTATATAACTTAGCTTTCAACAAGTACAGGAGTCACAATAGAGATGCATAAAGATACATCATAATTGGAATTGGCAAACTCTTGTTCTTGGTCAGAGAATAGCTGGCAAATAGTTTCACAAAAAGCTTTTTGTAGAAGTTTTATAATAGGAGCACTCTTTGCTCAAAAAGGTTTTTCAAAGAATGCTTTCAAAGTAATACTCAATATATAAGAGTCTTGTGCAAACAAGGAAGATAAAGAACATGATTGAATAAATCACCATATGAATGCTTGCAACACAACAACTCAAATTCTTGCTGGAGATAGAGAGGAAGTATGTTTACTGACTCAACTTAGAAATAGAAGAAAGGTCCCTTCATTGAGGGAAGCAAGGATTTCAAGTCATAAAGAGCTTCCAAAAGATTATGGTACTTACTAGCTTTGATCCCTTATTGCCCCTATCATAGGCATCTTGAGATGATTAAGGTTAAAGTGCACAAAGATGGAGTATATGCTTGACGAAATATAAGTTGGCAATCTCATGTCCCTTGAGTACGAGGGCCGCTCCTCATGCTACTCAACTTTGGTTGCCGGTAAGTTCTTGTCATTGTAAGTACATGTGTATCATAAAGAACCGCCAACGGGGTACCCCTTGCACATGGTACAGGAGCTATCCCATAACCAAAATGACAAGGCAAGTAGACAATGAGCATCTCAGCGATCTTTTTATTTACTATGTGCATAGATTTTTATTGAGGATGCTTCACAGAATGCTCACTACTGTTATGCTGCAAGTTTCCACCATGATTAGGCATGGCCCAAGCATTTCTCTAACACACATACATCACTCCATGGACTTACAAGCTCCCTCTTTATTTCACACCATCGACATCCCTAAACAAAAGAGCATGATATCAACTGTGTACAACGTACAGGTGCAATGTTGAAAGCGTTCCCCGTGACAGCACGGTTCTAGTAATTCCAACGTATAGATGCAAGCATATACAACTTCGATGACACAATGGTTCAATTCTATTAGGGGCAAGAAAATAAGGTGTACCATCAAGTTTGTGAGAGCTTTACTAACTAGTTTTCACATAACAAATACTTCTTAAATCGAAAGATAGATGAAGCTTGAGAATTTTCTTAGAATAGCAAATGCTAATAGGTAGATATGGTGGACACAAATGGCACAGGTTTTGGATCAAAGGGATAGGAAGCATGAGAAGAATGCCTTCTCAAAACAGGTTTTTGGCTAGCAAGGCTGGGTAGCAAGCAAAAGAGTTAAAAGAAGCAAGCAAACCTACAAGTGATAAAGCCAAACATGCAATCTTCCCTGAAGACACAAAAGATCTTAAATAAAGAATACTAAGCTTATGAGCCAACAAGAAAGAAAATAAATGATACAAAATACGTGTAAGCTTTTTCTCTTTTCCTTCCAAACCTCAAAAAGTGTTGCTACTGACCAGAACTCGATTTGCCAAAACCAATTTAGATTTACTTGATGGTCCCAAAGTGATTCCAATACTGATCAACAAGATCCATCATACAATAGAGATTGCAAACTAAAATAAGAAGTGCAAAAAGTAAAAGATGAAGTTTCTCATTAATATTCCAATAAAGACACTCACACCAAGGGATACATAGATAATCAACTAAAGGAGAGATACTTCCACATGCAAACCAACCTATAAGATAACCTCTCTACCAAAGATATGAATCCACTAAAAAGGTAAAAGATGAAAGATAATGATGGTGATACCACGGCACTCCCCCTAAGCTTAGAACAAGCCAAGGGGATGCCAAACCTGATGACGAATTACTCCTTCGGTGGTGGTGCACTACTAGAGAAAACCTTAGGCGAGGCGCACCTAAAAGCTTATGCGAGGCGCATATCATATGCGCATCTAGCTTTGAGCCTCGCCTATTTTTTATGCGAGGCGCATATTATATGCGCCTCCTATACTTCACATATGTGAGGCGTATATCGATATGCGCTTCGCATATTTTAAGTATAGGAGGCGCATAACATATGCGCCTCGCATATGTTTTACAATGCGCCTCGGATATTTATTGTATATGCGCCTCCTATAGTGTTCTATATGCGCCTCCTATAATATTTTCGAAATTCAAGTTTTATAGATACAGTATACAGATATTCAAATATACAATACAATCCAGAATACAGTATAAACAACACAGAAACTTGCAATTGGCCAAAGAATAATAGAACCAACATGAATACAAGTATATTACACATCAATCGCGACATACAAGTTCATACATCAACTAGAATCAACAAATGCCAAGTTTTCACACAACACCAAGTGTTTGTGACACAAGTTCACACCTCCAAGTACAAGTTCACAATCACGTTACAACTCCAACGACAGCTCTAGCCAATGTGTCTTCAAACAACTTGTATCGACTTGCGTTTAGGTCCAGCGACTTGGGGAGGATGAGCATTGACAAGCAGCTGCTGGAAAAGGGCGAGCACAATGAGTCACACATCTTCTGATCCCATGGGTATGTGACATATCCATCCTGAAGTGTTGCCTTGCTCAACACTGATGCAATTCTTGTGCCCCTGTTGCCTTCATCAAGGCGGGAGAAACATATTTTACATAGAAATGTCATCACAAATTCACAGCAAGACATGCTAATACAATGTGCAAATTATCCTTTATGAATGGAAGCATTGTCACTGTCCAGATATCTGAGAAGTGAACACACATGATTTCACTGTAAGTTGACTAGCTATATATTTCAAGGAATACTACTAATTATTGCACAATTTGTGATTTTTTAAGGTAGACCTAAACTCTAAATAGCTAGACCAGCCAAATTAGACAATAATGGACTATTATTTCAACAACATCAAGAACCAACTAGCTGCCAGGAAGCCACTAATCATTAATGTTCAAAACGACCATCATGTCAACAGTCTAGCATAACATGCCATATTTCTCGGCAGGGACAACGATGAAGTGAAAGATCAGCATATCAGAATATTCTGCATACTTTGAAACTAGGACTAGACAACAGCATCACATTCCTTTGACTCAATGGTGGAACTGATCAACCAACTGTTTTATTTATTTTTACATCAACGCATCACACATTTTAATAGTCGGCAAATCTAGTACTCCCTCCGATCCATAATAAGGAGGTAATATTATAATCCAAAAAACTATATAAACAGGAACGTTTTGTTAAACGACGGTATTGGCTGAAATATATTGAGGAGCCGCATGGAGAGTGGTATTGAACTGTCCTCGCAATCTGGGCTTGTCCAAGCTAGCTAGTACAGAAAATCCACTTATTAGCTGCCGACTGGCTCCAGTCCAGCCACGCGCTCAACTTTAACCGCGCTAGGAGCAATAAGAATTCGTAATCAGCAAATGCCACCCCACAAATCGAAGCAGAAAACAACAACAAAGACCCGAATAGTTCTGGGTACTACCGGATTCCAGCCTAGAAAACCTGGAAAGCCTCTAGGAACAGGGGGATTCAGACGACCTTGTAACCGATCGTGGAAAACAAAATCACGCTCCTGACGGAATTCTCCGTCGCTCGTTATGATTCAGCAGCGTGAGTGCGCCTAATCAGCCGTTTTCGTTACCTCCCCCGCAATTGCACGGTCCCGGAAGGCGCCATGTCCGGCTCTAACAAACAGGGAACTGCGCATGGACACACTAGCGCAGCACAGTGTCACCCAACCTGCCCCTCGGAATCAATCCCAGGCGCGGGCGGCTCTCGTCTTCCGGGGAGAATTCCGCCGGCGCGAACGAGGGGACCCGAAACCGGACCAAAGGAAGGAGGGATATCATTGGAAACTGGGGGAGAAGGGGGCGAGGAGGAGGAGTCCAGTTACCTCCGTAGCGTGGCAGCACAGATCGGATCGGAGGAGCGAAGCGGAGCTCGGGCACATGGGAGCGGCGCGAAGGGAGGGAGTAGGCGGCGGGCCGGGGATATTTATAGGTTGGGTACAAGGGGAAGGGGAGCCAGCCGCCACGGCGAGGGCGAGGGCGAGGCAGCGGGGAGCGAGCGGGTGAGGTTGAGGATCCCAGGCAGCGCGGCCATGGAAACTGGTGGCGGAGGGCGATGCGGCGACATGCAGGGGCGGAAGGGGCTCTGGCGAGGTCGACTCGGGGTGGTGGGCAGAGCGGCAGGCGGGAGGAAGGTTAGCGGCAGAGGTAGCAAGAAGGATGTCGGGGCGCTGGGGTGGTAGGCAGCCAGATGCCAGAAGAGACGAGGGGGTTACGAGGTGAGGTGGTGGGCCGCAAGCGAAGTGCGGCTGTGCGGGGTTGGTGTGGGGTCGCGGGTCCGCTTTGACCGCGTATGGGCAAAGATCTGCACGTGCATGTGGGAGCGTCGGTGCGAGGATTTACTGGAGGCGCATTATACTACACGCGCCTCACATATTATCACGTATAGAAGGCGCATATATATGCGCCTCGCCTATGCGGCCATCTATTTCTACTCGGGTCCATTGGAGTTACTTGAGGCATATGATCATATGCGTCTCGCATATTATCAAGTATAGGAGGCACATATGACCATATGTGCCTCGCATATTAGAGCACCTACCAACATCTGGGTCCACACAGATTATGCGAGGCGCATTTTTCCCATATGCGCCTCGCCTATCTGATATATAGGAGGTGCATATGACTAGAATGTGCCTCGTATAATCTGGAGCTGCTTGATTTTGTCCGTACAGGAATTATAGGAGGCGCATTCTTATCATATGCGCCTTGCCTATTTTTATACTAGAGGTGCATGGAGAAGGAGTGCGCCTCGCCTATTTTATAGGAGGCACATATGGTCTAAATGTGCCTCCTATAAGCATGTCTCCTATAGCCTTTTCTCTAGTAGTGGTGATGGTGTTCTCTTGTCATCATAAAACTTCCAAGGCAAAGGTTCCCCATCCAAAAAGGACGTCCTTGTCTCCGCAATCCTGAAACTAGGAGCAGATCTTATACGATTAAATCTAGCCTCATACTCACAGTTTTGATTTTGTATGTCGTAGAGATGTGCTTGTAATTAGTTGGTGGTCTGACGGAGCGAGATGACTTCTTCTCGGAGCTCAGAAACCTCCTTCTCGTGCTTGGCGATGAGTTCTGAACTTATCTTGTGAATAACATCCACTTCGCATTCTGCCATCTTCTTTTACCTGAAAACTTCCTGCTCCAATGCTTCCATCCTATCTTCCAGACTACCTTCTCCTTTAGGGCCTTGAACTTCTTTCATCTGTACCTTCCCATCTTTGATAATCAACTCCTTGGGATGGATCCTCAACTCATACATGTACGGGTTGAGGACGTCCGCAGAGGAATCCTCCATGGGTGATCCAGAGGAAGACATTCTAGCTCCAAAACTGAGAATTTGCCTGACATAAATTGATCGAAAAGAAAATGGGATGAGAAAACGATGCACGAACCTCGGGGAATCCGAGGGGTTATGTATTACGAAGTTTCAATGCATAAGGAAGGTGATGGTATGAAAATGAGGCGGCGATGGAGCTCGAGGTGCTCACACCCCTTTCAGGCGCGGGGCAAGGTGGGCCCGCGCCTAGGGTGGGTTTGGCCACCCCGGCCTCCGTTTCCTCCTCTGTTCTGTCTTGTAACATTCCTTATGTAATAAAAACATAAAAAATATAAAAAGATTAGGATTTCACGAACCTTCTGTTTTCACCACTTTTACCTATTCCAAAATGAACTCTGCAGTTTCTGGTGTTTTGGTTTCTAATAAGTTCTTCTGGAGTCACCATTTGAATAATATCAACATCTTCATTATAAGAATCTCCAGAAATATAATGTTTTAGTCTTTGACCATTCACCAACTGTGTTGTGTCATCCTTCAAAGAAGATATTTTGATAGTACCTGAACGATATACTTCCTCAATAACAAAAGTTCCTTCCCATTTTGAGAGTAGTTTTCCTGCAAAAAATCTGAGACGAGACCTATACAAAACAACTTTCTCACCAACATGGAACTCCCTTTTGAGAATTCTCCTATCATGCCATCTTTTTACTTTTTCCTTAAAGAGTCTAGCATTTTCATAAGCTTCACTTCTCCACTCATCTAAGGTACTCATGTCAAGCAGTCTTTTCTCACCAGCAAGTTTAAAATCTCTATTCAACTCTTTCACTGCCCCATAAGCATTGTGTTCTAATTCTAAAGGCGAGTGACAAGCTTTCCCATAGACCATTTTGTAAGGAGACATCCCCATAGGATTTTTATAAGTAGTTCTATAAGCCCATAAAGCGTCATTCAACTTTTTAGCCAAATTTTTCCTAGATCTATTAACAGTCTTTTGCAAGATTGATTTAATTTCCCTATTGGAGAGTTCTACTTGCCCACTGGTTTGGGGGTGATAAGCTGAAGAAATTCTATGGTTTACATCGTACTTAGCAAGAGTTTTTATAAAAACCCCATGAATAAAATGAGAGCCTCCATCAGTCATGAGATATCTAGGCACACCAAACCTAGGAAAAATAACATCCTTAAGCATTTTCAAAGTCTTACAATCAGCGATATTTGTAGGTATGGCTTCTACCCACTTTGTAACATAGTGAACAGCAACAAGAATATGAGTATACCCTTTTGGAGGAAAAGGACCCATAAAGTCAAATCCCCAACAATCAAAAGGTTCAATAATGAGGGAATAATTCATAGGCATTTCATTGCGTCTAGAAATGTTACCAACTCGTTGACATTCATCACATGATAAGACAAACTTCCTTGCATCCTTGAAGAGGGTAGGCCAATAAAATCTAGATTGTAAAACCTTTTGTGCAGTCCTATCCCCAGCATGGTGTCCTCCATAAACGTTGCCATGACATTTTCTCAATATCTCTTGTTGTTCAAATTCTGGAACACATCTTCGCATAATACCATCTACCCCTTCTTTATATAAATGTGGGTCGTCCCAAAAGTAATGCCTTAGGTCATAAAAGAATTTTCTTCTTTGCTGGGCTGTAAAGGTTGGAGGCAAATACTTGGAAACAATAAAGTTAGCATAATCAGCATACCATGGACTCTCATGCGGACTTACCTTTATTGCAGCCAACTGCTCATTTGGAAAACTATCATTAACAGGCAAGGGGTCAAAAGATATGTTTTCCAAGCGAGATAAATTATCAGCAACAGGATTTTCAGCACCTTTCCTATCTACAATATGCAGTTCAACCTATTGTAAAAGCAACACCCATTTAATAAGCCTAGGCTTAGCGTCCTTTTTTGTCATAAGGTACTTGATAGCAGCATGATAAGTATGAATAGTAACCTTTGAATCAACAATATAAGGTCTAAACTTATCCCAAGCAAAGATTACAGCTAAGAACTCTTTTTCAGTAGTAGCATAATTCTTTTGAGCAGCATGTAGAGTCTTGCTAGCATAATGAATAACATTCAACTTCTTATCAACACGTTGCCCAAGGACAGCACCCACAACAAAATCACTAGCATCACACATAATTTCAAAAGGTAAACTCCAATCAGGTGGTTGAACAATAGGAGCAGTAGTCAAGGCTTTTTTCAAGGTTTCAAAAGCTTCCTTACAATCATCATCAAAAACAAAAGGTACATCTTTTTGAAGAAGATTAGTAAGGAGCTTTGAAATTTTGGAGAAATCTTTAATAAACCTCCTATGGAAACCAGCGTGACCAAGGATACTATGAATACCTTTTATATCTCTTGGGCAAGGCATCTTCTCAATTTCTTCAATTTTGGCTTTGTCAACTTCAATGCCTCTTTCAGAGATTTTGTGTCCAAGAACAATCCCTTCATTAACCATGAAATGGCATTTCTCCAATTAAGAACAAGGTTGGTTTCTTCACATCTCTGCAAAACTTTATCAAGGTTGTGCAAACAGTTATCAAAAGAAGTTCCATAGACGGAGAAATCGTCCATGAAAACCTCCACAATTTCTTCACAAAAACCATGAAAGATAGAAGACATACATCTCTGAAAGGTAGCAGGAGCATTACATAAACCAAAAGGCATACGCCTATAAGCATAAGTACCATAAGGACAAGTGAAAGTGGTTTTCTCTTGGTCTTGTGCTTTCACAGCAATTTGAGAGAACCCAAAATAACCATCAAGGAAACAAAAGTGGGTATTTTTAGACAACCTCTCAAGCATTTGATCAATAAAGGGCAAAGGATAATGATCTTTCTTAGTAACTTTATTAAGCTTTCTAAAATCAATGCACATCCTAGACCCAACCACTACACTCTAGGGTATAAGCTCATTATTGTCATTAGGCACAATGGTAATTCCCCCTTTCTTGTGAACACAATGAAGAGTGCTAACCCATTGACTATCAGCAATAGGGTAAATAATACCAGCATCAAGGAGTTTTAATACCTCATTTCTTACCACATCCTTCATCCTAGGATTTAGATGGCGTTGGTGCTCAACAACTGGTTTTGCATCAGGTTCTATATTAATAGCATGCTGACATATAGTAGGAGAAATCCCTTTTAGATCATCAAGAGTATAGGACATAGCTCCTCGGTGTTTCTTCAGTATTTCCAATAACCTTTCTTCTTCTTTTCTTGAAAGTTTAGAACTAATAATAACAGGATATAATTTCTTATCATCAAGATAAGCATATTTAAGATCATCGGGTAAAGGTTTTAGTTCGAACACAGGGCCCCCCTTAGGTGGTAGTGTGGTACCCAAATCTTCCACAGGTAGATTATGCTTAAGTTGCTCAGGCTGACGAAGGAAAACCTCGTCAATCTCATTTATTTCCTTCATGAAGACATCACTTTCATGGTCTTCCATAAATTGCTGCAAGGCATTGTCAGGAGCAAGAGAGATAGCAGAAAGTTGTTCAACCCTGAAATCCTCATTAGGCAGTTCACTTTCATAAGGAGTCTTAGCAAATTTGGAAAAATTAAACTCATAAGAATCTCCATCAAACTTAGTCAAAAAATTTCCTTCCTACAATCTATGATAGCCCCACATGTATTCAAGAAGGGTCTACCAAAGATTATAGGATAGGTTTTACTAGCTTTAGAACTAAGTACTAGAAAATCAGCAGGATATTTAATCTTACCACAAAGAACCTCCACATCTCTTACAATGCCAATGGGACAGACTGTCTCTCTATTAGCAAGGTGAATAACCACATCAATATCCTCAAGCTCACAAGGACCAATTTCATGCATAATTTCCCTGTAAAGCTCATAAGGAATAACACTAGAACTAGCACCAATATCACATGAACCAAAATAGCAATGATCACCAATTTTAACAGAAAGCACAGGAAAACTAGCTTTTCTAACTGTTCCAGGATGAGAGACAATATTAGAAGCATCTTCACAGAAGACAATATGCTCATCCTCTATATTTCTAGTGACAAGGTCTTTCACAATAGCTACCACAGGTTCAATATTCAATTGCTATCGGGTTCAACAGCTTTGTTTGCACTTTTTCTAACCACATTAGCTATAATAGAATGTTCCCTTACCTTAGCAGGAAAAGGGATTTTCTCAACATAAGGTTCAGGAAAAATAGGATCACCAGTACAAACTTCTATGCTAGCAGGAACATGGGTAACAATGTCTTTATAAGGATCATGGTACTTGTCCCACTCTTTCTTGGGAATTTCAAGCTAAGAGGCAAAGGCCTTAAAGCATCTCACAAGAACTTGAGGATCAAGACCATACTCGTTGCTAATATCACGGAAGTCATCAGTTCCCATAAAAGATTTAATGCATTCATAATCATAGTTTATACCTCACTTTCTTCCTTTGTCATTCTCCTAAGCTTCAGTGTTCTCTTGAATACGGTCTAGTAGATCCCATTTAGCTTCTTCCTTCATACGTGTGAATGATCCAGCACAAGAAGCATCTAGTAAATCTTTATCATGAAGATAAAGCCTAGCATAAAAGTTATTGATAATAATATTGTCCATTCTTCAGCAGCTTATACCATTCTTCAGCTCTCCCTTTCAAGGATAGAGAGAGTAACTTCTTCTTCACCTGTTCAATTGTGATACCTGCACACTTAAACAACCATCATAACTCATGGATAAAAAGCAAGTGATCATCAGGGTGGATAGTTCCATCCCCCAAAATAATAATTATCCATAACACGATCAACAATACTTGTAGGTATCTTAAAAGGATCTATCTCAATAGGTGGTGGTTCATCTACTACCCTAATAGTGGTAGTAGTTTTCCCAAATAGAAAACCAAGTGGGTTATCCATATTGGAAACAAAGTAACAAACAGAAACAAAAAACAATACTCACAGTAGAAGTTTCCTTTAGCAGTTCCACTCTTCAATAGCGCTTCACTCCCCGGCAATGGCGCCAGAAAATATTCTTGATGACCCACAAGTATAGGGGGGTGTATCGTAGTACTTTTGATAAATAGGAGTGTCGATCCCAACAAGGAGCAGAAGGTGTTAACTAGTGGTATGGAGCAGGAACTCTCTATAAATACTTAGCAAACGGATTTTTAGGGGTTTTCCGATAAGGCAACAAAACAAAGTGCAAGTAATAAAAACAACAAACAACTGCAGCAAGTGGCCCAATCCTTTCTTAGCAAAGGACAAGCCGGTGGAAATACTTATAAGGACCAAACGTTCTCGAGGACACACGGGAATTCTGTCAAGTGCTTTCGCTTCAAATAGCTGAGTACTCTTCTTTGGTGTTGTAAGTGTTGTGTTGGTAAACCTGTGCTAATGTACCGACCTTACTTGGACTAATACATACTTGTGATTAAACCCCCTGCAAGCATCCGCAACTACAGAAAAGTAATTAAGATATAAACCTAACCACCACCTTAAACTCTGAGATCCTACACTCCCTTGTGCAAAGGTGTCCTAACGGGGGTTCAGGTTTCTGTCACTCCGGCAACCCCACAGCTAGTCGCCAAATACACAATGCATTCCGTAGGCCCATAAATGGTGAAGTATCATGTAGTCGATGTTCACATGACACCGCTAGAAGAATAGCACCACCACTTAAATACTAAACCATGGAATAATAACTCAACATAAATCCACTAATGTCCTCAAGAACTAAACGAACTACTCACAAGACATCATATGGATCAAGATCAAAGATGATATGGTGATGGATAACAATCTGAACATAAACAATAATCCAATGGTTCCACTCACAAGCATCAACTACAATAGTAATTAACACCATGAAAGTTTCCCCTAAGAACTAATGCAAGATCCAACATGATTGTTACAGCGGGATGGACTGGTGATGATGGTGCTGGTGGAGATGATGGTGTGGATGATGATGATGATCCCGATGAAGTCTAGCTTAATGACGGTGTTGATGGCGATGATCTCCCCTCTCCGGGAAGGAATTTCCCCGACAGAAATCTGTTTGCCGGAGAGCTCTTTCTCTCTCGGTGTTTTCTGCCCCACAGAGGCGGCAGAAATATTTATGTGGTTGCTCTTCTAGTATTAGAGTTCCGTGGGGAAGATATAGGCGAGAGGGCGGAGTCAGGAGCCGGCTAGGTTGGACACACCTGCCCTAGGCGCGGGGCAAGGTGGGACCGCGCCTAGGGGGTGGGGCCCCTGTGTCCCGGCTACGCCTCCCCTTCTGGCTTCCACCGTCTTCTGGGAAAATATAATTTTCCAATATTTTCTGGTATTTTTCTGACCTTCGCGAAATTGCATTAAAACACCTCTTTTTTCCATCAGAAACCTGAATCCGGCAGTCCATCCTCCAAGAATCATCCAACATGCAAAAACAGAGGAAAAGACATAAGTAACACCTCATAATAAGACATATATCAATGAATAGAGACAAATTATGATATAGAATGGTGATGCAAATTGGACGTATCACTAACAGCCAATAAATATCCCTAATGCTAGAAGTAATTGCCTACATTTTTTTTGGAAAAGAGTATATATTAATATCACAAGGACGCCAATTACACCCAGCCTCCGCAACAACGCATGCCCTAGCGGCTCTACGGATGCACACAACTCAGAAATAAGAAAGAGAAATTACAAAAAAGAAAAGTCCCGCTACAGAAAACTAATCCTCAAAGAAACAATAGTGACACCATCAGAACAACACGAGTAGTCCTCCACTCCAATAACAACATCTTCAAGAAGAAAACAGTACCCAAGTGCCGTCGTTGCCTGACCAAAGGTCATAGGTTTTCACCCTGGAGAAAGTCCTTACTCACAAAACAATGCCTTCAACAAGGTCATTGCTAGGCACAGCCAGCTAAGGCCAGACCTTGGATTTACACTCTGCAAGATAGGACCGGAAACTCCCCTATGTTGTCTTCCCGCACTAGCAGTCGCTGCAACGAGTCCCAGATCACGCATCCAGATCTTCGTCGCCACAAGAACAAAAATCACCATCGCTACCCTCAAATTTCCGCTTTCCTGACATTCCCCGCATCTAACATCACCATGGCTCAAAGCATGGCACTTGGTGGGAACAAACAACAGAGCTTTGCGATGCTCCCGCTGAAACCAAACGGCCAGAAAAACAAGGTGCGCGCGACCGAATACCTTCCGATCAAGCAATCTCCAGGCATGATACGCCCATGGGAGTTTGCGGGCGGAGCCTTCCAGAACCCGCCTCTCCAGACCAGATCCCCTAAATAATACAATAATATGCTAAGCGGCAGACATAATAGATCAGGGGTACACATGGGGCCTTCTGCAATCGAATATCAATTGTGTGTACATGCATTAGGACACACCTTCCATTAAGGGTGCAAAACCACCAGCAGCATCCTCGTTGACCTAAACATAAAAAAGTAAAACTGAAACAACTAGCAATAGGTACCTTCACTTGGAGAATGTTTAACAATAGAATATGTATGCTTTATACAAAAATATTCCTCTTTTACATAAAGAATGTATCTTGTATATACAAAAATAGACACTTAGAGGTTTCCTTGCAGCATCCGCTATAATGAATACTAACTATACTATTTCTGTAAGGCATTAATGCATATTTAGTACTCTGTAGCGAGAACAAGTTAATACCCGCGAGACTAATAAGAATAGAAAATCGACTAGGATCCAATCCGGGAAGCTGATACAACACCATGAAAAGTATTTTAATGGTTTGATTGTTCTATTCAGAATGGTATTTACCAAATAAATTAGGTTTATATCGCTGATGTGAGCTTCCCTGTCAAATTTTTAATACAACAACAGACGCTCTTATTTCTTTTTGTCCCAGCAATCATAGGGGATTTTGTAAGACATACCATGGACTATAGTATACTTGTAAGTAAAATTTTAGTCGATTCTCTAATTAACACATATACATAGGCAGGGTAAATAAAAACTTGGATACATGTGTGTCCCGCCAGAGAACCCATCGGATCAATTCAATTCCACGAATCAGAAAGGAGCCACCGTAAACAAGAAAGGGGGTGGAGGAGTAGCAGTAGACGAAGAAGACTTATGCGAGGATCCACTTGACGTTGAGGAGGGTGAGTGAATGATGTGGACATCCCATCTATTGATACAACCGTTGTACCTACAGCTATACACATACAAGGACCTATCACAAGATCTCGTGCCAAATAACTTAACTATCAGGTACTTTCGTTTCTTGGAACTATTCCTCACATACATGAGAATAAGATGTTGCCTAAATCAGATGTATTTATTACTCTTAGGAATGATGGACCAAGCATGGATGAGAGGGACAAGCATGGAGCATGGCCATGCATGGAGATGGCAGCAAGTATGAGATGATTCAAGAGAAGGCCACAGATGAAGATTTCAGAACTTTGAGGCCACCATAATAAAGAAAGAAGGCTTGGACGAAATATTCAAGATTAATACTTCACAAATTCGTCCATAGATTAATATGGTGCTGCGACACCTTTATTTTGGGCCAGGCCCATGTAATTTTCGCAGGATTTTAATTAGCCACTTTTTAGAGTCCGTATTTGAGGAGAAAAGGACTTCTAGGGTTGGATTCGGACACCACTTCTATGGCTGGTCGAAACCCCACCTTTTCCATCTTAAATACTCCCCATAGCCGTCACTTTAGACTCGGATTTTTTTAGACATTAAGTTAGCCTTCATAGCAACTTCGCCAAGGCTCGAGCGTCGCAGAGGCCTCTTGTACTTCGCAGCTATACAGGATCCCACCTTTTCAATAAAGCTTTCCTCTTAATTCCGCAATATCTTGATTGCAATATTGGTTCTTACTTGTTCTCGATTTCAGGTAGGAATTAAGACCCTCGCTGGTCAGGTTGATCGTGTTCTCGCAGGATCGGTAACCTCCAGGAGATTGGCCTAGCGATTTCATTGGCGCTCGTGCTCGCACGTGTAGTCGGATCATCAAGCCCGAACTCCACCAAATCGACTATCACCATCTCATCGAAAGATCGGACACCTTTGCCCTATCAAGTGGTATCAGAGCTCAGGTTGCTTGGTGAGATTTTACTGTTTTCGTAGATTAGATCTGTTTTTATCTATAACCCACGAAAAAGCCAAAAACACAGTTAGAGGTTAGATCCATCCCATCACCAATCTATGCCTTGCATTATCTTTTCAGTTTTGCATTGTTGAATTTGTGTCTGCATCGTCGCGTCAAGTTGTCGGTCTTAGTGTCTCGTCCCGTAGAGTTTCGAGTTCTGATCATAGTAGTCACTGCCACCCTCGCAAATCACCGCCACCATATTCTGCCACCATATTCCGCCGCCATAAAACCGAAAACTCCGCCACCGCCTTCCTACCGCGACACAGATCCAATCACCTATCCTGCCGCGGCATGAGTCCGAGTTGAGTTATTGTTTCCTAGTTATTTCTTTTTACTTTCCTTCTTTGTTATTTCCGTGTTAAGCTAAAGTCCATGTCGAGCTCAGAGTTCGGTCGTAAGTCCAGGATCACTTTCCGTGTGGAGCTCTGGAACCGCCACCGAAATTTTTTCCTGGCTATACTATTTTTCGACCCCGGGGATCACTTTTCTCCATCGGCAGTTATAGCGATATTTTTTTGGCACCTGCGCGCTTTCTGGAGCATAATACAAAAATTTCAAAAAAAAATTTGGGGCTAACCTGTTTTTAGACCCCGTAGATCAGTTCTAGACACTCGCCATCATAGTGATTTTTGACATCTCGGTTCGCTTTTCAGGGTGCCATATCATCATACATTGCTTGTTTAGTCGCGTCGTGACATTGTTGGTGATCTAGGCTCGCGTCTCTAGTACGGTCTAGCCTAGGACCAGCACAGTACCATCGTTGAGCATTCTTTCAACTTTTGCATTGCTGTTTTGATAATTGCTAACCCCTTTGCTAAGCCTTCCCAGAGCTCCATAGATATTCTCCACGTGCGGTGTCTCGACTCCCGGTAATCGCTCGGTTCAATCTCTAGACCCATTGATCCTTGCGGTTGCACATCGCCTTTTCTTGCTGTTTGGTAAGAACTTGTAAGAGCTTCGTATATTGCTTGACGGATTACGCGTGCCTTCCACCATATTTCCGTAGTATATACCTGTGATTTTTAAAGGACTAACCATGACAGATACTTCATGAACCCGCCACGTTGAAGAACCAAGAACTACATGCCCACTTCTCCGAGCTCTTGGTCGGTCGCGCTGAAGATGTGGATGCACGCCTAGGGGAGTTTGACTCCAAGCTCACCAACGCCATGGACAAGATCGATGGGCTCGAGAAATCCTTCAACGACAAGCTTGATGCTCGGTTCAAGGAGGTTTTGGCCAGATTGCCGACACCCGCACCCGTCCCTTTGGCACCTCGGCATGGCGCACGGCGCATTCCGATCACGGTTCGGACTGCTGGTTCAGCTTCCGCCGAACCTCAGGCGGCTACCGCTGCAGCTGACGCACCTCAGACTTCCGCCACGGCTGCTGCTGCGACATTAGGGACAAACGACGGGTACTACTACGACCCCGACAACGACGATCTGTTTGACGAGGAGGTTGAACAACCTTCACACCCTGCTGGTCGTCCCCGACATTAGCACCGCAACGCTCGACCACCGGTACATGCTGATGATCATGTTGCAATGCTTAAATTAAATATTCCATCTTTTGAGGGTAAATATAATCATGATGCATATCTTACATGGGATATGGAAGTAGAACAACATTTTGCATGCTTAAAATATCCTGAGAATATGCGTGTTAGTGCTGCTACATGTGAATTTACTAAATTTTCTTCCCTTTGGTGGTCTGAGTATTGTCATTTAAATCCTACTACTATTCCTAGTACTTGGACTGCTTTAAAAACTGCTATGCGTGTTCGTTTTGTACCACCCACTTATCAACGTGATTTACTAAAGAATCTGACATGTTTAGAACAAGGGAAAAATTCTGTAGAAGAGTATTATCAGGAATTGCAAACGGGGATGGTTCGGTGTGGTCTTGTTGAATCTACTGAACAAATGCTTGCATGTTTCTTTGGTGGATTAAACAAGGACATTCAACACATATTAGATTATAAGGAATATAATTCTATCACTCGTTTGTTTCATCTTGCTTGCAAAGCTGAACGTGAAGTGCAGGATCGCCAAACACCATGGAGGAGGACTAATAATTCTACAGGTCACACATCCACTTGGACATCCCGACAATCAGCGCCTCCTTCTCGTGATTCACCACCAGCTACTACCACATCCAAGGCCACCACAAGATTTCCAGCTGCTCTTCCACCGTCATCCAATGCTCCTGCTCGTAGTGCATCTTCTATGGCTTCCACGGGTAAAACAAAGGATATACAATGCCGCAAGTGCTGGGGTTTTGGTCATATTGAGAGACAGTGCACAACACAATGTGTAATGATGGTGCGTGATGATGGTCAATACGATTCAGCGAGTGACTTTGATGAAGATACACTAGCCCTTATTTCTGCTCGAGATGGAGACAATTCTGATGCTGATGAAGAGACAGAGGTAATGGGAGCTGAAGCTGCTGATCAATACAAGAGCTTAATTACACAACGTGTGTTGAGTGTGCAATTGAGAAAATCTGAGCAAGATCAACGCCACAACCTGTTCCAAACACGTGGTGTTGTCAAGGAAAGAGCTATATGGATCATCATTGATGGAGGGAGTTGTAATAATCTGGCCAGTGTTGACATGGTAGAGAAGCTTGCGCTTCCAACACGACAACGCCCACATTCATATTACATCCAATGGTTTGAGAGTTCTCGCAAGATCAAGGTAACAAGAACGGTACGCGTGCATTTTACTATTGGTACATATTCTGATTTTGTTGATTGTGATGTTGTACCTATGCAAGCTTGTTCTTTGTTACTTGGTAGACCATGGCAATTTGGTAGAGAATCTGTTCATAATGGCAAAACTAATCACTATTCTCTTATGCATGATGGAAAGAAAATTGGTCTAAAACCTATGACTCTAACAGATTTTAAAAGATGATCTTGCTAGAGCTAGTAGAGCTAAACGAGGAGAAAATAAAAGTGAGAATCAGATTGTTGCTGCAGATTTTATACCACCAAAGAACACTAAATCTGATTCTACACATGCTACTGAAATTCGTTTGAAGAGTCCATGTATGCTTGCAAATAAAATTGATATTGCTGAACTAGATGTAAACAATACTCAATGTTATGCAATTGTCTGCAAACAGGTTTTGTTTTCATTTGAGGATATGCCTCCTTCTTTGCCACCCGCTATTGCTAACCTTTTGCAGGAATATGAGGACGTCTTTCCCGCTGAGCTGCCACCAGGACTACCTCCTATTAGAGGAATTGAGCACCAAATTGATCTAATTCCTGGTGCCACGTTGCCCAACCGCGCGCCATATAGAACCAATCCAGAGGAGACAAAGGAGATACAACACCAAATTCAGGAACTACTCGACAGAGATCATATTCGTGAGTCCCTTAGCCCCTGTGTTGTTCCTATTATTTTGGTACCTAAGAAAGATGGTTCTTCGCGCATGTGTACTGATTGTAGAGCTATCAATAATATTACTATTCGATATCGTCATCCTATTCCACGTTTGGATGACATGCTTGATGAGTTGAGTGGCTCTACCATGTTTTCTAAGGTTGATTTGCCTAGTGGTTACCACCAGATTCGTATGAAATTGGGAGATGAATGGAAAACATCATTTAAAACTAAGTTCGGTTTATATGAGTGGTTAGTGATGCCGTTTGGTTTAACTAATGCACCCAGCACTTTCATGAGATTAATGAACAAAATTTTACGTGCTTTCATTGGACGTTTTGTGGTAGTCTACTTTGATGATATTCAGATTTATAGCAAATATTTAGAGGATAATTTAGACCATTTACGTGTTGTTTTCAATGCTTTACGTGATGCACGTTTGTTTGGTAATCTTGAGAAGTGCACCTTTTGCACCAATCGAGTTATGTTTCTTGGCTATGTTGTTACATCACAGGGTATTGAAGTGGATCCAGCCAAGATTGAAGCTATTGAGAATTGGCCGCAGCCCAAGACGGTCACACAAGTGAGGAGTTTTCTTGGCCTCACTGGTTTTTATAGGCGTTTTGTCAAAGATTTTTGATCAATTGACGTGCCGCTGAATGAACTTACCAAGAAGGATGTGCCCTTTGTTTGGGGCGATGCACAACAATAGGCCTTCGTCATATTGAAAGATAAGCTAACACATGCTCCCTTACTCCAACTTCCTGATTTTAATAAGACTTTTGAGCTTGAATGTGATGCTAGTGGAATTGGTTTGGGAGGTGTGTTATTACAAGAGGGAAAACCTGTTGCATATTTTAGTGAGAAATTGAATGGGGCTAGTCTGAACTATTCTACTTATGATAAAGAATTATATGTGTTGGTTCGGACATTAGAAACTTGGCAACATTATCTATGGCCTAAAGAATTTGTTATACATTCTGATCATGAATCTTTGAAGCATATTCGTAGTCAAGCTAAGTTGAATCGTCGTCATGCAAAGTGGGTTGAATTTATTGAGTCTTTTCCTTATGTTATCAAACACAAAAAGGGTAAAGATAATATTATTGCTGATGCTTTGTCGCGCCGTTATGCTTTGTTATCTCAACTTGACTTCAAAATATTTGGATTGGAAACTATTAAGGAACAATATGTGCATGATGCTGAATTTAAAGATGTGTTGCAGAATTGTAGAGATGGTAGAACATGGAACAAGTTCGTCTTCAATGATGGATTTGTGTTCCGTGCTAACAAACTTTGCATTCTAGATAGTTCTGTTCGTCTTTTGTTGTTACAGGAGGCGCATGGAGGAGGATTGATGGGACACTTTGGTATCAAGAAGACGGAGGATGTTCTTGTTGCACACTTCTTTTGTCACATCCCAAAATTCTCCTAATTTTGGAATGTGAAATAAATAAATAAGTTTGATTGATTGTTTGACTATGTTGAAAATTCTCAAAGAGAAGAAACTTTTTGAATAGAAAATCCTCTCAACCTTGAATTCAAAATCTTATATTATTTTGTTATGACCTAAGTAGCCATATAGGCAAAAGGGCATGGATTGATTATGGATTGTAGAATTGGTGTGCAAGATTTCAAAATGAAAATCATGAAGCATTCATAAGCATTTCATTACATCTATGCAAAGATCTCACAAACTGAATCCAAATCCTGGTATCTAAATCCTATAGTTGATTTGTCCAAATGTTCCTAAAGGAAATTAAATTGGCTTTATAAAACCCACCATTGCTAAGGCATAAATTATTGATAATTATAGCCAAAAGAGATCCAATTAATATTACAAAATTTTAGAAACAAAATTGATCTCATTTGGAGCTATTATGAAAAAGTTATGAAATAAATGCAAACAAATAAAGATATAAATAAAATAGAATATACAAGGATTTATAAACACACCACTTTCAAACTAGTAAAAAGATTACAAATATGAACCTACAATGATCTATTCGATTTTAGAAAATTTTAGAAACAAGAATCGTATCATTTGGAGTTCGTATGCAAAAGATATGAGGGAAACAAGTAAATAGAAAAAGAAAAAAAATCTAAACGGGCCGGCGGCCCAGCCAGCCCACCGGAGCAGCACGCACGTAGGTGACCATCGGTGTCCCAGGTGCTTTAAAAATCGTGCAAAACAGTTTTTGACAAACCTATCTCTATTCAAACTGCTATAACTTTTTATCTACAACTCCGAATCGACTCTCGTTTGTTTCTACTTGTTCCTTACTCCAATACCTATCTCTACACCATCCTAAATCTCCATATAAACTCGTGGAGCCACAGCTGTACAAGTTTCCCTTTTCGAAATCTCGAATCTACACATGCCCGAATCTTATTTCGCTTTTTAACCCATCTAGACTTCGTTGTTTGCCTTCGGCCAAAAAACGAAAGTTGTAGAACTCGTCGAAATCTTTCAATATCAACAAACCTCACATTTTTTCATCCACCACAGTCGGAGAATTTCGCACCACAATATTTCAAATATGACGGTGTAAATCCCAGATGTACTCGCGCTCGTTTCTTCAAATCCAAATTCCTTTGGTGAGAAGGTAGGAGTAATGATTCCCCACAACTTTCATGTTCTAAGTTTTTTGATTTGACCTATGGATTTGTCTCTCTAACACAGATCTATTTATCGTCTATTCTGAGCCAAAATCGGGTCAATCTCCTCTCCTAACCACTGGATCTCATCCCAACGGCCAGGATTAGATCGATTCCGCGAAGGGGTACGAGCCAACCGGATCGTGCCACGTGTCAATATCAGGTGAGCATCTAGTCCCAGTCAGCACGCAAAGTCAACCTGTCCAGTCAGCGGAATATTCTCTGGAATATTCCGTTCGAATTTAAAATTGCACATTATAGATCTAACTTGTAAAATTCATTAGAAATTCATACCACGTCCAAAAATTGCGTATAATATATCAAATTGAAGATAATTTTACGTAGAATCATCTTATAGGAATAGATCCAACTTTTAATGTACGTGGGTACTGCAGTAATTTAATTAGTTTTAATGGTCTTTTAGGTTAATAAATTCATAGGAAATTATCTGTAACTCCGAAAAATATGAACAATATATCAAATTGAAGCTACTATAATGTAAAATAATAATATCTGGTTGTATCCAGCTTTTTCGGACTATTTAACCCGTATAAATTTAATTAGTTTTAATGGATTTATAAATCATTAAATTCATAGTAAATTGATTGCTTGTCACAAAAATATAATTGATATACCGATGGAAAGCTGGTTCCATGTAAATCATCAATATGCAAATGGTTCAGGCAAATAATGTAAGGTTTCGCAGCAATTAAATAAATAGTTTAATGGCTTATTTAGAGTATTAAAATCATAGTAATTCAAATACTGCTCAGAAAATTACAAATAATTTGTCCCTGAAATCGCAATTCCGTGGAGATTACAGATATAATTTTATTTTGATTTTTAGACAAAAGAAACTATAAGAGTCATTTAAAACCCATTAAACACTATTTAAATCATACAAAAAGATCTATAACTCAGATTATGGTGAATCCAACGCCTACTGGTTCATATTAACGTCCTCTATCCAGTAAACGCAAGAAATAAATTTAATTCGACAGTTAGAGTAGGCGTTACAATGGAACTATTAAAATCCCTATATTGGCAAGTAATTATTAATAACAAGTACTCCATTGCATTAATTGGCCTCTTGCATGCATCATATACTTCAGTATTGTTTAGAGAACTAAAGTAACAACCATTGTGACATATTAAATTGTCATGCATGCATTTGTTCATCATTGTTTTGTTGTATTGTGCATAATTGCATTGTTTTGAATGGTGTGTTTGTTGTGCACTTGTTTGATCGATAGATTGCGAGGAGTGCAACATTTGTGATTGTGACGAGTGCAATCTTCTCTATTGTGAGGATTATTTGATCCACTACATCTTCTACAACAAAGGCAAGTAGAGCTATCATAAATGTCCTATTATTTTTCCTATGCATGTAGTATGATTTTTAGTAGTGATGAATGTGTAGGTGTTTTACTACTATGCTATGCTATGACACCCAGGCATGATTGCCATACTTCCATGACTTGATCTCCTTTGAGCCATCGTACTGTAGTTTCTTAGACATGCTTATTAGATGCGCAAAAAGGGATTTCATGATTGATTATGTTATGGAAAAGTTATGTTTTGTTATAATGAAAACAACTGGAATTTAATGAATCTCCTGGGTGTGATGGATTGATGTTTTTGGATGGTTTATTGCGGAAAGCACACCTAGGTTTCAGAGATTGGACAGGTTTCTTATGTAGTAGCTTCCAGTATAGCCGCATGTCATTATTTGTCTTGACTTATTAAGTTGTGGGAACCTGACCCGACGTGACTAGCAGATGTAGGGGATGTAGGTTGGTATGGGTCCGTCCTGAGGGTTCAGGGTTCTGCTTCTGAAAGGTTCCGTCTTGGTTTTCTCCCTATCATGACACAAAATGAGTGTAATGGTAAGAGCGGGTTGACTAGGTCGTGCGGGTAAAGTGTACAACCCCTACAGGGTGTCTACACTAAGTACTTAGCCTTGTCCCCGGTTATGGGTTCTGCTTCTGAAAGGTTCCGTGATGCAGCCCGTCCTACGGACGCACCTCCATCAACAACACCTAGTCCCCCAAGTGGACCAATGACTCGCGCCCGAGCCAAGCTCCTCCAAGCCAAGGTTAACTCGCTCCTTTCCTCATGTGATTTTGGTCTACCTTTGGATGGCTTGCTACTTCATGCAACTACGTTATGTATACTCAGCTATGAAGCAACATCACCACACCAAGCCCCCAAGGAAGAAGGACCAGGAGAAGAAGCTGCTGGAGCTCTGCACACTGGAGTCTCCGGTGTAGACCGGAGTCTCCGGTCCCCTACAACAGAGTCTCCGGACCTTCCTCCGGTCCGGCCCCAAGAACCAAGCCCGGGATAGCTAGATGCCCCGTCCGAAGACGGGTCCGGAGATTGACCGGAGTCTCCGGCCCAGACCAGAGTCTCCAGACGCAACACCGGAGTCTCCGGCCTGCTCGATGCCAGGCATGTCAAGGCCTTTTGAGCCTGGCCCATGTAACCCCCAGTTTCGCCCAAACTTCCAGTTGTATTCCAAAACTACCCCTGTTTAAGTGGTTGGCCTATATAAAGCCCCACCTCTCATATGTAAACCCTAGACTTGGATAATAATAGATTGAGTACACCCCTTTGAGGATCTTTCATCTATTGGTCTCATGATCCTACCAAGGGGCATCCTATTATCCACCACCTCTTGGATCTTGCCTAGTGCGTTCAAGTTGTACAAGGCCTTGGGATCTCGATTTCTCGTCCCCAAGTAGTCAAGATCTCACCAAGCACCTTGCCCCCGTTGTTGGTCGTGGAGAGAGAGCTTCGCCCAACACTGATCCTAGGGATTATGTTGGACCGGTTGCCACCGGTGTGAGTTATCGGCGTGTATCGTGATTTGTGTGCGTGAGTTCATCGGGGTCTTCGTGTGCGTGTGTTCGAGGATTTCATCCCCTTTCTCCCTTCCACCGCTTTCCCCTCGATTCTCGCGGAGATTCGTGAAAGATCGGGCCACCCCAAGGGGTTACCCCATAACATATTGGTATCAAGAGCAAGGTTGATCACGAATTTCCCCTCAATTTTTCTTCTATCCACCATAAATTCGAAAATTTCCCAAAAAACATCCCCAATTTGCCTTTGGATCGATCTATCGTTTTGGAGTGTTATTTGTGGTTTTGATTCGACCAAATCTTGTCTAAGGTGTTGGTCCAGCTTTTGCCTGCGTTTCCCAGCCCAATTTTGGCCAAATTTTCGCGGATTTGAGGACTCTAGGCGTGAATTTCCGCTCAAAAACATGAGCAGATCTTCCACACCGGAGTCTCCGGCCCTGTGCACCGGAATCTCCGGTCTACACCGGAGTCTCCAGCCCAGACCGGAGTCTCCAGCCCTGGACGCCAGTTTTGCTCTTTTTCCTCTTTTCTACATTGGCTAATCTGTCCGTTTGTTGTTTGTGTTCCGTGTGCGTGTCACAAACTAACAGATAGCTTCCGCAACATCGCCGCGCTCTTCAACACCACGGACCCCAAACTCTTCCTCGCTCCATCGACACAAGATCATCATCAACAACTAAGGTATAACTTGTGTCAACCCTTGTAGCCATATCTTCCTTTGTGTGTACCTATCCTATGAGTGCAACTCATTTTGTGTTTGTCTAAGCATTGTGCACTTGCCATTGGAAAGTGAGAGTGTGAGGGCAAATACAAAAGTTCACATAGTAGCATAGAAAGGGAGAAAAATAAAAAGAATCAAAAAAAAAGAGGAAAAGAAAAAGAAAAATAGAAAGATACAGTCTCCCAATACAAAGAGAGCATCAAGCTTGTAAGCAAAAGAGAGAGGAAGAAGCGCGCCAAGGCAAGTGCACAAATCCGTTGCTTACTCTCTTTTGGTAAACGAGTTGTGGTCTCTCCTTGAGTTGGCACGACAACCGAGTGTATTCTTCGTTAGGCCATTTCGTGCTCACTTCCATAGTCGTGCTAACCCCATTTTTCTCCACGTGTGTGTGTAGTCGTAGGTTCTCGTCACCTTTTGAGTTGACCATTTCCTTTTGACTTGTGTTTGTTGGATCTTCTCGACTTTTGACTATCCTTTGCGTTCGATTGGCTCTTTGGCTTTCCCACAATACTACCCATCCACCAAAAGCTTTTGAGAGTTGTAGCTTATTTGTGTGTGAGTTTCTTTGCCATTTCACTTTGCACGCTGTTCGCTCCTTTGTGTGGCAATTGGTTTGATATAATCTCCAAGGTGAGGTAAAAGGCTAACTCTACGCACCCTTATTCTCCATATACAACCCTTGTCGGCTTTGCATCATGGACAGGAATGACGAGCCGTCCCAACCACCACCACCTCCGAAGGACGACACACAATACATGACAAGATGGGACCATTGGAAGATCAGAGGATAATTCAACTACCGTTGTGAAGCCCTTGAGCGGCGCCAAGATGAACAATTTAGCGAAGCCCGAGTGGAGTTCAAGAACATCGAAAACCGCTTCGAAGAAGTCCGAGGCCAAATGCATGCCATGCAACACAACCTCGGTCATCAAAATGAAGCTCTTGGTCGTGCCCTCGCCTCAACGGATGAGAAGCTTCAACGCCTCATTGATGGGTTAGCAAGGCCACGCTCGCGAGATTCAAGCTCATCACGACACTCCTCAAGTGAATCAAGTGCACCTCGCCGTCACGCTTCAAGGCACCGAGATGGACTCGTCCTTCAATCCATGAGCTCTTCTCAAGCGGTACCATCTCCGCGACACGCCGCAACGTCAAGCTATGATGGTGACCTCTCCGCAAGACCTCCAAGACGTGAAGCGAACCGGCCACAACAAAGGGCACTTGTGATTCAACAAGAGAAACCTCACATGTACCACCAAGCCCATCGCCATCGACATGTTCTTTCAACAACAAGTGAAGCATCCGAAGTGGAAGAACAAGACCGCCGTCGGCGTGAAGCACTCGAAGATCCACCAAGGCGTCATCATCGACATGAACGTCAACATCGACAACATGATCATCATGACGAGCCCCCTCCACATCAAGAACAAAGAGAGCAGCCCATTGCGCATGCGGCTCGACGTCCTCCTCGCCACATGGCGCAAGACAATGCTCCTCGGCATCAACCACGACAAGAACAAGAGCAAGCTCCCCAAGCTCGTCGTGAGGATCAACAACCTCCTCCTCGTCCTCAAGCGCGCCAACAACACGAGCAAGCTCCCCAAACTCGTCGTCAAAACCAAGTTCCACCACCAAACGCGGCACCTCAACAACCGCAAGAGCAACGCCACCATCACCAAGCAAGACATGAGAGCTCGGATGATGAAGATGACCGCCAAAATCATGGCAACCATCGACACCGGAACCGCAATGAAGAAGAAATTTTCGGCAAGCTCAAGTTCACCATGCCCACTTTCACCGGTTCCAATGAACCCGAAGAATACCTCTCTTGGGAACTCAAGGTTGACAAAATCTTCCGCATGCACAACTATAGCAATGAGAAGATGATGGCCATGGCATCCCTCGAGTTTGATGAGTATGCCAACCTTTGGTGGGAACAAGTCCAACTCGCTCATGAATCAAAAGAAGAGCCCCCAATCTCAACTTGGCAAGACATGAAGGCTCATATGAGATCCCGCTTTGTTCCTTCACACTACACGCGTGACCTTTTCAACAAGCTTCAAACGCTTAGTCAAGGGACAAAGACCGTGGAAGAGTACTTCAAGCAAATGGAGCTCAACATGATCCGTGCCAACATTGAAGAGCGGGATGAACAAACAATGGCACGTTTCCTTAATGGCTTGAACCATCCAATCAAGCGCATCACCGAGTTCCAAAAGTACAACAACATGGTTGAGCTTGTGCACATCGCATCAAAGGCCGAGCGTCAAGTGCAAGAGGACATCAAGTACAACAAGCCAAAGACATACTTCACATACAAGCAAGCCCCAACCACTACTCCGATAACACCAAGTGGAAGCTCATCAAATACAACCAAGCTTCCCTTCAAGCCAACACTTCCTCAAGGAAAATCGCCCCCAAGTGGCAAGTACACAAGAGATGAACAACCATTCAATGGTGAGTGCTACAATTGTGGAGGCAAAGGACACAAGTCGGCCGCATGTGGGAACAAGAAAGTTTTGTTCATCCATGACAACGGCGATGAAGAATACTTGAGTGAGGATGAGTTTAATGCAAGGGTCAAGGAAGCCATGGCACGACAACATTTGGAAGAGGACCAAGAACTACTTGTGTGTGAGCATGACGCAAGTCCATCGCTTGTCGTCACAAGGGTATTAACTACTCAAGCCAATGAGAATGAAGACCAACGATCAAATATCTTCCAAACTCATGCCGGTATCAATGGGAAGTCCATCAAGGTTGTCATCGATGGAGGGAGTTGCCACAATCTTGCAAGCACGGAATTGTGTGAGAAACTCAACCTCACCCTCCATCCACATAAGCACCCCTACCATATTCAATGGCTAAGTGACCAAGGGTCCGTCAAGATCAAGCACACCGTCTCGGTAACGTTGTCAATTGGACCATACAAAGACACGGTGGAATGTGACGTGGTCCCCATGGCGGTTTGCCATATGTTGCTAGGAAGGCCGTGGAAATTTGACAAGCGTGCTTTGCATAATGGTCACTCAAACACTTATACCTTCAAATTGCTTAAAAAAACTTGTGTGTTGCAACCAATGACTCCTAGCCAAATAATTGCGGACAATGCAAAGGCTTTAGCGAGGGCGTAATACACAAAAACACCTTGTGAGAAGAGTGGTGAGCGAGAGAACCACACTATAGTGAGTGAGTGCCACAAGCCAAACTCGAGTGGAAAAACTAAGAGTGTTCTTCTTGCCACCAAAAGTGAGATGAGAGAAGTGCGGAACAACCCATCCATCTTGCACTATGTCCTTGTATGCAAGGGACTAGCGCAAGGAACTAATGACTTGACAAATGTTCCTCCTTCTTTGATGGCTATTTTGCAGGAATTCCACGATGTATTTCCCGAAGAGCTTCCTCATGGCCTACCTCCTTCGTGGAATCGAGCAATCAGATCGACCTCATACCCGCCCCACTCCCAAATCGCGCCACAGATCGCATTTAATCCGTAAGAGACGAAGGAGATAGAACGACAAATCAACCAACTCGTCTCCAAAGGTTTGATCCAAGTAAGCACTAGTCCAAGCGCGGTCCCCGTGATTCTAGTTCCAAAAACGGATGATACGTTGCGATTATGCATGGACTGCCGTCCAATCAATGCTATCACCGTGCGTTATCGACATCCTATACCGTGTCTTGATGACATGCTTCATGAGTTATGTGGAGCCACTATATTTTCGAAAATTGATCTTCGTAGTGGTTACCATCAAATTCGCATGGCCGAAGGTGATGAGTGGAAAACCGCCTTCAAGACCAAGCTTGGTCTCTATGAATGGTTGGTTATGCCTTTTGGCTTATCTAACGCCCCATCTACCTTCATGCGCCTCATGAACCATATTTTGAGATCTCTCATTGGGAAGAGTGTAGTTGTTTACTTTGATGACATCCTTGTCTATAGCAAGTCACTAGAGGAGCATGTTACTCATGTTAAGGAGGTCCTTCAAATACTTCGTCATGAAAAGTTTTATGCTAATCTCCCAAAGTGCACTTTTGCAAAAGACAAGCTCATTTTCCTTGGTTTTGTTGTGTCTTCTAATGGCATTGAAGTTGATGTCTCAAAAGTTAAGGACATACGAGATTGGCCCATACCTACCAATGTTAGTGAACTTCGTAGTTTTCATGGGTTGGCTGGCTTTTACCGTCGCTTTGTGAAAGACTTTTCCACCATTGCTTGCCCCCTCAACGAGTTGACCAAGAAAAATGTCACGTTCATTTGGGGAAATGCACAACAAAAGGCTTTTGATGAGCTCAAAAAGAGGCTCACCGAAGCACCACTTCTTGCATTACCGGATTTCATAAAAACCTTTGAGATTGAATGTGACGCTAGTGGAATTGGCATTGGAGGCGTCCTTATGCAAAATGGGCGTCCTATTGCATACCATAGTCAGAAACTCGATGGCGCACGCCTTAACTATCCCATTTATGACAAAGAGCTTTTTGCCTTGGTTCGTGTCCTTCAAGTGTGGCAACACTACCTTTGGCCCAAAGAATTTATCATCCATTCCGACCATGAGTCGTTGAAATATCTTAAGGGCCAAGCCAATTTGAGTAAAAGGCACGCCAAATGGGTTGAGTTTATGGAATCTTTTCCTTACATTGTAAAGTACAAGAAGGGCAAAGAAAATGTGGTAGCGGACGCTTTGTCTCGCAAAAACTCAAACCTTCTTACGCGACTCGAAGTAAATGTCTTGGGTCTTGATGACATCAAATCTTTGTACGCGTCCGACCCTTTCTTTGGACCAATTTTTGCAAGATGTTCAATAGACAAAGGGATTGATGATTTCTATTTGCATAAGGGTTTTCTTTTCAAACAAAACAAGCTTTGCATTCCGAAGTCATCTCTCCAAATTTTGCTTCTTCAAGAGTCCCATGGTGGAGGCCTTATGGGTCACTTTGGCCGTGACAAGACATATGACATGCTATCCACTCACTACTTTTGGCCAAAGATGAAGCGCGACGTGGAGCGCCACGTCCAACGATGCACTACATGTATCCAAGCTAAGTCTAAGTCTAACCCCTTTGGTCTTTATATGCCATTGCCTATTCCTCATGCACCTTGGTCGGACATTAGCATGGACTTTGTGTTAGGATTGCCTAGATCTAAACATGGACATGATTCTATATTTGTGGTAGTGGATCGCTTTTCCAAAATGGCACACTTCATTCCGTGCCATAAGACCGATGATGCTTCACATGTAGCAAATTTGTTTTTTAGGGAAATAATTCGGCTACACGGTGTAGCAAGAACAATCGTCTCCGACCGCTACGTCAAATTCATGAGCTACTTCTAGAAGACTCTCATGGCCAAGCTCGGCATCAAGCTCCTCTTCTCATCCACCTCGCATCCTCAAACCGATGGACAAACCGAGGTCGTCAATCGAAGCCTTGGCACACTCCTACGTGTGTTGATAAAGAAGAATCTTAAAGACTGGGAGGAATGTATTCCACACGCCGAGTTCGCCTACAACCGCGCCAAGCACTCCACCACCATGAGGAGCCCGTTCATGATCGTCTATGGCTTCGAGCCTCTCACCGCGCTCGATATCCTTCCACTTCCGCTTCATGAACGTGCCAATATGGACGTTGTCAAGCGTGCCCAAACAATGAAGAAAATCCATGAAGACACAAGAGCTATGATCGAGCAACAAGTCCTTCGCCAAGCATCAAGGCTAAACAAGAACAAGAAAGAGATGATCTTCGAAGAAGGCAACCTTGTGTGGATACACTTGAGTAAAGACCGCTTCCCCAAGGACCGTGACTCCAAACTCAATCCAAGAGGTGATGGACCGTTCAAAGTACTAAAGAGGATCAACAACAACGCCTACATCATTGATATCCCAACATCCAAGTATCTTGTGAGCCCGACATTCGATGTCAAGGACCTATCACCCTACCATGGTGAAGATGAAGTTGAGAAGGTTGAAGAGTCGAGGACGACTCTTTCCCAAGGGGGGAGCTGATGCAGCCCGTCCTACGGACGCACCTCCATCCACAACACCTAGTCCCCCAAGTGGACCAATGACTCGCGCCCAAGCCAAGCTCCTCCAAGCCAAGGTTAACTCGCTCCTTTCCTCATGTGATTTTGGTCTACCTTTGGATGGCTTGCTACTTCATGCAACTACGTTATGTATACTCAGCTATGAAGCAACATCACCACATCAAGCCCCCAAGGAAGAAGGACCAGGAGAAGAAGCTGCTGGAGCTCGGCACACCGGAGTCTCCGGTGTAGACCGGAGTCTCCGGTCCCCTACACCGGAGTCTTCGGACCTTCCTCCGATCCGGCCCCAAGAACCAAGCCCGGGACAGCCAGATGCCCCCTCCGGAGACGGGTCCGGAGATTGACCGGAGTCTCCGGCCTGCTCGATGCCAGGCATGTCAAGGCCTTTTGGGCCTGGCCCATGTAACCCCCAGTTTCGCCCAAACTTCCAGTTTTATTCCAAAACTACCCCTGTTTAAGTGGTTGGCCTATATAAAGCCCCACCCCTCATATGTAAACCCTAGACTTGGATAATAATAGATTGAGGACACCCCTTTGAGGATCTTTCATCTATTGGTCTCATGCTCCTACCAAGGGGCACCCTATTATCCACAACCCCTTGGATCTTGCCTAGTGCGTTCAAGTTGTACAAGGCCTTGGGTTCTCGGTTTCTCGCCCCCAAGTAGTCAAGATCTCACCAAGCACCTCGCCCCCGTTGTTGGCTGTGGAGAGAGAGCGTCGCCCAACACCGATCCTAGGGATTATGTTGGACCGGTTGCCACCGGCTTGAGTTATCGGTGTGTATTGTGATTTGTGTGCGTGAGTTCATTGGGTTCTTCGTGTGCGTGTACGAGGATTTCATCCCCTTTCTCCCTTCCACCGCTTTCCCCTCGATTCCCGCAGAGATTCGTGAAAGATCGGGCCACCCCAAGGGTTTACCCCGTAACAGATGTAATACTAGTGAACGGTGTTTCATTGGTGTTATGTCAACGACTATAGTATACTACATCATGCAGTGGTATGCTGGGTCACCGCAGTTGGTATCAGAGCATATTCTTTGACCTTAGGTTGGAAACCTAGTAAATGGGTAGAACCTGTAGGACACATCCTAGCAATAATGAAGAGTTATCTAGTGATATGAGGGATATTCACTTGAGAATAATCCTTGTTATGTTACTAGTGCGATAACTCTTTTATATGATTGCAATTTCCAATCATTACACCAGATTTTAACTCTATGTGACTGATGATAATTTCTTATCCACAGTTCCACATGGCACCTCGATATCCACCCCGGAATGTTCAAGTGATGAACAGGACGTTGGATGACTACGGAGGGGATTGGACAGAAAATCTCCGACAACTTCTATTGATTTTGGAGTGTGAATCAAGACTTCTAGTCAAGATTTGCAGTTACTATGATGGGCAGGTATTAGCTAAATACCGTGTCATGATCATGTTACCCAAGAAGTTAGGACTTAAGGGAGAAATGCCAGCAGGAGAGGCAAGGTGCATGGCACTGCATATCAGATTGCCATAGCAGCAGCCATAACCATGATCCGAGAACATAAATCCCAAGCTCTAGAAGGTAGTACTCACACCATTATACCACATGAAACTTCAAACTCAAAGCATGAGTTAGATCACTCTACCTTAGTCCAAGCTGAACCTACTCTAGCTGTAGAGTATATGGATCATTATCGGTCTTTGCTAAACACTTATCATAACACTCACCAAGTCTTAGTTCAGGAGTTAGATACGGTCATTGAGGATTTTACTGATCCTGATAAAGCAATGGCTCATAGGAAGAAGTTAGATAAATAAGCTAGGCATCCCAAATACATACCTTCTGGAGAGGTGTTTGAGGAAACTGAGTTTGATGACCCAAACACAGAAAATTATGCCTATTACCAGAATGACTTCAAGCCACCTGAAGACTTATGGACCAAGTACAATTCTGAACAACAGGAATGGAATAAAGTTATTCCAAATAAACCTGAGCCTAACAAGTATGGATGGGAAATAGAATCTCAAGGTAAAACCATAGGGAATCCTATACCTTGTGATACAGGTATTGAAGAAGAGACCAACTATAACCATAGAGAGCCTTATGGACCATACGAGGGTAATACGAATCCAATCAACTTAGAAGAGTACTCCAATAGCTACTATACCAACATATCTGACTGGATCCAAGAAAAAGCTAAGGAACCAACTTACTATGAGGAAGCGTTGCCAGAAAACCCGAACTATTCGGTGGAAGATTACGCCAACTCTAGTCATTTTTCAATGACTAATCTCAGTCTCGGTACTTCTAACCAAGAATATGCACCTCCTGGATGCTCCTATGCTCCAGAAGGCAGTCGTAGGACTTCACGTCATCATGGACGGAACTCCAGGAAGCACTAGAGGAAGATAAAAGTGAGAGAGAAACAACATCCCAAGGGATGCAGGCTCGAATAATGTATATAGAGGGTATTGCGTATTGTAGTTTGAAGAGTTTGCCGAAATAAGTGAGGATATATCCACAAGAGCAAGAAGTTCTTGTAAGATAGTTGTGTAAATAGGTATGGAGCAAACCGTTGGAACATCTAGTACATTTGTAAATTATTTAAAACCTATGTGTAATACAGGGTATATGCTTTGTTGTTTATCGACTTTTGGATCTTATTGGATCTTCTTGATTGACTAGATCTGTACATGAAGTTTAATTAGGTGTGCAAATGCATGATGTAACACCCAGTTATTACTTGATGATCTAGACCTAGATAGGAATAGGAATTCGTGTAAGGGAGTGACGATTTCAAAGATCAAAAAGGAAGACTTGCTGGAAGGAAGAAGCAAGATATAAGGAGTGTTAACACCACTTGGAGAATAGTAGAGCATAAATTATTCCTATCCAAACCCAAGAAATAAGTTGGGTATAGAAGATGTAGGGAGCCAAAAATAATAATAAACTTAAAGTTCAATCAAAGTGGGTCATACTACTAAGAAGTAATGGAATAATTGTACCAAGTTCATGGAAGTATCATGAATAAGTACAAATAGTTAGCTTTGGAACCAAAATGGTATTCAAACTCTGACAATTCCGAGAGAATGTGAGAGGTATGTGAGAAACCATAGGGTAATACACACACCCTAGGACGGTTCGCAGCTGGTAATAATCCACAATTAGGTATTTGATCCATAGCTAGTAACTAATCCATAGTTGGTATTTTGTCCGCAGCTGGTATTTGGTTGAAATAGTTAACCAAATCTTATTAAAAGTTGCATAAAGAGCATTAAATTTGGCCTACGTTAAGTAAGACCTGAGAAAGTTTAACAGATTTGAAGACGATCGCTTGACAAGATGCTTTGCAAGATCCAGCTTCTTCAGCAAGAAGGCCCAATAGTAAGTACGACATTTAGTGCTGAAAGATTTGCTTCGGAGATCCACCACTATGTGGATGCACCGTATAATCTTTCATTGGACTTTAAACCAGTAAAATATAAGTTGAATAGGAACCAACATTTTAGTTTAAGAATCAATAGCTTCTATGTATGGAGTTTCAAAACTATTAGTAAAACTTAAGGGGGAGAGTAAACATTAGGAATTAAAGTTGAAGAAAATACTATAGGAAATAGAGAAAAGTTATTTAAAAGAAAATCTTAAGAAGGTATAAACTTGAGGGTGATGAAGGATATATTTAAACAATCAAATTTTTTAAAAAAAGAAACAACTTTTAAGTAACCCTTAAGAAGTAATAGAGAACCCTAATTGAACAAGTGTCGAGAATGAAAAAATCCAATGGGTATGGACAAATTGAGTTCAAATCCAATCTTGGAAGGAATACCAGTATCAACTATATAATGACAGGAATAGTAAGATAGTCTATTGATTATTAAAATGCGTATACAGAAAATAAAAAAATTATGGTAGTGAGAACCTCCAAACTGTACTTAATATAGTAATGAAGTTCGATGATTCAAGAAAAAGAATTGAATAAGGATATCTAATCAGGTTATGGAATACTCCAATCAATTCCATTGAAGATCATCATGGAGTGGAGAGTGTGGCAACCATTACAAAATAATTTCTTACTCTGAAACATGAGAGTTTGCGAACTTCGAGGACAAAGTTTATTTTAAGGGGGAGAGACTGTAACATCCCAGCATTAGAGCTTAGAAATAAGTTGAACTTAGATGTGAGCATTGTATTCATGCATAAAAAATCTGAATAATTTTCGCGCTTTCAAACAAAACTTGTCTAAGTGATTGAAGCTTCTTTTAGCTTGATGGAATTGAAGTAGATCATCAAGTTGACTGCGATAAGTTTCAATAAGACCTTTGTTAAAATCTCATTTTGGGTAAGAGAGATTTGATCTAAGGGTAGCTCAAATGTACTATAAGTTAAATCTTAATATAATGTGAATTATATTTGATCATTAGGTGATCATGTTATAAAATTCATTATAATCACTCATAAGTACCAAGTTAAGGATATAAAACAAATAATAAGAATGTAACCACTATATCTTAAAATTCCATTTGCATACATTCTGAGACTCATAGGAACACCTAATCTTAAGAACTCTTTTGATGAGTTGGAGTTGGAAAGAGATTAAGTCAAGATCATCCACTATATATATATATCTTTCTTTCTATACAATCTTTATGGAACTTATCTCAATATCTGTTGTTCATCAATGTTGGATAATTCCCCATTGATTCACAACTTCTTTAATTATTAGTCTTTGATATATTATTTGATCTTATCAGAACATCTACTCAAATCTTCTAATGAGGGCATGGTCCATTAATAACCTTAATCCAATATAATATACTAAGAAGTTAATTTCTAGACATTAAAAGATAGGATTGATAAAGCCCTACTTAGCCAACTAAAAACTTCAGTAATAAATGATTAAAGTATTATAATGGTAATGTTTTGGCCACCAACATGGAATGCTTATATTTAGTATAGGTAATACTGGTGGGTAGAACATGATTGGACCCTTAGTAAAGATAAGTGATCCTAGAGAAGTCTTTGCAAACCCCATAAATATAATTCAGGGATTGAAGTGTAAGTCATGAGGGTTAAGTAATTAAGATGGTGTTATTCATCTTCAAGAATAATCAACTTTAGAGAAAGATTAGTGATGTAAGATAATCAATAGTAGAATAGTAAATACAACCAACCAAGGATATGAACAGATTATAAAATGCCTTTGTATCAAACTCATTGGATTCATCCATAAGTTTAGAAGAATGATATATTGAATAAGAAGATTTTAATAAGTAAGACCATAACCATGGTGAAGGATAGAAATAGGTATTATATCTAGGAAAGGAATTTCTTAATTATAGATCCAAGATTTTGAAATATAATTATATGTATAAATCAATTTCCTATTTTAATCCGGTTAAGCAATCAACTCTACATCTCAAATCAAAAATAATAGCCATCTCATACTATTGACCCATCACCTGATGCTTATAACACTTTATAGAAATATTTTCCTATCAAATAACATAAGCATATCTCTGTTAATTTCAACCATCATCACTATGTGTGCCTAAGTATATTTTTATAAGTTCACTTCTATAAAACACTCTAAATATAACTTCTACTAAAAAAAGGGAGACTTCATCCAATATTATATACATAAGGCAATATACTTAGTTATTAAATCTTAATTCTTAAAAGGAATCTAAGCTTATACAAAACCCTAAAGCCAAGGGAAGTACTAATAATTCAAAACACTAAACTTCTTTGTTTATCACATACATTTTTATTTTCCAACTTAATGGGAGTAATAATCATCATATCAATGTCTTTATATTGCATGCATCAAAGAATGGTATAGAATCATTATCCATATATCTCAAAGTTAACATTCAAACTATAAGCTCACAAAAAGTTGAAGTTATAAACAGATAAGAATATAGCATTCAAGAAATTCCTAATTAAAAATAGAAGAGAAAAATAATAAGAACTTTCTTCCAATTATTAAAAAGATGTTCTTATTAAGTAAATAAAAGAAGGCATAATAAAAGTTCACAAAGGTTACCAAATATATTTAAATATTGTTGTAAATGTCCAGCAAACAAATTATACAAAGAAAGGTTAAAAATATAAATAAAATTCAAATCTAAATAAGAAAACAGAAAATAGAAAAAGGATAAAACAAATAAAACTAAGCTCGCCGCATTTCAACACCCTACACCTATCTCGACGCCTGCATAATGCCCGATAACCAGCCCTGTCCTTTTCCATCTGAGACTGACAAGTGGGGTCAGGAGAGGACCGCGGGTTGAGCTAAAGAAATCGCCAGGGGGTTATCCGCAAAATGGTCATCATCACATCACACGCGACACGGCTTCGTCGCCGCCCGATGCCGTCATCAGCGTCATTGCGCCAAGATACTCGCCGCCGTTGCCAGGAGGGGATAAGAAGGCCACCGTGACGCATTGCTTCCATCCCTATCCCCAATCCCTCCTTATCCTCTCAGATACGAACGAGACCGAAACCCTAGCTCGCCGGAGCCACCTCTCGCCGTTGAACCATGTCACCCCACACCATTCTGAGCCGTCATGGAGAAGCGCCATCCTCCGTAGATCCTCTAGGTAGAAGCTTGCATCAAGGGGAGCACTAGAGAGGGTGAATCTGGTCATTTTCCTTCGTAGAAGTTCATCGGAATCCTCGTCGGGAAACTCGATTCCGGCCGCGCCTATCCTCGTCGACCACTCTATCGTCATCAGGGTAAGCATACGCATCTCTGGACCCTAGTTTCGTTTGCGGATTCACACCGTATGTCTAGATTTGTTGAGCACCGCCGCTGGCCGCCGCAGTAGCTCGTCGTCGATGACCCTCCGATGACCATTTCCGAGCGGCGCTGTCACTATTAGGTTTAGTAGGTTGCACAGATTTGAACTAGACCTATTTCACTTGCTGAGGTGCACTGGATCGTCGCCGGTGACTACTCACCGACGATGGTGGAGATGCTGACGCCATGCTTACCTCATGATCGAGCCACGTCATCCATTTGACTAGTCTTTTCCTAGTGTGGTGGATGACATGGCCCAGGGCCCACATGTCATCGACAGTGAGTAGAGAGGAGGTCTGTAACTTGTGCATTTCTTTCATCTGAGAGCTGAGGTGGACCATGGCCCACTAGTCAGTGACTAGGGATAGCTCTAGGTACAGTGTAAAAGTATTTTCTGTTTAGAAATAAATAAAATGTTATAATCCAATTAATATTATTCCAGAAATTTAATAAATGATTAAATCTTGTTTAATTCATAACTTTTGATTTATAATTCAGAAAAATGTATATAATATATGAAAATTTGTAGAATAATAAAATCTACAACTTAAACTTATTATCAAATATTATTATGATGATTATTTAAATAAATATTATTTAACAAAAGTTTTATAAGTAATAAAACTTTGATAATTCATATTTTTATAATAATAAATATTAATAATAGTAATAAAATACCAAAAAAATCTTAGAAAAATAAGAGTTCTAATTTAAAACTATAATCAAGTATTATTAGTTCACTTCATTAAATATTTATTATTAAGTAAATAAATAAAAAGTAATAAGAATTATAAAAATCATATCTTATTGTTTATAAATCACAAAAATAAATATGGTATACCAAAATGATCACAAAAATATTATTTACAGGTTAAAAATCTAATAATCTCCTTTTGAGGTAAATAAGAAAATTAAATATTTTAATAACTCAAATTTAAACTTATTTACTTCATTAATAATTCATATCAAGATAAATAAAATTTATTAATATTCTTAAAATGAGTCTAATAAGTCTAATAAATAGTATTAGTCTTAAATATTAATAATCTAATGCCATAATGGTTTAAAACCTTATAAATGTTCTTATTTTAGAAGTATCTCCAACCTTAAATGAAGATTATCTTCTAAGAAAAATTCCACTAATAATAAAATCCTTAAAGAACAACTTGTAAATAATCAAATATTTTCTAAACATATTAATTACCAAATTACAAAAACTACTACAACACTATATAAATCCATAAGTAGTTAAGTAACATTATGTTGGGTTCATAAACTATACTCACTTATCAATAAAAGATAAATGGTATTACTCCATACTCACATCAAGAAACCATTACCCAAGTAACAGAATAAACATTCTTAAGTAACTTGAAGAACACATGTAGAGGTCCCAACCTTCAATAAGGTAGAGATACCTGTGTTTACAATGCTAGTCCCTGGATCAATAGCTAGCATCCACAGTTAAGATGTAATATCAAGGAACAAAGGTCATAATATAACTTGATAACCAGGAATAACATAATTTCATTACATCTTACATAGCTCATTTGGCTAATACATTACATTGCAGCAGAAATCTATAAGCATGGGGTCCTTCATCTTCAAAAGTGCCACAGGCAAACATGTTGGTTGTAGACTTGTAATCCTAATCAATCAACTTCACTAATATCAAACAAACCTGCAACATAACAAGTTACAGCCACAAAGGGTCAATACATTTGAATTGTATTGACAAGTTTCACTACTATGTTGAATATAAGTGGATCCTATCATTACATGCATATTTGGCTAAGTAGGGTTTTAGGCTCATTTGCAGAAAGCAATAATTTATCCTATCTTTTCAAAATGGTTTTGTTCTTTTGTCAAATCTTTCTGGACTCCTTAGTAAATCCCCAAGTGTTTCAAGTCTTTGTCAAAATCTCTTGAGCTCCTTGGTAACCCCAAGTGCTTCAAGTTTTTATCAAAATCTCTTGATCTCCTTGGTAACCCCAAGTGCTTCAAGTTTTTATCCAAATCTCTTGAGCTCCTTGGTACCCCCAAGTGCTTCAAGTCTTTTGTTGTCTCTTTAAAGTTTTTCTTTTAGAAATTGGAATGTCGAGATTTCCCATAGCTTCAAGCTTTAGTTGCTCAGTATTGTCCATAACCGGGGACACGGCTAAGTACTTAGATTTTTATCTTCTGCAGAAGTTGTACACATTACCCACATGACACAATCTCATCTTGTTGCCACCAGTGGCCGCTGGATAAGTACTCACCAAGATGGAGTACTGGCAGATTGAGAATGTGACGAAGTCTTTCCAGAGGGTCCTCCCATGCACCATTGCTAGCTTGTCTTCAGGCACCAATGTAGGGTTCCTAGTTCCCTCATTTCCAGCAAACCTGAAGACAATGCATGGGTCTTCCCAATGTAGTTGACTAAGCCAGAGCCATATTAGCATGTGGCTGTACACGAAAGCCACTGTTGGAGAAACATGTTCAATCTCTAAGTCCCTGGGTGGTTTTCTTTTGTGCACAACACAAAGAGATTGCCATCGACATGGTTCCTTTTGTTGCCACCTTGTCCAAAACTTGTGTATCCTTGTCCACCCAGGTGGTTCATTGAGTACTTGTTTTATTATATAAAACATAAGTCCTTTTCTCAACTTCATAAAAATCTCAACATGTATCTCTTCTCAAAATATCTAGCATGGCTAAGCATTTTACAACTACATTGTTTTCACTAAGGAATATATATGGTATCCTATTAGTATTTAGCATAGCATAAGTATAGAAATTCCTTTCATGCATGTTTCAAAATCCACTAAGTATACTGACAATAGTAGGACTTTGGATGATAGTGTCACTTGCCTTTTGGTAAGGAATGTTGGTTCACTTATTGATCTTGCTAGTTTCACACTTTTCTAACTTCACTACAAATCAATCAAGCAAACACAATGTCAACTATCATTCCAACCATTAATCAAACAATTCAACACACATGAAATCATAGAAACAAGGTCGTGCATGCAAGCATGCAAAAGATAGTTTTTGTTTGCAAAAGTGGTTTCTACTAGGCTCTAAACATTGTAAGGTCCAAAGTGGTCATTTTCTAAAGTGGCAAAGTCATTTGCAAAAGGGTTTAATCTATAAACCATTTTCAAATCCAATCAATATTTTATGTGGTGAAAAATGTTTTTAGCAAGGCAACAATTTTGTGTTGTTCACCAAATAAGTTGTTAATCTCAAAAACTTGGTGCTTTGGGTCAGTAGGTTTGAATCAAAACATTTTCTAAAGAATTTACCCAATAATCATTTCCAAAGCAAAATCAATATTTTTTATTTGACTAGAAATGAGCTAATTCAAGTTTTTATTCCTAAACTTCACAAAATTCATTTTTAAAACCATGGGTTGGTTCCTAGGGTCAGTAAGTTCACAACAAACCAATTTGCAAAGATTTCAACCTCAAAAACATCTTGGAATAATTTTTATAACCTAAACAAGCATACAAATGTTTCTGCATAAACAAACATTTTACCAAAAGCTTTTTACTAAACAAATTGCATGGTTGGCTAGGGCTTGTTCCACTGATTTCATTGATATAAAGTTTGCAATTTTTGGACGTGTGGATCAATAGTTACAAGGTTTTCAAATATGCATCTAAATCAGATTCAAAATTCTGTTTTAAAACAAACTGGTGCCACGCAGCGGGATGTTACTGGCTGGTACCGCTTCGGTCGGATCGTGCTTGCTGGACCGTAGGATCTACTTAGATCGAGTGGCGCAGAGGCACACGATACCCCTTCGTCTATGTTCTATCACAGCCACACGATATCGATCTAACGGATACAATCAACTTGCCACTAACTGGCGGCGCTGCGCGGCGGCAGACGGCGGCGACGGTCAGATGATGTGCTATCGGCGGTTACAGGAAGCAATAGAGGAAACTAGGATGCTCACCGTGCTCGCGAGGTCGAGGTGAAGCTCGAGGTGGTGCTGGTCTGGCGAGGGGCGCACTGGAGCGGGATTAATCGCTCGCCGGAGACGTCGTCGGCGTCAGGCGGCTCTGGTGGTCGTCGGGGACGACGTTGCAGATCACCCTAAGACGAACGGGTGGTACGGTTAGAAGCATGCTGTTCTGGAGAAGATGGGAGCATCATCGAGGAGTGCTGGGGCGGTCGATACTTACCAGGGAAGGTCGCCGGAGAAGGAAGCAGACGCGGCGGCGCTCAGAGGTTGTCGAAGCCGACGTTCTGGGGCGCTCGCGAGTGAACGGACAGCACAGGGAGAAACGCCAGGGGCTGGGGAGTGCGTGAGCTTGGTCGAGGAGGCGAGGGGCGGTGTCTACTGGCCGGAATTTGCTGGAAAGGTTCGCCGGAGCAGCGGCGGTGCAACTTTGATTCAGGGAAGCCTGGTGGCTCTCGTGCTGCGGTGTTTGAGGGGAAAGGAGGAGGAGGCAGGGCGAGTATAAGGGCGTAGACGTTGGAGTGATTAATGCCCCCATTGACGCGAATTGATCGCTGCGATTCAAGACAGAAACGGCGAGGAGTAATCAGCGCGGTTTGAAGACGATGAACAGTGGTGTGGGGTCCTGTCGTCAGTGGGGAAGAGAGAGGGAAAGAGGGGCCACTAGTCAGTCGCTCTGCGGGTGTGGGTTCAGGTGAAAAACGCTTCGCGCGTGGGGGAAATAGCTGGGCTGGTACTGGGCTTCTGGGCCAGGTTTAGTTGGGTCGAGTCTGACTCTATTTTTTTCTTTCTGAATGTATTATCCTTTTCTAATTCTATTTTCTGTTTTGAATTTCAAACAACAAAACAAACACTCAAATAAATTCAAAACTCCTCCAAACTTGTATTGAGTTTTGGTTCTGTTTAACAACATAAACCAAAGTCTCAAAAATAAAATAATATTTTTATTTTAGGGTCCATTTATAATTAAACAAAATGGACCTTAGTTATTAAATCAAATGGGTTTTAATTTATTTAAAATCTCCATTAATATTTTCAAAACCAAATCAGTAGGTTTTATTTGAAAATAAATAATACTTGGAAAACTTGTTTAAAATAAATAAATAAGTTTTGATGTTTAATTAAAATAGTAAAACCTTTATTTTTAATAAACTTTGGATATCAAATCCTTATTATTTTATTTTAAATAAACCTTTACTATTTTTATCAAATAGAAATATTTTAATTCAAAGGCTTGGCCAAGTTTTAATTTGGCTCTATAAAATAATCCTTATTTATATTTCTACCTTTTCATTTGAAAACTAAATCTTTTTATTAAAAGATCCAAAAATAGTAATTCCAAATATTTAAAACATTCTTTATTAATTGTTTATCTTTTTAAATCCCTCTAGGATTTATTTGATCAAAATAGGTTTGAAATATTCCAATCGGAATTAAAAAGTTTCTTCTCACCCTGAAAATCAACAAAGTTTTATTTTATTCATTTTTTTCACATTACAAGATTTGGAAAATCTTGTGATGTGACAGGCTACCACCCTTAAAATAAATCTCGTCCCGAGATTTGGGAAGGCTAGGGTTACAAGTTGGCTCAAAAGCATCTAGGATACTACCACCCTTAAAAATTTCTCAACTAAATTACATGTTGGCCTTCTTGGGATCCTGGGGAAACTTCTCTGGGCAAACATCTGCATAGTATCCTTTGTTTCCACACTTGACACATGTGACAAGGCTGAGATCCTTCATAGGCTTGTTTATCTTGTTCTTCATCTTTTCTGGACAATTGCTTGCATAATGTCCTAGGTTTTTGCAATTGAAACATATGATAAGTTTGAGTTCTTCACGTGTCTCTTGTGGACAAGTTGTTGCATAATGGCCTAGCTCTTTGCAGTTGTTGCACCATACTTGGCCAATTTCCTTATACTTCTGTTTCTCTGGACATTCACTAGAATAATGTCCCATTTTCTTTACAATGATGACATTGCACATGGCTTTTGTCCTTCTTTTTCTTTTTGGGCTTCTCCAAAGCTAGGAGTGCATCTAGTTCATGTTGTTCATATGTTATCCGGTAGGTAGGAATGTCTACATGTTTCTTGGACCTTCTATTGCTCTTTGGATAATTCATATGCCTCTTCTTTGGTCCTTTGAATTGGGTTGTATTGCATGGAGGTATAAGTGGAGCTTTTCCTTTGTCCTCATTCTTCTTGGTAGACTTGGATCCTTCTTGATAGTTTGCAATCATTTGTTGCACTCCACCTTGTTTCCTTTGTTCCACTATGGAATAGATGGGACATTGGATAGGGACATGGTTGTTTCCTTCACATAGGTAGCAAGTAGCTTGAGAGGTGGGACATTGGCCAACAGGATGTTTCTCTTCACAGTTGGGGCATTGATCTCCATGCTCCTTGGAAGTGTGATCCTTGTCTCCACAAATGTTGCAAGCTTTGGTTCCCTTTAGGATAACATCCTTGTCATCCTTGAAGTTGCTTTCCATGTTGAGCATTTGATCTGTCACCTTAAGCAACATTTGGGCTTGGTTTTCCAAAAATCCTTGTAGGGTTGGATCTTCCCCACTGGTGTTAGCTATGAATTAAGCTGTCATTTGGTTCAACTGGTTTTGGGTTGATATGAGTTCTCTCATGTTGTCCTCTTGGTTGGTGTTGGTGTCATCAACCTTGGAGTTTCTTGGAGTAGTCATCTGTTTGGGTTGAATTTGAGAGTAGAACAGGCAAAAGATATTTCTAAGGAAATGATTCTAATCACACACATCACAATTCACACAAGCAATGTGCAAGCATTCTCAAACAACTTTTCACTCAAACAACAAGTTCAAGCACATTTTTAGGCAACAAAATATTTTTGTTACACCACATAAGTTGGTGTGTTTGACTTAAACAAAATATGGTAGTCCATCTATATGGTTCACTTGTGATCTTTCCATCCTTCTTGGTTGATTCTTCTTTGCATGACATCATGGTTTCCTTGGGAAAAACTCTTGGTTACAAAACTTCAAATGATGTGGGCTCCTTCTAATTTGTGTTTCCTTAGTCTCCAAATCTTGAGCAAGATTTCCTTGTCTCACTTGTCCTTAGTGACATCCAGGATTGATGTCCTTGGTGGATATGCTGAAGATGTTGAAGTCATTAGAGTTAAAGAAGTTGAAGTCATTAGAGTTGAAGAAGTCCTTTGCACATGGTGAAGTCTTTGGCCATGGGGTAGGTTTTATCCATCAAGTTGAAATAGAAGAGATGTAGATTCAAAACCAAAATGGTTGAGGAAAGAGTTTCCAAGATTGTTTGTAAATAAGTTTTGGAACAAATACAACTCCTATTCTTCTAAGGGTTTTGTCCAATCCTAGGGTTACAAATCCTACAGGCAACACAATGCCCTGATACCATCTATAGAGGTCCCAACCTTCAATAAGGTAGAGATCGTTGTGTTTACAATGCTAGTCCCTGGATCAATAGCTAGCATCCACAGTTAAGATGTAATATCAAGGAACAAAGGTCATAATATAACTTGATAACCAGGAATAACATAATTTCATTACATCTTACATAGCTCATTTGGCTAATACATTACATTGCAGCAGAAATCTATAAGCATGGGGTCCTTCATCTTCAAAAGTGCCACAGGCAGACATGTTGGTTGTAGACTTGTAATCCTAATCAATCAACTTCACTAATATCAAACAAACCTGCAACATAACAAGTTACAGCCACAAAGGGTCAATACATTTGAATTGTATTGGCAAGTTTCACTACTATGTTGAATATAAGTGGATCCTATCATTACATGCATATTTGTCTAAGTAGGGTTTTAGGCTCATTTGCAGAAAGCAATAATTTATCCTATCTTTTCAAAATGGTTTTGTTCTTTTGTCAAATCTTTCTGAACTCCTTGGTAAATCCCCAAGTGTTTCAAGTCTTTGTCAAAATCTCTTGAGCTCCTTGGTAACCCCAAGTGATTCAAGTTTTTATCAAAATCTCTTGAGCTCCTTGGTAACCCCAAGTGCTTCAAGTTTTTATCCAAATCTCTTGAGCTCCTTGGTACCCCCAAGTGCTTCAAGTCTTTTGTTGTCTCTTTAAAGTTTTTCTTTTAGAAATTGGAATGTCGAGATTTCCCATAGCTTCAAGCTTTAGTTGCTCAGTATTGTCCATAACCGGGGACACGGCTAAGTACTTAGATTTTTATCTTCTGCAGAAGTTGTACACATTACCCACATGACACAATCTCATCTTGTTGCCACCAGTGGCCGCTGGATAAGTACTCACCAAGATGGAGTATTGGCAGATTGAGAATGTGATGAAGTCTTTCCAGAGGGTCCTCCCATGCACCATTGCTAGCTTGTCTTCAGGCACCAATGTAGGGTTCCTAGTTCCCTCATTTCCAGCAAACCTGAAGACAATGCATGGGTCTTCCCAATGTAGTTGACTAAGCCAGAGCCATATTAGCATGTGGCTGTACACGAAAGCCACTGTTGGAGAAACATGTTCAATCTCTAAGTCCCTGGGTGGTTTTCTTTTGTGCACAACACAAAGAGATTGCCATCGACATGGTTCCTTTTGTTGCCACCTTGTCCAAAACTTGTGTATCCTTGTCCACCCAGGTGGTTCATTGAGTACTTGTTTTATTATATAAAACATAAGTCCTTTTCTCAACTTCATAAAAATCTCAACATGTATCTCTTCTCAAAATATCTAGCATGGCTAAGCATTTTACAACTACATTGTTTTCACTAAGGAATATATAAGGTATCCTATTAGGATTTAGCATAGCATAAGTATAGAAATTCCTTTCATGCATGTTTCAAAATCCACTAAGTATAATGAAAATAGTAGGACTTTGGATGATAGTGTCACTTGCCTTTTGGTAAGGAATGTTGGTTCACTTCTTGATCTTGCTAGTTTCACACATTTCTAACTTCACTACAAATCAATCAAGCAAACACAATGTCAACTAGCATTCCAACCATTAATCAAACAATTCAACACACATGAAATCATAGAAACAAGGTCATGCATGCAAGCATGCAAAAGATAGTTTTTGTTTGCAAAAGTGGTTTCTACTAGGCTCTAAACATTGTAAGGTCCAAAGTGGTCATTTTCTAAAGTGGCAAAGTCATTTGCAAAAGGGTTTTATCTATAAACCATTTTCAAATCCAATCAATATTTTATGTGGTGAAAAATGTTTTTAGCAAGGCAACAATTTTGTGTTGTTCACCAAATAAGTTGTTAATCTCAAACACTTGGTGTTTTGGGTCAGTAGGTTTGAATCAAAACATTTTCCAAAGAATTTACCCAATAATCATTTCCAAAGCAAAATCAATATTTTTTATTTGACTAGAAATGAGCTAATTCAAGTTTTTATTCCTAAACTTCACAAAATTCATTTTTAAAACCATGGGTTGGTTCCTAGGGTCAGTAAGTTCACAACAAAACAATTTTCAAAGATTTCAACCTCAAAAACATTTTGGAATAATTTTTATAACCTAAACAAGCATACAAATGTTTCAGCATAAACAAACATTTTACCAGAAGATTTTTACTAAACAAATTGCATGGTTGGCTAGGGCTTGTTCCACTGATTCCATTGATATAAAGTTTGCAATTTTTGGACGTGTGGATCAATAGTTACAAGGTTTTCAAATCTGCATCTAAATCAGATTCAAAATTCTGTTTTAAAACAAACTGGTGCCACGCGGCGGGATGTTACTGGCTGGTACCGCTTCGGTCGGATCGTGCTTGCTGGACCGTAGGATCTACTTAGATCGAGTGGCGCAGAGGCACAGGATACCCCTTCGTCTATGTTCTATCACAGCCACACGATATCGATCTAACGGATACAATCAACTTGCCACCACTAGCGAATTTGCGGCAGCGGCGCAATGACGGTCAGATGATGGGCTATCGGCGGTTACAGGAAGCAATAGAGGAAACTAGGATGCTCACCGTGCTCGCGAGGTCGAGGTGAAGCTCGAGGTGGTGCTGGTCTGGCGAGGGGCGCACTGGAGCGGGATTAATCGCTCGCCGGAGACGTCGTCGGCGTCAGGCGGCTCTGGTGGTCATCGGGGACGACGTTGCAGATCAGCCTAAGACGAACGGGTGGTATGGTTAGAAGCGTGCTGTTCTGGAGAAGATGGGAGCATCATCGAGGAGTGCTGGGGCGGTCGATACTTACCAGGGAAGGTCGCCGGAGAAGGAAGCAGACGCGGCGGCGCTCAGAGGTTGTCGAAGCCGACGTTCTGGGGCGCTCGCGAGTGAACGGACAGCACAGGGAGAAACGCCAGGGGCTGGGGAGTGTGTGAGCTTGGTCGAGGAGGCGAGGGGCGGTGTCTACTGGCGGGAATTTGCTGGAAAGGTTCGCCGGAGTAGCGGCGGTGCAACTTTGATTCAGGGCAGCCTGGTGGCTCTCGTGCTGCGGTGTTTGAGGGGAAAGGAGGAGGAGGTAGGGCCGAGTATAAGGGCGTAGACGTTGGAGTGATTAATGCCCCCATTGACGCGAATTGATCGCTGCGATTCAAGACAGAAACGGCGAGGAGTAATCAGCGCGGTTTGAAGACGATGAACAGTGGTGTGGGGTCCTATCGTCAGTGGGGAAGAGAGAGGGAAAGAGGGGCCACTAGTCAGTCGCTCTGCGGGTGTGGGTTCAGGTGAAAACTTGGCGTGGGGAAATAGCTTTGGGCTGGTACTGGGCTTGGGCCAGGTTTAGTTGGTCAGTCTGACTCTATTTTTTTCTTTCTGAATGTATTATCCTTTTCTAATTCTATTTTCTGTTTTGAATTTCAAACAACAAAACAAACACTCAAATAAATTCAAAACTCCTCCAAACTTGTATTGAGTTTTGGTTCTGTTTAACAACATAAACCAAAGTCTCAAAAATAAAATAATATTTTTATTTTAGGGTCCATTTATAATTAAACAAAATGGACCTTAGTTATTAAATCAAATGGGTTTTAATTTATTTAAAATCTCCATTAAAATCTAAATATTTTCAAAACCAAATCAGTAGGTTTTATTTGAAAATAAAAAATACTTGGAAAACTTGTTTAAAATAAATAAATAAGTTTTGATGTTTAATTAAAATAGTAAAACCTTTATTTTTAATAAACTTTGGATATCAAATCCTTATTATTTTATTTTAAATAAACCTTTACTATTTTTATCAAATAGAAATATTTTAATTCAAAGGCTTGTCCAAGTTTTAATTTGGCTCTATAAAATAATCCTTATTTATATTTCTACCTTTTCATTTGAAAACTAAATCTTTTTATTAAAAGATCCAAAAATAGTAATTCCAAATATTTAAAACTTTCTTTATTAATTGTTTATCTTTTTAAATCTCTCTAGGATTTATTTGATCAAAATAGGTTTGAAAGATTCCAATTGGAATTAAAAAGTTTCTTCTCACCCTGAAAATCAACAAAGTTTTATTTTATTCATTTTTTTCACATTACAAGATTTGGAAAATCTTGGGATGTGACAACACATTTTAGACATACAAGATACCAATATATAAGTATGATATTCTCAAAACTATCTATACTTTAAAGTTAACTTTAGTCTACAAAATCTTAATATAACAATATAAACACTATTATATGTTTTATAGTTAACTTTGGTCTGAAGTAGTTAAACCATAAAGCAACTCAAGCCAAACCATTTGAGCAAACAAATGACATCAACCACTACTAACTAACCACAAAGTTTGTTTAGACCTTAGAAGTGAAACCTTTTCTTCGAAGGTTATCCTTTTTGCCACTTTAAATAAGAAACCTTGTATAAGTAATCCTAACTAGTATGTCATAAGTATGTACACTTTATTCCTACATATGTGATGTTTACAACCACTCATAAACTCTAATAAAAGTACAATTATGAAACTTATCTAAAAGGATCACACATTCCAAAGTAACCAATTTCGGAATCCAAACCCTAGGACAACGTTATTCCCGGGATTTGCGCTTAGAACGTGCATCACATTACTTATGCATAAAAGCATATTGCTTCTTTAAACATTAGTCCTTACCGGACCAATGATGCTGATTTCAGATTTTGGATCTTATACTTACTCGAAGACCGTGAGTGCATAATCTTGCAATCACAAGTGGCAAGTTCATCACTTGCTCATGTCCTTTGAAGAGTCTTTATCAAAGTATTTGCAAATTGTGTGTTATCATAGATGCTATAAAAGAAAGAAAATAATATTTTCATAAACAAAGAAATCATAGATATCATCCTAAGTGGTGATATAATGGAGCAATAGAAGTTAGGGTTCTATTTGCAACAATGATGATCAAGTAGGGACTTAATAAACCCTGACATCAGTGATTCTAGCGCTGTATATTACGCATTAGCCATGAGATTTGGAATGGGACAGAGAAGTCAGCTGTATCTTCTTCCTCTCGCATGAAGCCGGATGTGCAGGTCGTGGCTGTTATCCTCGTAGCGTGCATATTAATTGGTAATTCGTAGAGGATATGCAGCATATGGGTGGGAACCCTCATCGTCCCACGATAGTTCTGGCATCTAACGGTTTGTACAAACCATTGCCGTAAATCATTATGTAGGCATGGTGTACACCAAGGAGGCATGCGGGGTCGCGAAGGGGGCAGTGATTGGCTTGGATCATCTTCTGGGCCCCACATCATGGAACTGTGGACGGGAATAAGCTGCCCGGTTGTGCAACAAAGAGTTGATCTCTCATGGGTAAAGTAACGCACCTCTGCAGAGTGTAAGAACTGTAACTTGTTACTCCCTGTTCCGGGAAGGAGCTGCGAACGCGGTGGGAAAGGAACTCCATGAAAGTTCTGGTAAACCCGTGAAGGCTGACGGACATAGCTTTTCATAATAAAAGCAACCTTTGAAGAAATGTTTATGAAAACTTGCATTGCCTACGACCTACGGTCTGTGGATGTAGTTATAGTGCATCAAACACTCCTTTTCTAGTGAATTTGCTGAGTACGCTCGTACTCAAAGTATATTCTTAACCCTTGCTAGATTCTGAAGCCATTAAAACGATGTCTGCATCAAGTTATGCTCCAGGACTTATCAAAACCAGCTAAAGCGCTTCACTGAAGACAAGGAAGACAACATATAACTCAACTCAAGTGAAGACGAAGTACTGATTAGATAGAAATACAATCTCTAGCCAAAGAACCTATCTCAGTAGTGCATTGCCATAGCAGCAATGCCAATTCCTTAGTTAAATACTAGTTTTAATAGTATGATAGTTTTGCGTTATTTATCTTTGATTCTTCTTCATAAGAGGTTCTTTCTCTCTCTTTAACCTAGAGTGTTCTTTGGATCTTATGTAAAGAGTGAGTTGTAACCTTTAAGCCATGTATTGGACCCGCTGTGTTTCTGTTGTGCCATTCTGAGGGATATAATACTAGTGAACGGTGTTTTATTGGTGTTATGTCAACGACTATAGTATACTACATCATGCAGTGGTATGCTGGGTCACAGCAATTTGAGCCTACGATACATGTCTTCATGATCTTCATATTCCTTCATATAGAAGCCTTCGGCTTCATTACTTAGCGCATCGTACCGGTTCCTCCTCATGCTCTCATTCCCAACAAACAACACTGTGAGAGCATCCCAAGCTTCCTTGGCGGTGCTGAGGTGCTCAATATGTGGGTAATCCTTTGTGCCCAATCCTTATTGAATCATGTGCAAGGCGGTGGCATTGAGTTGACTATTGACAACTTCTCTTCTTGTCAAGTTGTCTGGATCCCCAATATAGAGTCCTTGTTCAATGATGTTCCATAGTTCAATGCAAGAGTTGCGCACATGAGTTTTCATTAGAGATTGCCATTGAGCAAAAGTAGTAGATGCTTCAAGCTTAAGTGGGTCACCCCTATTGTGTATATGAGGGTGAGGAATTGGGGGGTCAGGAGAGTACCATGAATCACGGTGCTCACCCTTGCCACCATCCTTTTTTGTGCAGGAGTTAGTGTTGTCTTGATTACCCCCAACCATCATACCCTCGGGAGATATCGGGGCATTCCCTTTAGGTATAACTGATGGAGGCTCCTCTTGAGGAGAAGGGGATGATGAGCCGTCTTTGTCTTTAAGAAGTTGCTCAAGCATTTTCTTGACTTCGTTGACCAAGGAAGAGCTCAATCTTGTTTCCAAGTTTTTGAGATCTTCCATGGTCACCGTGGTGTGCTCAATACCACCTTCCCCTTCATGGCTACCCATATTCTCTTAGGCGGTAAAACCCGAATAAAGAGCCGAGGCTCTGATACCAATTGAAAGGATCATATGGGCACCTAGAGGGGGGGTGAATATGCGCTACTTCAAATTTTCTTCTTTTTCAAATTAAGGTTTGACAAGAAAGGTAAATTATCTAGATAATGCAACTAAGGTGAATTTACCTATATGACAAACAAGCACTAGCTAACACAACACTAAACAAGAACAAGTAAGTAAAGTGCGGTAAAGAATAGAAGTAACCAAAGTGGTGGACGCGGAGACACAAGGATTTGTTTCCCGTAGTTCGTTCCTTTTGAGGGGAAGTACGTCTACGTTTGGAGAGGGGGTAGTATCAAACCACCTACGCCGCGAAAGGCCTCCCTTGTTCTCCGATGAACCTCACCCCAACGGGATCGATCCACCTTCCACTATATCGGCAACCTTCGATGTGGAAGCCGGCACCTTTACAAGTTTGGGGCACACATCCACAACTTAATTGGAGGCTCCCAAATACAAGCAAGCTGTCAAGACAATCAAATACAAGCTTGTAAGAACCAAATCTAGAACTAGGGTTTCCAAAGAAAACACTAGAACAATGGGGGGCCCTCAAATGAATGAGGGGGAAATGAATATCTCTTTTGGTGAAGTAGTAGATCAAGGCCTCCTCCTTCGATTCTCCAAAGATCAACGACTTTGGATGGTGGAGATCTTGGCGATTTGGTGGCTCAAATGGAGGTGGTGGTCTTCAATGCAATGAGCAACTTGTCCCAAGGTAGGTGGAGGGGTATTTATACCCCCTTGAGAAATCTGACCGTTGGAGCATTAAATGCACCGGTACTCAAGCGGTAGTACCGGTCGCAAGCGGTACTACCAGTCAAGTACCGGACCAAGTACCGGAGGAGCATCACTTGGTCGAGCCAGCCACGGTCTTGCCCGGTACTGCCCATCGGTACAACCCCCAAGCGGTAGTACCGGTCGGTAGACACGGTACTATCGGTCAGGACGGTAGTACCGGTCCCAAGTACCGGTTGGTACTGAGCGAATTGGGAAGGGCTAGTCCTTCCTCAGTGTTGCCCGGTACTGCCGAGCAGTAGTATCGTGTCCAAGCGGTAGTACCGCTTGCCACAAGCGGTACTACCGGTTGGAGCGGTAGTGCTGCTCCGTGGTACCGGGTGGTACTAAGAAAAACCAAGACCTGCCCAACTTGCTCGGATCCAACCGGTACTAGGAGCGGTAGTACCGGTGCCAAGCGGTAGTACCGGTTGTACTTCCGGTACTACCGGTCAGCACAGATGACTTTGGCAAGGGCAACTGTGGGCAAGGCAATATTTGTGCCACCGTCTAGAAAACCTGGGATACACTTAGCGCACGATTAAAACGATAGGTGTGTTGTTATCAAACATCAAAATCACAAGGATAGGAAATGCTCTTTCAGGGTTGAACTGACTCCTCTTCCATAGTTGTGAATGATGTGCGGCCAATTACTTTGGATGATCTGTGGCTTTTGCAAAAATCTTGCCATGAAATAGTCGCAACGTCATCTCTGTAAGCTCTAGCAATAGCAAACATGTAACCAAATACGCTGCTTGTGTAGTGCCTGTACATGTTGAGCATCAGGTGGGCATGGCATTCTCTATGCTCAGCTCACGGGAAGACCTCCTTCACTGCATTCGTTATCCCTTTGCATGCATCTGTGGATATAGCCAATGGATCCATTTGTCCTATTGATCTCCTAAGCTGCCTCATAAATCAGACCCAGTTTTCCTCTGTCTCTATATCTAACAGCCTGAATGCCATTGGGAATAACCAGTTGTGACCATCCAGTGCTATCGCAGATGCCAGGCAGCCTTTCCATTTGCCAGTTAGGACAGCATTGTCTAAACTCAGATATGGCCTACAACCATCCTTGAATCCTTGGATGCAAGGTTTAAGCGCCTTGAAAAATCTATTGAAATAAATTTTAACACCTTCCAATTTAGTGTCGATCTCCACCACACTCCCTGGACACCTATCTTGTACCTCAGCCTTGAAGTTGTACAGCATCCTAAAGCTATTAGTCCAATACCCATGCAAGATTTTCAGAGCTTTCTCTTTACCTTTCCAAACCGTGCAATAATGTAGGACAATGGCGTACTTAGCAACGAGTTTATTCTGAATAGTATTCGTTGTCTCCTTAGGGTTATCCTTTAGTATGGACATTGCTTGTAAAGCCAAACACTCCGTATCAGCCATCGAGGATTTCAGCATGCTCCTTGTCGCACACATGTGGGGAGGGACCAATTTGTTCACCTGTAACACAGAATAATTTATAGCATAAGTGGAGTTTCCGGATAGATCTGGTACATCAACTATAGTTATATAGTGAAACATGAAAAAGTTGAAATGGTATGCTCCATTCATTGCCCGTATACCCTAATTGCCTTTCAAGCTGGTAGGGCTCTGGCTGCGATCCTCCACGGACAAGGTATCACCACCTGTCCATTCATCCACTTTAACCTGCAAACGGCCTCATACCTCTGGGCAGTGTTCTTCATTCTATGAACATCGAACTCCCCCTTGATATAAAAATGCCAAAACGACATCCTAAACTCATGCATGCTCCTGAACTCGGCGCAACTGAAATTATAGGATCCTCATGGTCATGTATCATCTCTTCTACGTCGTGATCCAAGTCATCAACTGGAATGCCAGCCCCATCCTTAAGTGTCTCATCTATCTCATCATCACTAGATTATTGATCCTCCACAGTGCCATCTTCTACATCTGATAAAGAATCTTCACCATCCTCACCAATGCCTAGTACTTCACACATCGTATTGACTCCCAGGGGTGAGGCTGCACCATCATTTTCACCTACATGGACCGGAACATTGGTCCAATCCACCTCCCCGGCAACTATGTTTCTCCCAGAAGCTCTGTTGGTGCTACTGCAACCACAGGGGGTAGTCTTACACTATCATGCATCACATGTTCATTAGCAGACAAACAGTAATCGAATTCTATTTCATCTCGATTGTATAGTACCCTCTTTCTCTTCTTGTGTACATCCTCCTTTCGGATGGTATCATTCATGATGGTAGCCCCATTAGGGCTTGACCTCTGCGTTGCATTCCTCACCGACTAGCCTTTTTGCTTCTACTCCTACTTGTGATCTCCTTCCCGCTTCCCCTCACGGGTGTTGGCTCCTGCATGCTGGCATCATTGCCTGACCTCTGCGGCGTGTTCCTCTTTGAATTAGCCCTTTTTCTGCCACTATTGGGTGTGTTCTCCTTCGCGCCCGCATTATTGCCGGACCTCTGCGGTGTGTTCCTCTTCAAGCTAGCATTTTTGCCGCCACTATTGGGTGTGGTATCCTCCGTACGAGCCACCTTAGCCTTTTTGCTGCTGCTCATGGGTGTGTTCACCACCATGTTCACCACCGTGCTAGCCCTCTTATCTTTTTTGCGGCCACTATTCGGTGTTGCATTATGACTAGATCTCAGGGGTGTACTCTTTGGCGTGGTGACTTTTTTCGTGAAACTCATGGGTGTCCTCTTCTCTAGCGTGGTCTGCTTGGTGATGGCCTTCTTAGGGGTGCTCTTTCTAGGGATGCTCTTCCTGCTCCTCTATATGTCTCTCCTCTGTTCGATGCTACTGTCACTTGCACAACCATGAGGAAGGCATCGATCAGGTCAATCATGTTTTCTACAAGTGAATATTTATCATTGTCGAACACCAATTCATGTCCAACCGTTTTTAGGTGCGCGAACAGGTACAGTTCCTGTCTATGACTCATCCTACTAAATGGTATGACTAAATCACTGTCAAATTTCACTGGTATAGGCTTTCATTGTTGTGAGCAAAATATGCCAAATGTGTTTCCTAGGAGGACCCCCCACGCCACCTTCTCACGTAATGCTGCTATCAGGTCAGATACATATACCCCTTTAGGATCATTTGTGCCAACGAGTATATCAATGTCATCAACGAAATTTTCTGTGCCATCATCTAATTTTGCAGTGAACTTCTCGACACCGATATGAACGTGTACCTTGCCATCATCAGGTTCGGTAGGACCAAAACCACCGAGAGGTTCGATGACAGTATTATCGGTAGCTGGAGTAGCCTCGATGACAGTATCAACAGGAGGAGCAACACGAGTAGTATCAGAGTCCAGGCCATAGGCTTGCTCCAAAATAATAGGTCTTCAAGTAGCCGCAGCAGTAGCACGCTAAACTTCACAACGGGTTCAAGGAGGACCAGTGCCCAAGACAACAGTTTTGGCAACAGCAATAACGGGGTGGCCTCCCGATGCCTTAGTTTGCGTAACAGCGGCATGGATTGGGTCAGTAGCAGGCTGAGCAAGAACACTAGCAGATTCCACAACATAAGCATGACTTGCATCCACAACAGGGTTCTGAACAAGGCAATACAGGCACTCCTACGAGGAGGTTGCACTGCAGAAGCATGGCGCAGAGGAGAAGCCACATTTTGCTTAACAGCAGCGGGGCTTCGAGTCAGACCACCCTGACCAAGAATAGCAGGTCGACTAGGAGTGGAAGCATCTACCACATACAGTATTCTACAATCCAGGAGAAACATTCGAGCCCTCGGACACCCTTACAACAACCCGAATATTTGACTGTCACACATTATACGAACCTTGCTGCCTTGTTTATCCTTGAAGCTGAACCGTGCAGTCTGCGTCGGTCCCATTTCATTATGTTTATGCAGAGCAGCAACCATACCAGGGATAGTGCAAATCTGCATCGCTGCTTCTTTAATCGTGACACAATTACCGGGATTCCACTGGCCCTTCCCATTTGCTAATTTAGAGTGGTAGCCGCCGCCGTATACCAAAACCACGTAAGAGGTCTCTAGGGGACCCTAGATGACAAAAGTTTGGGGACAAAAAATATGAACTTGTCTGTTAGCGTTCGGCTAGAAAACAATTTTAGGTTCGATCTATCTCTTTAATGTCAATAGACAGCTAGCAGTTATAGAGTGGTAGCCAGGATTACACTTGTCCTTCCCATTTGCTAATTTAGAGTGGTAGCCACTAACGTGTACCAAAATCACGTAAGGGGTCTCTATGGGACCCTAGGTGACAAAAATTTGAGGACAAAAAATAAGAACGTCTGTTAGCGTTTGGCTAGAAAACAATTCTAGGTTCTATCTATCTCTTTAATGTCAATAGACAGCTAGTGGTTATAGTTAGTGCGAAAAACAAAAAGAAGAGAAGCTCACCCGCATGTATCCAACACTTCTTTCAGGGTATGATGATCTGCCATCCTCCGTGTCGCTCAGCTCGTCCAGCGGCGGAGGCGGGCTAGAGCCTCCGAACGGTGGGCTTTGCATGCGGCATTAGAGATCGGGATTAGGGAGTGGGCGTAGCAACTTGGCGCCGGAAGATAAATGTCCCAAGGGATCATTCTGGGTGAAGGCTGGGGTTCATGCGAATGAGGGAGTGAATTTGTGAATTTCGTCAATGCGCTAAGGCATGGGTCTAGCTCCTCGTTTTGCCTACATGGTTGCCGACTTAGCGCTTGCGTCACGGACATACTAGTGATATGGAGGTCCCGAACATCTCCTTCACGGGACAGTTGACAGAATGTTTGTATTTGGCAGGGGTGGAACGAGTTTGACTCGAAATGGCCCTTCTTAGTGTTTGGCAGTCCAAGTTTGCGAACCCGGCGATTACACGCAACTTGGACCCGGCGATGCACTCGTACATGAAGTTGGACCCGCACGTTGAAATCGCCCAAGCCGGCGCCTGTAGCATTAGAACCTGAACTTGACCGAGGGGAAAATATTGCATAACAAAGTGCTGCAGCAGATGAGCATATCAGAGACGATGGGATGGCCATGCCTGAATGGCTCTATGGGGTTCCTTTAGTAAACGGTGCGTACAGACAGACGAAAAAGGTAGAGACCAACCGATCGAGTAATGCCTCGTTGTCATGGCGTGTGTAGGAAGTAGATCGATACTTGGCTACCTATCCATTTGAGGAATCCCAACGACGGATCTGATCAACAGAAAAGGAATTGAGTGCTTGAGTTAGGGATCTAACAGGACCTGACGGAGATATGACAAAGAAACGAACCACTCTGAAGATGTTGAAAACGGTGTGGTGCGTCAAGTGTTGAAACTAGAGGCAGCCGCCGTCGAGCACCCGCATGACGGACATGGTGAAGCAGGGCCCCATGAGGTCGAATAAGTAGCCTCCCTGGTCGTGCTTCAATGCGGGGACCATAAAGTGGTGGTCCTAGCTAGATGGTCGACGGAGTTGTGTCGGTGACGAGCACCTACGAAGGAGAACGATGGCCAATGCCGGCAGCAGAACTAAGAGCGAGAAGGAGAGGTATAAGACGTCCAGGAGGAAGTTGATCTCACCGCGGACGTCGTGGAGGGATCAGGATGGTTGGAGGTGCAACAGAACAGCCGGAATCATCGCCAGAGTGCAGCGGCCAGAGATGGGCAAAGTGAACCATGGTATCGATCCTTTGCTTTCACGGACGAGGGATTCGGCAAGGAGATAGAGCTCAGAGAGGAGAAGCTCTTGATGTCCTCAGCTTGGCTCGGGGATGCTCATGGCGACAGGGCAAGGATGGGGTGCGATGATGGCTCTCGAGAGTTGTAGGAAAACGTGCAGAGCGAGGGAGAGGATGAAGAGAGTGGCGGCGTGAGCTGTGGAGGGGCTCTAGGTTTGCTAGGGACGTGAGGGGCGACATTAAGCAGGGAAGGTAGGGTTCTTGTGGTAGGAGGAGCACCCGGTCAGAGTAAAGCTTCGGTCGCTCTCCCTCCACTCCGACTGGAGAGAAAGACGACAAACATGAGCGGTGGTGAAACGGTATGCGGTTTTTGGCCGGCCAGCTAGGGTGCACAGAAGAATAGATTGTGCTTCGGTTGGCTACGGATCGCTACTACTAGCTTGCTAAACACTGCCTGAACTAATTGAACAGGAAAGGTTGATGCTGCTTATTTTCCTTAGAGCAACTCCAACAACTTATTATATATAGAGGTAAGAAGGCTTTTATAGGTAAAATGACAAAAAACTAGCTCCAACAGCTTACTCATAAGTGGTCCCCACTAAAAAAAGTTGGGTGATCACCTATTTTTTGGCACCTCTTACCCATATATGGGTAGATGGACCCAAATTTTGGGTAAGAGGCAACTCTTACCCATATGTTGCCACATCGGCGAAAACGAAGGCGGGAAGCTACCAACCGCTCACCTCGACCCGCTCGAGAGCGGCATCGCTCGCCGCCATCCCTCCGGCCATTGGTGAGAGCCCCGCGCTCCGCCACTTTGTGGCCATCCACCTGTGAGCTACCCGCTGGCCTCCTCCGCCCCCGCGTGCCCCTTTTATTGGCCAGAATCGAGCCACAACGTCCGCCTCATTTGGCACACTGCCAGCTCCGATTCATCGTCGAGGGGGCCTTCCAAGATCGGGCGCATCTTCGCCACCACCCCACATGTGAGCTCCGCCGCCAACCCCATCTGCAATCTCCGCCATGAACTCATTCCCCGCCGGCCGCCGATGTTGATTCGGCCAAGCACGGGCTCTGTGCACCTCGCCGGCTGACCAAATGCTTCACGCACAGCAGGCCAGGCGCGCTGCAAGAAGATGGGTGGCGGGGGGAGCCTGGGCGGCGTGACAGGGGCGTGGGTAACCTGGGCGGCCAGCTGACCAAATTTGACTCACTGACAAGTGGGTCCCATGTGCAAACCACTTTTGGGTAAGCACATTATAGGTAAGCTAGAAAAGTAGAGACTAGCCTAGTTACCTAAACCTCCTCTCTCCTCTTACCCAAACATTTTTTGCTTACCCGTATATGGGTAAGCTGTTGGAGTTGCTCTTAGTTTAGAAACTGGATCAAAATCTCCTAGAATTTGAGAAGAGAAAGATTTTGATGCACCTAATTAACGTCACAAAACATGGACTAATTGGTAAGTATTAGAACCAGCAGCTGATCCAACAAAGGACATATTTGAAGCATATGCACAAGAAAAGGAAGGGGTGAGAATTTGAGAAAAAAATATATGGATTCTAGCAAAAACATTTGAACTACGTGAATTTTTTGCAGGGAGTTTAAACCGATTTTTTTTAAAAAAATAAATAGAGATAAGGAGGGAATAGCATGGGTATCAAGGGTCATGCTCACAGAAATTCCATTTGGGCATTTCTACTAGAACAAGAGAAAATAGGAGAAGAAAACATAGATAGATATGTAAAGGTTCCCAAATCATTTGTATATAAAAAAAGTGGTTCCCACATTTAACAAAGAGAAAACCAAAAGGTAGAGAAACGAATCAGGATGATCGAGAGCGAAAGTCTTATCAACCATATAGATTTTATTATTAAAACCAAATAGTTTTCTTTTGGTTTGAACATTTGAGGAATAGAGAGAAAGAAGCACACAAGGTTTGATAACCACATAACTACAAGACGAGATTAAAATGCAAAGTTTTATTTCCAAGATGTTAAGTGTGATGCTTATGATGCATGCTGATGTCATGGTGATGTAGATAAATAAAAAAATTAGGCAATTTTTAATTAGGGTTTTTATGGGGTGCTATAGTTCGACACCACTAAGAGGGGATCTCGTCCCCGAGATTTGCTTCATGGTACAGGGGAGAAAGGTGACCATATGACTTTTCTTACTTCGTGCAGATCATCGTGACACCACTAACAATGACTCTTGTTCCATCTTGAAGTTGTCGAGACCACCAATAAGAAGTTGTTGCTCACGGTCGTTGAGAGAACATTCCAGAGAAACAAAAAGCGAAGATAGAGGTCTCAACAGATAAGGCCACCTCTAACTTTCAAAGAATGAGTAAAATTTTCTTGATTCACCAGTTCAATGTACATGAGAGAATGATAAAAGTAGTGGTATGGTCATGAATCGATCCCTGTAACACCCTCAGATCGTCCCTATGCAAGTTTTAGCGATTTCGGTCAAACCCGCATAGAAACGATTCAAAGGTGACCACCAGGCACTTTCGTGCGGGTGGAAAATAAAGTAATCCTATTACACATTAGTCCACGATGGAACCCATAGAAACATATATATACAACAACGACTCCATGAGTCAAGAATAAGGATATACAGTACAAAGATCCAAATCACTTTAAAAATGATACAAATCCGAGTAAGGATAAGATGCATATTGAGCTAATATCCCTAAAGAATAACCAATAGCGTCCATAACCCTGCCTAGACCAAGACGGAAGGATAACCCTGCTAACGACGTCGATCTAAAACCTGCGCAAATAAAAGGGGTGCCGGCAAAGGGGAAATAAAAAAGAGAGAGGTCGATACTTAGGCCAGTACATGGCGAGACTTAGAATTTGGCAGCTCTCGTCTACATAGGTATGGTGGACTGAAGCGGCATCACCACATGCATGAAACAACCTATAGAGACTCGATTTAACTGACGGCTATCAGAGAGCGATAAGAAAGTGATGTGGCTTACAACCACTTGTGTGGCCCGATCTTCATAGATTCGAGGGGATTTGGGGGAGGAGAGCGAAGAACACGATGAACACGAGATGGAAATCGAAGATACAAACGCACACCACACCCAAATCGGTTTGCTCTCGTTCAACCACCAACCCAATAGAATCACAAAGGGAGAGACCAAAGGTAGAATCCCTTGCGAGAGATTGGCAAGCTCTTGATAGAATCACACGTAGGGAGAGAGTAGCAACCAAGTAGAATCCCAAAGGGGAGAGACCTAGCACTACTAGAATCCATACATGGGAGAGATCAAGAACTAGAAGAGCGCCTTGACGACTTCAATTAAGAAGGCCTTGATACAACTCATAGATAATCTAATGAGAGGGGGTTCCCATCTAGGGTTTGGCCTAAGCCATGAGTCTCAACTCATCATCTATTCCATCCTAGGGTTTACATATGGGGGTGGGGGCATATATATAGGCCAGCCACGCACTAGGGTAAAACAGGCATAAACAGGAAGTTCTGGGCGTTACATGGGCCAGGCCCAACCTGAGGCGCGCAGGCCCGATACACTCGGTCCGGAGATTCCGGTGTAGAGGTCCAGAGACTCCGGTCTGGACCGGAGACTCGGCCAATCTCGGTGTCGCTCCGAGGGGCATCTGACCGCCCTCGGCGCTAGTTCTGGGGTCGGTCCGGAGATGGACCGGAGACTCCGGTGTGGTAGACCGGAGACTCCGGTGTGCTGGGCGGAGACTCCGGTCTGGCTCCAGCATCTTCTTGCGTCTCCTCTTCCAGGCCTCATGCTTGGGGGTCTTGGCTCCTGGTTCATCCTTGTCGCATCCGCTTGGCATCATGGTCATGGACCTAGTCATACAATTGATAGTTGGCTCAAGTAGGATCCCATTCAAGTAATGACCAAGGGAAGGCAAAAGATGGAAGGAGTTCACCTTGATTGGGATGTTTGGCATATTATGATGGTGACCAATGGTGAACGCCATGTGTTGGGCGGCATCATCTCCCCCCTCTTGAAAAAGAGTCGACCTCGACGATACTCCATCATCATCTTGTAAGGAAGGAGGTGTGCCCGTTATGTCTTGATGGATGCTCTAGAGCTCGCTTTTGTCAACTCGTGCTCAATCGAGGTTGACATTGAGTATGGGTACCAACACACACCATAGATAAACGGAAGAGCGTAAAGCGTGATAGATAAACACATCATCCATCATGATGCGTCTTCTCTTGTGCACATCACCATTATCATGAAACAATATGTCATAGAAGGCATGGTGAGTATGCAAGCAAAAGGTGGACATATACTTATCATGGCATGTATCAAAATCTTCAAAGGTTGAGAAAGCTATGGGGGTGATCTCAATATGAATCATATGAGCATTATTGCAATCAACAACGGAAGACAATGAAAAACGTGCATGATCAAGCATGTCCAAAGTATGAGTATGGTTGCCTACAAACATAGGGAAAGAGCAATTGTTCATCACTTTTGTCGCAACAATTGTGGGATAAAAGAAAGATTTGTAGCATGGCACATCTATGGAAATATCATCGCACTCAAATAATTCCACATGATCAACATTATGCAAAGGCAAAGCATCACATGGGAATAAGAATGATGCATATGAAATGTCACAAGTAGAGTCCATAACATGCATATCCTCACAATTCATCATGTCCACTAGTGGGATCATGGCATCAACAACACCCGTATGTATACCTTGGTTGTACCTCTCATTTGAAGTGGATGTTGTGAAAGTGGTAGCCTCCATGTGGACGACTTCTTCATCATATATGGGGATGGCATCATCTTCATCCACCATGTACATCTTCTCGATAGGGGGGACCATCATCTCCAAGCTTGGCGTCTCTTGCTCCAAGGTACCTAACACATCACGAGAAAACACACTAGAGGTAGAGGGTAAGTTGTTAGAAATTGGGATGGCCTCACTTGCCCTATCAACTACCACTCTCAACTCACTCGGTGTATCACTCATGTCCTCAAAGTGGAAGCACACAATCTCACATATGGTGGAGTCACTCGTCTCACTTTTGCTCTCACTCAAGTGGGCTAAGTGGCTCTCAAACTCACATGGGATTGGTACCACATCATCACTAAAGCATATGGGAATAGGCTCAGTTTCGTCAACTCCATGCTCACCATCCTCCACCTTGCAACCCTTGTCCAAGGTTTGGCACCATGTCTTGAAAGCGTCAACTTCATGAGAGGACATCTTGATTGGTTCATCCAACTTCGCGAAGTAGAGAGCCATAGCGTCCTTCTCATTTGTTGACGATATTATAGCTTGTGTAGGGGGCTTCCTTGAAGAAGGTTTGTCGTGGAAGTTCTTGGCTTTGGAAGCTTCATGGCGAGAGTGCCGGCTCGTTTGCTTGTTCACCTTCTTTGTTCGTGAGGTAGTGCCAACGTCATATGAGGTCTTCTCTCTTGAGGGTCTTGGAACTTGTGTAGTAATCGTCCTCAGAGGAGAAGTGGTGTCGTAGATGTTCTTGTAGTTGGGCACCTCATGTCGAACTTGTTTTGTCGATGTAGCTTGGTGGCGCGAACGGTATCTTTCTTTCTTGTTCTCGTGGTGGAGAGGACTTGTATGCCGTCTTGAGCTTGTAGCGCATATAGCATGGATGCTCTTGAGCTCTTGTTGTTGGCGACGCACTTGTCTTGGCTCATGTGTATTGGTACTTGTTGAGTTGTCGCGCCTTCTTGAACTTGATGGGTATCTTGATGGACAACCCTCATGGTATGTAGTTCCTTTTGAAGGGTGCGACTCGAAGAGCTTGTCCTTGTCGGCCTCTTGGAGATGTGCCTTGCATGGCATGGAAGTTCTCGGTCTCCATGTGGTGGATTTGAGTCATTGTATCTCAAGAGGGAGTCGCCGTCATAGTCGATGAAGTGTTCGATGTCCTCCATGCTTGAGAAGTCGAAGTCCTCATGGTGCTCCATGTGCTCCACGCTTGGGGAGTCGTCGTTGGTGTAGTACTCGAAGTCCTCCAAGCATGCGGAGCCAACGCTGTAGTGCTCCATCATGTCACCGATGCTTGTGGAGTCGCTGCTGCCGTGGCTCATCATGGATTCCTCTTCATCGGTTCCGGAGTCCCTATACATGTTGCTCACAAGACCAAGTGTGATATAGTGGAAGTTGGATTCAAGGATGCTACGCCTTGGCTCACCTTGTAGATAGTATTGGATCAATGGTATGGACCAAGAGCAAACCAAATACAAAGGATAAGTGGCGTTGTATCAACGAACACAAGGAACACCAAATGCACACGGCTTATGAGGAGCTTAGGTATGGAAAGTGGCAAGCAAATTGGAACAACCGGAAACCAAGATTTGTAAAGGCAAGTAAAGATCCACGGTGGTCACAAAGCAAACAAGTTGATCCACAATATAGAAATTAAGATCAAGGAAACACACACAGTGGGATAAATGGGACTTGTGCGGCGGAAAAAGCGAGCTAAGAACCAAATGAAGTTCTAGCAAAGACTATAAGCTCATGTCGCACAAGTACAAGGAGAGACGCTAGTTCGATTGCACAAAAATTGAAGGGCTACAAGATTTGCACAATAAGTACCACCTACAAGTTTGTCATCGAGCTTGCGCTTCCTATTCTATATGGCACATGTATCTTTTTTTTTGTATTTTGTATTTTTCTCTATTTTTTTTTCTCTTTTTCACTTGCTTTTCCTTGTGCCAACAACTATACAAGATAACTATATGAGATAGCGCTCACAAATTTTGCTCGGAATTCTACAAGGTATCAAATGTGCAAAGCCCAAGCAATCAAAGGAGGAACTAGTCTCAATAGGTGCTTGTTTTATCGCAAAGATGGTGTGGCTCTCAAAGGAAAACAAGTAGGGGAGATCGCGGAAATGATATACCTTTCGTCGAAGATCTTCACCCTTTCTCACAGTTTTTTTGTTGGTGTAGATAGCATGAACACGTGGATGATGGTGTAGGGCTCCTTCTCCTCTTCGAAACGAGCTAAAGAACACCAAAATCCGAGTTTGAATGCAAAAGTTATGCTCAAAACAGTGTTGCAGATTTTCTGTTTGCAGGGAGGGCGGAGACTGGTCCGAGGTCCGGAGACTCCGGTCTGAGCTCAAAAGTCCGGAGACTCTGGTCTAGGCCGGAGACTCGGTCCGGAGATTCCAGGACGTCGAACTCGAACGGACGCTTTTAGGCGGAAAAACTCAACCAAAACCTCAAAATTGATGGGGAAATCAAGGAATTGGGCTAAGGAACGCAAAGGAAGGTAGATCAACGAGTATAGCAGCGGATCTATGGATCAAAACCTACCAAAACGCCTCAAAATCCAGATCGATCCAAATCACAAATATGGCTATTTTTGGTGGAATTTTCAAATTAGGCAAGAAAAGAAAATTGGTGGCTAGAAACTCAACACAAACTCGAATCCATGGCAACTAAAGGCTCGATACCATATGATGTGGCTTACAACCACTTTTGTGGCCCGATCTTCATAGATTCGAGGATTTGGGGAGGAGAGAAGAACACGATGAACACGAGATGGAAATCAAGATACAAACGCACACCACACCCAAATCGGTTTGCTCGTGGGTCTGAACCACCAACCCAATAGAATCACAAAGGAGAGACCAAAGGTAGAATCCCTGCGAGAGATTGGCAAGCTCTTGATAGAATCACACGTAGGGAGAGAGTAGCAACCAAGTAGAATCCCAAAGGGGAGAGACCTAGCACTACTAGAATCCATACATGGGAGAGATCAAGAACTAGAAGAGCGCCTTGACGACTTCAATTAAGAAGGCCTTGATACAACTCATAGATAATCTAATGAGAGGGCATCCAGGGTTTGGCCTAAGCCATGAGTCTCAACTCATCATCTATTCCATCCTAGGGTTTACATATGGGGGTGGGGGCATATATATAGTCCAGCCACGCACTAGGGGTAAAACAGGCATAAACAGGAAGTTCTGGGCGTTACATGGGCCAGGCCAAACCTGAGGCGCACAGGCCCGATACACTCGGTCCGGAGATTCCGGTGTAGAGGTCCGGAGACTCCGGTCTGGACCGGAGACTCCGGTCAATCTCCGGTGTCGTCTCCGGAGGGGCATACTGACTGTCCCTGGCGCTGGTTCTGGGGTCGGTCCGGAGATGGACCGGAGACTCCGGTGTGGTAGACCGGAGACTCCGGTGTAATGGGCGGAGACTCCGGTCTGGCTCCAGCATCTTCTTGCGTCTCCTCTTCCAGGCCTCATGCTTGGGGGTCTTGGCTCCTGGTTCATCCTTGTCGCATCCGCTTGGCATCATGGTCATGGACCTAGTCATACAATTGATAGTTGGCTCAAGTAGGATCCCATTCAAGTAATGACCAAGGGAAGGCAAAAGATGGAAGGAGTTCACCTTGATTGGGATGTTTGGCATATTATGATGGTGACCAATGGTGAACGCCATGTGTTGGGCGGCATCAGAAAGTCCTATTCGGAACCAACCTGATGCTAACACCAAACATACCCATCCAAGTATTCCCCCCTCGAGACCCAACGAGGAAGTCGTACCGAGGAAACTCACACAGTTGGCAATTTTATTCATTTACTTATACTTGCATCAATTACTAGTTATATATAGATATCATGAGTCATCCTGATATCATAAGCAGTGGGCAGTTTTATTTAACTATTCCATTATAGTTGCAATACTTACTAGTTAGATACAAATAGCATGAGACATCCCAAATCCAGCAGTTGTTGGAACTTTTGTTTACTCATTCCATTGTAGTGTATCTGTTTACTAGACATGTTAAGTCAAATTTATAACACTACTTTTGTTATAGTTGTCTATGATTGAGATACTGTGATCCAAGTCGTCCATAACTGCGGACACAACTTTCAGAAAGATTTACTCTACAGGGGGCACAACTAGCAACACACGCACACCAACCTCGGAAAAACCAAATGGAAACCCAATAAGGCATCACGACAAAGAAATCACAAGATTCATATAATATTTCAGAGGGCCAGCCCACTAAGCTACCCGCTACAAAGTCTGCCAGCTCCGTGGTAGACCCAGGGTGTGTGGCGACGGCTGTAAATGACTGGGAACCCTGAAGTGTGTCTGGGCTTGTCGATACAGTGAAAACATGGCACGGGGTTCCTAAACAGTACAATAGTAAATGCTCTCCATGAGCAACAGTAGTAAATAAAGAAGTAGTATGGCATAAGTACATGATAGTAATAAAGACCCAAACTAGTTTGTGGCCCCAAGAAATAAGATTTGATTCAAGCTCTAGCTAAGGGGATAGATGGTCCCACATGCGGATAGCGCGATAGTCAAGGAATAGGTATCAAGTAGTCGGGGACCTACGGGACACCAGTGAACGGTTAAAAACCAAATAAAATCTATTTCTCACCGGTGCCTCTGCATTAGTTATAACTATTCCTAGCATTTTAATATCAAGTTGTATTTAAAGTCATGATCGTCTCCAACATAAATCATATGGTAACCTTCCAACAACTATGGTGCTTGACATCTCAAGCCAACACCTGAGCAAGCAAATACGACTCGCAAGGACAACTATCTACCAAGCAATAGGTAATAGGAGGTGTCTAAGGAAATATAGGGATGCAATGAATATATCTAATATGAAATTGAAAGCATCGCAATACATATAGAAATAGATCAATAGGAGGGAGTAAAGACTAGAAACGTAAAATAGGTAGAAAGGGGGAGAATGCTCGCTTGGGAAAACACTGCCGAAGGTTCATCCGAAGATCGGGTCGACACTCGCATCAACTCATCGGCCTAGTCCGTGAAGAGGCAATGCACTAAAAGAAACACCAGATGCACTATTTAATACTACGGTCTTGTATGATGCATGCCATGGCAAAGATGCGATGAAATCAGGCAATATTAAGCGAAACCGGGGTCCCGACAATTAATATGGTGGTTTATGCTATTTAGATACCCCACAATTTTAAATGTTGACTTAAGAAGGCAAAACATGACGGTTTACTACATAAATATAAATGCGGCCAATGTAAGACTATAAAAGTCCGCATATGGTCTCCCTATTTAGTTATGAGGTGAATCGACATAATGCCCCCAAACCACATGATATGTGTGCAAGCATGAACAATTAAGATGCACAAGTAGATATTATTTATAAAAATAGGGCCTCGGCAAAAGGGGTCACACATGGTGGGTTTCGGCAATCTTGGGGTTCCAAGGTTTGACGGGGTCTGGGCTTCGGATCTGAGGTGGTGATCTTGGTGTACCATGGGTTGCAGGTTCTTCTTCGAGCTTTTGGTACCGGTCTTTGGATGAAGCGGGTTCTCAATAGCATCGTTTTGTGGACGAGCTTGGTTAGTCATCGGCACATGGTGAAGGGAATATGTCCTGAGAGGCAATAATAAAATGTTTATTATGTGTATTCCAAGTATATGATAGATGTTTATTTTGCATGCTATAATTGTATAAATAAGGAAACATTAATACATGTGTGTTTAATAAACAAACAGAAAGTTCCTAGTTATGCCTCTCTCATAAACTAGCTCGTTGATTAACAAGATGATCAAGGTTTCCTGATCATGGACATGGATGTTGTTAATAACGATATCACAACATTAGTGTAATGGTGTGATGAACATTCATCCAAAGTATAGCATGACGATCAAAGTCATTGAGTTTATATTGCTATAACAACTTACGAGGTGATCCTAATCCTTAGACCATGAGATCATGTCAATCACTAACACCGGAAGAGTTTCTTGATAACATCAAACGTCACACCGTAACAGGGTGTGTATAAAGATGGGTTTATAACTAATAAAGTGTTATGTTGAGGCCCATGGATCGAGAGTGGAATTTGTTCATCCCGATGACGGATAGATATACTCTGGGCCCTCTCGGTGATATCACATTGGTTAGCTTGCAAGCAAGTGATTTGATCACTAGAATGTTATATCACGGGAACGAGAAAAGAGTGCATGTCAGTAACGAGATCAAACTAGGTATGGAGATACCGATGATCGAATCTCGGACATGTAATATATCACGAAACAAAGGGATTAAGATACTAGCATAAAAGGTTCCGACGATCACAAGAAATTCATCGTTGAATGTGTGGGAGTCAGTATGGGTCTCTAGATCCCGCTTCTGATTATTGATCCGAGAGGGGTCTCGATCATGTCCGCATTATTCACGAACCATAGGGTGACACACTTAAGAGACACCGACATCCAATTGGAGCAAAAGTTTCATGCCGGAAAGAATAACAAGCGCAGGAATTTATTTCACTAGATACCGAAACAGGTTTTCGGGTGAAATTGCATAAAGTGGTTATGCATGTGAAATAGAATTCTATCAAGGGGTTATATGTGAATGTTTGTCATTAAAGTAATTGACAAAATTCTGAATAAATAAAAGAGTTTTATTTAATGATAATTTGCATTAAATTTGGTGGAAATTTAATTGCAAGTTTGAGTGGGATTTTGAGTGGAGGGAAATGAAGAGGTTTTTGTGAGTGGAGTGTCCACCCACATGAATGAAGGAGGGGAGGGGGCAGCCCCCTTGGCCGACGGCCACCCCATTGGGTGCCCCCCTTCTCCTATAAAAGGCACCCCTCTCCCTCTCTCTCACTCACACCTCCTCGTGAAGGATCTCTCTCCCCCTCTAGAATTTATTCCCCATGGTCTCGGACTAGCGAGATACATGTTCCCGTTTATTCGGCAAGAAAGAGTTATGGTTCCGCTGCATTGCTGGAGCAAGGAGGCGGAGGTTGCTCGGTGCCTCAGACGTGTGTGCGAGCACGGATGCGCTGCTGATTTGCGGCTCTAGGACTTCCTCTCGATCTTGAGATCGGCAAGAGATCGTCTACATCAACCACGAGTTTAACTCGTTAAGCTTTGTCGGTCTTCAAGGGTATGTTCTCTACGGATATACATCCGCCCGTTGTTTGTATCTAGTAGATAGATCTTGGTACATAGTTGTTCCCATCGTAGGAAATTTTTTGTTTTCTATGCTGCGAACCCTACAGTGGTATCTGATCTGGACATCCCTACTATTGATACAACCATTGTACCTATAGCTACACACATATAAGGACCCATCACAAGATCTCGTGCCAAACAACTTAACTATCAGGTACTTTCGTTTCTTGGAACTATTCCTCACATACATGAGAATATGATGCTGCCTAAATCAGATGTATTTCTTACTCTTAGGAATGATGGACCAAGCATGGATGAGAGGGACAAGCATTGGAGCATGGCCATGCATGGAGATGGCAGCAAGCATGTGATGATCCAAGAGAAGGCCACGGATGGAGATTTCAGAACTTTGAGGCCACCATAATGAAGAAAGAAGGCTTGGACGAAATATTCAAGATTAATACTTCACGAATTCATCCATAGCTTAATATGGTGCTGCGACACCTTTATTTTGGGCCAGGCCCATGTAATTTTCGCAGGATTTTAATTAGCCACATTTTAGAGTCCATATTTGAGGGGAAAAGGACTTCTAGGGTTGGATTCGGCCACCACTTCCATGGCTGGCCGAAACCCACCTTTTCGTCCTTAAATACTCCCCATAGCCGTCACCCTAGACTCGGATTTTGTTTAGACATTAAGTTAGCTATCATAGCAACTTCGCCAAGACTCGAGCGTCGCAGAGGCCTCTTGTACTTCGCACCTATACAGGATCCCACCTTTTCAATAAAGCTTTTCTCTTAATCCACAATATCTTGATTGCAATATTGGTTCTTACTTGTTCTCGATTTCAGGTAGGAATTAAGACCCTCGCTGGTCAGGCTGATCATGTTCCTGCAGGATCGGTAACCTCCAGGAGATTGGCCTAGTGATTGCATTGGCGCTCGTGCTCGCACGTGTAGTCGGATCGTCAAGCCCGAACTCCACCAAATCGATTATCATCATCTCATCGAAAGATCGGACACCTTTGTCCTATCAGTATCAGAGCCGGATCTATGTGTAGATACTTTACACGGATAGTACACATATGAGTATGTGGGCGATGATGATCATGTTGTTGCTCCTTAGTTGTAATTTTGGATATTGGTGGCATAGTGGGATGAAGCGGCCCGGACAAACTTTACATGTCCTCGCACATGAGACATGTTCCACGCTTGACATGCAACTAGTTTGCACAAGTGGCTAGCGGGTGTCTGTCTCTCCTACTATAGTCAATATCTATTTTGCAACGAGTTGTCAAAAATTTGGTTATCCTCATTGCGGTTCATGTTCGTAGGTATGAACAGTTCTATCTTCGAAAGCCCTAAGCCACGTAAAATTTCCATTGGATAAATTAGAGGCGTCTAGTTTAGATTGCTGCTGGGCTAGTGTTATGATATGGTGATGTTGTAAGTAGAAGTATGAGATGATACTCTTACAACACACATAACGTGTAAGTTCCATAGACCTTGGCCTTACAGATATAGGTATGATAGTGATCATACCACGGTGCACATGATAGAGATCATATGCGGGAACCATATCATTCCACTAATAAACATGTGATGTTTGATAGCATCTTATATTGCTTGTTTGGCATTTTATTAGCATAATAAGATGATCCCTCATTTAAATATCAAGATAAGAATGTGTTCTTCCTTTAGTATGCACCGATTATGTTTTCGTCGCTCCAAGACATCACGTGATGATCGGGTGTTCTTGTATCAACAACCATATTTCGGGTGTAAGATAGTTACACACGCGAATAGTAAGGTTCTTACTTGGCGAGCCTAGCATGTACAGACATGGCCTCGGAACACGGACCGAAAGGTTAAGCATGAGTCATATAGTAGATATGATGCCCATTTGATGCTCGCTTTTGAAGCTACACCGACTCACGTGATGATCGGACTTGGTGTAGTGAATTTGGTTCATGTAATCACCGAAAAGACATGAGGGATGTTGTTTTTGAGTGGGAGTTCAGTGGATTAGTTGAACTCAATCTATCATAAACTTAGTCTAAACTTTACAAATTCTGTTGTAGATGGCACCACCTGCTTTTAATTTCAATGTGTTCATGGAGAAAGAGAAACTTGCAACGAACGGTAGCAACTTTACCGAATGGGCCATGAATTTGAGGATTCTCCTCTCTGCTGCACAAAAGCAATATGTGCTAGAAGCGCCGCTAGGCCCCCCACCTTTTGAGGATGCCCCTGACAAGGAGAAGAATGTCTATCAGACTCGTCAGGAGGACCACAATTTAGTTCATTGCGGCATATTGTATGGGCTAGAGCCAGAACTTCGAAAGCGTTTCGAAAACGGCAATGCATTTGATATAATGGGTGAGTTGAAAATGATTTTTGACACACATGCTGCTGTAGAGATCTACAATGCTTCAGAAAAGTTCTTTAGCTGCATGATGGAAGAGGACAGCTCCGTTAGTGAGCATGTACCAAGATGTCGGGTTACGCCGATAAGCTTGTGTCCTTGGGAATATCGATTCCCATTGACTTAGGCATCCATCGTGTTCTGCAGTCTCGGCCACCTAGCTATAAGAGCTTTGTGATGAACTATAATATGCAAGGCATGAAGAAGTCTCTCCCCGAGCTTCTGTCAATGCTTAAAGTTGCAGAAATGGAGATCAAAAAGGAACATCAAGTGTTAATGATCAATAGGAACACTGGTTTCAAGAAAGACAAGAAGGGAAAACGGAAGGGAAGTAAGGGCGGCAAGCCGGTTGCTGTGCCTGAAAAAAACCTCGAGTTGGACCTAAGTCTGATACCGAGTGCTACTATTGTAAGGGGACTGACCACTGGAAGCGCAACTGCCCCAAGTATTTGGCAGACAAGAAGGCTGGAAAGGCAAACAAAGGTATACATGATATACATGTTATTGATGTGTACTTGACTAGTGCTCGCAGTAGCACCTGGGTATTTGATACCGGTTTAGTTGCTAATATTTGCAACTTGAATCAGGGGCTGCGGAACAAGTGACCGCTAGCAAGGGATGAGGTCAAGATGCGTGTCGGCAATGGATCAAGCGTTGATGTGATCGCCGTCGGAACGCTACCTCTCCATTTGCCGTCGAGATTAGTTATAAACTTGAATAATTGTTATCTGGTGCCTGCACTGAGCATGAACATTGTATTTGGATCATGTTTGATGCGAAGTGGTTATTCATTTAAATCCGAGAACAATGGTTGTTCTATTTATATGAATGAAATCTTTTATGGTCATGCACCGATGATGAATGGTTTATTTCTATTAAATCTCGATAATAATGTTACACATATTCATAATGTTGATGCTAAAAGGGTTAAACTTAATGATGATATATCCACATATATGTGGCACTGCCGTCTAGGTCATATTGGCGTTAAACGCATGAAGAAGCTCCATTCGGATGGAATTTTGGAATCACTTGATTTTGAATTATTTGATACATGTGAGCCATGCCCTATGGGCAAGATGACTAGAACGGCGTTTTCCGGTTCAATGGAACGGGCGCCAGATTTATTGGAAATCATACATTCTGATGTATGTGGTCCAATGAGTGTGTCGGCGTGATAGGGCAAAGGTGTCCGATCTTTCGATGAGATGGTGATAGTCGATTTGGTGGAGTTCGGGCTTGACGATCCGACTACACGTGCGAGCACGAGCGCCAATGCAATCGCTAGGCCAATCTCCTGGAGGTTACCGATCCAGCGGGAACACGATCAGCCTAACCAACGAGGGTCTTAATTCCTACCTGAAATCGAGAACAAGTAAGAACCAATGTTGCAATCAAGATATTGCGGATTAAGATGAAAGCTTTATTGAAAAGGTGGGATCCTGTATAGGTGCAAAGTACAAGAGGCCTCTGCGACGCTCGAGCCTTGGCGAAGTTGCTATGAAGGCTAACTTAATGTCTAAACAAAATCCGAGTCTATGGTGACGGCTATGGGGAGTATTTAAGGAGGAAAAGGTGGGGTTTCGGCCAGCCATGGAAGTGGTGGCTGAATCCAACACTAGAAGTCCTTTTCCCCTCAAATACGGACTCTAAAGAGTGGCTATTTAAAATCCTGCGAAAATTACATGGGCCTGGCCCAAATTAAAGGTGTCGCAGCACCATATTAAGATATGGACGAATTTGTGAAGTATTAATCTTGAATATTTTGTTCAAGCCTTCTTTCTTCATTATGGAGGCCTCAAAGTTCTGAAATCGTCATCCGTGGCCTTCTCTTGAAACATCACATGCTTGCTGCCATCTCCATGCACGACCATGCTCCAATGCTTGTCCCTCTCATCCATGCTTGGTCCATGATTCCTAAGAGTAAGAAATACATCTGATTTAGGCAGCATCATATTCTCATGTATGTGAGGAATAGTTCCAAGAAACGAAAGTACCTGATAGTTAAGTTGTTTGGCACGAGATCGAGTGATAGGTCCTTGTATGTGTGTATCTGTAGGTACCACGGTTGTATCAATAGATGGGATGTCCACATCATGCTCCCCTTCTTGAATTGAAGTCGTCCTCGACGCAATCTCATCTTCCTCACCAAAGTAAGGCTTCAAATCTACAATGTTAAACGTAGGACTAACCGTACCAAAGTCTGCAGACAACTCAAGTTTATATGCATTATCGTTTATTTTCTCTAACACCTTAAAGGGACCAGCAGCACGCGGCATTAACTTAGACTTGCATAAATCAGGAAAACGATCTTTACCCAAATGTAACCAAACAAGATCTCCAACATCAAACACAACATGCTTTCTCCCTTTATCCCCAGCAAGTTTATACTTAGCATTCATGTGTTCAATGTTATCTTTAGTAGTCTTATGCAAGTTGAATATCATTTCAGCGCGTTGTGTAGCATCCAAATTATTTTGCACCGAAGAAGGTAAAGGCAATAAATCAATAGGTGGACGAGGAACAAAACCATACATGATCTCAAACGGGCACATCTTTGTGGTAGAATGCAGCGAACGATTATAAGCAAATTCTATATAAGGTAAACACTCTTCCCACAATTTTAAGTTCTTCTTTAAAACAGCCCGCAACATAGTAGATAAAGTTCTATTTACTACTTCAGTTTGTCCATCAGTTTGGGGATGACATGTAGTACTAAACAACAATTTAGTCCCCAACTTAGCCCATAAACATCTCCAAAAGTGACTAAGAAATTTAGTATCACTATCAGAAACAATAGTATTTGGCACACCATGCAAACGAACAATTTCACGAAAGAACAAATCAGCAATATGCGCAGCAGCATCCGTTTTATGACAAGGAATAAAGTGTGCCATCTTAGAAAACCGATCCACAACAACAAAAATACTATCCCTCCCCTTCTGTGTTCGTGGCAATCCCAAAACAAAGTCCATAGAAATATCCTCCCAAGGAACACTAGGAACATGAAGAGGCATATATAAAACATGTGGATTAAGGCGAGACTTATCTTTTTGACAAGTAGTGCAGCGTGCCACAAATCTCTCGACATCTCGACGCATACGTGGCCAAAAGAAGTGTGCAACAAGAACATCCTCCGTCTTCTTGACACCAAAGTGTCCCATCAATCCTCCTCCATGCGCCTCCTGTAACAACAAAAAAAGACCTAATGTAACTATCTGGAATGCATAGTTTGTTAGCACGGAACACAAATCCATCATTGAATACGAACTTGTTCCATGTTCTACCATCTCTACAATTCTGCAACACATCTTTAAATTCAGCATCATGCACATATTGTTCCTTAATAGTTTCCACTCCAAATATTTTGAAGTCAAGTTGAGATAACAAAGCATAACGGCACGACAAAGCATCAACAATAATATTATCTTTACCCTTTTTGTGTTGGATAACATAAGGAAAAGACTCAATAAATTCAACCCACTTTGCATGACGACTTCAACTTAGCTTGACTACGAATATGCTTCGAAGATTCATGATCAGAATGTATAACAAATTCTTTAGGCCATAGATAATGTTGCCAAGTTTCTAATGTCCGAACTAACGCATATAATTTTTTATCATAAGTAGAATATTTCAGACTAGCCCCACTCAATTTCTCACTAAAATATGCAACAGGTTTTCCCTCTTGTAATAACACACCTCCCAAACCAATCCCACTAGCATCACATTCAAGCTCAAAAGTCTTATTAAAATCAGGAAGTTGGAGTAAGGGAGCATGTGTTAGCTTATCTTTCAATATGACGAAGGCATGTTGTTGTGCATCGCCCCAAACAAATGGCACATCCTTCTTGGTAAGTTCATTCAGCGGCGCGGCAATTGATCCAAAATCTTTGACAAAGCGCATATAAAAACTAGCGAGGCCAAGAAAACTCCTCACTTGTGTGACCGTCTTGGGCTGCGTCCAATTCTCAATAGCTTCAATCTTGGCTGGATCCACTTCAATACCCTGTGATGTAACAACATAGCCAAGAAACGCAACTCGATTGGTGCAAAAGGTGCACTTCTCAAGGTTACCAAACAAACGTGCATCACGTAAAGCATTGAAAACAGCACGTAAATGGTCCAAATGATCCTCTAAAGATTTGCTATAAATCAGAATATTATCAAAGTAGACTACCACAAAACGTCCAATCAAAGCACGTAAAACTTCGTTCATTAATCTCATGAAAGTGATGGGTGCATTAGTTAAACCAAACGACATCACTAACCACTAATATAAACCAAACTTAGTTTTAAATGTTGTTTTCCATTCATCTCCCGATTTCATATGAATCTGGTGGTAACCACTACGCAAATCAACTTTAGAAAACATGGTAGAGCCACTCAATTCATCAAGTATGTCATCCAAACGTGGAATAGGATGACGATATCGAATAGTAATATTATTGATAGCTCTACAATCAGTAAACATGCGCGAAGAACCATCTTTCTTAGGTACCAAAATAATAGGAACAACACAGGGGCTAAGGGACTCACGAATATGATCTCTGTCGAGTAGTTCCTGAATTTGGCATTGAATCTCCTTTGTCTCCTCTGGATTGGTTCTATATGGCGCGCGGTTGGGCAATGTAGCACCAGGAATTAGATCAATTTGGTGCTCAATTCCTCTAATAGGAGGTAGTCCTGGTGGCAGCTCAGCGGGGAAGACGTCCTCATATTCCTGCAAAAGGTTAGCAATAGCGGGTGGCAAAGAAGGAGGCATATCCTCAAATGAAAACAAAACCTCTTTGTAGACAATTGCATAACACTGAGTATTGTTTACATCAAGTTCAGCAATATCAATTTTATTTGCAAGCATACATGGACTCTTCAAACGTATTTCAGCAGCATGTTTAGAATCAGATTTAGTGGTCTTTGGTGGTACAAAATCTACAACAACAATCTGATTCTCACTTTTATTTTTCTCCTCAGTTTTAGCTCTACTAGCTCTAGCAAGATCATCTTTTAAAATCTGTTCGGGAGTCATAGGTTTTAGACCAATTTTCTTTCCATCATGCATAAGAGAATAGTGATTAGTTTTGCCATTATGAACAGATTCTCTATCAAATTGCCATGGTCTACCAAGTAACAAAGAACAAGCTTGCATAGGTACAACATCACAATCAACAAAATCAGAATATATACCAATAGTAAAATGCTGCATCGCTCTTGTTACCTTGATCTTGCGAGAACTCTCAAACCATTGGATGTAATATGAATGTGTGCGTTGTCTTGTTGGAAGTGCAAGCTTCTCTACCATGTCAACACTAGCCAGATTATTACAACTCCCTCCATCAATGATGATCTGTATAGATCTTTCCTTGACAACACCACGTGTTTGGAACAGGTTGTGGCGTTGATCTTGCTCAGATTTGCTCAATTACACACTCAACACACGTTGTGTAATTAAGCTCTTGTATTGATCAGCAGCTTTAGCTCCCATTACCTCTGTCTCTTCATCAGAATCACAATTGTCTCCATCTCGAGCAGAAATAAGGGCTAATGTATCTTCATCAAAGTCACTTGCTGAATCGTATTGACCATCATCACGCACCATCATAACACGTTGTGTTGTGCACTGTCTTTCAATATGACCAAAACCCCAGCACTTGCGGCATTGTATATCCTTTGTTTTACCCGTGGAAGCCATAGAAGATGCACTACGAGCAGGAGCATTGGATGACGGTGGAAGAGCAGCTGGAAATCTTGTGGTGGCCTTGGATGTGGTAGTAGCTGGTGGCGAGTCACGAGAAGGAGGCGCTGATTGTCGGGATGTCCAAGTGGATGTGCGACCTGCAGAATTATTAGTCCTCCTCCATGGTGTTTGGCGATCCTGCACTTCACGTTCATCTTTGCAAGCAAGATGAAACAAACGAGTGATAGAATTATATTCCTTATAATCTAATATGTGTTGAATGTCCTTGTTTAATCCACCAAAGAAACGTGCAAGCATTTATTCAGTAGATTCAACAAGACCACACCGAACCATCCCCGTTTGCAATTCCTGATAATACTCTTCTACAGAATTTTTCCCTTGTTCTAAACGTGTCCAATTCTTTAGTAAATCACGTTGATAAGTGGGAGGTACAAAACGAACACACATAGCAGTTTTTAAAGCAGTCCAAGTACTAGGAATAGTAGTAGGATTTAAACGACAATACTCAGACCACCAAAGGGAAGCAAATTTAGTAAATTCACATGTAGCAGCACTAACACGCATATTCTCAGGATATTTTAAACATGCAAAACGTTGTTCTACTTCCATCTCCCATGTAAGATATGCATCAGGATTATATTTACCCTCAAAAGATGGAATATTTAATTTAAGCTTTGCAACATGATCATCATCACGTACCGGTGGTCGAGCGTTGCGGTGGTAATGTCGGGGACGACCAGCAGGGTGTGGAGGTTGTTCAACCTCCTCGTCAAACAGATCGTCATCGTTGTGGTCATAGTAGTACCCCCGTCAATGTGTCGCAAGCAGCTCGCCGGCGGAAGTCCGAGAAAGGCCACCGCAGCGGTAGCCGCCTGAGGTGCGACGGCAGCCGAACCAGCAGTCCGACCCGTGATCGGAATGCGCAGTGCGCCATGCCGAGGTGCCAATGGGACGGGTGCGGGGTACGGGTGCCGGCAATCTGGCCAAAACCTCCGTGAACCGAGCGTCAAGCTTGTCGTTGAAGGATTTCTCGAGCCCATCGATCTTGTCCATGGCGTTGGTGAGCTTGGTGTCAAACTCTCCTAGGCGTGCATCCATGTCTTCAGCGCGACCGACCAAGATCTCGGAGAAGTGGGCATGTAGTTCTTGGTTCGTCATTGTGGCAGGGTTCCGCGAAGTATCTGTCATGGTTAGTACTTTAAAAAGCACAGGTATATACTACGGAAATATGGTGGAAGGAACGCGTAATCCGTCAAGCAATATACGAATCTCTTACAAGTTCTTACCAAACAGCAGGAAAAGGCGATGTGCAACCACGAGGATCAGTTGGTCCAGAGATTGAACCGAGCGATTACAGGGAGTCGAGACACCGCACATGGAGAATATCTGTGGAGCTCTGGTAAGGCTTAGCAAAGGGGTTAGCAATTATCAAAACAACAATGCAAAATTTGAAAGAATGCTCAACGACGGTACTGTGCTGGTTCTAGGCTAGACCGTACTAGAGACACGAGCCTAGATCACCAACGATGTCACGACGCGACACAACAAGCAATATATGATGATATGGCACCCTGAAAAGCGAACCGAGATGGTGAAAATCACTATGATGGTGAGTGTCTAGAACTGATCTACGGGGTCTAAAAATAGGTTAGCCCCAAAAAAAATTCGAAATTTTTTATAATATGCTCCGGAAAGCGCAGGCGCCAAAAAAATATCGCTATAATGGCCGATGGAGAAAAGTGATCCCCTGGGCCGAAGAGCAGTATAGCTAGAAAAAAAATTCGGAGATTTTTTATTTTTGCTCTCCTTCTGGACTTACGAATGAAATTCTAACTCGACACGGACTTTAGCTTAATACGGAAACAACAAGGAAGGAAAGTAAAAATAATTAACTAGAAAACAATAACTCAACTCTGACTCGTGCCGCGGCAGGAAAGGTGATGGCGGAGTTTTAGGGTTTATGATGGCTGGGTGTATGGCGGCGGAATATGGTGGCAGAATATGGTGGCGGTGATCTGCGAGGGTGGCGATGACTACTATGATCAGAACTCAAAACTCTACGGGACGAGACACTAAGACCAGCAACTCGACGCGACGATGCAGACACAAATTCAACAATGCAAATCTGAAAAGATAATGCGAGGGTAGATTGGTGATGGGATGGATCTAAACTCTAATTGTGCTTTTTGGCTTTTTCGTGGGTTATAGGTAAAACAGATCTAATCTACGAAAACAGTAAAATCTCACCGAGCAACCTGAAATCTGATACCACTTGATAGGACAAAGGTGTCCGATCTTTCGATGAGATGGTGATAGTCGATTTGGTGGAGTTCGGGCTTGACGATCCGACTACACGTGAGAGCACGAGCGCCAATGCAATCGCTAGGCCAATCTCCTGGAGGTTACTGATCCTACAGGAACACGATCAGCCTGACCAACGAAGGTCTTATTTCCTACCTGAAATCGAGAACAAGTAAGAACCAATATTGCAATCAAGATATTGCGGATTAAGATGAAAGCTTTATTGAAAAGGTGGGATCCTGTATAGGTGCGAAGTACAAGAGGCCTCTGCGACGCTCGAACCTTGGCGAAGTTGCTATGAAGGCTAACTTAATGTCTAAACAAAATCCGAGTCTATGGTGACAGCTATGGGGAGTATTTAAGGAGGAAAAGGTGGGGTTTCGGCCAGCCATGGAAGTGGTGGCCGAATCCAACCCTAGAAGTCCTTTTCCCCTCAAATACGGACTCTAAAAAGTGGCTATTTAAAATCCTGCGAAAATTACATGGGCCTGGCCCAAATTAAAGGTGTCGCGGCACCATATTAAGCTATTGACGAATTTGTGAAGTATTAATCTTGAATATTTCGTCCAAGCCTTCTTTCTTCATTATGGAGGCCTCAAAGTTCTGAAATCTTCATCCGTGGCCTTCTCTTGAAACATCACATGCTTGCTGCCATCTCCATGCATGGCCATGCTCCAATGCTTGTCCCTCTCATCCATGCTTGGTCCATCATTCCTAAGAGTAAGAAATACATCTGATTTAGGCAGCATCATATTCTCATGTATGTGAGGAATAGTTCCATGAAACGAAAGTACCTGATAGTTAAGTTGTTGTATGTGTGTAGCTGTAGGTACCACGGTTGTATCAATAGATGGGATGTCCACATATCGGCGCGAGGTGGATATCGTTATTTTGTTACTTTCACGGATGATTTGAGCAGATACGGTTATATCTACTTGATGAAACACAAGTATGAAACCTTTGAAAATTTCAAGGAATTTCAGAATGAAGTGGAAAATCATTGTAATAGAAAGATCAAATTTTTACGGTCCGACCGTGGAGGTGAGTATCTAAGTTACGAGTTTAGGACTCACATAAAAGAGTGTGGAATTGTTTCACAACTCACACCTGCCGGAACACCACAGCGAAATGGTGTGTCGGAACATCTTAATCGTACTTTATTGGATATGGTTCGATCTATGATGTCTCTGACGGACTTGCCGTTGTCATTTTGGGGTTATGCACTATAAACTGCTGCATTCACTTTAAATCGGGCACCATCTAAATCCGTTGAAAAGACACCGTATGAATTGTGGTTTGGAAACAAACCTAAGCTATCATTTCTTAAAGTTTGGGGATGCGATGTTTATGTGAAGAAACTTCAACTGGGTAAACTCGAACCCAAAGCAAAAAAATGCGTCTTCATAGGATATCCTAAGGAAACTATTGGGTATTCCTTCTATCACAGATCCGAGGGCAAGGTTTTTGTTGCCAGGAATGGATCCTTTCTAGAGAAAGAGTTTCTCGTGAAAGGTGTGAGTAGTCGGAAGGTAGAATTCGAAGAGGTTATTGAACCTTCTCTTCAAAGTGTGGCCAGTAGCGCAACGCCATAAGTTGTTCTGGAGTTGGCTTCACCTATTGAAGAGGGAACTAATGATAATGATCATGAAACTCTGAAAGAGAGTACTATCGAACCTGGCAGGTCTAGTAGGGCGCGTGCAGCTCCCGAGCTGTACGGAAACCCTGTTATGAATTTCATGGTTGACGAAATTGATGACCCTGCGACGTATGAAGAAGCGATGATGATCTTGAATTCTAACAAATGGTTAGAAGCCACGAAATTCGACATGGAATCCATGTATGAAAATCAAGTTTGGAACTTGGTGGAATTACCTCATGACCGACAGGCCGTGGAGAACAAATGGATTTTCAAAAGGAAAACTGATGCTGATGGAAATATGACCGTCTATAAAGCTTGACTTGTCGCAAAGGAGTTTCAACAAATTCAAGGAGTTGACTACGATGAGACATTCTCTCCCGTAGCGATGCTAAAGTCAGTTAGGATTATGTTAGCAATTGTTGTATATTTCGATTATGAGATATGGCAGATGGATGTCAAAACCGCGTTTCTCAATGGTAATATTGAAGAAGAGTATATGATACAACCAAAGGGTTTTGTCGATCCTAAGGATGCTAAAAGGTGTGCAAGCTTCAGCGATCCATCTATGGATTGAAGCAAGCATCACGAAGTTGGAAGCTCCGCTTTGATGAGGTGATCAAAGAGTTTGGATTTGTCCAAACTTATGGAGAAGCTTGTATTTACAAGAAAGTGAGTGGGAGCAATGTGGCATTTCTGATATTATATGTGGATGACATATTATTGATCGGAAATGATATAGATCTTTTAAACGGTGTTAAAAGTTATCTAAACAGCAAATTTTCAATGAAGGACCTAGGTGAAGCGTCATACATATTAGGCATAAAGATCTATAGAGATAGATCTAGGCGCCTAATAGGGCTATCGCAAAGTACATACCTTGATAAGATTTTAAAGAAGTTTGAAATTGACAGAAGTAAGAAAGGGGTCCTTATCTATGTTGCAAGGCAAGACATTGAGTAAGACTCAAAGTCCGGCTACGGCGGAAGAAAGAGAGATAATGGACAAAGTCCCCTATGCTCCAGCCATAGGCTCTATAATGTACGCCATGCTATGTACAAGACCGGATGCGGCACATGCTATTAGTTTGACAAGTAGGTACCAATCAGATCCAGGTTCGGAACACTATATAGCGGTCAAGAATATCCATAATTACTTATCAAGAACTAAGGATATGTTTCTTGTATACGGAGGTGAAGAAGAGCTTGTCGCTAAGTGTTATGTCGATGCAAGCTTTGACACAAACCCGGATGACTCTAAGTCTCAATCCGGATACGTATTTCTCATGAATGGCGGAGCGTTTAGTTGGAGGAGTTCCAAACAACCTGTGGTGACGGGATCAACAACGGAGGACAAATATGTTGTTGCTTCGGAAGCATCTCAGGAAGCGGTTTGGATGAAGGAGTTCATATCCGAACTAGGTGTGGTTGCAAGCGCGTTGGACCCAATGGTGATCTATTGTGACAACAATGGTGCCATTGCCAATGCCAAAGAACCAAGGTCTCATAAGAATTCCAAGCATATTAAGCGCCGGTTTCACTCCATCCGCAAGCATGTCAAGGATGGAGATATAAAGATTTGTAAAGTACACACGGATCTCAATATAGAAGATCCGTTGACTAAAACTCTCCCTAGAACAAAACATGATCAACACCAGAACTCCATGGGTGTTAGATTCATCACTATGTAACTAGATTATTGTCTCTAGTGCAAGTAGGAGACTGAAGGGAATATGCCCTAAGAGGCAATAATAAAATGTTTATATGTGTATTCCAAGTATATGATAGATGTTTATTTTGCATGCTATAATTGTATTAATATGTAAACATTAATACATGTGTGTTTAATAAACAAACAGAAAGTTCCTAGTTATGCCTCTCTCATAAACTAGCTCGTTGATTAACAAGATGATCAAGGTTTCCTGATCATGGACATTGGATGTTGTTAATAACGGGATCACAACATTAGTGTAATGGTGTGATGAACATTCATCCGAAGTATAGCATTACGAGCAAAGTCATTGAGTTTATATTGCTATAACAACTTATGAAGTGATCCTAATCCTTAGACCATGAGATCATGTCAATCACTAACACCGGAAGAGTTTCTTGATAACATCAAACGTCACACCATAACAGGGTGATTATAAAGATGGGTTTAGAACTACTAAAGTGTTATGTTGAGGCCCATGGATCGATAGTGGAATTTGTTCATCCTGATGACGGATAGATATGCTCTAGGCCCTCTCGGTGATATCACATTGATTAGCTTGCAAGCAAGTGATTTGATCACTAGAATGTTATATCACGGGAAAGAGAAAAGAGTGCATGTCAGTAACGAGATCAAACTAGGTATGGAGATACCGATGATAGAATCTCGGACATGTAATATATCGCGAAACAAAGGGATTAAGATACTAGCGTAAAAGGTTCCGACGATCACAAGAAAGTCATCGTTGAATGTGTGGGAGTTAGTATGGATCTCCAGATCCCGCTTCTGATTATTGATCCGAGAGGGGTCTCGATCATGTCCGCATTATTCACGAACCGTAGGGTGACACACTTAAGAGACACCGACATCCAATTGGAGCAAAAGTTTCATGCCGGAAAGAATAACAAGCGCAGGAATTTATTTCACTAGATACCGAAACAGGTTTTCGGGTGAAATTGCATAAAGTGGTTATGCATGTGAAATAGAATTCTAGCAAGGGGTTATATGTGAATGTTTGTCATTAAAGTAATTGACAAAATTCTGAATAAATAAAAGAGTTTTATTTAATGAGAGTTTGTATTAAATTTGGTGGAAATTTAATTGCATGTTTGAGTGGGATTTTGAGTGGAGGGAAATGAAGAGGTTTTTGTGAGTGGAGTGTCCACCCACATGAATGAAGGAGGGGAGGGGCAGCCCCCATGGCCGACGGCCACCCCCTTGGGTGCCCCCCTCCGCCTATAAAAGGCACCCCTCTCCCTCTCTCTCTCACTCACACCTCCTCGTGAAGGATCTCTCTCCCCCTCTAGAATTTATTCCCCATGGTCTCGGACTAGCGAGATACATGTTCCCGGTGGCTATTCGGCAAGAAAGAGTTGTGCTTCCACTGCATCGCTAGAGCGAGGAGGCGGAGGAGGCGGAGGTTGCTCGGTGCCTCGGACGTGTGTGCGAGCACGGATGCGCTGCTGATTTGCGGCGCTAGGACTCCCTCTCGATCTTGAGATCGGCAAGAGATCGTCTACATCAACCACGAGTTTAACTCGTTAAGCTTTGTCGGTCTTCAAGGGTATATTCTCTACGGATATACATCCACCCGTTGTTTGTATCTAGCAGATAGATCTTGGTACATAGTTGTTCCCATCGTAGGAAATTTTTTGTTTTCTATGCTGCGAACCCTACACATGGTACATGGCTTCTTGGAAGAACTTGGCATTATAGACTTGGGTCTTTTCATCTAGGAGAGGAAACCATCGAATTTAGAGGTGAAGCTCATCAGATACATCAGAGTCATGACGATCTTGCAGCATGGTTTCCTTTACCTTTGGTTTGTCACAGGGACCATGACATTTGAGTTTTCTGCAAACACGCACACTGATACATCATTCATCGCCCAAGGGCACTTGACCGACACCCACTCGCACAAGGAAAAAGAGGACGTCAATTTCCACCTTGGACTGGCCGTAGGAGACAAGGCAGCGAGATCGAACGGAAACCAGGAAGCACAGTAGGAAGGCATGGCCCTGCCTCAGGGTCAACGAGGAGCTCGAGAAGGTCCTTAGCGATCTTGAGCTGAAGCACGGCGTGGGCGTGCAGCGGCCAAGTATGGCGCGAGAGGAAGCTTCGGGCGGTGGGCTGCTCGGGGCTTGGCAAGGTCGCGAGCGTCGGCAGCCGGAGGAGCTCGTAGAGGCAGGACAGAAACGAGAGGTGTAGCAAGCATCGTACGGCGGCGGCGATGGTGCTTGTAGGGCGAGGACGAGAGAGGCCGGGAAGGGCGGCGGTAGAGGGTGCAGCGACACGCTCGCAGTGCCTGGAGGGAGCCGAGCGACGATAAGAGCTTGCTCGGGATGGAGCAGGGGAGAAGAGGGCTAGCGGCCGGGGCTCTGCGAGAACAGATGGGAGGCGAGGTGAGCGTGTCGGCCGATGCAAGTAAGAGATGTCGGCGGCGGCTCGGCTGGCGATGAGGAAGAGGTCTGGTGGGGGAAACGGGGTCAAGAGAGAGGAGGCGAGGAAGGAAGGTGGGGAGGGAATTGCTGGCACGCCGACCGAGAGGAGATACGGGTGGGGCCGAGGGATCGGGTTTGTGATGATGGCGACAGGGAAACGCGGGATGGGTTCGCGTCGGGTAGGAGATAGGGCTTCATGGGTTGCATGCAGAGGCGAGTGGTTCATGTGTGCGGGTTGTGTGGAATGGCAGGGTCTGGGGTACGTGGTGGGTCAGGCTCAGCGGGGTGGTATACATTGTGGTGTGCGGGGGTGCTTGCTGCGCGCGGGTGGGACTGGTTGCTGTCGCACGCGCTTAGGGTTTGGTGTGTTGTCGCTGCGTGGAGTGCTGGCGACAACGGCTGGGTGGGTGTGGGTATTTGGCGGTAGGCTTAGGGATAGGTAAATTTTAGGGTTTAGGTAGTAGGCTGGCTGGGCCTTTCGGCCTGGCCGGCTGCCTGCCCTAATAAAAAATGTTTGATGTTTATTAAATTTTGAAGGATTTTTGCAAGACATTTTTAGACAAATAAAATATTCGGAAGAGATCGGGGTTTCATATTTGAATAAAGAGAGAGATATTTGTAGAAAAAATAGACTTTTTGAAAATAGTTTTAGATAGACATATACATGATGACATGATGATGCTCAAATGCAAGGTGGCATGATGACATGAGCATGTAGTCATGATGATGCATAAACTTGAGCGATTTTCTAGTAGTGGTTTTACTAGGGGTGCTACAATTCGACACCACTAACAATGGATCTCGGCCTCGAGATGCACCTCATGGTACGGGGAAGATGGCCAACGGTCTGAATCTCCTTGTTTCATGTATATCCTCGTGACACCACTAACAAGGATTCTTCTCTGTCTTGAAATCGGTGACACCACCAACAAGGGTCGTTGCTCACGTTCTTCGAGAGAACGCTCTGGAGAACAAAGGACGAAGGTAAAGGTGTCAAAAGATAAGGCCATCTTTAACTTCTATGGAAGGAGTAAAATTTCTTATCCACCGATTCAATGTACGAGAGAAAATGATAAGAGTAGTCGGATGGTGATCAGTCCATCGTGCATCCAAATCATTACTTTGCACATGAATAGAAGGATTATGTAACCAACTCTCAAGATTCAGACTAAAGATCTCGACAAGCGATGTTCAGAAACAAAGGAGTGATGCATACTCTACATCAGATCTGATGCTGATGTGGTCATCGCATTGAAAAACACCTAAAGATACAAAGAATTTTTTTAGTAAAATTTGGGTCACTGGAAAGGTACACAGAGGAAAATTCCTCAGATAGCACGGAGACCGGATGTAGCAACATCGTTACAAGAGGAAGCGAAACCTTGAAGGTACAACGGAAACCCGACCATGAGAAATCATGTACTCAAAGAAAGGTAAGAGAGCGTATTCAAAACACGCAAGGTAAGAGGACAGAGGGGTAAGGAGTAAAAGCAGACCTAATCAGATCTATCCAACTGATTTCCAAAAATAGCTTTGACACTCTACATCGTTCGTTAGCTAGGTTAACCTACATGCTGGACTAGTGGGGTATCATAACTGCTGAGCTCTGATACCACTCTGTAACACCCTCAGATCAGTCCTATGCAAGTTTTAGCCATTCCTGCCAAATCCGCATAGAAATGATTCAAAGGTGCCCACAGGGAACTTTCGTGCAGGTGGAAAACGAGGTAATACCATTACACATTAGTCCACGATGGAACCCATAGAAACAGATATATACACCAGCGACTCCATGAGTCAAGAATACGGATATACGGTAGAAAGATCCAAATCACCTTGAAAACGATACACATCTGAGTACGGATAATATGCAAATTGATCTAAGAGCCCTCAAGAATAACCAATGGCATCCATAACCCTGTCTAGGCCAAGCCGGAAGTGTAACCCTTCTAACGACGCCGATCTCAAACCTGCTCAAACAAAACGGGTACTGACAAAGGTCAAAGGAAAAAGGTAGCGATCAGTACTAAGGCCAGTACACAGCGAGACTTAGAATTCGGCGGCTCTAGCCTACATAGGAATGGTGGACTGAAGCGGCACCGTGACATGCACTAAATAACCTATAGAGACTCGATTTAACTGACGTCTATCAGAGAGCAATAAGGAAGTCCTATTCGGAACCAACCTGATGCTAACACCAAATATACCCATCCAGGTATTCCCCCCTCGAGACCCAATGAGGAAGTCGTACCAAGGAAACTCACATAGTTGGCAATTTTATTCATTTACTTATACTTGCAGCAATTACTAGTTATATATAGATATCATGAGTCATCCTGATATCATAAGCAGTGGGCAGTTTTAGTTAACCATTCCATTATAGTTGTAATACTTAATAGTCAGATACAAATAGCATGAGACATCCCAAATCCAGGAGTTGTTGCACTTTTATTTACTCACTCCATTGTAGTGTATCTTTACTAGACATGTTAAAGTCAAATTTATAGCGCTACTTTAGTTATAGTTGTCTATGATCGAGATATTATGCTCCAAGTTATCCATTACCATGGACACGGCTTCCGGAAAGATTTACCCTGCACGGGGCACAAATAGCAACACACGCACGATCAAGCTTAGAAAAACCAAATGAAAACCCAACGAGGCATCGCAACCAAGAAATCACAAGATTCATATAATATTTGAGGGGGCCACCCTACTAAGCTACACGCTACGAAGTCGGCCGGCTCCACGACGGACCCAGGGTGTGTGGCGACGGCTATAAATGACTGGGAACCTAAAAGTGTGACTGGGCTTGTCGATACAGCGGAAACGTGGCACGGGGTTCCTAAATAGTATAGTAGTAAATGCTCTCCACGAGCAAAAGTAGTAAATAAAGAAGTAGCATGGCATAAGTATATGATAGTAATAAAGCCCCAAACTAGTTTGTGGCACCAAGAAATAAGATATGATTCAAGCTCTGGCTAAGGGGATTCATAGTCCCACATGCGGATAACACGATAGTCAAGGAATAGGTATCAATTACTCGGGGTCCTACGGGACACCAGTGAGCGGTTAAAAACTGAATAACATTGCCCATCGGTGCCTCTGCATTAGTTATAACTATTCATGATCATCTCTTATTGCAAGTTGTATTTAAAAGTCATGATCATCTCCAACATAAAGCATATGGCAACCTTCCAAAAATTATGGTGCTTGACAGCTCGAACGAACACCTGAGCAAGCAACTACAACTCGCAAGGCCAAATATATACCAAGAAATAGGTAATAAGAGGTTTCCAAGGCAATATAGGGCTGCAAGGAATATAACTAGTATAGAATTTAAATCATCGCAACATAGATAGCAATAGATCAACAGGAGGTAGTAAGACTAGAAACATAAAATAGATAGAAATGGGGAGAATGCTCGCCTAGGAAAACACTGCCGAACGTTCATCCAAAGATTGGATCGACACTCATATCAACTCATTGGCCTAGTTCGTGAAGAAGCAATGCATTAACATAAACATTGGATGCACTATTTAATACTATGGTAGAAGATCGGCATGATGCATGACATGGCAAAGATTCGATGCAATTAGGCAATATTAAGTGGAACCGGGGTTCTGACAATTAGTATGGTGTTTTATGTTGTTTAGATACCCCAAAATTTTAAATGTTGGCTTAGCAATGCAAAACATGGCGGTTCGCTACACAAATTTAATGGGGCCAATATAAGACTATAAAAGTCCGCATATGGTCTCGATACTTAATTACAAGGTGAATCAGCATAATGCCACCAAACCACATGATATGTGTGCAAGCATGAAAAATTAATATAGCATGAAAAATTAATATAGCATGAAAAATTAAGATGCACACGCAGATATTATTTAGAAAATTAGGTATTGGCAAAAGGGGTCACACATGGTGGGTTTCGGCAATCTTGGGGTTTCGAGGTTCGATGGGGTCCGTGCTTCGGATCCGAGGTGGCGATCTTGGTGCATCAAGGGTTGCGGGTTTGTCTTAGAGCCTTCGGTACCGGTCTTTGGATGACACTGGTTCTTGGCATCAAACATTTTGTGGACGATCTTGGTGATGCGCTCAAATCACTGTAGAGCCTCGTTGGGATACCCCAAGAGCAAGGTGTGATGAACACAACAACAAGTTTTCCCTCAGTTATGAAAACAAGGTTATCGAACCATTAGGAGCAAGGAAACAACTCCAAGGTGTTTCTAACAACTTGGTATCCTACACAACACAAACTCAAGACTTTCCCCCAACTTATAGTGAGGTTGTCAATCTCACTAGTTTGCTGAAAACAAAGGATTAAACGTATAGTGTGGAAGATAATGGTTGCTTGTAAGAGGGTAAACGGTAACAGTAGATGATGTATGAATGTTAAAGATTGGACCGGAGTCAACAGTTCACTAGAGGTGTTCTCCTTAAGATAGATGACATGCTGGGTGAACAAATTACAGCTGGGCAATTGACAGACTGAGCAAGCATAACAATGCAAATACTAGACATCATGATTCCTATGAGATTTGATTGGGCATTACAACAATATATATAGACCGTAATCCATGTTGCATCTATGACTAATAATCCACCTTAAGGTTATCATCCGAACCCCTTACAGTATTAAGTTGCAAGCAACGGATAACTGCATTAAGCAATGTGTGTAAAGTAAATAATACAATTGTTCCATGAACAAAAGATTGTTGTTTTCTGCCTATTAGCAACAACACATCTAAAAACTTAGAGATTCATGTCAGTTCCCCAGATTACTAGAGGTATGAACCTACTCTAGATCATAAATACTCCCTCTTGGAGTCATAAGCATCTACTTGGCCAAGATAGCTACTAGCAATGGAGAGCATGCAAGATCACAAACAACACATACATGATATAATCAATAATCAATATGACATGATAGAATTAATAATCAATCTAACATAGTATCTCAATATCCATCAGATCACCTCAAACACAACATGTATGATTACAAATAGATGATCTTGATCATGAACGGAGCTCATAAGATCTAAACATGATAGCACAAAGGAGGATAAACAACCATCTAGCTACTGTATGGACCCATAGTCCAAGGGTGAACTACTCACGCATCATACCGGAGGCTGGCATGGTGCTGAAGAAGGCCTCCGGGATGATCTCTCCCCTCCAGAAGGGTGCCGGGAAGAGCTTCATATCCCCCCGATCTAGGGACAATGGTGGCGGCGGCTACAGACTGTTTTGTGGAAATATTATCAGGTGCTTAGGGTTTCTGCATCGAGGGGACTTTATAGGAGAAGGGATGATGCAGGAGGCCGGCAGGGGGCCCACACCATAGGGCGGCGCACCCTAGGGTGGACCCGCGTGGCCCTAGGGTGTGGCCACCCTATGGCCCCACTTCGGCTGCCCTTCGGTCTCTGTTTTTGTTCCGGTAAAATATTGACTTTGGATTTTGTCCCGTCCAATTTCGAGAATATTTCCTCATTAGCTTTTGTGAAACCAAAAACAGCAGAAAACAGGCAACTGTCACTATGGCATCTTGTTAATAGGTTAGTCCTAGAAAATTTATAAAAATACCTCAAAGTGTAGACAAAGCATAGCAAAGTTGATACTAAACAAGCATGGAACATCAAAAATTAAAGATATGTTTACGACGTATCACTTGAGTAGTCATCAGCACATGGTACATGGCTTCTTGGAAGAACTTGCCATTGCAAACTTGGTCTTTGGATCCGGGAGCGGAAACCACCGAGTTTGGAGGTGAAGCTCATCAGGTACATCGGATCCATGATGAGCTTGTGACATGGTTTCCTGCACCTTTGTTTTGTCACGGGCACCACGATATCGGAGTTTTCTGCAAACATGCACATTGATACATCATTCATCACCCAAGGGCACTTGACCGACACACACTCGCATAAGGAGAAAAATGACGCCGATGTCCACCTTGGACTGGCCGCATGAGACAAGGCAACGAGATCGAATAGAAACCATGAGGCATACCAGGAGGGCGTGCACCGGCCTCAAGGTCAACGAGGCGCTCGGGAAGACATGGGCCATGAGGTGCTTGGCGGCGCGCGACGAAGCACAACGGAAGGCGGCCACGGCAGCGACAGAAGGATGGCGCGGGACAAAGCTTCGGGCTGCGGGGTGCTCGGGGATTAGCGAGGTCGCGAGCAGCGGTTGCCGGAGGAGATCGCAGAGTGATGCAGCCCGACCTATGGTCGTTACCACATCATGGTCTCCAACTTACGCCAAGTCGTCATGGACTCCAAAGGTGAATCCGTTCCTCTATGTGAGCCCACTTCCTACCCTATTGAATGGTATGCTACTTCATACTTCGTCACATATGCATGATAGGTTCACACCGACAAGTACGGAGGCAAGGGAGGAAGCCCGGAACATCAAGCCCAACAAGACGGAGGCTTGGAAGAGGAGGCGGAAGAAGCCACGGCTGAACCACCAGAGTCTCCGGCCTACACCGGAGTCTCCGGTCCTGCTACACCGGAGTCTCCGGTCCTGCGCACCGGAGTCTCCGGACCGACCCCAGCAACCGACCCGGGGACAGTTAGTACGCCACTCCGGAGATGACACCGGAGTCTCCGGCCTACACCGGAGTCTCCGTACCCCACACCAGAGTCTTTGGCCTGCGTGATGGGCCTGCGCGCCGCCAGCTGGGCCTTCGGCCCATGTACCCCTCTAGCTCATCCAAACCCTAGTTTTATCCCTAAACTACCCCTGTTTATGTGGCTGGCCTATAAATAGAGCCCCCACCCCTTCATGTATCCCTTAGGCATAGATGATAGACTAAAGACAACCCCCTTGTGTGGAATCTCTAGTTTTGCCTCATCCCCTTACCCAAGGGAACTGACTATCGTCACCAAACTCGATTGGACTTTGCATCACGCATCCATCGTTGAACAAGGCCTTGGAGTTCATTGTCTTGTCTCCAAGTTGTCAAGACCCTCCCCAAGGTGTTCTTCCCTCTCCGATGTGGATTTGAGGGAGCACGTTGACCGATCTTTCCTTGCGAGGATTCTATCGGACCGGTGGCCGCTGTTCGGGAGCAATCGGCATGGTATCGTGTGAGTTTTGCGTGTGTTCATTGTGTTCTTCACGAGGTGTGTGTTCGCTTCCGCTACCTTCTCCCTTTCCCCTCGCTTTCCCATCGATTTGACCACGAGATCCGTGAAGATCGGGCCACCCAAGAGGTTAACCTCTCCATCATCTGGTATCAGCAGCTTTTGGTTGCCACGGATTTCTAATCGATTTGGTCTTTTCCCCATAAATTCGAAAATTCCACCAAAAACAGCCCCAATTCGTGTTTTGGATCGATCTGTGATTTGAGTGAGTTTTGGTAGGTTTTGATCCATGGATTACTTGCTAAACTAGTTGATATACCTTCCCCTGCGTTCCCATAGCCTAATTCTTTGATTTCCCCCATCAATCTGAGGTTTTGGTTCGAGTTTTTCCGCCCGAAACGCGTCCCGTTCGAGTTCTGGATGTCCTGGAATCTCCCGGACTGGAGTCTCCGGCCTAGACCGGAGTCTCCTGACTTTTTGAGCTCCAGACCGGAGTCTCCGCCCCTCCCTGCAGACAGAAAAACTGCAGCACGGTTTTGAGCATAACTTTTTGATGCAGCCCGCCCTACGGACGCACCTCCACCTACAACACCTAGCCCTCCCAGTGGACCAATGACTCGCGCCCGAGCCAAGCTCCTACAAGCCAAGGTTAACTCGCTCCTTTCCTTGTGTGATTTCGACATACCGGCTTGCTACTTCATACGCATACACCGTGCATCATCAGTGAAGAGAAGGACCCATGGAGCAGAGAGAAACGGAGCCAAGCGACCAATCGCTGCCAGACTCCAGCGGTACTACCGGACCCTACGGCCGGTACTACCGGTTCAAGCGGCACAACCGGCCCCAGCTACCGGACGCTCCAGGAGGAACCCAACCAAGCCCCAGACGCCTGCGGTACTACCGGTCCGGGAACCGGTACTACCGGTGGGCGGTACTACCGCCCTCTCCTACCGCTCGCTACAGGCGACTCCGACGGAAGCTCCAGGACCGCCAGCGGTACTACCGCCACCTGAGCGGTACTACCGGTTGCGACCGGTACTACCGGTTGCCCGACCGGTACTACCGGTCTTGACTGAACCCGATCGCGTCAGTTCGGCCCAGCGCCCTGTACCCCTTTCTGTATTTTCCCATTTCGTTCCTAAACTACCCCTGTTTATGTGGCTGGCCTATATATAGCCCCCACCCTCTATTGTAAACCCTAGACTTGGATAATAATAGTTGAGGACACCCCTTTGAGGATCTTTCATCTATTGGTCTCATGCTCCTACCAAGGGGCACCCTATTATCCACAACCTCTTGGATCTTGCCTAGTGCGTTCAAGTTGTACAAGGCCTTGGGATCTCGGTTTCTCGTCCCCAAGTAGTCAAGATCTCACCAAGCACCTCGCCCCCGTTGTTGGCCGTGGAGAGAGAGCTTCGCCCAACACCGATCCTAGGGATTATGTTGGACCGGTTGCCACCGGCGTGAGTTATCGGCGTGTATCGTGTTTTGTGTGCGTGAGTTCATCGGGTTCCTCGTGGGCGTTTGTTCGTGGATTTAATCCCCTTTCCCCCTTCCACCGTTTTCCCCTCGATTCCCGCGGAGATTCGTGAAAGATCGGGCCACCCCAAGGGGTTACCCCATAACATATTGGTATCAAGAGCAAGGTTGATCACGAATTTCCCCCCAATTTTTCTTCTATCCCCTTAAAATCGAAAATCCCACCAAAAAGAGCCCCAATTTGCCTTCGGATCGATCTTTGGATTTGGTGAGTTTTTCGTGGTTTTGGTCCATAGATCTGTTGCTTTTGGAGTCGATCTATAGCCTTTTTATGTTCCTAGCCCAGCCTTTCGGTCAGATTACCACGAATTTGAGGATTGTGTCAAGTTGATCTCGTTCAAGTTCCGCGCCTGGCGGTACTACCGCTCGTACAAGCGGTACTACCGCAAGTCTCCGGTACTACCGGTCGGACAAGCAGTACTACCGCTCGCAACTGACCGTTTTTTGTTCTCTTTTTGACACCTCACCTTCGTTTGCTGACTGTTCTCTTTAGCTTGTTCGTGTTTCACGTGTTTGTCGCCTTTCTAACAAAATCTTCCGCAACAACGTTCACCTCGCGCTCAACGACACCGCGACACGCGAACATCATCCCCACCAACGGTTGCAAGTCGTCAACAATACCAAAGGTATAACTTGCGCCACTTTGACAGCCCCATATCTTCCTTTGTGTGTATCTATCCTATGAGAGCAACTCATTTTGTGTTTGTCTAAGCATTGTGCACTTGCCTTTGGAAAGTGAGTGTGAGGCCAAATACAAAAGTTAACATAGTAGTATAAAAAGGGAGAAAAAGGAATTAAAAAAAAGATACATAGTCTCCCAATACAAAGAGAATATCAAGCTTGTAAGCCAAAAAGAGAGAGGAAAAAGCGCGCCAAGGCAAGTGCACAAATCCGTTGCTTATCCTCTTTTGGCAAACGAGTTGTGGTCTCTCCTTGAGTTGGCACGACAACCGAGCGTAGTCTTCGTTAGGACCTTTTGTGCTCATTTTCATAGTCGTGCTAACCCCGTTATTCTCCACGTGTTCGTTCTTCCATGTTTTTGTAGATCGTATCCTTTTGCTTTTGATCTTTGGTTCTTTACCACTTAGAACAATAACCTTTTACTTGGATCGTCTTGTTTGGTTCTCCACAATCCTAACCTTCCACAAAAAGCTTTTGAGAGTTGTAGCTTATTTGTGTGTGAGTTTCTTTCCGTTTTCACTTTGCAAGCTATTAGCTCCTTTATGTGGCAATTGGTTTCATATAATCTCCAAGGTGAGGTAAAAGGCTAACTCCTCGCATCCTCCTTCTCCATATACAACCCTTGTCGGCTTTGCATCATGGATAGGAATGGCGAGCCGTCCCAACCACCCCCACCTCCGGAGGACAACACACAATGCATGACAAGATGGGATCATTGGAAGGTCCGAGGTGAATTCAACTACCGTTGTGAAGCTCTTGAGCGTTGCCAAGATGAACAATTTAGTGAAACCCGCGTGGAATTCAAGAACATCGACAACCGCTTCGAAGAAGTCCGAGGACAAATGCATGCCATGCAACACAACCTCATCCATCAAAATGAAGCTCTTGGTCGCGCCCTCGCCTCAACGGATGAGAAGCTTCAACGCCTCATTGATGGACTCGCAAGGCCACGATCGCGCGACTCAAGCTCATCACGACACTCCTCAAGTGAATCAAGCGCACCTCACCATCACGCGTCAAGGCACCGGGATGGACCCGTCCTTCAATCCATGAGCTCTTCTCAAGTGGTACCATCTCCGCGACACGCCGCGACGTCAAGCTATGATGGTGACCTCTCCGCAAGACCTCCAAGACGTGAAGCGAACCGGCCTCAACAAAGGGCACTTGTGATTCAACAAGAACAACCTCACGTGGACCACCAAGCCCATCGTCAACAACGTGTTCTCTCAACAACAAGTGAAGCATACGAAGTGGACGAACAAGATCACCATCGGCGTGAAGCACTCGTAGATCCACCAAGGCGTCATCATCGACATGAACTTCAACATCGACAACATGATCATCATGACGAGCCTCCTCCACATAAAGAAGAAGGAGAGCAGCCCATTGCGCATGCGGCTCGACGTCCTCCTCGCCACATGGCGCAAGACAATGCTCCTCGGCATCAACCACGACAAGAACAAGAGCAAGCTCCCCAAGCTCGTCGTGAGGATCAACAACCTCCTCCTCGTCCTCACCCACGCCAACAGCACGAGCAAGCTCCCCAAGCTCGTCGTCAAAACCAAGTTCCACCACCAAACGCGGCACCTCAACAACCGCAAGAGCAACGACACCATCACCAAGCAAGACATGAGAGCTCGGATGATGAAGATGGCCGCCAAAATCATGGCAACCGTCAACACCGGAACCGCAATGAGGAAGAAACTTTCGGCAAGCTCAAATTCACCATGCCCAAGTTCACCGGTTCCAATGAACCCGAAGAATATCTCTCGTGGGAACTCAAGGTTGACAAGATCTTCCGCATGCACAACTATAGCAATGAGAAGATGATGGCCATGGAATCCCTCGAGTTTGATGAGTATGCCAACCTTTGGTGGGAACAAGTCCAACTCGCTCATGAAGCAAAAGAAGAGCCTCCAATCTCAACTTGGCAAGATATGAAGGATCATATGAGATCCCACTTTGTTCCTTCACACTACACGCGTGACCTTTTCAACAAGCTGCAAACACTTAGTCAAGGGACAAAGACCGTGGAAGATTACTTCAAGCAAATGGAACTCAACATGATCCGTGCCAACATTGAAGAGCGGGATGAACAAACAATGGCACGTTTCCTCAATGGCTTGAACCATCCAATCAAGCGCATCACCGAGTTCCAAAAGTACAACAACATGGTTGATCTTGTGCACATCGCCTCAAAGGCCGAGCGTCAAGTGCAAGAGGACATCAAGTACAACAAGCCAAAGACATACTTCACATACAAGCAAGCCCCAACCACTACTCCGACAACACCAAGTGGAAGCTCATCAAATACCACCAAGCTTCCCTCCAAGCAAACATTTCCTCAAGGAAAACCGCCCCCAAGTGGCAAATACACAAGGGATGAACAACCATTCAATGGTGAGTGCTACAAGTGTGGAGGCAAAGGACACAAATCGGCCGCATGTGGGAACAAGAAAGTTTTGTTCATCCATGACAACGGCGATGAAGAATAATTGAGTGAAGATGAGTTTGATGCAAGGGTCAAGGAAGCCATGGCAAGGCAACATTTGGAAGAGGACCAAGACCTACTTATGTGTGAGCATGACGCAAGTCCATCGCTTGTGGTCACAAGGGTCTTAACTACTCACGCCAATGAAAATGAAGACCAACGATCAAACATCTTCCAAACTCGTGCCGGTATCAATGGGAAGTCCATCAAAGTCCAATGGCGCATAGCACGCTTGCCAACTAGTGGCGGCGCTTAACGGTGGCTGGCGGCGGCGACGCGCTGCTGGCGGTGCTACGGCGACTACAGGAAGCGAGGGAGAGGACGGATATGCTCACCGGGTTCGCAGGGCTGCGCTGATTCTCGACGTGGTCTCCACAAGGTCAGGGGCGCACGGGGGTGAGGACAATTGCTCGCCGGAGGAATGCCTGGCGTCGGATGCGGTCAGTCGTCGTCAAGGGTGAAGATAGAGGATGCGCTAAGACAAGTAGAATGCACTGTTAGGTTCGCAAGAGGGAGGCGAGTATGTGTGCATCATAGAGAGGTGAAAAGGAGGTCTGGTCTCACCAGTAGATGTTGCCGGAGTTGGAGAAGGAGGTGGTGGCGTGCAGGTGTCATCGGGGCGACGCTCGGGCGTCGCGGCGAAGCTACGCCACTGGAGGTAATGCGCCGGTGGCGAGCACGCCTGTGCTCTGTAAGGGCAGTTGTTCTGGCCTGGAATTCGAGCAGAACCTTGTCGGAGTTGGTGTGGTTGCAGCGACCAATTAGAGTAGCCCTGGGGCGGAGAGGAGCTGGAAACAGAGGGGAAATGGGGAGAAGAGGGAGGCATTTAAGGGGGCGTGGTCGCGGCGAGATTAAGACGAGGCATTGAAGCGAATTCAATCGCGGCATCAATGGCAGAAAACGGCCGGGAGGAATTGCCGCGGTGAATACGACGCTGAGGTGGCGTGGGGCCACGCTGTCTGCGAGAGAGAGGAAGAGGTAGTGGGGTCGAGCGTTCAGTGACTCTGCGGGTGGGTTTTTCGGTGGAAAACGTTTCGCAGAGAGGGGGGATCAATGCGGTCATTGGGCCAGATGGGTTGGGTTGAGTTTGATTCTTTTTTTTGTTCTGTAATCTTTTTCTTTTTCTATTTGATTTTCCTGTTTTGAATTTCAAACAACAAATCAAACACCCAAAAGAATTCAAAACTTTGCTAAACTTTGTATTGATTTCAGTTCTGTTAATCAACATAATTCAAAGTCCAAAACAAAATAATATTTTTATTATTTTTAGGATCTATTTAATAATTAAATAAAGTGGTCCTTAGTTATTAATTCAAATAGGTTTTGATTTATTAAAATCTCCATTTGAAATCTAAATATTATCAAAACCAAATCAGTAGGTTTTATTTGAAAATATAAAATACTTGGAAAACTTGTTTAAAATAATTTAACAAGTTTTGATGTTTAATTAAAATGGTAAAACCTTTATTTTAATAAAATTGGATATTAATAAATCCTCATTATTTTATTTAAATAAACTTTTACTCTTTTTATTAAATAGAAATATTTTTATTTCAAAAGCTTGGCCAAGATTTAATATGGCTCTATAAAATAATATTTATTTATAATTCTATCCTTTTCTTTTGAAACCAAATCTTTTTATTAAAAGATCCAAAATAGTAATTCTACTTATTTAAAATTTTCTTTATTAATTGTTTATCTTTTCAAATCCTTTTAATATTTGTTTGATCAAATAGGTTTGAAGGTTTCCAATTGGGATCAAAAAGTTTCTTCTCACTCTGAAAATCAACAAAGTTTTATTTTATTCATTTATTTTTCACATATCAAGATTTGGAAAATCTTGGGATATGACAGGCTACCACCCTTAAAATAAATCTCGTCTCGAGATTTGGGAAGGCTAGGGTTACAAGTAGGCTCAAGGCATCTAGGGTACTACCACCCTTAAAAAAATTTCAACTAAATTACATTTTGGCCTGCTTGGGATCTTGGGGAAACTTCTGTGGGCAAACATCTGCAATAGTGTCCTTTGTTTCCACACTTGAAACATGTGACAAGGCTGAGATCCTTCATAGGCTTGTTTATCTTGTGCTTCATCTTTTCTGGACAGTTACTTGCATAATGTCCTTGGTTACCACAATTGTAACATGTGATAAGTTTGAGTTCTTCACGTATTGATAGGGCAAAGGTGTCCGATCTTTCGATGAGATGGCGATAATCGATTTGGTGGAGTTCGGGCTTGACGATCCGACTACACGTGCGAGCACGAGCGCCAATGCAATCGCTAGGCCAATCTCCTGGAGGTTACCGATCCTGCGTGAACACGATCAGCCTGACCAGCGAGGGTCTAATTCCTACCTGAAATCGAGAACAAGTAAGAACAAATATTGCAATCAAGATATTGCGGATTAAGAGGAAAGCTTTATTGAAGAGGTGGGATCCTGAATCGGCGCGAAGTACAAGAGGCCTCTGCGACGCTCGAGCCTTGGCGAAGTTGCTATAATGGCTAACTTAATGTCTAAACAAAATCCGAGTCTAGGGTGACGGCTATGGGGAGTATTTAAGGCTAGCAGGGGTTTCGGCCAGCCATGGAAGTGGTGGCCGAATCCAACCCTAAAAGTCCTTTTCCCCTCAAATACGGACTCTAAAAAGTAGCTAATTAAAATCCTGCGAAAATTACATGGGCCTGGCCCAAAATAAAGGTGTCGCAGCACCATATTAAGCTATGGACGAATTCGTAAAGTATTGATCTTGAATATTTCGTCCAAGCCTTCTTTCTTCATTATGGTGGCCTCAAAGTTCTGAAATCTTCATCCGTGGCCTTTTCTTGGATCATCACATGCTTGCTGGCATCTCCATGCATGGCCATGCTCCAATGCTTGTCCCTCTCATCCATGCTTGGTCAATCATTCCTAAGAGTAAGAAATACATCTGATTTAGGCAACATCATATTCTCATGTATGTGAGGAATAGTTCCAAGAAACGAAAGTACCTGATAGTTAAGTTGTTTGGCACGAGATCTTGTGATGGGCCCTTGTATGTGTGTTCCTGTAGGTACAACGGTTGTATCAATAGAAGGGATATCCACATCATGCTCCCCTTCTTGAATTGAAGTCGTCCTCGACGCAATCTCATCTTCCTCACCAAAGTAAGGCTTCAAATCTGCAATGTTAAACGTAGGACTGACCGTACCAAAGTCTGCAGGCAACTCAAGTTTATATGCATTATCATTTATTTTCTCTAACACCTTAAAGGGACCAGCAGCACGTGGCATTAACTTAGACTTGCATAAATCAGGAAAACGATCTTTACGCAAATGTAACCAAACAAGATCGCCAACATCAAACACAACATGCTTTCTCCCTTTATCCCCAGCAAGTTTATACTTAGCATTCATGTGTTCAATGTTATCTTTAGTAGTCTTATGCAAGTTTAATATCATTTCAGCGCGTTGTGTAGCATCCAAATTATGTTGCACCGAAGAAGGTAAAGGCAATAAATCAATAGGTGCACGAGGAACAAAACCATACACAATCTCAAATGGGCACATCTTTGTGGTAGAATGCAACGAACGATTATAAGCAAATTCTATATGAGGTAAACACTCTTCCCACAATTTTAAGTTCTTCTTTAAAACAGCCCGCAACATAGTAGACAAAGTTCTATTTACTACTTCAGTTTGACCATCAGTTTGGGGATGACATGTAGTACTAAAGAGCAATTTAGTCCCCAACTTAGCCCATAAACATCTCCAAAAGTGGCTAAGAAATTTAGTATCATGATCAGAGACAATAGTATTTGGAACACCATGCAAACGAACAATTTCACGAAAGAACAAATCAGCAATATGCGCAGCATCATCCGTTTTGTGACAAGGAATAAAGTGTGCCATCTTAGAAAACCGATCCACAACAACAAAAATACTATCCCTCCCCTTCTGTGTTCGTGGCAATCCCAAAACAATGTCCATAGATATATCCTCCCAAGGAACACTAGGAACAGGAAGAGGCATATATAAACCATGTGGATTAAGGCGAGACTTAGCTTTTTGACAAGTAGTGCATCGTGCCACAAATATCTCAACATATCGACGCATACGTGGCCAAAAGAAGTGTGCAGCAAGAACATCCTCCGTCTTCTTGACACCAAAGTGTCCCATCAATCCTCCTCCATGCGCCTCCTGTAACAACAAAAGACGAACAGAACTATCTGGAATGCATAGTTTGTTAGCACGGAACACAAATCCATCATTGAAGACGAACTTATTCCAAGTTCTACCATCTCTACAATTCTGCAACACATCTTTAAATTCAGCATCATGCACATATTGTTCCTTAATAGTTTCCAATCCAAATATTTTGAAGTCAAGTTGAGATAACAAAGCATAACGGCGTGACAAAGCATCAGCAATAATATTATCTTTACCCTTTTTGTGTTTGATAACATAAGGAAAAGACTCAATAAATTCAACCCACTTTGCATGGCGACGATTCAACTTAGCTTTACTATGAATATGCTTCAAAGGTTCATGATCAGAATGAATAACAAATTCCTTAGGCCATAGATAATGTTGCTAAATTTCTAATGTCCGAACCAACGCATATAATTCTTTATCATAAGTAGAATAGTTCAGACTAGCCCCACTCAATTTCTCGCTAAAATATGCAACAGGTTTTCCCTCTTGTAATAACACCCCTCCCAAACCAATTCCACTAGCATCAGATTCAAGCTCAAAACTCTTAGTAAAATCAGGAAGTTGGAGTAAGGGAGCATGTGTTAGCTTATCTTTCAATATGACGAAGGCCTGTTGTTGTGCATCGCCCCAAACAAAGGGCACATCCTTCTTGGTAAGCTCATTCAGCGGCACGGCAATTGATCCAAAGTCTTTGACAAAGCGCCTATAAAAACTAGCGACGCCAAGAAAACTCCTCACTTGTGTGACCGTCTTGGGCTGCGGCCAATTCTCAATAGCTTCAATCTTGGCTGGATCCACTTCAATACCCTGGGATGTAACAACATAGCCAAGAAACGCAACTCGATTGGTGAAAAAGGTGCACTTCTCAAGGTTACCAAACAAACGTGCATCACGTAAAGCATTGAAAACAGCACGTAAATGGTCCAAATGATCCTCTAAAGATTTGCTATAAATCAGAATATCATCAAAGTAGACTACCACAAAACGTCCAATCAAAGCACGTAAAACTTCGTTCATTAATCTCATGAAAGTGCTAGGTGCATTAGTTAAACCAAACGGCATTACTAACCACTCATATAAACCGAACTTAGTTTTAAATGCTGTTTTCCATTCATCTCCTAATTTCATACAAATCTGGTGGTAACCACTACGCAAATCAACTTTAGAAAACATGGTAGAGCCACTCAATTCATCAAGCATGTCATCTAAACGTGGAATAGGATGACGATATCGAATAGTAATATTATTGATAGCTCTACAATCAGTACACATGCGCGAAGAACCATCTTTCTTAGGTACCAAAATAATAGGAACAGCACAGGGGCTAAGGGATTCACGAATATGATCTCTGTCGACTAGTTCCTGAATTTGGCGTTGTATCTCCTTTGTCTCCTCTGGATTGGTTCTATATGGTGCGCGGTTGGGCAATGTGGCACCAGGAATTAGATCAATTTGGCGCTCAATTCCTCTAATAGGAGGTAGTCCTGGTGGCAGCTCAGCGGGAAAGACGTCCTCATATTCCTGCAAAAGGTTAGCAACAGCGGGTGGCAAAGAAGGAGGCATATCCTCGAATGAAAACAAAACCTCTTTGCAGACAATTGCATAACATTGAGTATTGTTTACATCCTATTCAACAATATCAATTTTATTTGCAAGCATACATGGACTCTTCAAACGAATTTCAGTAGCATGTGTAGAATCAGATTTAGTGTTCTTTGGTGGTATAAAATCTGCAGCAACAATCTGATTCTCACTTTTATTTTTCTCCTCAGTTTTAGCTCTACTAGCTCTAGCAAGATCATCTTTTAAAATCTGTTCGGGAGTCATAGGTTTTAGACCAATTTTCTTTCCATCATGCATAAGAGAATAGTGATTAGTTTTGCCATTATGAATAGATTCTCTATCAAATTGCCATGGTCTACCAAGTAACAAAGAACAAGCTTGCATAGGTACAACATCACAATCAACAAAATCAGAATATGTACCAATAGTAAAATGCACGCGCGCGTTCTTGTTACCTTGATCTTGCGAGAACTCTCAAACCATTGGATGTAATATGAATGTGGGCGTTGTCTTGTTGGAAGCGCAAGCTTCTCTACCATGTCAACACTGGCCAGATTATTACAACTCCCTCCATCAATGATGATCCGTATAGCTCTTTCCTTGACAACACCACGTGTTTGGAATAGGTTGTGGCGTTGATCTTGCTCAGATTTGCTCAATTGCACACTCAACACAGGTTGTGTAATTAAGCTCTTGTATTGATCAGTAGCTTCAGCTCCCATTACCTCTGGCTCTTCATCAGCATCAGAATTGTCTCCATCTCGAGCAGAAATAAGGGCTAGTGTATCTTCATCGAAGTCACTCGTTGAATCGTATTGACCATGTTCTCGCACCATCATCACATGTTGTGTTGTGCACTGTCTCTCAATATGACCAAAACCCCAGCACTTGTGGCATTGTATATCCTTTGTCTTACCCGTGGAAGCCATAGAAGATGCACCACGAGCAGGAGCATTGGATGATGGTGGAGGAGCAGCTGGAAATCTTGTGGTGGACTTGGATGTGGTGGTAGCTGGTGGCGAATCACGAGGAGGCGCTGATTGTCGGGATGTCCAAGAGGATGTGCGACCTGCAGAATTATTATTCCTCCTCCATGGTGTTTGGCGATCCTGCACTTCACGTTCAGCTTTGCAAGCAATATGAAACAAACGAGTGATAGAATTATATTCCTTATAATCTAATATGTGCTGAATGTCCTTGTTTAATCCACCAAAGAAACATGCAAGCATTTGTTCATTAGATTCAACAAGACCACACCGAACCATCCCCGTTTGCAATTCCTGATAATACTCTTCTACAGAATTTTTCCCTTGCTCTAAACGTGTCAGATTCTTTAGTAAATCACGTTGATAAGTGGGAGGTACAAAACGAACACGCATAGCAGTTTTTAAAGCAGCCCAAGTACTAGGAATAGTAGTAGGATTTAAACGACAATACTCAGACCACCAAAGGGAAGCAAATTTAGTAAATTCACATGTAGCAGCACTAACACGCATATTCTCACGATATTTTAAGCATGCAAAACGTTGTTCTACTTCCATCTCCCATGTAAGATATGCATCAGGATTATATTTACCCTCAAAAGATGGAATATTTAATTTAAGCTTTGCAACATGATCATCATCACGTACCGGTGGTCGAAGCGTGGTAGTAATGTCGGGACGGCCAGGAACTCCGTGAAGGTTGTTCAACCTCCTCGTCAAACAGATCGCCGTCGCCGGGGTCGTAGTAGTACCCGTCCGTCCCCAATGTCACAGCAGCAGCCGCCGGAAGTCCGAGGTGCGCTACCGCAGCGTAGCCGCCAGCGGCGGCAGCGAACCAAAGAGTCCGACCTGCGGATCGGAATGCGCCGTGCGCCATGTGTGGTGCGGGTGGGCATGCGGGCAATCTGTTCAAAAGCTCCTTGAACCGCACGTCAAGCTTGGCGTTGAAGGATTTCTCGAGTCCATCGATCTTGTCCACGGCGTTGCTGAGCTTGGTGTCAAAATCCCCTAGGCGCGTATCCACATCTTCAGCGCGACTGACCAGGAGCGCGGAGAAGTGGGCATGTAGTTCTTCGTTCGTCATTATGGCAGGGTTCCGCGAAGTATCTGTCATGGTTAGTCCTTAAAAAGCACAGGTATATAGTACAGAAATATGGTGGAAGTCACGCGTAATCCGTCAAGCAATATACGAAGCTCTTACAATTTCTTACCAAACAGCAGGAAAAGGCGATGTGCAACCGCGAGGATCAGTGGGTCCAGAGATTGAACCAAGCGATTACCAGGAGTCGAGACACCGCACGTGGAGAATATCTGTGGAGCTCTGGGAAGGCTTAGCAAGGGGGGTTAGCAAGTATCAAAACAGCAATGCAACAGTTGAAAGAATGCTCAACGATGGTACTATGCTGGTCCTAGGCTAGACCGTACTAGAGACGCGAGCCTAGATCACCAACGATATCATGACGCGACACAACAAGCAATGTATGAGGATATGGCACCCTGAAAAGCGAACCGAGATGCAGAAAATCACTATGATGGCGAGTACCTAGAACTGATCTACGGGGTCTAAAAATAGGTTAGACCCCAAAAAAATCGAAATTTTTTATTTTGCTCCGAAAAGCGCGCCGGCACCAAAAAATATCGCTATAACGGCCGATGGAGAAAAGTGATCCCCGGGGTCGAAAACTAGTATAGCCAGAAAAAAAATTCGAAGGCGGTTCGAGACTTTTTTGCTCTCCTTCTGGACTTACGACCGGACTCGGAGCTCGACATGGACTTTAGCTTAACACGGAAACAACAAAGAAGGAGAGTAAAAAGAAATAACTAGGAAACAATAACTCTACTCGGACTCGTACCACGTCAGGAAAACTGATCGGATCTGTGTCGCGGTAGGAAGGCGGTGGTGGAGTATTAGGGTTTATGGTGGCTGGGTATATGGCGGCGGAATATGGTGGCGGAATATGGTGGCGATGATCGGCGAGTGTGGCGGTGACTACTATGATCAGAACTCGAAACTCTAAGGGACGAGACACTAAGACCAGCAACTCGATGCGACGATGTAGACACAAATTCAACAATGCAAAAACTGAAAAGATAATGTGAGGCGTAGATTGGTTATGGGATGGATCTAAACTCTAACTGTGTTTTTGGCTTTTTCGTGGGTTATAGGTAAAAACAGATCTAATCTACGAAAAACAGGAAAATCTCACCGAGCAACCTGAAATCTGATACCACTTGATAGAGCAAAGGTGTCCGATCTTTCGATGAGATGGCGATAATCGATTTGGTGGAGTTCGGGCTTGATGATCCGACTACACGTGCGAGCACGAGCGCCAATGCAATCGCTAGGCCAATCTCCTGGAGGTTACCGATCCTGCGTGAACACGATCGGCCTGACCAGCGAGGGTCTTAATTCCTACCTGAAATCGAGAACAAGTAAGAACCAATATTGCAATCAAGATATTGCGGATTAAGAGGAAAGCTTTATTGAAGAGGTGGGATTCTGAATCGACGCGAAGTACAAGAGGCCTCTGCGACGCTCGAGCCTTGGCGAAGTTGCTATAATGGCTAACTTAATGTCTAAACAAAATCCGAGTCTAGGGTGATGGCTATGGGGAGTATTTAAGGGCGAAAAGGTGGGGTTTCGGCTAGCCATGGAAGTGGTGGCCGAATCCAACCCTAAAAGTCCTTTTCCCCTCAAATACGGACTCTAAAAAGTAGCTAATTAAAATCCTGCGAAAATTACATGGGCCTGGCCCAAAATAAAGGTGTCGCAGCACCATATTAAGCTATGGACGAATTCGTAAAGTATTGATCTTGAATATTTCGTCCAAGCCTTCTTTCTTCATTATGGTGGCCTCAAAGTTCTGAAATCTTCATCCGTGGCCTTTTCTTGGATCATCACATGCTTGCTGCCATCTCCATGCATGGCCATGCTCCAATGCTTGTCCCTCTCGTCCATGCTTGGTCCATCATTCCTAAGAGTAAGAAATACATCTGATTTAGGCAGCATCATATTCTCATGTATGTGAGGAATAGTTCCAAGAAACGAAAGTACCTGATAGTTAAGTTGTTTGGCACGAGATCTTGTGATGGGTCCTTGTATGTGTGTTGCTGTAGGTACAACGGTTGTATCAATAGAAGGGATGTCTACATCACGTATCTCTTGTGGACAAGTTGCTACATAATGGCCTAGCCCTTTGAAGTTGTTGCACCATACTTGGCCAATCTCCTTATACTTCTGTTTCTCTGGACATTCACTGGCATAGTGTCCCATTTCTTTACAATGATTACATTGCACATGGCTTTTGTCCTTCTTTTTCTTGGGTTTCTCCAAAGCTAGGAGTGCTTCCGGTTCATGTTCTTCATATGTTATCTCATAGGTAGGAATGTCTACTGGTTTCTTGGACCTTCTATTGCTCCTTGGATAATTCATATGCCTCTTCTTTGGTCCTTTAAATTGGGTTGTATTGCATGGAGGTACAAGTGGTGATTTTCCTTTGTCCTCATCTTTCTTGGTAGACTTAGCTCCCTCTTGATAGTTTGCAATCAGTTGTTGCACTCCACCTTGTTTCCTTTGTTCAACTATGGAATAGATGGGGCATTGGATAGGGACATGATTATTTCCTTCACATAGGTAACAAGTAGCTTGAGAGGTGGGACATTGACCTACTGGATGTTTCTCTTCTGTAACATCCCAAAAATACCAAACTTAGATCATCAAACACTAATCATCAAGATTAGGGTTAACAAAAACTTTTCTAAATAAACTCATGAATGCATGTATATGTGTATGCATGAATTTTTAATTTCTTTAAAAACCACCTTGTTTGTGTGATCCATTGCTTGTAAAATGTTTCTTAGGTGAAATGAACATCACTAAAACATTTCCCACACTTTCCTTAAAGACAAGTAAATCAAAACAAATATATTAAGTGAATGGTCATTTTGGCCAATTTAACTCCCATGCCTACTTTGGCTGTCTCAAACTTTCAGAACCTAACAGAAACTTTTCTGGGTCTTTGCACCCCTTGAATGTACTCATAACAGAGTATCAAGGCCCACTTTGTGATCATCCAGAAACTTTCAAATGCATAGTTTAAATGACAATTCAAAATTGAATCTTCTTCATATGGGAAGATCCCACTTTTTCAAAACCCACTCAAACAAGCTCAACTTTCAAAACCCAAGCATCTGCAGACTCACCAGCACCAATCTAGCAAACCCACCAAAAATCATTTCAAAATTCAAAACTTGATTTCATGCGGCCATTTCATCAAACAGGTTGCAGACACAAATCAAACAAAACATCAAACACTATAGTGTGCAGTGATTCTTGCCTAACTTGTTCCCTAGTTAGCTCACACACAACTCAGTAGATCATCTAGAAAGATTAGCCCAACACTAGCATCCCTGTGAGCTTGCCATTGCCATCAATGGTGAACAACCGAGCACCCCAATGTCACCCTATTGTGGACAACAAGCTAGAGGAAGAACTAGCCGTGCCAACCTTGTCTAGGAGGACCCACCGTCCACCGCCACCCACCGCCGCAAGCGTTGCCAAGTTTGGACCACGCGCACAAGCCGCGCCAGACCATGCCGGCGTGCGCCAGAGCGCCACCTCGACCAGCATCCAGATCGCGCCGCCCTCGCCAAGGCATACATGATCGCCATCAACCCAGGAGACCGCCAGACATCCCCATTTGTCGCCCGTGCGTCAAGTACCACCGCCTACCGTCAAGACGCCGTGCAGAGCACCGGCCGTTCCAGACCAAACCACACCGCCCCGTGCCTCGCGACCATGTCGTTGAGCATCGCCAGGAAACACAACACCGTCCCCTACCCTTGCCCATGCCATTAGCCGCCTGTAACGTCGCCCCCGACGATCTCACCGTGCGCCCCAACGGTCCCCTCGCTCGACTATAAATAGAGGCCACCCCCGCACGAATTCTTCACACCATCTCACTCCCCTATCCTCACTGATCGTGCCACACCATTCTCAGAGCAAGGCGAGCACCACCGCCGAATTTCACCGAGCTCGCTTTGGAGAAGAAAGGAGCCAGCGATTGGAGCCGCCCCAGGAGCTGCAGCGACCACCCCTGAGTTCGCCGTCATCGACTTCGTCGTTCGCCCGCCTCGCCGACCCTCACCAGTACCCCGGTGAGCCCCCAGCGACCCTCACTGGCCGCACTAGGTTTCGTTCTCGCCGGAGTTATCTCGCGTCGACGATGACTCCCAGCCGTTAGATTAGAACTAGATCGAACGACCCACGTTGCCCCATACCGCTTCGCCCAGCCCCGTGTCACTGACGAGTGGGGACACCCACTTAAGCAGCCCGCGGGAGCACTACACTTAGCAGGCCGGCCCGTTAGAATTTCCCGCGCAGCCTAGTTATTCAAATTAAATCTTTTTCTATTTCAATTCAAACACACTTCTGTACTCAACTTCAAAAATCAACCTAGATTGATTCAGTGCACCAATTTGAATGAAACCAATTTTGTTGGAAAGATCTATGAATGCTGAATCCAAGCCCGTTGGATTCAAGTCATTTGGATCTCTAGATCACCCTGGTAAAAATAACAAGGCAGAAGCTTTTCTGCATTTAAACAATTTTCAAATTTAAACCATAATAGCTTTTGAGTTGATTCCAACTCTCAAAAATCACCTTTAACCATACCTTTCAGAATATATAAAACATATAGGTTTACTTGCAGAAATATTGTTCAAGTAATAAAAGAATGCTACATAAGCATTTCTAGCCACTTTAATTAATTAAAATAAAAGGGTAAAACCTTATTAAATTGTGACACCACTTTAAATCACATTCCCATGGACTACAATATGTGGTGATGACATGTGTCAACATGATCCCATGTTTAGTTTGGAGAATATTAAATCTTAAGTAGTTTTTCAATGAGTAGAAATTACTTTTCTAAAAATAAAAAGATTTAAACCAAGCCTTAACCTTGTAATGTTAGAGATGATGCTAGATCATCTATAGGACCCTTGTGTGTGATGATTGCAAGTAGTTAAGTATTGTTTGGTGATTGTGTACCTCGTATTTATTCATAGACGCTAGTACCGACCAAGGATACGAGGAGGAAGGAGGATACTACGAAGAGGAAGCCGAGGAGAACTTCAACCACTGCTCTGCACAAGGCAAGCTAGTAACTATGCAAGCTTATACGGATATTGATGCAAGCTAACCCTTGCAAGATATCCTACTGATGCCACAAACCCATACTTGTGATATGACTACTATATGCCTTAAGCATATGTGATCATACCCCCTTGATAAACCAAAACCTAGTTTTATGTGCAAGCTTCTTACTTTATTTCTTTATCAAAGCTTACTTAGAGTCTACCTAAGAGTTTGGTAGATACTAGACAGTTGTGCTGAAGGTTGCATAAAGAGCATAAAATTTGGCCTAAGATAGAAACCTTGATCTCAGCCTAAGACATGAGTTTGAACTTAGTTAAAACCCCACTAGTTACCACCCCTCCTTAGTACTACCCCACTTGTAGATGCTAGTGCTAAGCATAAAACTTGATCAACTTTAGATGGGAATACTTGGTGGAAAAATGGTTATGAAAACCTTGGAATGATGGATCATTCTATTGAAATGTGTTGGACATGTGTTTCCAAACACTTGATGATTTTGGTGATGAAAATGTTGAGGCATGAGCCTTAGCCCCTTTATAAAACTGATGGTTGTCTGGATGCGATACCATTCCAATTTTATCGTACAACCACAATACCCGAAGATTGGGTAGGGCTTGACTGGAAACTTATGTACCTTAGTATTAGTTCCCTCACGGCCAAGGTCTGAGCTGAGGCTACCTTGTGAAGATTGTCCACCTGTGTAGTACCCAAGATGACAGTTGGTCATGGTTGGGAGGCCAAACTCATAGGAGAGGTGCTTATACTAGGGTGTGTAATTGAAAGGTTAGGATTGATTATCCGCATACTGAGTATGGTGAATTCAGGATTTGTTCCTGACGGATGTATCGAATGTTGTGGTGAAAGTGTACAATCTCTGCAGAGTGTCAAACTATTCGAATAGCCACGTCATGGTTATGGACAGTTGAGTGGCAACATCGTCGGACTTTTCAAAATGACTTGTGAAACGAATTGAGACTTTGACTTGACCACAACAGAGTTGTGACCTGAATTACAAGATCCCACTTAGGAGTTATAAAATTGTGACTAGCTTTGGAACTTAGTAGAGATAAACCTGGCTTTTTGCAAAACAACCGTAGAGCCTAGTGTCCTATTATCCAAAAAACCCTTACCTGTTAGTATTAGTTTGCGAGTACTTAAAGAGTACTCATGGCTTTGTCCCTGGCTATTCCCATGGCCAGACTATGAAGAGGAGTACCTGGAAGATGGACCCCAGGAAGGTTACGACAACTAGGATCATCTCCCATCGTCAGCATTGCCTGTGACCTCGAAGATGGAGTTACCACGCTACCGTTATTACTACGTATTCCGCTGCTTGAAATTGTATTAAGAACTGGATCATGAGATCCCTATTTGTGTAAGAACTTATGTATCGTTGTAATGGATGATGTACTATGGTATCCAATTATGTTATGTCTCGCAAAAATGGTAATCCTGGGATTGCGATGTATGGCATAACAGGCATCTAGGATTGAAAAATCCGGGTGTTGACATCTTCACAGTTGGGGCATTGATCTCCATGCTCCTTGGAAGTGTGATCCTTGTCCCCACAAATATTGCAAGCTTTGGTTCCTTCTAGATTAACATCTTTGTCATCTTTGTTGTCACAAACTCCTTTGGAAGAGTTGCTTTCCATGTTGATCATTTGATCTGTCACTTTATGCAACAATTGGGCTTGGGTTTCAAAGAAACTTTGCATGGTTGGATCTTCCCCACTGGTGTTGGCTATGAATTGAGTTGTTACTTGGTTCAACTGGTTTTGGGTTGCTATAAGTTCTCTCATGTTGTCCTCTTGTTTGTTGCTGGTGTCATCAACCTTGATGTTGGAGTCTCTTGGAGTAGTCATCTGTTTGGGTTGAATTTGGGTTAGAATGGGCAAAATATTTCTAGGGAAGAAGTCTACTCACACACAACAATTCACACAAGCAATGTGCAAGCAAACACAATCAACATTCCACTCAAACAACAAGTTTTCAAGCATATACTTAGGCAACCAAAAATATTTTTGTTACACCACATAAATTGGTGTGTTTGATCTATACTTAATATGGTGGTCCATCTATATGGTTCACTTGAGATCTTTCCATCTTTCTTGGTTGATTCTTCTTGCTTGAGATCATGGTTTCTTTGGGAAAACTCTTGGTCACAAAACTTCAAAGGTGATGATGGCTCCTTCTAAGTTGTGCTTCTTTAGTCTTCAAATCTTGGGCAAGATTTCTTGTCTCACTTATAGTCCTTAGTGATATCCAAGGTTGAAGTCCTTGGTGAAAATGCTGAAGATGTTGAAGTCATTAGAGTAGAAGATGTTGAAGTCATTAGAGTTGAAGAAGTCCTTTGCACATGGTGAAGTCTTTGGCCATGGGGTAGGCTTTATCCATCAAGTTGAAAATAGAAGAGATGTAGAGTCAAAACCAAAATGGTTGAGGAAAGAGTTTACAAGATTGTTTGTAAATAAGTTTTGGAACAAATACAATTCCTATTTTTCTAAGGGTTTTTTGTCCAATCCTAGGTTTACAAATCCTACAGGCAACACAATGCTCTGATACCATCTGTAGAGGTCCCAACCTTTAATAAGGTAGAGATCCCTGTGTTTACAATGCTAGTCCCTGGATCAATAGCTAGCATCCACAGTTAAGATGTAATATAAAGAAACAAAGGTCATAATACAACTTTATAACCAGGAATAAAATAATTCATTACATCTTACATAGCTCATTTGGCTATTATATTACATTGCAGCAGAATATCTATAAGCATGGGGTCCTTCATCTTCAAAGTGCAACAGGCAAACATGTTGGTTGTAGACTTGTAATTCTATTTAACACACTTCACTAACACCAAACCAACCTGCAACATTACAAGTTACAGCCACAAAGGTCAATACATTTGAATTGTATTGGCAAGTTTCACTACTATGTAGAAATAAGTGGATCCTAACATTACATGCATATTTGGCTAAGTAGGGTTTTAGGCTCATTTGCAGAAAGCAATATAGTTTTGTCCTATCTTTTCCAAAATAGTTTTGCTCTTTTGAAAATCTTTTGTCAAATCTTTCTGAACTCCTTGGAATCCACCAAGTGCTTCAAGTCTCTTGTTGTCACTTTCAAGTTTTACTTTTAGAAATTGGAATGTCGAGATTTCCCATAGCTTCAGGCCTTAGTTGCTCAGTATTGTCCATAACCGGGGACACGGCTAAGTACTTAGATTTTTATCTTCTGCAGAAGTTGTACACTTTACCCACATGACACAATCTCATCTTGTTGCCACCAGTGGCTGCTGGATAAATACTCACCAAGATGGAGTACTGGCAGATTGAGAATGTGACGAAGTCTTTCCATAGGGTCCTCCCAATACACAATGCTAGCTTGTCTTCAGGCACTAATGTAGGGTTCCTAGTTCCCTCATTCTAGTTAACCTGAAGAGGCCAATACATGGGTCTTCCACTATGTAGTTGACTAAGCCAGTGCACATTTAGCATGTGGCTGTACACGGAAGCCACTGTACGAGAAACATGTTCAATCTCTAAGTCCCTGGGTGGTTTTCTCCTAGTGCACAACAAAAAGAGATTGCCATATAAACATGGTTCCTCTTGTTTCCACCTTGTCCAAAACTTGAGTATCCTTGTCCACCCAGGTGGTTCATTGAGTACTTGTTTTATTATATAAAACACAAGTCTTTTCCCAACTTCATATAATCTCAACATGTATCTCTTCTCAATATATATAGCAGGGATAAGCTTATTACAACTACATTGTTTTCACTAAGGAATATATAAGGGTATCCTAATAGGATTTAGCATAGCAAAATATAGTAGTCCTTATCATGCATGTTTCAAAACCCACTAAGTGTAATGAAAATAGTAGGACATGGATGATAGTGTCACTTGCCTTTTTGGGTAGAGAATGTTGGTTCACTTCTTGATCTTGCTAATATCACACTCTTCTAACTTCACTACAAATCAGTCAAGCAAACATAGATTCAACTAGCATTCCAAACAATAATCAAATAAATTAATCACACATAAAATAATAGAAACAAAGTTATGCATGCAAGCATGCAAACGATAATTTTATTTGCAAAAGTGGTTTCTACTAGGCTCTAAACATTGTAAGGTTCAAAGTGGTCATTTTCTAAAGTGGCAAAGTCATTTGCAAAAGGGTTTTATCTATAAACCATTTTTAAATCAAATCATTATTTTATGTGGTTGAAAATGCTTTTTAGCAAAGCAACAATTTTATATTGTTCACCAAATAAGTTAATTCACAAAACTTGGTGTTTAGGGTCAGTAGGTTTGAATCAACACATTTTCCAAAGGTTTTTCTCAAAAATCATTTCCATATCAAAATCAATATTTTTATTTGACTAGAAATGAGTTAATTCAATTATTCAATCCTAATCTTCACAAAATACATTTTTGAATCCATAAGTTGGTTCCTAAGGTCAGTAGGTTCACAACAAACCATTTTGCAAAGATTTCAACCCCAAAATCATTTTGGAATAAATTTTATATCCTAAACAAGCATACACAAGTTTCTGCAAAAACAAACATTTTACCAGAAGCTTTTTACTAAAAAAAGTGCATGGTTGGCTAGGGCTTGTTTTTCTGAATCCATTGATATAAAATTTGCAAACTTTGGACGTGTAGAACTAAAGTTATGAATTTTTCAAATTTGCAACTCAATCAGATTCTATTTCTGTTTTCAAACTAAACTAGTGCCACGCGGCGCGTTTCTATTTGTCTGTACCGTTTCGCTCGGATCAGCAACGTGGACCGCAGGATTTAAAGCGTATCGTGCGGCACATGATTGATCTTACCCCTTCGGCTAAGGTTCTATCGTGACCATCTGATCAAAATCCAACGGCGCATAGCACGCTTGCCAACTAGTGGCAGCGCTTAACGGTGGCTGGCGGCGGCGACGCGCTGCTGGCGGTGCTACGGCGACTACAGGAAGCGAGGGAGAGGATGGATATGCTCACCGGGTTCGCAGGGCTGCGCTGATTCTCGACGTGGTCTCCACAAGGTCAGGGGCGCACGGGGGTGAGGACAATTGCTCGCCGGAGGAATGCCTGGTGTCGGGTGCGGTCAGTCGTCGTTGAGGTGAAGATAGAGGATGTGCTAAGACAAGTAGAATGCACTGTTAGGTTCGCAAGAGGGAGGCGAGTATGTGTGCATCATAGAGAGGTGAAAAGGAAGTTTGGTCTCACCAGTAGATGCTGCCGGAGTTGGAGAAGGAGGTGGTGGCGTGCAGGTGTCGTCGGGGGCGACGTCCTGGGGCGTGCGCGAGCGAGCTACCGCCACTGGGAGGTACGCTGAGGCAGCACACGCCATGTGCTCCAGGTGGGGTTGTGCTGCCGGAATTCGAGCAGAACCTTGTCGGAGTTGGTGTGGTTGCAGCGACCAATTAGAGTAGCCCTGGGGCGGAGAGGAGCTGGAAACAGAGGGGAAATGGGGAGAAGAGGGAGGCGTTTAAGGGGGCATGGTCGCGGCGAGATTAAGGCGAGGCATTGAAGCGAATTCAATCGCGGGATCAATGGTAGAAAATGGCCGAGAGGAATTGCCGCGGCGAAGACGACGCTAAGGTGGCGTGGGGCCACGCTGTCTGCGAGAGAGAGGAAGTGGGAGTGGGGTCGAGCGTTCAGTGACTCTGCGGGTGGGATTTTCGGTGTAAAACGTTTCGCAGAGAGGGGGGAAACTGGGCTGCGACTGGGCTGTTGGGCCAGATGGGTTGGGTTGAGTTTGATTCTTTTTTTTGTTCTGTAATCTTTTTCTTTTTCTATTTGATTTTCCTGTTTTGAATTTCAAACAACAAATCAAACACCAAAAGAATTCAAAACTTTGCTAAACTTTGTATTGATTTCAGTTCTGTTAATCAACATAATTCAAAGTCCAAAACAAAATAATATTTTTTTTCTTTTTAGGATCTATTTAATAATTAAATAAAGTGGTCCTTAGTTATTAATTCAAATAGGTTTTGATTTATTAAAATCTCCATTTGAAATCTAAATATTATCAAAACCAAATCAGTAGGTTTTATTTGAAAATATAAAATACTTGGAAAACTTGTTTAAAATAATTTAACAAGTTTTGATGTTTAATTAAAATGGTAAAACCTTTATTTTAATAAAATTGGATATTAATAAATCCTCGTTATTTTATTTAAATAAACTTTTACTCTTTTTATTAAATAGAAATATTTTTATTTCAAAAGCTTGACCAAGATTTAATTTGGCTCTATAAAATAATCTTTATTTATAATTCTATCCTTTTCTTTTGAAACCAAATCTTTTTATTAAAAGATCCAAAATAGTAATTCTACTTATTTAAAATTTTCTTTATTAATTGTTTATCTTTTCAAATCCTTTTAAGATTTGTTTGATCAAATAGGTTTGAAGGTTTCCAATTGGGATCAAAAAGTTTCTTCTCACTCTGAAAATCAACAAAGTTTTATTTTATTCATTTATTTTTCACATATCAAGATTTGGAAAATCTTGGGCTGTGACACCCAAAGTGCACTTTTGCAAAAGACAAACTCATTTTCCTTGGTTTTGTTGTGTCTTCTAATGGCATTGAAGTTGATGTCTCAAAAGTTAAGGACATACGAGATTGGCCCATACCTACTAATGTTAGTGAACTTCGTAGTTTTCATGGGTTGGCTGGCTTTTACCGTCGCTTTGTGAAAGACTTTTCTACCATTGCTTGCCCCCTCAACGAATTGACCAAAAAAAATGTCACGTTCGTTTGGGGCAAAGCACAACAAATGGCTTTTGATGAGCTCAAAAAGAGGCTCACCGAAGCACCACTTCTTGCATTACCGTACTTCACAAAAACCTTTGAGATTGAATGTGACGCTAGTGGAATTGGCATTGGAGGCGTCCTTATGCAAAATGGGCGTCCTATTGCATACCATAGTGAGAAACTTGATGGCGCACGCCTTAACTATCCCATCTATGACAAAGAGCTTTTTGCCTTGGTTCGTGTCCTTCAAGTGTGGCAACACTACCTTTGGCCCAAAGAATTTATCATCCATTCCGACCATGAGTCGTTGAAATATCTTAAGGGCCAAGCCAATTTGAGTAAAAGGCACGCCAAATGGGTTGAGTTTATGGAATATTTTCCTTACATTGTCAAGTACAAGAAGGGCAAAGAAAATGTGGTAGCGGATGCTTTGTCTCGCAAAAACACAAACCTTATTACGCGACTCGAAGTAAATGTCTTGGGTCTTGATGACATCAAATCGTTGTACACGTCCGACCCTTTCTTTGGACCAATTTTTGCAAGATGTTCAATAGACAAAGGGATTGATGATTTCTATTTGCATAAGGGTTTTCTTTTCAAACAAAACAAGCTTTGCATTCCGAAGTCGTCTCTCCAAATTTTTCTTCTTCAAGAGTCCCATGGTGGAGGCCTTATGGGTCACTTTGGCCGTGACAAGAAATATGACATGCTATCCACTCACTAATTTTGGCCAAAGATGAAGCGCGACGTCGAGCGCCACGTCCAACGGTGCACTACATGTATCCAAGCTAAGTCTAAGTCTAACCCCTTTGGTCTTTATATGCCATTGCCTATTCCTCATGCACCTTGGTCGGACATTAGCATGGACTTTGTGTTAGGATTGCGTAGATCTAAACATCGACATGATTCTATATTTGTGGTAGTGGATCGCTTTTCCAAAATGGCACACTTCATTCCGTGCCATAAGACCGATGATGCTTCACAGGTAGCAAATTTGTTTTTCAGGGAAATAATTTGGCTACACGGTGTACCAAGAACAATCGTCTCCGACCGCGACGTCAAATTCATGAGCTACTTCTGGAAGACTCTCATGGCCAAGATCGGCATCAAGCTCCTCTTCTCGTCCGCGTCGCATCCTCAAACCGATGGACAAACCGAGGTCGTCAATCGAAGCCTTGGCACACTCCTACGTGTGTTGATAAAGAAGAATCTTAAAGACTGGGAGGAATGTATTCGACACGCCAAGTTCGCCTACAACCGCGCCAAGCACTCCACCACCATGAGGAGCCCGTTCATGATCGTCTATGGCTTTGAGCCCCTCACCGCGCTCGATATCCTTCCACTTCCGCTTCATGAACATGCCAATATGGACGTTGTCAAGCATGCCCAAACAATGAAGAAACTCCATGAAGACACAAGATCTACGATCGAGCAACAAGTCCTTCGCCAAGGATCAAGGCTAAACAAGAACAAGAAAGAGATGATCTTCGCAGAAGGCGACCTTGTGTGGATACACTTGAGTAAAGACCGCTTCCCCAAGGACCGTGACTCCAAACTCAAGCCAAGAGGTGATGGACCGTTCAAAGTACTAAAGAGGACCAACAACAACACCTACATCATCGATATCCCAACATCCAAGTATCTTGTGAGTCCGACATTCAATGTCAAGGACCTCTCACCCTACCATGGCGAAGATGAAGTTGAGAAGGTTGAAGAGTCGAGGACGACTCTTCCCCAAGGAGGGGAGCTGATGCAGCCCGCCCTACGAACGCACCTCCACCTACAACACCTAGCCCTCCCAGTGGACCAATGACTCGCGCCCGAGCCAAGCTCCTACAAGCCAAGGTTAACTCGCTCCTTTCCTTGTGTGATTTCGATACGCCCCTGGATGGCTTGCTACTTCATACGCATACACTGTGCATCATCAGGTACGAAGAGAAGGACCCATGGAACGGAGAAACCGGAGCGGAAGCGACCAATCGCTGCCAGACTCCAGCGGTACTACCGGACCCTACGACAGGTACTTCAAGCACAACCGGCCCCAGCTACCGGACGCTCCAGGAGGAACCCAACCAAGCCCCAGACGCCTGCGATACTACCTGTCCGGGAACCGGTACTTCCGCCCTCTCCTACCGCTCGCTATAGGCGACTCCGACGGAAGCTCCAGGACCGCCAGCGCTACTACCGCCACCTGAGCGGTACTATCGGCCGGTACTACCATTGGTCGGCCATGACTTTGTTGATTCGATCGCGTCGATTCGATCGCCGACTCCCTATGCCCTTCACATTTTCCCCATTTCGTTCCTAAACTACCCCTGTTTATGTGGCTGGCCTATATATAGCCCCCACCCTCTATTGTAAACCCTAGACTTGGATCATAATAGTTGAGGACACCCCTTTGAGGATCTTTCATCTATTGGTCTCATGCTCCTACCAAGGGGCACCCTATTATCCATAACCTCTTGGATCTTGCCTAGTGCGTTCAAGTTGTACAAGGCCTTGGGATCTCGGTTTCTCGTCCCCAAGTAGTTAAGATCTCACCAAGCACCTCGCCCCCGTTGTTGGTCGTGGAGAGAGAGCTTCGCCCAACACCGATCCTAGGGATTATGTTGGACCAGTTGCCACCAGCGTGAGTTATCGGTGTGTATCGTGTTTTGTGTGCGTGAGTTCATCGGGTTCCTCGTGGGCGTGTGTTCGTGGATTTCATCCCCTTTCCCCCTTCCACCGTTTTCCCCTCGATTCCCGCGGAGATTCGTGAAAGATCGGGCCACCCCAAGGGGTTACCCCATAACACTTTTGCATTTCAACTCGGATTTTGGTGTTCTTTAGCTCGTTTCGAAGAGGAGAAGGAGCACTACATCATCATCCACGTTGTTCATGCTATCTACTACATCCAAATTCCGTGAGCAAGGCGGAATCCAACAATAAAGGGTGAAGATCGTCGATGAAAGGTATAAACATTCCGCGACTTCTCCCCACTTGCATTCCTTTGTGAACCCCACTATCTTTGCGAGCAACAAACACCTATTGAGACTAGTTCCTCTTATGATTTCTTGGGCTATGCACATTTGATACCTTGTAGATTCCGAGCAAACATTGTGAGCGCTATCTCATATAGTTATCTTGTATAGTTGTTGGCATAAGGAAGAGGCAAGTGAAAAAGAAAAAGAGAAAAGAAGAAGAAAAAAAGAAAAAAAATAGAAAAAATAAAAAAAGAAATATACATGTGCCTCATAGAATAGGAAGCACAAGCTCGATGAACATCATATAGGTGGTACTTATTGTGCATATCTTGTAGTCCACCAATCTTATGCAATCGAACTAGCGTCTCTCCTTGTACTTGTGTGACACGAGCTTATAGTCTTCGCTAGGTAATCATTTGGTTCTTAGCTCACTTTCTCCGTCGCACAAGTCCCATTTATCCCACCGTGTGTGTTTCCTTGTACATATTTCCTATCTTGTGGATTGACTTGTTTTGCTTTGTGATCATTGTGGTTCTTTACTTGCCATTACAACATCTTGATTTTGGATTGGTTCTTGACATGCCACTTTCCATACCTATCCACCATAGGCCTTGTGTGTGTGTGTGTTTTGGTTAGTAGTTGATTTTGGTGTTCCGCGTGAAATTCACTTTGCTTGGTTTATTGCTCTCAAGTGTGGCCACTTGCACGCATACGATCTTCCAAGGTAAAGTAAGGCTTTACGTTGCATCCCTAACTCCCACTACCACTTCCATATACACCGCTTGGTCTTGTGCATCATGTCTAGGGACTCCGGAACCGAGGATGATATCTATGAAGAATCCATGATGAGCCACCACGACTATGACTCCACAAGTATAGAGGACATGACAGAGCACAACACCGACAATGGCTCCGCATGCTTTGAGGACCCGGAGCACTACACCTACGACGACTCCACATGCATGGAAGACATGGAGCTCTACATCGACAATGGCTCCTCATGCATGAAGCTGATGTAGCACTACACAGACAATGGCTCCACATGCTTGGGTGATATGGAGTACTACACCAACAATTACTCCCCAAGCATGGATGACTTCGAGTGCGACATCGACGATGCCTCGCCGAGCATGGAGGACACGGAGAACTTCATCGACTTTGATGGCTCCTCCATGAGCCATGAAGAATTCCTCCACCGTGTGGAGATGGAAGCCTACGACGCCAAGCAAGAGGAGGCGCATCATCAAGATTCCATGACCTTCAAGGCCAAGCGTGCCACACCAAAGGGCACCACCTACTTCGATGATCCACCTCCAAGGCGACAAGCGCCACCACCTCCAAGGCGTCAAGCACCACCATCGACAAGGCATCAAGTGCCACCACCTAGATGGCGTCAAGCTCCACCATCTCCAAGGTGCGAAGCTCCATCACCTCCAAGGCGCCAAGCTCCACCTCCTATCCAAAAAAGAGTGGCGTCCAAACATCATAAACATCAAGAGGCGCCAAGAAACAAGAATCTTCATCGACAAACATCCTCTCATGAGCATCGACACCACAAAGAGGATACAAGACATCGTCAAAGGCATATTCGCCACCAAGACGAAGAATTCGTGATGAGCACCAACCATAATGCTCAAGCAAGCTCAAGAAGGCACCACAAGCACAAGAAGAGTGCCAAGGCAAATGATCACCGTCGTGAGCGTCATGTGGATGACCAAGTGCGTCACCAACATCAACCATCGGCAAGGCACGCCAATGACCTCCGTCGACACCATCATAGGGAACCTTCAACTACTAGTGTCACCACCACAATGGCACCAAGAGCAAGCCTTCCTCCATGCCATCAATCTTCAATGCCTACGCTTGACTTCCACGACCTCGCGAACGAGGAAAATGTAAACCTCTACTTCGCCAAGTTGGATAGCATGATCCTACCTCCACCACTACTACGATATGGCCACAAGACGGTCAAGCATGGGATTTTCCCTTCGACCATGGAGGAGAGCGATGATGCCCATCTTATGGCATCCAACCTTGAAGGCAACAAGGTCAAGAATGGTGAGCATGGGATTTTCCCTTCACCAAAGGTGGCGCTTGGAGTTGAGGAAACCGAGCCTATCCCCATATGCTTGAGTAATGATGTGGTACCAATCCCATGTGAGTATGAGAGCCACTTAGCCCACTTGAGTGAGAACAAGAGTGAGATAAGTGACTCCACCTTATGTGAGATTGAGTGCTTCCACTTGGAGGGCATGAGCGATACTCCTAGTGAGTTGAGAGTGGTAGTTGATAGGTCAAGTGAGACCATTTCGATTTCTAACAACTTACCCTCTACCTCTAGTGTGTTCTCTTGTGTTGTGCTCGGTTCCATGGATGAAGACGCGCCAAGCCATGAAGCAATGATGCCTCAATTGGAGAAGATGTACATGGTGCATGAAGATGATGTTATGCCATGGATACATCAAGAAGACGAAGTCGTCCACAAGGAGGCCACTACTTCCACAACACCCACTTCATATGAGAGGTATGACCAAGGTAACAATAAGGGTGTTGATGATGCCATGATCCCACTAGTGGACATGATGAATTGTGAGGATATGCATGTTATGGATGATACTTGTGACATTACATATGCTTCACTCATATTCCCATGTGATGATTTGCCTTTGCATCATATTGATCATGTGGACTTGTTTGATTGCGATATCATTGCCTTAAACATGCCATGCTATGCATCTTGTGTGTATCCTCCAATTGCTTCGGACTTGCCTTGTCATGCTAGTCATTCAATTTCTCTCGTTGCTTGCGATAAGATGAATGCTTGCTATTTCACTTGTTTTGCTTGCAACAATATTGATCATATGCGTTATAATGAGATGGCCCCCATAGCTTTCTCAATTTTTGGAGATTTTGATGATTGCCATGATAAGCATGTTCCCCACTTGCATACTCACCATGCATCTATTTCATACTTGATTGACATTAATGGTGATGTGCACAAGAAGAGATACGTCATGATGGATGATGTGTATCTCTACCATGCACACACATTCTTCCTTTTGTGTATGATGTGTGTAGGTACCCCAACTATCATGTCAACCTCGGTTGAGCACGAGTTGACAAAAAGAGCTCTTGAGAGCATCCCACAAGTGATTTCAAGATCGAACCCAGCTCTGATACCTTTTGCATGCTTTGCATCTTTCATGTTGGCAAATTGCTCTTTCCTATGGTTTGATTGCAAGCATGTTGATGGTATTATCTCACCTTGTGACATTCATGTTTCTTCGCTTTTGGATAATGATGCTTTGTGTGTTGCAACAAAAATGTTGAACATTTTCTCTTTATGATGTTTTGTGTGCAACCACAATTCCATTAAGAGCATGTATTGTCATGAGAGCTTCCAAGATTCTCGTCTTGTTATTGCAACAAACATAAGGACCACTTGCTTTTTCATTTGTTTTGTTTGCAAACATGCCATTTTTGCTTCCACTTGGGATACCCATACTCCCATGAAATTTGCTTTTGATGATTTGTGTGTGGCATCCAACATGTTGAACAATTTCTCTTTCCAATGGTTGGTTTGCACACATAATGATGTTTCTTTGGACATTCTTCCTTGTGTGTTTTTGCCAAATTCTCCTATTCTTGCATCAAAGATGTTGTTTGAAATTTGGATCCAATGCTTTGAGTGCCCCACTACTACGTTATATGGAGGTTTTGAGTTTCCACATTTGGATGATGTTCAAACAATTTCCATGCACTTTGACCTTGCATATGCATTCCATTTGCTATCCTTGTATTGTGCTAATAGTGTTGTGAACAAGAATGGACATGCCACATTTGACATGCTCCTCTATCACGCACGAAAATATTTTGCTTGGTCTTTGTTGTGCGAAGGCACAAATGCATACACGTCAACCTCTATGGACTATATGTTGAGAAGAAGAACCGAAGAGAGTTACCTATGGCTACCCTTCATCGAGCTATCTCTACAAGCTAAGGTGACTTCCTTCTACTTGAGGACTCATGCTATAATGTTCATGAATTGGCTACGCTTTGAGTGTTGCTTCGCTTTTGTCGTGAGCTTTGTAGGCTTCATGGAGGGTGAAGGAACATTGAAGTGTTGTCAAGTCAATCTTCCTGAGGACAACTATATGGTGAACCCCAGGATCAAGGATGTCCTTCAACCTCTTCTACTTCGTGATGAACATGGAGAGTCGAGGACGACTCTTTTTGAAGGGGGGAGATGATGCAGCCCGACCTACGGTCATTACCACATCATGGTCTCCAACTTACGCCAAGTCGTCATGGACTCCAAAGGTGAATCCGTTCCTCTATGCGAGCCCACTTCCTACCCTATTGAATGGTATGCTACTTCATACTCCGTCACATATGCATGATAGGTTCACACCGACAAGTACGGAGGCAAGGGAGGAAGCCCGGAACATCAAGCCCGACAAGACGAAGGCTTGGAAGAGGAGGCGAAAGAAGCCATGGCTGAACCACCAGAGTCTCCGGCCTACACCGGAGTCTCCGATCCTGCTACACCGGAGTCTCCGGTCCTGCGCACCGGAGTCTCTGGACCGACCTCCGGACCGACCCCAGCAACTGACCCGGGGACAGTCAGTACGCCACTCCGGAGACGACATCGGAGTCTCCGGCCTACACCGGAGTCTCCGGACCCCACACAGGAGTCTCCGGCCTGCGTGATGGGCCTGTGTGCCGCCAGCTGGGCCTTCGGCCCATGTACCCCTCTAGCTCGTCCAAACCCTAGTTTTATCCCTAAACTACCCCTATTTATGTGGCTGGCCTATAAATAGAGCCCCCACCCCTTCATGTATCCCTTAGGCATAGATGATAGACTAAAGACAACCCCCTTGTGTGGAATTTCTAGTTTTGCCTCATCCCCTTACCCAAGGGGACCGACTATCGTCACCAACCTCGATTGGACTTTGCATCACGCATCCATTGTTGAACAAGGACTTGGAGTTCATTGTCTTGTCTCCAAGTTTTCAAGACCCTCCCCAAGGTGTTCTTCCCTCTCCGTTGTGGATTTGAGGGAGCACGTTGACCGATCTTTCCTTGCGAGGATTCTATCGAACCGGTGGCCGCCGTTCGGGAGCAATCGGCCTTGTATCGTATGAGTTTTGCGTGTGTTCATCGTGTTCTTCGCGAGGTGTGTGTTCGCTTCCACTACCTTCTCCCTTTTCCCTCGCTTTCCCATCGATTTGACCACGAGATCCGTGAAGATCAGGCCACCCAAGAGGTTAACCTCTCCATCACAGAGGCAAGACAGAGGCGAGAGGCACAGAGAGCGACGCCTGGCGGCGGCGATTGTGCATGCAGAGCACGGTGAGGCGAGGACGAGAGAGGCTGGTAAGGGCGGCTATGGATGGCGCAGCGACGCGATCGGGGTGCGCGAAGGGATCCAAGCGGTGGCAAGAGCTTGCTCTGGTTGGCACAGGGGAGAGGAGGGCTCTGCGAGAGGAGGCGACCAGAACAAAGGGGAGGCGAGGTGAGCGCGTCGGCCAGTGCGAGGAAGAGACGCCGGCGGTGGCTCGGCTAGCAGTAGGGAAAAGGTGTGGTGAGGGAAACAGGGTCGAGAGAGAGGTGGCGAGGAAGGAAGGTTGGGAGGGAATTGCGGGCGCGGCAACCGAGAGGAGAGATGGGTTGGGGCCGGGGATCGGGTTCGCGATGAGGGCGACAAGGAAATGCGAGGTGGGTTCACGTTGGGTAGGAGATAGGGTGTCGTGGGCTGCGTGCAGAGGAGAGTGATGCGTATGTGCGGGTTGTGTGGCAAGGTAGGGGTGTGGGGTACGTGGTGGTTCGGGCTCAGCAGGGTGGTGTACGGTGTGGTGTGCGAGTGTGATTTGCTGCGCGCGGGTGGGACTAGTTGTTGTCGCGCGCCATTGTTTAGTCATGCGTGAGGCCGGGCATTGGCTGGGTGGGGTGTGGGGGTTTGGGGGTAGGGTTAGGGTTAGGGTTAGGTAGATTTTAGAGTTTGGGTTAGTAGGCTAGTTGGCTGGGCCTTTGGGCCTGACCGGCTGCCTCCCCTAATAAAAAATGTTTGATGTTTATTTTATTTTAAAGGATTTTTGCAAGACATTTTTAGACAAATAATATATCCAGAAGAGACCAGGGTGTCGCATTTGAATAGAGAGAGAGAGAGAGAGATTTGTAGAAAAATAGACTTCTGAAAAGAGTTTTAGACAAACATATGTATGATGACATGACGATGGTAAAATGCAATGTGGCATGATGACATGAGCATGTAGACATGATGATGCATAAACTTGAGCGATTTTCGGGTAGTGGTTTTGCTCTAGGTGCTACAATTGTGCACTCAAAACATTTTATGTACATGAATAGAAGAATTATGCAACAAACTCTTAGAATTCATACTGAAGATTTCGATAATTGGTGTTCGGAAAGCTTTTGTAAAGAAAGGAGTGATGCGGGCTCTTTATTAGATCTAGCGTAGTTGATGTCGTCATGTTGGAAATACCTGTAGTGACCTCAGATCAAGTAAGATCCTAAGTCCCTGTGATTAACTTGCTAGTCCCTGGATCAATAGCTAGCACTCACAGTCGATGAAATATCATGTAAAACACAAGTCTTTATTACGTGAATCGAATAATCCAGAGTTTACATTATTACAACAGAAGTGATATAAATATAACTTGGAGTCCCATCAATGCCACAGGCAGGTTGAGTGAAGACCCGTGATCCTAGCGCACCTTTTAACGATCTCAAAAATTCTGCACATGAAACATGCAGCCAACAAGTTGGGTCAATACTTTGAATGTATTGGCAAATTACACCAAGGAAGGAAAGACTAACTATACATGCAAGGCTAGTTTAGGCTTTGGAGTTCATTTGCATAAAGCTAATTTTCACTAAGTATGGAGAGAAAAGGGTGAGAGAGTTTTACCCTACTTTGTAAACATTTGCTTAGATAAAATAGGGTCGAATGGCACACGAGGATATTACTCACCAAGTGTCCAAACAACCAAACACTTGGATATTACTCACCAAGTGACACTTGGATATTACGCACCAAGTTCCCCAAATCCCACCCATTGGCGATATTACTCACGCCATGGGGTTTCAAAACTTTGTTTAGAAAAGAGAGAGGAAGATCCTTCAGAGGCTCCATCCTTCAGATGCTCAATGTTGTTCTGTTTCCGTGAACACTTTGATCGATCAGATTGCAATACTCTAGAGTTTGTGCACTTTACCCACAATCCACGATCAAGTCCTTTTGAGACAAGACCATGGCGAGGCTTTCCTTAGTAGCCCTCTCTACCTTACGGATCCAACCGTGCCAAGAACCTCCAAATGTTGGTACCGGTGAGGTTTCCCACTAAGTACTAGGCCAAGACAGAGCCCATATGTATTGTGGTTGCCTTTGGAAGCTTCAATTCTGAAACATGGCAAACTTCTTTGATTCTGGGCCGTCCTCCACCAAAATCTCACTCGATGTCCCGACAACCATTCCGCCCAGAAGAAAACTTAGTTTTATTTTGAAGTGGATTTGAGAAGAAAAGTTTGCTCAAGAGAGCCTTTATACTTAGAAAAATTCATTGTCTTTCGAACCCCCCAACGGTACTTTACATATATATAGCATAGCAAGCAATACTTAGCAAAACAGGGGAACCTATTAGGAGGGAAAATCCTAAGTATAGAGCTACTCACGGCATACTACAAAATCATCGCACTTGCAAAATATTACTATGGAAAAACTCTACTAGAACATCCTACACATGCATACTACAGAATTTGAAGATCTAACATGCATAGAATCAAAACTAGGACATTATATGAACAAGAGGTGTAACTTGCCTTATGTTGATAATATGGGTGATGATTGTATTTCTCTGTAGCAGTCGCACTCTCGGAACAATCTAACGCGGGAATAGAGTAATTCCATTCAAAACAATTGCAACATACAATACAACAAGGATGATCAAAAACATGCATGATGGTTTAATATGTTACAATGCTTATATTTAGTTCTCTGAGCATTAATAGATCATATTATGCATGTATGAGATCAATTAAAGCAATAGGGTATTTATCAATAAATATTGATAAAGGGGTTTTAATAGTTTTGTTGCAACTTTTGTCCTAATTGTGGAGTAAAATTTTGTTCTGAGTTATATTGTATAGAGGACATTAATACGAACCAGTAGGAATTGGATTCACCCTAATCGGAGTTATAAATCTTTTCTTATAATTTAAAGAGTGTATAATGGATTTCAAATCATTTTCATAGTTTCTGTTGCCTAAAAATCAAACTAAAATTATATCTGTAATCTCGACGGAATTGTGATTCCAGGGACATATTATTTGTAATTTTCTTAGCAGTATTCGAATTACTATGATTTTAATACTCTAAATAAGCCATTAAACTATTTATTTAATTGCTGTGAAACCTTACAGTATTTTCCTGAACCATTTGCAGATTGATGATCTACATGGAACCAACTTTCCATCTGTATATCATTTATATTTTTGTGACAAGCAATTAATTTACTATGAATTTAATAATTTATAAAGCCATTAAAATTAATTAAATTGCTACGGGGTAAATAGTACGCAAAAGCTGGATCCAACCAGATATTATTAACCTAAATTACAATTTGATATATTGTCCATATTTTTTGGAGTTACAGATAATTTCCTATGAATTTATTAACCTAAAAGACCATTAAACTAATTAAATTTCTGCAGTAACCACGTATAGTAAAAGTTGGATCTATTGTGATAAGATGATTCTAAGTAAAATTATCTTCAATTTGATATATTATACGCAATTTTTGGACGTGGTATGAATTTCTAATGAATTTTACAAGTTAGGTCTATAATGTGCAATTTTAAATTCGAACAGAATATTTCAGAGAATATTCCGCCGACTGGACAGGTTGACTTTGCATGCTGACTGGGATTAGATGCTGACCTGACGTTGACACGTGGCGATATCCGGTTGGCTCGTACCCCTTCGAGGAATCGATCTAATCCTGGCCGTTGGGATGAGATCCAATGGTTAGGAGAGGAGATTGACCCGATTTTGGCTCAGAATAGACAAGAAACGGATCTGGGTTAGAGAGACAAATCCGTAGGTCAAATTGAAAAACTTAGAACATAAAAGTTGTGGGGAATCATTATTCCTACCTTTTCACCAAAGGAATTTGGATTTGAAGAAACGAGCGCGAGTACATCTTGGATTCACACCGTCAGATCTGAAATATTGCGATGCGAAATTCTCCGGCTGTGGTGGATGAAAAGAGGTGAGGTTTGTCGGGATTGAAATATTTCGACGAGTTCTACAACTTTCGTTTTTTGTCCGAAGGCAAACAACGAAGTCTAGATGGGTCAAAAAGCAAAATAAGATTCGGGCATGTGTAGATTCGGGATTTCGGGAATAGAAACTTGTACAGCTGTAGCTCCATGAGTTTATATGGAGATTTAGGATGGTTTAGAGATAGGTCTTGGAGTAGGGAACAAGTAGAAACAAACGGAAGTCGATTCGGAGTTGTAGATAAAAAGTTATAAGAGTTTGAATAGAGATAGGTTTGAGAAAACAGGTTTTGCACGGATATTAAAGCATGTAACCGATCGATCCCTCTCGTGTGTACTGCGTTCTGGCTCGGTCCGCCTGGGCCGCCGGCCCATTAGTTTTTTTTTTTATTATTATTTCTTTTTCTTTTTCTATTTACTTGTTTCCCTTATATCTTTTGCATACGAACTCCAAATGACATGATTCTTGTTTCTAAAATTTTCTAAAATCGAATAGATCATTGTAGGATCATATTTGTAATCTTTTTACTAGTTTGCAAGTAGTGGGTTTATAAATCCTTGTATATTCCGTTTTATTTATATCTTTATTTGTTTGTATTTATTCCATAAGTTTTTCATAATAGCTCCAAATGAGCTCAATTTTGTTTCTAAATTTTTTCAATATTAATTGGATCTCTTTAGGCTATAATTATCAATAATTTATGCCTTTGCAACAGTGGGTTTTATAAATTCAATTTAATTACCTTTAGGAACATTTGGGTGAATCAACTATAGGATTTGGATACCAGGATTTGGATTCAGTTTGTGAGAACTTTGCATGGATGTAATGAAATGCTTATGAATGCTTCATGATTTTTATTTTGAAATCTTGCACACCAATTCTACAATCCATAATCAATCCATGCCCTTTTGCCTATATGGCTACTTAGGTCATAACAAAAGAATATAAGATTTTGAATTCAAGGTTGAGAGGATCTTCTATTCAAAAAGTTTCTTCTCTTTGAGAATTTTCAACAAAGTCAAACAATCAATCAAGCTATTGATTTAATTTATAACATTCCAAAATAGGAAGAATTTTGGGATGTTACAATACCGGAAGATAAAAACAATTTTTTTTAGTGAATTTTGGATCTAAACAAGGTACAACAAATGAAAGATTCCTCAAATAGCATGAAGACCGAATGTACAAACACTATTGCAAGAAGAAGGAATCAAAACCCTAGAGGTACGATGGAAACCCAACCACGAGAAATCCTAGACTTGAGAAGAAGATAAGAGAGAAGATTCAAAACACGCAAAGGTAAGACGAATAGAGCATAGAGGTAAGGAGTAAAATTAGACCTAATTAGATCTTTCCCACCGATTTTTCAAAATAGTTTTGACACTCTACATTGTTCGTTAGCTAGGCTATCCTACAGGCTCGACTAGTGGGTTATCAGAACTGCTCAGCTCTGATACCACTTTGTAACACCCTCGAATCGCCCTTATTCAACATTTAGCGATTCCCGCAAATCCCGCATAGAAACGATTCAAAGATGCCTACCAGGCACTTGCGTGCGAGTGGAAAACGAAGTAACACCATTACACAACAGTTCACGATAAAACCCACAGAAACACACACATATATATATATATATACAACAACGACCCCATGAGTCAAGAATAAAGATATACAGTATAAAGATCCAAATCACCTCGAAAATAATACACATCCGAGTACAGATAAGATGCAAATGGGGCCGAGCCCTAAAGAATAACCAATGACGTCCATAACTAATGAGGACATCCCATCTATTGATAGATCCACTGTACTGATGTGGACATCCCTTCTATTGATACAACTGTTGTACCTACAGCAACACACATACGAGGACCCATCACAAGATCTCGTGCCAAACAACTTAACTATCAGGTACTTTCGTTTTTTGGAACTATTCCTCACATACATGAGAATATGATGCTGCCTAAATCAGATGTATTTCTTACTCTTAGGAATGATGGACCAAGCATGGATGAGAGGGACAAGCATTGGAGCATGGCCATGCATGGAGATGGCAGCAAGCATGTGATGATCCAAGAGAAGGCCACGGATGAAGATTTCAGAACTTTGAGGCCACCATAATGAAGAAAGAAGGCTTGGACGAAATATTCAAGATCAATACTTTACGAATTCGTCCATAGCTTAATATGGTGCTGCGACACCTTTTATTTTGGGCCAGGCCCATGTAATTTTCGTAGGATTTTAATTAGCTACTTTTTAGAGTCCATATTTGAGGGGAAAAGGACTTTTAGGGTTGGATTCGGCCACCACTTCCATGGCTGGCCGAAACCCCACCTTTTCGCCCTTAAATACTCCCCATAGCCATCCCCCTAGACTCGGATTTTGTTTATACATTAAGTTAGCCATAGTCTAACCGCCAAGGCTCGGCGTCAGAGGCCTCTTGTACTTGCACCTATTAGGGATCCCACCTCTTCAATAAAGCTTTCCTCTTAATCCGCAATATCTTGATTGCAATATTGGTTCTTACTTGTTCTCGATTTCGTAGGAATTAAGACCCTCGTTGGTCGGTGATCGTGTTCCCGAGGATCGGTAACCTCGTGAGATTGGCCTAGCGATTGCATTGGCGCTCGTGCTCGCACGTGTAGTCGGATCGTCAAGCCCAAACTCCACCAAATCGATTATCATCAACTCATCGAAAGATCGGACACCTTTGCCTTATCAAGTGGTATCAGATTTCAGGTTGCTCGGTGAGATTTTACTGTTTTCGTAGATTAGATCTGTTTTTACCTATAACCCACGAAAAAGCCAAAAACACAGAGTTGCAGGTCTTAGTGTCTCTGTAACACCCCAGATTTCTACCTAGCTGGCGGTGTAACCACACTTCTTAAATTATGATCGAAACTAACCACAATTCAAAATTTCGGCATCACAAGAACATGCAAAACACAATATAATGGATAAAGACAGTAAAGACCATATAACCAAGCAATCCACGCAGTTCACATAGTGCAATTCAAAATTTCGGCAACACCTCCTTTGTTTCAAAGGACATCCACGACAGGCAAAACACAATATAATGGATAAAGACAGTAAAGACCATATAACCAAGCAATCCACGCAGTTCACATAGTGCATAATCATTCCATGACACGAGTACTAACGGTGGATCGACCAAAGGCTCACAAGAATATGCAAACGACTCCACGAATTATGACAAAGGAATAATGGTAAACTAAGTATTATGTGTGATCGATATTCTATGATAGGTAGAATGGATGTGTGGGCCAAAGTGGTGGCGATCTACTCCCTCCCATGCATGTCGCTACGCTGAGTACCTGAAATCCAAATAAAAACCAAGGAAAACACAAGGGTGAGTAAAAATATACTCAGCAAGCATAAGTTCAGAACCAAATCAATATCATACAAACTCCAATACTCATTCCAAATGATATCAGAAACACCATTAAACTTATTTTGTTTTACGGTACGGGCGTTCCGGAATATTCACTGTTAACTTCCTCACCGACCTCGCGGAATAGTTAATCACGTGAATTGTCACCGACCTAGCCCAAGCTCACCGGAGTAGTTACATAATAACTTAATTCACCGTCCGCTCCGGACTAGTCACTTGTAACTTATTCACCGCCCTGGCTTAAAATAATATTTTTTGACAACATCTCAAGGCATGAAAACCAAAGAAAGAACCAAGATCATGCATCCAACAATTTTAAGATAGCAAACATAACACAAAGGGCTCGTCATGCACTTGCCTTACAACGACGATCAAACTGAAGAAACCACCCCGAACACCTGTAGCTCCAAATCCTGTAGGTAAAATAATTTTAAAAACTGTCCTAAGAGGCAAGCAGCTTAAATTACACTGCGCAGTTTTAAATCCTATTTCTATACTGAAGCTAGAAGCCAACATCCGGAGTTTCAGATGGCTCTCTAAGTCAACCATCAATTACCTAATCAAATCTGACCGAGCGTACATCAGCTATCAGGAAAAACTGCATGTATCCATACCATAAATATATATGACAAGGGAGTAGTACTAAGCAGTTGTATTCTTTAATTCAGATAGGAATTCCTGTTTTTGGCAAAGAAAATGTCCCTAGCCAAACAACCAAATCAGGTAATCGATGGGCATACTACTACCAACGATCGCTGAACAGAAAATAGGAAGCTAGCAGAAATCCAACTTTCAATCCGGTGGATCCTTGCTAAGCTCCCCTACGTAGTGATTAAATCAGTGTAGGGAATATGGATCGAATCAGCCACAGCGCATTGTTTTGGTAGGAAGATCCAAGGTACCTGGCAGAGAAGCCGCGCAGTGAAGCAGCGACAACTGATTCCGGGCGGACGCAGGCCGACCGCGATCAAGTACGCCTGCACCGGAGTAGCTATTGGCGGCGCACTGCTACGGAATCCCAGATGGCGACGAAGATAGCAGCCGTAACGACAATGGCGGCGGCGCCTGGGTGTTGGGGCGTGTTTACTTTAGGATATCGACTGGACCAAGTCATGGGTATTTATTATCTTTTTTTTCCTACTCGGAAAAGAAAAGGAGTTACGTACGTATACTTTAAATTCTGAAATTACCTAACAACGAAGATTTGACAAATTTCCAAATATTCATCCGAGCCCTAAAAATTCATTATAACTCCGATTTGCACAAACTTATACTCTTTTTCGATTAACTCGACGAGACTAACCTAGCCATGGTATTGTATTCTCCATTTGGCTTATGGTTTAAAAAAGTCAAATTTTGGTCAACTACAAAGAGATATTAAAATTAACGTGTATAAAATTTACGGGATATTACATTCTCCACCCGTTTAACAGAATTCGTCCTCAAATTCTCGCTGACTACTCAACCAAGAATAATTTAACCTTATAAAAACATATTTACTCACCAGGTGTAAATAACTCAGGATATTTCTCTCGCATCCTTGACTCAAGTTCCCATGTTGCTTCTCGCTCCGTCTGATTGGTCCAAAGAACCTTGACAAACTTGAGAGTCCGACGCCTCATTACTCTATCAGCCTCCTCCAAAATTCTCACTGGCCGAGCCTCAAAACTCAAATCTTGCTCGATCGTAATTGGCCCCAGTGTCATTTGCCTTTCTGGATCTCGAAAGTACTTCCTCAGCATCGAGACATAAAATACATTATGTACACCTTTCATTGACTCGGGTAACTCCAGACGATATGCCAACTTCCCTACTCGTGCCACTATCTTGAAAGGTCCAATATATCGTGGGCTAAGTTTTCCTTTGATATTAAATCTCACAACACCCTTAGTAGGTGATACTCTAAGAAGCACCTCATCACCTACTTGAAATTCCACATTCCGTCTCTTGGGATCGGCGTAACTCTTTTGCCTGCTCTGTGCTGCCAACGTGTGCTCTCTAATCTCAGCAACCCTCTCAGTGGTCTGCTGAACCCAATCTGGCCCTAATACTGATTTCTCGCCCACGGCAGTCCAACAAAGTGGAGATCGGCACTTTCGTCCATATAAAGCCTCGTAAGGAGCCTTGTGGATGCTAGCTTGATAACTATTATTATAGGAAAACTCAACAAGCGGCAAATGGTCCTCCCAACTCTCTTGCCAAGACAGAACACAACATCTCAGCATATCTTCCAAAGTCTGGATTGTGCGCTCTGACTGGCCATCCGTCTGGGGGTGAAACGTTGTACTAAGCCTCAATTCTGTACACAATGCACTCTGCAAACTCTCCCAGAACTTTGATATAAATTTAGCATCTTTGTCCGAAACAATGGTTTTCGGAACACCATGCAACCGTACTATCTCCCGCACATATATCGGTGCCAGGTCACTTGCTGAGTTAGTGGTGCGTATGGGAATAAAATGAGCAACCTTGCTTAGTCGATCCACAACCACCCAAATAGCATCCTTCCCTTTTTGAGTACGAGGTAGCCCAACAACAAAATCCATAGCAATGTCATTCCATGGCCACTCCAGAATCTCTAGGGGTTGCAACAATCCTGATGGCCTCTTATGCTCAGCCTTCACTTGCTGACAAACACTACAACAAGACACATACTTGGCCACATCGACCTTCATTCGTTTCCACCAATAGTTTTCCTTCAAATCTTGGTACATCTTGTTCTCACCTGGGTGCACTGTATATGGAGTACGGTGTGCCTCTCTCAAAATATCTTCTTTTACTTGTGATTTCTGTGGCACACAGAGACGACCATGAAACCGAACAGCTCCCATGGAATCCAAGGTAAAATTTCCAATCCTCCCTTCTCGAACACGCTTTTTAACTTGCTGCAATAATCGATCTTGCTGTTGTGCTTCCAAAACCCGCCTAGGTATGGCCAACTCAAGAATGAATTGTGAATCTGATTCTACAACTCCTGCATAGCAATAAGAAATATCCATCCGCTCGAAATCAGCTATCAAGGAATTTACCGTGGAAGGAACTGGCTTACGACTAAGAGCATCCGCAACCACATTTCCTTTACCCGGTGTATACTGGATATTAAGATCATAATCTTTAATCAACTCTAGCCACCTCCTCTGCCTTAAGTTCAAATCCTTCTGTGTGAAGATATACTTGAGACTCTTATGATCCGTGAATATGTCACAAGTTGATCCATAAAGATAATGTCTCCAAAGCTTGAGTGCAAACACAACTGCTGCAAGCTCTAAATCATGGGTAGGATAATTCTCCTCGTGCTTTTTCAACTGCCTCGACGCATAAGAAATCACCTTGCCATTCTGCATGAGAACACATCCAAGGCCCACCAAAGAAGCATCAGAATATACCGTAAAACGCTCTCCAAAATCTGGAAGTGTAAGAATAGGTGCTGAAACCAATCGGTCCTTCAATAAACAAAAGCTATGCTCACACTCCTCTGTCCACTGAAACTTTACCCCTTTATGTGTAAGCATGGTCATTGGCTTGGCAATGATAGAAAAATCCTTCACAAAACGCCTATAGTAGCCAGCCATTCCCAAGAAACTTCTCACCTCCTTTACATTAGATGGTCTTTCGACCAACGACGGTGGAAACCTTCTTTGGGGTCAGCGAAATACCTTCACCATTAATAACATGACCCAAATAGGCCACTTCCGAAAGCCAGAACTCACACTTCTTCAACTTAGCATAGAACTTATTCTTCCGCAACGTCTCGAGAACCATGCTCAAATGACGTTCATGTTCTTCCTCCGTTTTGGAGAAAATGAGAATGTCATCGATAAATACCACCACAAAATCATCATACTTATGGAACATGCTATTCATCGCCTCCATGAAATAAGCAGGTGCATTCGTTAATCCAAAGGACATAACCTTGAACTCATAATGTCCATACTTATGAAACTTTGTCTTCTCAATATCCTCTTCTCGCACTCTTATTTGGTTATAGCCTGACTGCAAATCAATCTTTGAAAATACCTTGGAACCCTTCAATTGATCAAATAAGTCCTCAATGCGTGGCATCGGATATTTGTTCTTGATAGTCACCGCATTAAGAGCCCGATAATCAATACACAACCGCAGTGTCAAATCTCTCTTCTCAGTGAACAAAACAGGAGCTCCCCAAGGTGAAACACTACGCCAGATCAAATCCTTGGCTAGCATATCATCAATTTGCTTCTTCAACTCATCTTGAAAAGGACGAGCTAAACGATATGGAGCGATTGAAATTGGGCGTGCACCAGGAACAAGGTCAATACGAAAGACCACGTCCCGCTCTGGTGGCATACCTGGTAGTTCACTAGGGAAAACATCGGGATAATTTCTAACCACATGAATGTTCTCAATCTTCAACTCTTTACTCAAATTCCCCACCAAAGCCCAAAGAAATCCGTTCTTTAGTACTCTCTGACCTGGAAACAGGCTAGCCAACACTGATAGAGAATGTTTAGGCGCACTGCACAAGATTAACTGTTTACCGGATGGAGCCTCCAAAGTGATGGTCTTCCAGAAACAAGATATAATGGCCCGATAGCGGTGTAGCCAATCCATACCAAGAATAACATCAAAGGCCGGTAAAGGAATTACCATCAAATTTGCCACAAAATCTTCATCGTCTATGGATATCACACATCCCGGACATACTACGGAACTAGTGATCAAGCCTCCCGGGGAACTAACTCGAACAAATTCAGAAATATTTTGGCTAGATAGACCAAATTTCTTAACAAAGTCAAGTGATACAAACGAATAAGTAGCACCGGAATCAAAGAGAATTAGAGCATCATGTGAATCAACCGGAAGTATACCTGTAACAACGTCTGGACGACCCAGAGAGGAAACAGTAGGCATGGAATAGATCCCAGCTAGTGCTGAATTCCCAATACTCTGTGGTGGTGGTGGAGCAGTAGGTGGTGCAGGTAACTGAAGTGGGGCATGCGGTGTAGGAAGTGGAGTAGCTAACCAGTAATAACCTGGCGGTGGAGGTGGGAATTGATGAGGCTGAAATTGCGGTGATGGATATGCCTGATACTGTGGCTGAAACTGCTGAGAGGATGCCATCATATGCACTGAACCGTGGGAAGATTTGGCTGCTGATACTAAACCACGAGAGGCTCCATCTCCGGATGACCCTGTTTTAGAAGATGTGGCCACCTCCCACTTGATGACAGAATTTGGGTTCTCCCTGCAGACCCTACTCATGTGCCCATGCCTGCCGCACTGGCGACAAGACCCAGAAAAGTCAGATTCAGCGGCACGGTGACCCTCCTCGCACTTGAAACAAAGCATGCCCTGTCCTGGAACGGGTCGTAGGAATGTAGGTGATGTGGAGTGTGACCACAATAAGACCGAGCCTGATTGCTGGACTTGAATGATCACCAGTCCGTTGCTCTGGCTTGAACTTCTTGAAGTCGGATCGCTGAGTAGACCCACTCCCATCCTGGTAGTTCCTCTTATTTCCTCCACCATTGTTGCTAGCACCATTTGCATGAGTTTTCTCTGCCTCTGTGAGTTGATACTGTAACTCCAAACCCCTAGCCTGCTCAACCACAGCGAAATAGCTAGATGGGCGATTCACTCCCATCACATGTCGATATCGCGAGTTAAGTCCCTCGAAGAACCTCCTTGCTTTATCTGGCTCATTCTGATTAATATGGTCCACAAAATGAACCATCTTACTAAACTCAGCATCATACTCATCCACCGTCTTGTTTCCTTGCTTGATATTCCTGAGGGCAACATCCATCTTCTCCTTGAATGAAGTCGGGTAGTACTTAGCAGTGAATTGTGTAACAAAAACATCCCATGTAGGCGGTCCATGAGCCGGTGTCCAAGCTGCACGGACTCCGTCCCACCAAACATCAGCCAGACCCTTCAGCTGAAAAGCCACATACACAACTCTGTCCTCTGGCGTCATCAGTGATGCATCCATATATTTCTCCATGGTGCGGAGCCAACTTGCAGCATCCATTGGTGTCCCTGATCCATCAAACTTGTCTAATTTCATATCCAGCCACTTGGTGAGCGTCATGTTCGCCCCATGATGTCCATCACTATTCCCAGATTGGCTCACTTCCTCATCTGACCCCCCTGCACGACCATTGCGGCCAGCACGGGCACGAGCCCGACCCCTACGATTCGGCGCCATTACTATACAACACATTATCAATAATCAGCAAACAAAAACAAATAAGATCAAATAGTTTCCATCCTTACTCAAATGGATGAGATAAACAAGAAAAATTAAATCGACAGAAACGCAAATGAGATGCATGCCCCATAAACCCCATCCTAAAGTGCAGTGTGTTATTTTTTTTTGGTTGGTCCTAACTCAAGTTTTAGTTTTATTTTTTAAATCTTATCCTAACTTACTACACCAGAGATCTAAAGCCTAGGCTCTGATACCAACTGTAACACCCCAGATTTCTACCTAGCTGGCGGTGTAACCACACTTCTTAAATTATGATCGAAACTAACCACAATTCAAAATTTCGGCAGCACCTCCTTTGTTTCAAAGGACATCCACGACAGGCAAAACACAATATAATGGATAAAGACAGTAAAGACCATATAACCAAGCAATCCACGCAGTTCACATAGTGCATAATCATTCCATGACACGAGTACTAACGATGGAGCGACCAAAGGCTCACAAGAACATGCAAACGACTCCACGAATTATGACAAAGGAATAATGGTAAACTAAGTATTATGTGTGATCGATATTCTATGATAGGTAGAATGGATGTGTGGGCCAAAGTGGTGGCGATCTACTCCCTCCCATGCATGTCGCTACGCTGAGTACCTGAAATCCAAATAAAAACCAAGGAAAACACAAGGGTGAGTAAAAATATACTCAGCAAGCACAAGTTCAGAACCAAATCAATATCATACAAACTCCAATACTCATTCCAAATGATATCAGAAACACCATTAAACTTATTTTGTTTTACGGTACGGGCGTTCCGGAATATTCACTATTAACTTCCTCACTGACCTCGTGGAATAGTTAATCACGTGAATTGTCACCGACCTAGTCCAAGCTCACCGGAGTAGTTACATAATAACTTAATTCACCATCCGCTCTGGACTAGTCACTTGTAACTTATTCACCGCCCTGGCTTAAAATAATATTTTTTGACAACATCTCAAGGCATGAAAACCAAAGAAAGAACCTAAGATCATGCAGCCAACAATTTTAAGATTGCAAACATAACACAAAGGGCTCGTCATGCACTTGCCTTACAACGACGATCAAACTGAAGAACCACCCCGAACACCTGTAGCTCCAAATCCTGTAGGTAAAATAATTTTAAAAACTGTCCTAAGAGGCAAGCAGCTTAAATTACACTGCGCAGTTTTAAATCCTATTTCTATACTGAAGCTAGAAACCAACATCCGGAGTTTCAGATGGCTCTGTAAGTCAACCATCAATTACCTAATCAAATCCGACCGAGCGTACATCAGCTATCAGGAAAAACTGCATGTATCCATACCATAAATATATATGACAAGGGAGCAGTACTAAGCAGTTGTATTCTTTAATTCAGATAGGAATTCCTGTTTTTGGCAAAGAAAATGTCCCTAGCCAAACAACCAAATCAGGTAATCGATGGGCATACTACTACCAACGATCGCTGAACAGAAAATAGGAAGCTAGCAGAAATCCAACTTTCAATCCGGTGGATCCTTGCTAAGCTCCCCTACGTAGTGATTAAATCAGTGTAGGGAATATGGATCGAATCAGCCACAGCGCATTGTTTCGGTTGGAAGATCCAAGGTACCTGGCAGAGAAGCCGCGCAGTGAAGCAGCGACAACCGATTCCGGGCGGACGCAGGCCGACCGCGATCAAGTACGCCTGCACCGGAGTAGCTATTGGCGGCGCACTGCTGCGGAATCCCAGATGGCGACGAAGATAGCAGCCGTAACGACATGGCGGCGGCGCCTGGGTGTTGGGGCGTGTTTACTTTAGGATATCGACTGGACCAAGTCATGGGTATTTATTATCTTTTTTTTCCTACTCGGAAAAGAAAAAGAGTTACGTACGTATACTTTAAATTCTGAAATTACCTAACAACGAAGATTTGACAAATTTCCAAATATTTATCCGAGCCATAAAAATTCATTATAACTCCGATTTGCACAAACTTATACTCTTTTTCAATTAACTCGACGAGACTAACCTAGCCATGGTATTGTATTCTCCATTTGGCTTATGGTTTAAAAAAGTCAAATTTTAGTCAACTACGAAGAGATATTAAAATTAACGTGTATAAAATTTACGGGATATTACAGTCTCGTCCCTTAGAGTTTTGAATTCTGATCATAGTAGTCACCGCCACACTCGCCGATCACCGTCACCATATTCCGCCACCATATTCCGCCGCCATATACCCTGCCACCATAAACCCTAATACTCCGCCACCGCCTTCCTACCGCGACACAAATCCGATCAGTTTCCTGCCGTGGTACGAGTCCGAGTAGAGTTATTGTTTCCTAGTTATTTCTTTTTACTTTCCTTCTTTATTGCTTCCGTGTTAAGCTAAAGTCCGTGTCGAGCTAAGAGTCCGGTCGTAAGTCCAGAAGGAGAGAAAAAAAAAGTCTAGAACCGCCTTCGAAAAAAAATTCTGGCTATACTAGTTTTTGGCTTTGGGGATTATTTTTCTCCATCGGCCGTTATAGAGATATTTTTTTGGCGCCTGCGCGCTTTCCGGAGCAAAATAAAAAATTTCGAAATTTTTTTTTGGGGCTAACCTATTTTTAGACCCCGTAGATCAGTTCTAGACACTCGTCATCATAGTGATTTTCCACCTCTCGGTTCGCTTTTCAGGGTGTCATATCATTATACATTGCTTGTTGTGTCGCGTCATGATATCGTTGGTGATCTAGGCTCGCGTCTCTAGTACGGTCCAGCCTAGGACCAGCACAGTACCGTCATTGATCATTCTTTCAACTTTTACATTGCTGTTTTGATAATTGCTAAGCCTTCCCAGAGCTCCACAGATACTCTCTACGTGCGGTGTTTCGACTCCTGGTAATCGCTTGGTTCAATCTCTGGACCCACTGATCCTCGCGGTTGCACATTGCCTTTTCCTGCTGTTTTGGTAAGAACTTGTAAGAGCTTCGTATATTGCTTGACGGATTACGCGTGCCTTCCACCATATTTCCGTAGTATATACCTGTGCTTTTTAAGGACTAACCATGATAGATACTTCGCGGAACCCTGCCACAATGACGAACGAAGAACTACATGCCCACTTCTTCGTGCTCTTGGTCAGTCGCGCTGAACACGTGGATACGTGCCTAGGGGAGTTTGACACCAAGCTCACCAACGCCGTGGACAAGATCGATGGACTCGAGAAATCCTTCAACGCCAAGCTTGACGTTCGGTTCAAGGAGCTTTTGAACAGATTGCCCGCACGCACCACACATGCGCCGGCGCATTCCGATCACGGGTCGAGCTGCTGGTTCATTGCCGCACCAGTGGCCGGCGCGCTGGTGACGCTTCCGGACTTCCACTGCTTCTTTGCGACATTGGGGACAGACGACAGGTACTACTACGACCCCGACGACGACGATCTGTTTGATGAGGAGGTTGAACAACCTCCACAGGTACCTGCTGGCCGCCCCCGATATTACTACCGCAACGCTCGATCACCGGTACGTGATGATGATCATGTTGCAAAGCTTAAATTAGATATTCCATCTTTTGAGAGTAAATATAATCCTGATGCATATCTTACATGGGAGATGGAAGTAGAACAACGTTTTGCATGCTTAAAATATCCTGAGAATATGCGTGTTAGTGCTGCTACATGTGAATTTACTAAATTTGCTTCCCTTTGGTGGTCTGAGTATTGTCGTTTAAATCCTACTACTATTCCTAGTACTTGGACTACTTTAAAAACTGCTATGCATGTTTGTTTTGTACCTCCCACTTATCAACGTGATTTACTAAAGAATCTGACATATTTAGAGTAAGGAAAAAATTCTGTAGAAGAGTATTATCAGGAATTGCAAACGGGGATGGTTCGGTGTGGTCTTGTTGAATCTAATGAACAAATGCTTGCACGTTTCTTTGGTGGATTAAACAAGGACATTCAGCACATATTAGATTATAAGGAATATAATTCTATCACTCGTTTATTTCATCTTGCTTGCAAAGCTGAACGTGAAGTGCAGGACACTACTAGAAAAACGTCTGTTCGTGGCGCACCTGAAAAGGCCTTCTGTGGCGCACTAGCAGTGCGCCACGGGCCTCACGCTACGGCTATCTCGTAGTCGTGGCGCACTGCATGGTGCGCCACGGTTGTGTCAAGATAGGCGTGGCGCACTGTAATCGCCAGAAGGCCTTTTTCAGTGCGCCACGGATGTGTTTTTCAAAAACAAAAAATGCAAAACACCCTCGTTTGAATTGCAAAAGCAATCGGGTCCGTGCATCGCAGTCGTGTCACCTCGCCGAGCATCGCAAAGCGGGGAGAGTCTTGAGGGAGGGTGGGCCGCTCTAGTCCTCGCCCGGCGCCGAGGTGGTAGAAGGGTGTGGTTGGAGAAAGGAAGGTAGGAAGAGAGGAAGGAAGGAAGATATGGAGGAAGAGAGGAGGAAGGAAGAGATGGAGGAAGAGAGGAAGGTAGGAAGAGATGGAGGAAGAGAGGGAGGAAGGAGGTCGGTGAGGAGAGAAGGATGCCGCCACGCCCATTGTCCTTTGCGAGGAGGGAGGAGAAGGAGGCCATTGTTGCCTGTCGCTGTTGTCACCGCGAGGAGGAGGAGAAGGAGGTCGACGTCACATCACTGCAAGGAGAGGAGAAGGGAAGGAGGAGAAGGAAGAAGGAAGAAGGAGAAGGAAGAAGGAAGAAGGAAGAAGGAGAAGGAAAGGAGAGGAAGAGGGAAGGAAGGGAAGGAAGGAAAGGGAGGAGGCGGGGTGGGGATTCAATTTTGAATCCCGCCCAAGCTTATCCGTGGCGCACTAGGTGGTGGTGCGCTACGGGTAAGTCGCCCTCTATTTTTTTTTCTGCAGGAAAAAACGGTCTTTTGACCGTAACTTTTTACTCTTTTCGAATTTTGAAAATCTAAAAAATCGCTAAACGATCGGAGGTGGTTGCGAGCGGATGCGAAATCTCGTTCTCGTCATTTTGGTATATTATATGTTTTTTTCGACATCGTATGCAAAAGTTACGGCCTTTTTACCGTGGCATGACTTTTTTTTGCAGAAAAAGTCAAAACTCATGTTTGTTAATTTTCCTAGAAACTATACCACATTATCTTCCTAAATATGAAAGGATTTAATTTTTTCAAGTGTTTATCATTTTTTTTTATTTTTTGCAAAGCCTAAAAAGGCGATCCACAGGGGGGGGTGGAGTTGGTGCAGGATAGTTAGGCGTAGGGCACTTGGGCAAGATGCCCTACTACTATGTTTATACATCTGTGGCGCACATGGCATAGTGCACCACAGAACTTGCCACAACCGTGGCGCACATGGCATAGTGCGCCACAGAACTTGCCACAACCGTAGCGCACCTACCCCATGTGCGCTACGGGTACGTGGCACGCGGATGGCAGGTCCCTGACCCATACATATCTGTGGCGCACATACCCCATGTGCGCCACGGTTGTTCTAGTTACTAGTAGGGCACTACCCACAGGTGAGCCACGCCTATTTTACCCGTGGGGCACTTCAACCATGTGAGCCACGGATGTGCGGATTACCTATAGCCCTTTTCCTAGTAGTGGGATCGCCAAACACCATGGAGGAGGACTAATAATTCTGCAGGTCGCACATCCACTTGGACATCCCGACAATCAGCGCCTCCTCGTGATTCGCCACCAGCTACTATCACATCCAAGGCCACCACAAGATTTCCAGCTGCTCCTCCACCATCATCCAATGCTCCTGCTCGTAGTGCATCTTCTATGGCTTCCACGGGTAAGACAAAGGATATACAATGCCGCAAGTGCTGGGGTTTTGGTCATATTGAGAGGATGCACAACACAACGTGTGATGATGGTGCGAGAAGATGGTCAATCTGATTCAGCGGTGACTTGATGAAGATACACTAGCCCTTATTTCTTTCGAGATGGAGACAATTCGATCGATGAAGAGACAGAGGTAATGGGAGCTGAGTCTGATCAATACAAGAGCTTAATTACTGCGTGTGTTGAGTGTGCTATTGAGCTTATCTGAGCTAGATGAACGCCAAAACCTGTTCCAAACACGTGGTGTTGTCAAGGACGAGCTATACGGATCATCATTGATAGAGGGAGTTGTAATAATTTGGCGGTGTTGACATGGTAGAAGCTTGCGCTTCCAACAAGACAACGCCCACATTCATATTACATCAAATGGTTTGAGATTTATCGAAAGATCAATGTAACAAGAACGGTACGCGTGCATTTTACTATTGGTACATATTCTGATTTTGTTGATTGTGATGTTGTACCTATGCAAGCTTGTTCTTTGTTACTTGGTAGACCATGGCAATTTGATAGAGAATCTGTTCATAATGGCAAAACTAATCACTATTCTCTTATGCATGATGAAAACAAAATTGGTCTAAAACCTATGACTCCCGAACAGATTTTAAAAGATGATCTTGCTAGAGCTAGTAGAGCTAAAATGAGGAGAAAAATAAAAGTAAGAATCAGATTGTTGCTGCAGATTTTATACCACCAAAGAACACTAAATCTGATTCTACACATGCTACTGAAATTCGTTTGAAGATTCCATGTATGCTTGCAAATAAAATTGATATTGCTGAACTAGATGTACACAATACTCAATGTTATGCAATTGTCTGCAAAGAGGTTTTGTTTTCATTTGAGGATATGACTCCTTCTTTGCCACCCGCTATTGCTAACCTTTTGCAGGAATATGAGGACGTCTTTCCTACCGAGCCCAAGGACTACCTCCTATTAGAGGAATTGAGCACCAAATTGATCTAATTCCTGGTGCCATGTTGCCCAACCGCGCGCCATATAGAACCAATCTAGAGGAGACAAAGGAGATACAACGCCAAATTCAGGAATTACTCGACAGAGATCATATTCGTGAGTCCCTTAGCCCCTGTGCGGTTCCTATTATTTTGGTACCTAAGAAAGATGGTTCTTCGCGCATGTGTACTGATTGTAGAGCTATCAATAATTTTACTATTCGATATCGTCATCCTATTCCACGTTTAGATGACATGCTTGATGAATTGAGTGGCTCTACCATGTTTTCTAAATTTGATTTGCGTAGTGGTTACCACCAGATTCGTATGAAATTAGGAGATGAATGGAAAACAGCATTTAAAACTAAGTTCGGTTTATATGAGTGGTTAGTAATGCCGTTTGGTTTAACTAATGCACCTAGCACTTTCATGAGATTATTGAACGAAGTTTTACGTGCTTTCATTGGACGTTTTGTGGTAGTCTACTTTGATGATATTCTGATTTATAGCAAATCTTTAGAGGATCATTTGGACCATTTACGTCTTTGTTTTCAATGCTTTACGTGATGCACGTTTTTGTGGTAACCTTGAGAAGTGCACCTTTTGCACCAATCGAGTTGCATTTCTTGGCTATGTTGTTACATCACAGGGTATTGAAGTGGATCCAGCCAAGATTGAAGCTATTGAGAATTGGCCGCAGCCCAAGATGGTCACACAAGTGAGGAGTTTTCTTGGCCTCTGGTTTCTGGTACGCTTTGTCAAAGACTTTGGATCAATTGCTGCGCTGAATGAGCTTACCAAGAAGGATGTGCCCTTTGTTTGGGGCGATGCACAACAACAGGCCTTCGTCATATTAAAAGATAAGCTAACACATGCTCCTTTACTCCAACTTCCTGATTATACAAAAACTTTTGAGCTTGAATGTGATGCTAGTGGAATTGGTTTGGGAGGGGTGTTATTACAAGAGGGAAAACCTGTTGCATATTTTAGTGAGAAATTGAGTGGGGCTAGTCTGAACTATTCTACTTATAATAAAGAATTATATGTGTTGGTTCGGACATTAGAAACTTGGCAACATTATCTATGGCCTAAGGAATTTGTTATTCATTCTGATCATGAATCTTTGAAGCATATTCGTAGTCAAGCTAAGTTGAATCGTCGTCAGGCAAAGTGGGTTGAATTTATTGAGTCTTTTCCTTATGTTATCAAACACAAAAAGGGTAAAGATAATATTATTGCTGATGCTTTGTCGCGCCGTTATACTTTGTTATCTCAACTTGACTTCAAAATATTTGGATTAGAAACTATTAAGGAACAATATGTGCATGATGCTGAATTTAAAGATGTGTTGCAGAATTGTAGAGATGGTAGAACTTGGAACAAGTTTGTCTTCAATGATGGATTTGTGTTCCGTGCTAACAAACTATGCATTCCAGATAGTTTTGTTCGTCTTTTTGTTATTCTGAGGCGCATGGAGGAGGATTGATGGGACACTTTGGTGTCAAGAAGACGGAGGATGTTCTTGCTGCACACTTCTTTTGGCCACGTATGTGTCGAGATATTGAGAGATTTGTGGCACGCTACACTACTTGTCAAAAATCTAAGTCTCGCCTTAATCCACATGGTTTATATATGCCTCTTCCAGTTCTTATTCGGGTTTGGTTCCTAATAGGTCACTTGGAATCTTCGAGGCTTCGAGTCTCCAAAAGTATTCGTGCTCTTGATAGTCTTCATGTTCTTCATAATCTTCAATCTTTCGAGTTCTTCAGTTAATAACATTGATTTAAGGCCTTTGAAGTCTTTAATCTCGTAGTCACCTTGGAACATCTTTCATGGAGATCTTCAAGTACCAACTTAATCGAAACATTGATATGATCTTCTTTGAAAAGGTAATCTTGAGAAAAGTTTCTTCTTGAAGTGTGTAGTGGTCATTTTCTAATGTTGAAAAGAAGAGACTTAAGAAATTTTAAAACCCCAAGGTAGATGATGAGAAGTATGAGAGTTTTTTGAAATAACTTAGAAAATATTTGTCCTAAGGCTTTTCCATGTCTAGGGTCACGATCTACAGTCAACTTATGCTCTGATACCATCTATAGTGACCTCGGATCAAGTAAGATCCTAAGTCCCTGTGAATAACATGCTAGTCCCTGGATCAATAGCTACCACTCACAGTCGATGAAATATCATGTAAAACACAAGTATTTATTACATGAATCGAATAATCCAGAGTTTACATTATTACAACAGAAGCGATATAAATACAACTTGGAGTCCCATCAATGCCACAGGCAGGTTGAGTGAAGACCCGCGATCCTAGCGCACCTTTCAAAGATCTCCGAAATTCTGCACATGAAACGTGCAACCAACAAGTTGGGTCAATACTTTGAATGTATTGGCAAATTACACCAAGGAAGGAAAGACTAACTCTACATGCAAGGCTAGTTTAGGCTTTGGAGTTCATTTGCATAAAGCTAGTTTTCTTAAGTAGAGAGAAGAGAAGATTGTCCTACTTTGTAAACATTTGCTTAGATAAAATAAGTTCGAGTGGCACACGAGGATATTACGCACCAAGTGTCCAAACAACCAAACACTTGGATATTACGCACCAAGCGTCACTTGGATATTACACACCAAGTTCCCAAATTCCCACCCATTAGCGATATTACGCACGCCATGGGGTTTCAAAACTTTTTTTTAGAAAAGAGAGGAAGATCCTTGAGGCTCCATCCTTGGATGCTCATTGTTGTTCTATTACCGTGAACACGCTGATTGATCGATTGCAAATACTCTCGAGTTTGTGCACTTTACCCACAATCCACGATCAAGTCCTTTTCTGAGACAAGACCATGGCGAGGCTTTCCCTTAGTAGCCCTCTAACTTCCGGATCCAACCGTGCCAAGAACCTCCAAATGTTGGTAGCGGTGAGGTTTCCACTAAGTACTAGGCCAAGACAGAGCCCATAATGTATTGTGGTTGCCTTTGGAAGCTTCTGAATTCTGAAACATGGCAGACTTCTTTGATTCTGGGCGGCCGTCCTCTACCAAAATCTCACTCGTTGTCCGACAACCATTCCATGAGAAGAAAACTTAGTTTTATTTTGAAGTGGATTTGAGAAGAAAAGTTTGCTCTAGAGAGCCTTTATACTTAGAAAAATTCTTTGTCTTTCGAACCCCCCAACGGTACTTTGTATATATAGCATAACAAGCAATACTTAGCAAAAACAGGGGTAACCTATTAGGAGGGAAAATCCTAAGTATAGAGCTACTCATGGCATACTACAAAATCATCGCACTTGCAAAATAATACTAAGGAAAAATTCTACTAGAATATCCTACACATGCATACTACAGAATTTTGAAGGATCACATGCATAGAATCAAAACTGGGAAAAATTATGAACAAGTGGTGTAACTTGCCTTATGTTGATAATATGGGTGTTGATTGTATTTCTCCGCAGCAATCGCACTCTCCGAACAATCTAATACGAGGACAAGGTAGTTCCAATCAAAACAATTGCAAACATAGCAAACACAACAAGGATGATCGAAAACATGCATGATGATTTAACATGACACAATGGTTATAATTAGTTTTATGAACATTAATATATCATATGATGCATGTATGAGTTCATTCAATGCAATAGGGTACTTGTTATTAATGACTACTTGCCAATATAAGGGTTTTGATAGTTCTGTTGTAACACCTGTTCTAACTATAGAATTAAATTTGTTTCTTGGGTTTACTGGATAGAGGACGTTAATACGAACCAGTAGGCGTTGGATTCACCCTAATCGGAGTTATAGATCTTTTTATATGATTTAAATAGTGTTTAATGGGTTTTAAATGATTCATACAGTTTCTGTTGCCTAAAATTCAAACTAAAATTATATCTGTAATCTCCACGGAATTGTGATTTCAGGGACATATTATTTATAATTTTCTGAATAGTATTTATTTTCTTATGAATTTATTACTCTAAATAAGCCATTAAACCATTTATTTAATTGCTACGAAACCTTACAGTATTTTACTGAACCATTTGCAGATTGATGATCTACATGGAACCAGCTTTCTATCGGCATATTATTTATATTTTGTGACAAGCAATTAATTTACTATGAATTTAATGATTTATAAAGCCATTAAAACTAATTAAATTGCTACGGGTTAAATAATCTGTAAAGGCTAGATCCAACCATATATTCTTAAAGTACATTACAGTAGCTTCAATTTGATATATTATTCATATTTTTTGGAGTTACAGATAATTTCTTATGAATTTATTAACCTAAAAGACCATTAAAACTAATTAAATTACTGCAGTAACCACGTACAGTAAAAGTTGGATCTATTCTGATAAGATGATTCTACGTGAAATTATCTTCAATTTGATATATTATACGAAATTTTTGGACGTGGTATGAATTTCTAATAAATTTTACAAGTTAGATCTATAATATGCAATTTTAAATTCGAACGGAATATTCCAGGGAATATTCCGCTGACTGGACAGGTTGACTTTGCATGCTGACTGGGACTAGATGTTGAACTTACGTTGATGTGGTGTTGATGATGAAGATGATCGGGATGACGACATGGCACGCACCGGTTTGATTGGATCTCGACCGTCTGGATAGGATCCGGTGGCTAGAAGAAGAGATTGACCCGATTTTAACTTAGAATAGACAAGAAATAGATCTGTGTTAGAGAGACAAATCCGTAGGTCAAATTGAAAAACTCAGAACATGAAATTTGTGGGGAATCATTATTCCTACCTTCTCACCAAAGGAATTTGGATTTGAAGAAACGAGCGCGAGTAGATCTTGGATTTACACCATAAGATCTGAAATATTGTGATGCGAAATACTCCGGCTGTGGTGGATGAAAAGAGGTGAGGTTTGTCGGGATTGAAAGATTTCGGCGATTCCTACAACTTTCATTTTTTGACCGAAGGCAAACGACGAAGTCTAGATGGGTTAAAAAGCGAAATAAGATTCGGGCATATGTAGATTCGGGATTTCGAGAATAGAAACTCGTACAGCCGTGGCCTCACGAGTTTATATGGAGGTTTAGGATGGTTTAGAGATAGGCCTTGGAGTAGAGAACAAGTAGAAACAAACGGAAGTCGATTCGGAGTTGTAGATAAAAAGTTATAGCAGTTTGAGTAGAGATAGATTTAACAAAACAGATTTTGCACGCTTTTTGGAGCAACCGGATCGATCCCGTACGTGTGGCCTGCCCGGCTGGCTCGGTCCGGTCGGACCAGGTGGGCCGGCCCGTTTTTTTTTTTTACTTGTTTCCCTCATATCTTTTGCATACGAACTCCAAATGACATGATTCTTGTTTCTAAATTTTTCTAAAATCGAATAGATCATTATAGGATCAAATTTGTAATATTTTTACTAGTTTGGAAGTAGTGGATTTATAAATCCTTGTATATTTCATTTTATTTATATCTTTATGTGTTTGTATTTGTTCCATAACTTTTTCATACTAGCTCCAAATGAGATCAATTTTGTTTCTAAAATTTTGTAATATTAATTGGATCCTTTTAGGCTATAATTTAGCAATAATCGCTGTCTTAGCAATAGTGGGTTCTAAAAAGTCAATTTAGTTACCCTTAGGAATATTTGGGCGAATCAACTATAGGATTTAGATACCAGGATTTGGATTCAGTTTGTGAGAACTTTGCATGGATGAAATGCTTATGAATGCTTCATGATTTTCATTTTGAAATCTTGCACACCAATTCTACAATCCATAATCAATCCATGCCCTTTTGCCTATATGGCTACTTAGGTCTTAACAAAAGAATATAAGATTTTGAATTCATGGTTGAGAGGATTTTCTATTCAAAAAGTTTCTTCTCTTTGAGAATTTTCAACATAGTCAAACAATCAATCAAACTTATTTATTTATTTCACATTCCAAAATTAGGAGAATTTTGGGATGTGACAAAGATCTACCACCTATCCAAAGAAGAGTGGCGTCCAAACATCATATACATCAAGAGGCGCCAAGAAACAAGACTCTTCATCGACAAACATCCTCTCATGAGCATCGCCACCATAAAGAGGATACAAGACATCGTAAAAGGCATCTTCGCCATAAAGACGAAGAATTCATGATGAGCACCAACCATAATGCTCAAGCAAGCTCAAGAAGGCACCACAAGCACAAGAAGAGTGCCAAGGCAAATGATCACCGTCGTGAGTATCATGTGGACGACCAAGTGCGCCACCTACATTAACCATCGGCAAGGCACGCCAATGACCTCCGTCGACACCATCATAGGGCACCTTCAACTACTCGTGCCACCACCGCAATGGCATAAAGAGCATGCCTTCCTCCTCGCCATCAAGCTTCAACGCCTACGCATGACTTCCACGACCTCGCGAACGAGGAAAATGTAAACCTCTACTTCGCCAAGTTGGATAGCATGAGCCTACCTCCACCACTACTACGAGATGGCCACAAGACGGTCGAGCATGGGATTTTCCCTTCGACCATGGAGGAGAGCGATGATGCCTATCTTATGGCATCCAACCTTGAAGGCGACAAGGTCAAGAATGGTGATCATGGGATGTTCCCTTCACCAAAGGAGGCGCTTGGAGTTGGAAACCGAGCCTATCCCCATATGCTTGAGTGATGATGTGGTACCAATCCCATGTGAGTATGAGAGCCACTTAGCCCACTTGAGTGAGAACAAGAGTGAGATGAGTGACTCCACCTTATATGAGATTGTGTGCTTCCACTTGGAGGGCATGAGTGATACACCTAGTGAGTTGAGAGTGGTAGTTGATAGGTCAAGTGAGACCATTTTGATTTCTAACAACTTACCCTCTACCTCTAGTGTGTTCTCTTGTGTTGTGCTAGGTTCCATGGATGATGACGTGCCAAGCCATAAAGCAATGATGCCTCAATTAGAGAAGATGTACATGGTGCATGAACATGATGCTACGCCATGGCTACATCAAGAAAACGAAGTCGCCCAAAAGGAGGCCACTACTACCACAACACCCACTTCATATGAGAGGTATGACCAAGGTAACAATAAGGGTGTTGATGATGCCATGTTCCCACTAGTGGACATGATGAATTGTGAGGATATGCATGCTATGGATGATACTTGTGACATTACTTATGCTTCATCCACATTCCCATGTGATGCTTTACCTTTGCATAATATTGATCATGTGGAATTGTTTGATTGCGATATCATTGCCATAAACATGACATGCTATGCATCTTGTGTGTATCCTCCAATTGCTTCGGACTTGCCTTGTCATGCTAGTCATTCCATTTCCCCCGTTGCTTGCGATAAGATGAATGCTTGCCATTTCACTTGTTTTGCTTGCAACAATAGTGATCATATGCGTTATAATGAGATGGCCCCCATAGCTTTCTCAATTTTTGGAGATTTTGATGATTCCCATGATAAGCATGTTCCCCACTTGCATACTCACCATGCATCTATTTAATACTTGATTGACATTAATGGTGATGTGCACAAGAAGAGATACGTCATGATGGATGATGTGTATCTCTACCATGCACACACATTCTTCCTTTTGTGTATGATGTGTGTAGGTACCCGCACTATCATGTCAACCTCGGTTGAGCACAAGTTGACAAAAAGAGCTCTTGAGAGCATTCCATAAGTGAGTTCAAGATCGAACCCAGCTGTGATACCTTTTGCTTTCTTTGCATCTTTCCTATGGTTTGATTGCAAGCATGTTGATGGTGTTACCTGTCCTTGTGACATTCATGTTTCTTCGCTTTTGAATAATAATGCTTTGTGTGTTACAACAAAAATGTTGAACATTTTCTCTTTCTGATGTTTTGTGTGCAACCATAATGCCATTAAGAGCATGTATTGTCATGAGAGCTTTTGAGAATCTCGTCTTGTTGTTGCAACAAACATAAGGACCACTTGCTATTTCATTTGGTTTGTTTGCAAACATGTCGTTTTTGTTTCCACTTGGGATACTCATATTCCCATGATACTTGATGTTGATGATATGTGTATGGCATCTAACATATTGAACAATTTCTCTTTCTAATGGTTGGTTTGCACACATAATGATGTTCCTTTGGATATTTTTTTCTCATGTGTTTTTGCCAAATTCTCCTATTCTTGCATCAAAGATGTTGATTGAAATTTTGATCCAATGCTTTGAGTGCCCCACTACTACGTTATATGGAGTTTTTGAGTTCCCACATTTGGAGGATGTTCGAATGATTTCCATGCACTTTGACCTTGCATATGCATTCCATTTGCTATCCTTGTATTGTGCTAATAGTGTTGTGAACAAGAATGGACATGCCACATTTGACTTGCTCCTCTATCACGGACGAAAATATTTTATTGGGTCTTTGTTGCGTGCAGGTACAAATGCATACACGTCAACCTCTACCAACCACGTGTTGACAAGAAGAACCGAAGAGAGTTACCTATGTCTACCCTTCATCGAGCTATCTCTACAAGATAAGGTGACTTCCTTCTACTTGAGGACTCATGCAATAATCTTCATGAATTGGCTACACTTTGAGTGTTGCTTCGCTTTTGTTGTGAGCTTTGTAGGCTTCAAGTAAGGTGAAGGAACATTGAAGTGTTGTCAAGTCAATATTCTCGAGGACGACTATATGGTGAACCCCAGGATCAAGAAGGTCTCTTGACCTCTTCTACTTTGTGATGAGCATGTAGAGTCGAGGACGACTCTTTTTGAAGGGGGGGGAGCTGATGTAGCCCGACCTACGGTCGTTACCACATCATGTTCTCTAACTTACACCAAGTCGTCATGGACTCCAAAGGTGAATCTATTCCTCTATGCGAGCCCAATTCCTACCCTATTGAATGGTATGCTACTTCATACTCCGTCACATATGCATGATAGGTTCACACCGACGAGTACGGAGATGAGGGAGGAATCCCGAGGACTCATGTCCGACAAGACGGAGGCTTGGAAGAGGAGACGCAAGAAGCTCCAGCTGGAACCGGCGCCAGGACCGGCGAACCGGAGCCACCGCCGGTATCTCCGGCGATAGTCCCGGCAAACCGGGCGCCCCTGTAACATCCCTAAAATCATGATTTCAAAGATTGCATATCATTCATGCATGCATATAGAATTGAGATCAATTTCAAACTCATTTCAGAAAAACAGAAGCACATAGTGCTATCATTTTATGTGAGCAAACTTAAATCAAATGGCTATCCCCATTTGAGAGTTTGAATGTTTTAAACATAGGTTGTTTGCCTTCCTTGTTGATTGGATTGAGTGTGGAGTTAGAACAAAACTTTACAAAATAGAAATGGTTTCAAAAAAACCATTTTCAAACATTTGCAAACCTAGTGCAATGTCCCTATTATTTTGTTTTCCAAAAGATGACCAAGCCTTTTCAAAGTAACCACATGGTTTTATACCTAGATTTGAGTATGTTGCACACTGCAAAAATCCCAAATAGATTTGAATTCAAAAAGTGTTTCAATTCATTTGAAAACCATTCCTGAAATTCATTTTGGAAAAAGAAAAGGGTTAAAGAAAAGAAAAAGGCTAGGCGCTCCTATTCTAGCCCAACAGCAGAACCGGCCCAGCTAGCCCACCCGGCCTCCCTCTCTCTCTCTCGCACGCTGAGCCTCACGCCGGTGCCGACACCAGATCCCACTCCTCTGCTTATTTCCGACGGAGCCCTCTCCACGTCATCGTCGTCTTCCCAAAATCTCGCGACGAACTCCGCCGTTCGCTGTCGCTTTGATTCCGCGAGGTAAATGGCATTGAATCCCTGGGCGTTTCTTGTCGAGCCTCTGGCTATATAATCCCCTCCCTCTCGTGACCATTTCCCCTCAACCAATTCCTTCTCCACGCCACCAGGCTGCTCGAAACTCACCAGACGCCGCCGCTGTTCCGACGACCGCGCCGACGAATTCCGGTGAGCACCGTGTTCCCCTCTGTCCCCGATTCATGCTATCAAGCTCAGCAACTCCTTGCGCATCTACTGACACACCCTGTTTGTTCTCGCATGGTTTGTAGCTTCGGCAACGACTTCGACCGAGCGCCGCCGTTCTCTGCACGAACTCCGGCGACCTCTCCCCGTAAGTACCAGCCGCCCCTTGCCCTCTGTCTGATACGATTAGGATCCCCATCGTCTTGCGCATCTAACGGTGCCTTCCTTTTGACTTAGCGCGACGCAGAACCTCGCCAACGTCGACAGCAGCCGCACCCGACGCGTTCGCGAACTCCGGCGAGGAATCTCCGACGACCCCGTGCGCCCCTTCCCAAGCCATCGCCACCTTGAGCTTCAGCACACCACTGCGGTTCTGGTAAGCCTCTTTCCCCACTTCTGCGCAACCTAGAACACCAGCACCGCCGCTGACAGACGCGCCGCCGCCAGTCGCCGCCGCTAGCGCCGCTCATCTTTGGTCAAGGCATTCAGGAACGTTAGATGTAGATCCTACGGCTGAAATTAGAACTTAAGCGAAGAGGTATGCGCGCATCTGAGCCACCAGATCTGACTTAAATCCTACGGCTCGCAGAGCTCGATCCGTCCGAACCGGTACGGGCCAATAGGAAACAGACGCGTGGCTAGGGTTTGAGTTTAAAAACAAATTTGAATCAGATTTAGATCCAATTTTGAAATAGCTATAACTTTTGATTCCCACGTTAGATTTTTGCAAATTTTATACCGTTGGAATCAGGGAGACAAGCCCTTTCTGTTTATGCAATGTGTTTAGTGTTTAGCTTCTGTTAAAATGACTTTTTATGCAGAAACTTGTTTAAGACTAATTTGAGTATAGAAATTGTTTAGGAAATTGTTTTGGTGTAAAATAAACTTGATTTAGCAAGTTTTTGACTTGGTTATGATTCAGTACTATGCACTTGCTTGGTTGGGTTTTAAAAATCATCACTTAGCATTTTTGCATGCATGCATATATTTATGTTTGTATATGAATTGTGTGTAATTTTGTGCTACCATTTTTGTGTAGACTTGGGTGCTAGTGATTGTGATTGTGAAGAGTGCTACTCTCCCCACTACCAAGGCAAGTGGTACTTCATGAATATTTCCATCCCTATATTTCATACAAGTATTAGAAATATTTTTTGCTAAGTCTTGCATGTGTTACTATTTTTGCCAAATGCCATGTTGGGAAATCCTAAGTAGTTATAGAATTGCTAGGAAATTCCTAAGTTAAGTTATTATGCCATGCTTAGCCTAGCTAGTAGCAAACAAGGGTTGGTAAAGTATATACATGCTATGATGAAAATATTTATAAGTCTTTGGACTTATGTTTTTCTTAATAAAACAACTAAGTCAATGAATCACCTGGGTGGAATGGGACTTGATTGGTGGTTTTTGGTTGAGTGGTTACACAAGGCCCATGGATATGGTTTACCTTGTGTATCTCACTTGTGGTATGCCACCCAGGAACAAAGGGATTTTAGAGGCCAAGTGTTGAGAAGCTTATAGTGTAGCCACTTGGCAATATGGGCTCTGCCTGGATCACATAAGTTGCTAGAACTTAGCCATTTGGATAGTTGGTGGTAGTGGGAATGATAGGTTGGAGCGCGTCCATTTGGTCTAAGGAAAGGCTTCTGAAAGGTCCTGTCTTGGGAAACCAAGTCTGGTGGGGAAAGTGCACAACCTCTGCAGATGGAAAAATCTAAGTACTTAGCCAAGTCCATGGCAATGGACAACTTGAGCATCAAGACATGGAAGCTATCAAGAATCTCATCACTCCAACTTCTAAGTAAAAACTTGTGGGTGAACAAGGGTGAAGGACCTCAATGTCTATTGATGGTTTCTTGGGAAAAGTTTTGACAAAGAAAAACTTAGTGATTTCAACTAATAGGAAAAACCTATTTTGAGCAAAGCAAGCCAAACTACACTTAGCCAAAATGCATATAGTAATATAGTCCACTTAAAATTTACTAAGGTATCACTTGCCAATACTATTCCAAAGTATTGACCTTGTGGCTGTAACTTGTGATGTTGCAGTTACTCGATGATGATTAGGTGTCATGAGTCTACACTCAACATGTTTGCTGTGGCACATGAAGATGAAGACTTATGTTTATTTACTTATTCCAAACTCTTGTATTAGGCATGTGGCCTTGAGTTGTAAAGACTATGTTTTATCTCGGAATGGATGTAATAAATGACCTTTGTATCTGTACTTCATCTTAAACATGGATGCTAGCAATGATCCAGGGACTAGCATTGCAATCAGGATCCTTTTCCTTTACAAAGGAGGATTTTATAGATGGTATCGAGCCTTTGTGTTGCCTGTAGGATTATGACCCTAGGATTGGAAACCACTAAGGAAAAAATTTCAACTACTTCTACACTTGTCTATTCTTCTCGTAAACTTTTCTAATCTTCTCATTCTCATCTCTATTTGTAGATGAACTCCATCAACGAAGTCGTAAGGAAAGGACCACTCATGACCATGACCTTGGAGTGTGAGACTGAGTTCCCCAAAATTCTCAAGGACCTCATGGTGGCAATGGAAATACATGGTGCAGCTATGTACAAAGGCTTTCCAGTGATGGATGAAGGAGTTGAGTACTGGTGGGTGCAACTTCACTTGTACAAAAACAAGGAAGACAACCACAAAGAAACAGGATTCTGCATGTACACCAACACTGTGGTACACACCACATTCTTTGAGTCAGCAAGAGAAGCAGCTTGGAGGACTATCAAAGAACTTAGTGCTAGAGTCAAGTGCAGAATGCTCAACCTCCAAAAAGACTTGGAGAAAGAGAAGGAACATACCCAAGAGTTGGAAGCTACCAACCAAGCCTTAAGAGGAGATATTATAGACTTAGTGATGGAATCATGTGAGCAAGATAGGCTGATTGCTTCTAGGAACATTGTGTTAGCCAACAGATCCAGTGAGATAGGATTGTAAACATACTTCGTTAGTTGGACCACCACCTATCACCTTATTTTCCAAAATGTTACCTTAAAATAAGTTTGAACCTTGGTTATTGTAATGGTTTCATGTATGCATGACTTGTGTGTTTTGCTTCCCAAGGATATGTATGTGAGTTTTGTCTTTTGTTTTATCTTGAATTGTGTTGTTCTAACTTTTCTATCTTATAAATAGATGTCTATTACCATCAGCACTGTTGAGGAGTTACCCGCTTTGGTCCTCGTATCGTTGAGCTTACCACTTTGCTCAATCTCCCTCTTCCCACCATCATGGTGCATCCACTCACTAAGTTCGAGAGGAAGGACCTCTGGGGCTTCAAGGTGAACCAGCCCGGACGCCAGGCAGAGCCTACTACGGAGGCCATCGTCTTCAAGCTTATGCACGATGACAGGAAGAGAGGCATGGAGGTAGTTATGCAGGACCTGATAGGACGTCTGCTAGGTCGACACTCCCGACAGGTTAGAGGCACCCACTTCCACGTCTTCGGAAGACGTGATGAGGATGGAGAGTCCATCGACTTCGAGGATGACTCGAGGGACGCAGCAGAGCCGATACGTCTGTATCTCCAGGACTTAGAGTCTCTCATTAGGCACGTGGACACGGACAGGACCAATGTCATGCTCAGTAATGACGAGCTCCAGGTGTAGCTTCGCGAGAAGGACAAGCTCTTCGCGCAGTAGGACGAGATAGTCAAGGAAATGGAGGCGAAGTTCGAGACCCAGGACAGGAAGTTCAAGAGTCAGGAAAAGCGTGTCCAGGATAGGAACAAGAAGATCCGGGACATGACTGAAGAACTACAGTCCAAGGACTTCGAACTAGAGCAGCAGCAGACGGTGATCGAGAGGCTTCGCTCCCAGAAGAGGGCTCTCAAGGCCAAGATTGAGTCCTTGACCACTACCATTGAGGAGAACAAGGCCGCGATGGAGAACGCAGGTCTTACCTTTGTCGAGGAGGAGATTGATGCTGATGAGTAGACTTGACTACTCGTTTATCTTTTATTATCATACTTGTTATTTGAGAACTTGTTATTGGACCATCCGACATGTGGATGGCTTGCTATTTTGTTTTACTTTGTGAACTTGTTATTTTGTTGTTGAACTTTTGTCTTTTGTTGCATGCTTTGTGTTTGTGTATGTGATGTAATATGCATGAAAGCATCTATGGGTATCTCATTCTTATCTCTATTTGAACAAACCACAGATGCCTCCCCGTCGTGCAAACCCCAACCCCAACAACAACAACATCACTCTAGAAATGCAGCAAATGATGACTGCTCAAACACAGCTAATGCAGATGATGACGACATTCATCCAGAACCAAAATAATAACAACAACAACAACCCCAATAACAACAACAACAACCCTCCGGGCTTTCATATGCTCACCAGATTCTTGAGATTGAGGCCAGCTAAGTTCTCGGGGACGACTGATCCCATGGTGGCCAATGATTGGCTACGTTCTGTAAACAAGGACTTAGTAACCATGGGCTGCATGGATGCTGAAAAGGTCAGATTTGCAGCACATCTGCTGGAAGGGCCAGCCGCCACTTGGTGGGACAATTTCCAGATCACCACTCCCATAGATGAGGTGACTTGGGCTATCTTTGAGGATGGCTTTCGCATGGCTCATATCTCATCAGGAATAATGAGCCTGAAAAAGAAAGAGTTCCACAATCTGAAGCAGCGCCACCGCAGCGTGGCTGAATACATTGAAGAGGTCAACAATCTGGCGCGTTATGCACCAGATGAGGTTGACACAAATGCCAAGAGAAAGGAAAAATTTCTGGAGGGCTTGAATGATGAGCTGAATCTGCAGCTGGCTGTGGCGTATGTTCCCACTTATCAGTCGCTCTGTGACAAGGCTGCTATATTGGAGAACAAAATAAAACAAGTGGAAAGCAGAAAGAGGAAGCACTCCGACAAGCACAGCTCGGGATCGTCTCACAAACGATCTCACTATGATGATGTGAGCTTCGGGATCCCACAAGCATGGGAAATTCAACAAGCACCACAACCACAACCGTCATGACAACAAGCATCATCGCAGTCATGACAATGACAAGTACAAGAACCACAAGAGTGGACATAGGATCCACCACAGTGGTAATGGAAGTGGAAGTCAGCCTGCTAAGAGAGACATCAGTCAGGTTGAATGCTTCAAATGCAAGAAGATGGGGCATTACGCAAATGAGTGCCCTGAAAAGAAAGTTGAAGGACCTGTCAAGCCCAATCCTTTCCAGAAAGGACAGTGAACCACATCGGTGTGGAGGAGGTCTATGAGGAGCTCGATCTTTGTTGCTGGTAAGTTCAGACTCAATTCTATTCCAGCATTTGTTCTTTTTGATACTGGAGCATCGCATTCATTCATATCAAAAGCATTTGTTGATAGAAATGGGTTTCCAACTGAAAACATCGGGTGTCCAATAAAAGTTAGTTCTCCGGGTGGAGATATGATAGTAAGCCTTGGATGCCGGGATCTAGTAATAGAGTTCGGAAAACATAAATTTCCAGTGAGTCTGATAATCCTAGATTCCCAAGGACTAGACGTAATATTGGGAATGGATTGGATGGCTAAGTATGAAGGAGTACTAGATTGTGCTAATCGTACTGTCGCACTCACAACCCCGGAAAGAAAACGGATTAAGTTCAAGTCCAACTTTGAATCTAAAGGAAGTAAGCTAAATTCTCTTAAGGGGGTTAGCATGGACAGTGTACCAATTGTGAGTGAGTACCCGGATGTGTTTCCGGAAGAATTGCCGGGAATGCCACCAGATAGAGATGTGGAGTTTCTGATAGATTTGGTACCAGGGTCTGGACCAATAGCAAAGAGACCGTATAAAATGTCAGTTGATGAACTGAAAGAGCTCAAGAAGCAACGTGGAGAACAGTTGCAGAAATGATTTATTCAACCAAGTTCTTCATCTTGGGGAGCCCTAGTCTTGTTCGTAGAGAAGAAAGATAGAAGTCAAAGGTTATGCATAGATTACCGTTCACTCAACGAGGTAACTATCAAGAACAAATATCCTTTGCCTAGAATCAATGACTTGTTTGATCAACTAGAAGGAGCATGTGTGTTCTCAAAGATTGATCTCCGGTCAGGCTATTTTCAACTCAAGATAAGAGAACAAGACATACCTAAAACAGCATTCACCACAAGGTATGGATTATATGAGTATACCGTAATGCCTTTTGGCTTGACAAATGCTCCAGCATACTTCATGAACATGATGAACAAAGTGTTCATGGAATTCCTCGACAAATTCGTTATCGTTTTCATCGATGACATCTTAGTCTACTCCAACAGCAAAGAAGAGCATGAAGGACATTTGCGTTTGATACTTGAGAAGTTAAGGGAGCATAAACTTTATGCCAAATTCAGCAAGTGTGAGTTCTGGTTAGAGGAAGTTGGTTTTCTTGGTCATGTTATGACAAAGGATGGTGTGGCAGTTGATCCTGCTAAGGTTTCAGCTGTGACTGAATGGGAATCTCCCAAGTCCGTGAAAGAAGTTCGTAGTTTCCTTGGCTTAGCAGGTTACTACAGAAGGTTCATTGAAAATTTCTCAAAGGTTGCTAAGCCAATGACTGAATTGTTAAAGAAAGACAAGAAGTTTGCTTGGTCTAAAGGTTGTGAAGTCAGCTTTAAGGAGTTGAAGAAGAGACTTGTGACAGCACCAGTTTTGTGTCTGCCAGACATGGAAAAGGATTTCCAAGTATATTGTGATGCATCTCATCAAGGTTTGGGTGCGGTACTTATGCAAGACGGTAAAGTTGTAGCTTATGCCTCGAGACAACTCAAAACTCATGAAGTGAACTATCCTACTCATGATTTAGAGTTGGCCTCTGTCGTCCATGCACTCAAAACATGGAGACACTACCTTTTGGGGAAGCGTTGCGAAGTGTTCACAGATCACAAAAGTTTGAAGTATATCTTCACCCAGAAGGAAATTAATATGAGACAAAGAAGATGGCTAGAACTTATCAAAGACTATGACTTAAGTTTGCAATACCACCCCGGTAAAGCAAATGTTGTAGCAGATGCTCTAAGTCGTAAGGTATTTGTGAATGGCCTTACCAAAGGAGAATTGCCAGATGATTTGTGTACCCAATTCAGAAAACTCAGATTGGAGATTGTGCCGGAAGGACATCTCATGTCGTTAGATGTTCAACCCACTTTGTTGGACAAGATCAGAGAAGCCCAGAAGACTGATAAGGAAATTGATGAGATTAAGGAAAAGATTGGCCAAGGGAAAGCTAAAAGTTTCCATGAAGACGAACAAGGTACCTAATGGCATGGGAAACGTATTTGTGTTCCACAAAACCCGGAGTTGCGGAAACTGATTTTGCAGGAAGCACACAACTCTCCGTATTCTATTCACCCGGGTAACACCAAAATGTACATGGACATGAAAGAAAGATTTTGGTGGAACAATCTCAAGAGGGACATCGCCGAACATATTGCTTTGTGTGATGTGTGTAGTAGAGTGAAAGCGGAGCATCAGAAACCAGCAGGTTTGCTTCAACCACTACCTATTCCTGATTGGAAGTGGGACAAAATTGGTATGGATTTCATTACTGGATTACCAAGGACCAGGTCAGGATATGATTCCATATGGGTAGTAGTGGATCGCCTAACTAAAGTGGCTCCTTTCATACCCGTGAAGACAACCTATACAAGTGCTAAGTTAGCCAAAATCTACATGAGTAGAATTGTATGTCTACATGGTGTGCCCAAGAGTATTGTGTCTGATAGGGGAACTCAATTCACTTCCCATTTTTGGAGACAGCTACATGAGTCATTGGGAACGAGGTTGGAATTCAGTACTGCTTTTCATCCTCAAACCGATGGACAAACAGAAAGAACTAATCAAATTCTTGAAGACATGTTGAGGGCATGTGCCCTAGACTATGGAGCAAGTTGGGATGAAAGTCTGCCTTACGCGGAATTTTCTTATAACAACAGCTATCAAGCCAGCATTGAGATGGCACCGTTTGAGTTTCTCTACGGAAGAAAGTGTACCACCCCATTGTTATGGAATGGTGTGGGAGAAAGAAGTCTATTCGGACCAGATCTTATCAAAGAAGCTGAAGAGAAGGTCAAATTGGTTAAGGACAGGTTGAAGATAGCACAGTCCCGACAGAAAAGCTACGCAGATCCTAAGCATAAAGAAGTCACCTACGAAGTTGGTGATAGAGCCTATCTTAGAGTGTCACCACTTCATGGAGTGAAAAGATTCGGAGTCAAAGGAAAATTGGCACCAAGATATGTTGGGCCATTCAAGATTTTGAGTCGCAAAGGAGAAGTTGCCTATGAAATTGAATTGCCAGAATCTCTATCAGCTGTCCATAATGTGTTTCATGTGAGTCAGCTTAAGAAGTGTCACCCAGAAATGGAAGAAACTTCTTTGAAGGATACTATACCCTTGGAGGAAGTGCAACTAGAAAGTGACCTCACTTATGAAGAGAAACCTATCAAAATTCTTGAGACTGCGGAAAGAGTCACAAGGACAAAGACTATCAAATTTTGCAAAGTGCAGTGGAATCATCATTCCGAAGAGGAAGCAACATGGGAAAGAGAAGATGATCTTCGGAAAGACCACCCTCACCTATTTGCTAGCCAATCCGAATCTCGAGGGCGAGATTCACCTTAAGGGGGTTAGATTTGTAACATCCCTAAAATCATGATTTCAAAGAGTGCATATCATTCATGCATGCATATAGAATTGAGATCAATTTCAAACTCATTTCAGAAAAACAGAAGCACATAGTGCTATCATTTTATGTGAGCAAACTTAAATCAAATGGCTATCCCCATTTGAGAGTTTGAATGTTTTAAATCTAGGTTGTTTGCCTTCCTTGTTGATTGGATTGAGTGTGGAGTTAGAACAAAACTTTACAAAATAGAAATGGTTTCAAAAAAACCATTTTCAAACATTTGCAAACCTAGTGCAATGTCCCTGTGATTTTGTTTTCCAAAAGATGACCAAGCCTTTTCAAAGTAACCACATGGTTTTATACCTAGATTTGAGTATGTTGCACACTGCAAAAATCCCAAATAGATTTTAATTCAAAAATAGTTTGAATTCATTTGAAAACCATTCTTGAAATTCATTTTGGAAAAAGAAAAGGGTTAAAGAAAAGAAAAAGGCCAGGCGCTCCTATTCTAGCCCAATAGCAGAACCGGCCCAGCTAGCTCACCCGGCATCCCTCTCTCTCTCGCTACAGAGCACTCCATGATCGTGACACCTAGACCCCCACTCCTCTCACTTATTTCCCCGGGCCCTGAGCGGGCCTTCCACGTCATCGTCGTTTTCCCAAAATCTCGCGCCACGAACTCCGGCTGCCGTTCTTGCTTTGATTCCATGAGGTAAATGGCATTGAATCCCTGGGCGTTTCTTGTCGAGCCTCTGGCTATATAATCCCCTCCCTCTCGCGACCATTTCCCCTCAACCAATTCCTTCTCCATGCCACTAGGCTGCTCGAAACTCACCAGACGCCGCCGTTGTTCCGACGACCGCGCCGATGAATTTCGGTGAGCACCGTGTTCCCCTCTGTCCCTGATTCATGCTATCAAGCTCAGCAACTCCTTGCGCATCTACTGACACGCCCTGTTTGTTCTCGCATGGTTTGTAGCCCAACGACTTGACCGAGCGGCCTGTATTTCTTCAGCGTAACTCCGCGACCTCTCCCGTAAGTAGTACCAGCCGCCTTGCCCTCTAATACGTCTGATTAGGATCCCCATCGTCTTGTGCATCTAACGGTGCCTTCCTTTTGACTTAGCGCGACGAGAACTTCGCCAACGTCGGCGAACAGACCCGACGCGTTCGCGAACTCCGGCGAGGAATCTCCGACGACCCCGTGCGCCCCTTCCCAAGCCATCGCCACCTTGAGCTTCAACACACCACTGCGGTTCTGGTAAGCCTCTTTCCCCACTTCCGCGCGACCTAGAACGCCAGCGCCGCCGCTGACAGACGCGCCGCCGCCAGTCGCCGCCGCTAGCGCCGCTCATCTTTGGTCAAGGCATTCAGGAACGTTAGATGTAGATCCTACGGCTAAAATTAGAACTTAAGCGAAGAGGTATGCGGCAGATCTGAGCCACCAGATCTGACTTAAATCCTACGGCTCGAGCTCGATCCGTCGAACTGCACGGGCCAATAGGAAATGCACGTGGCTAGGGTTTGAGTTTAAAAACAAATTTGAATCAGATTTAGATCCAATTTTGAAATAGCTATAACTTTTGATTCCCACGTTAGATTTTTGCAAATTTTATACCGTTGGAATCAGGGAGACAAGCCCTTTCTGTTTATGCAATGTGTTTAGTGTTTAGCTTCTGTTAAAATGACTTTTTATGCAGAAACTTGTTTAAGACTAATTTGAGTATAGAAATTGTTTAGGAAATTGTTTTGGTGTAAAATAAACTTGATTTAGCAAGTTTTTGACTTGGTTATGATTCAGTACTATGCACTTGCTTGGTTGGGTTTTAAAAATCATCACTTAGCATTTTTGCATGCATATATTTATGTTTGTATATGAATTGTGTGTAATTTTGTGCTACCATTTTTGTGTAGACTTGGGTGCTAGTGATTGTGACTGTGAAGAGTGCTACTCTCCCCACTACCAAGGCAAGTGGTACTTCATGAATATTTCCATCCCTATATTTCATACAAGCATTAGAAATATTTTTTGCTAAGTCTTGCATGTGTTACTATTTTTGCCAAATGCCATGTTGGGAAATCCTAAGTAGTTATAGAATTGCTAGGAAATTCCTAAGTTAAGTTATTATGCCATGCTTAGCCTAGCTAGTAGCAAACAAGGGTTGGTAAAGTATATACATGCTATGATGAAAATATTTCTAAGTCTTTGGACTTATGTTTCTCTTAATAAAACAACTAAGTCAATGAATCACCTGGGTGGAATGGGACTTGATTGGTGGTTTTTGGTTGAGTGGTTACACAAGGCCCATGGATATGGTTTACCTTGTATATCTCACTTGTGGTATGCCACCCAGGAACAAAGGGATTTTAGAGGCCAAGTGTTGAGAAGCTTATAGTGCAGCCACTTGGCAATATGGGCTCTTCCTGGATCACATAAGTTGCTAGAACTTAGCCATTTGTACAGTTGGTGGTAGTGGGAATGATAGGTTGGAGCGCGTCCATTTGGTCTAAGGAAAGGCTTCTGAAAGGTCCTGTCTTGGGAAACCAAGTCCAGTGGGAAAGTGCACAACCTCTGCAGATGGAAAAATCTAAGTACTTAGCCAAGTCCATGGAAATGGACAACTTGGGCATCAAGACATGGAAGCTATCAAGAATCTCATCACTCCAACTTCTAAGTAAAAACTTGTGGGTGAACAAGGGTGAAGGACCTCAATGTCTATTGATGGTTTCTTGGGAAAAGTTTTGACAAAGAAAAACTTAGTGATTTCAACTAATAGGAAAAACCTATTTTGAGCAAAGCAAGCCAAACTACACTTAGCCAAAATGCATATAGTAATATAGTCCACTTAAAATTTACTAAGGTATCACTTGCCAATACTATTCCAAAGTATTGACCCACCGTGGTCAGAACTTGTGATGTTGCAGGTTACTCCGATGATGATTAGGTGTCATGAGTCTACACTCAACATGTTTGCCTGTGGCACATGAAGATGAAGACTTATGTTTATTTACTTATTCCAAACTCTTGTATTAGGCCTGTGGCCTTGAGTTGTAAAACACTATGTTTTATCTCTGGAATGGATGTAATAAATGACCTTTGTATCTGTGTACTTCATCTTAAACTGTGGATGCTAGCAATGATCCAGGGACTAGCATTGCAATCACAGGGATCCTTTTTCCTTTACACAGGAGGGATTTTACAGCCCCGCCGGAATCCCCGGCGCCAGGTGACGAGGTTTAATCTCGTCAATGCCCATTGTTATGGACTTGGGTTTTGGAGAAGATGGGGATGCTGGAGATCGTGGCACGGTTAACAGACAAGCAACCAGGGGACACGAGATTTACCCAGGTTTAGGCCCCCGGAGGGAAAACCCTACTCCTGCTTGTCTGCTCTTTGATTACGGCAGAACCGAAGGTTACAGGGTGCGCAGATTCGATCTGGCATGGATGCGTGTGCGAAAGTATGAGTCGAGTTCTCCTAGGACGTGCCCTCCTGGCCTTTATATAGACTTAGGCAGGTCCCGGGCGTAGTCCTAGTCGGTTACAAGTTCCAAGGTTTTACCCCTTTGAATTTCCTATCTCCTCTAGTCTTGCTCTCCAAGGATCCAAAGACGTCATGGGCCTTGGCCACCCGAAAATCTTCATGGGCCAGCGTATGTCTGCCGTGGGCCTTCCTTGGGCTGGACTAGGTATGCTGAAGTTATGTACCCGTAGGGTATAACCATGTCGAGAGCCCTCGGTGATCGGTGAATCGTAGATTCGGTGAGGACTCTTCCATCCTTCGGGAGCAGTTATATGTTAATAGTATATGTGTAGGGATTGTTGATGCGTGTGCACGACTCACCCGACGGATCGTGGTCGCTTAAGCATCTTAGGACGAAACAACATGATCTTCTTGAGTTCGGGTCCCTTAACCCGGCCTGGAATATATCTTGGCGTAATTCAACTCAGGCCGGAGGACTTATAGGAGTGGAATTCCGTGATTTTAATTGGTGTACCCAACGCGTCCATCGGGATTTTTCGCCATTACTGGTGATTCATACTAGCGAGGCGCAATCGGTGTTGCGGGCCATCGATGATTCTCAGGTCTTATTTTTGCGCCGCAGACGCAACATCCAACATTTATCACCGGAGGTGTTTGGTGTGGAGGAGATTACTCACTCAGCATTTTGTTGGGCGAGTTGCCAAAAAGTTTTTGCATGCGGATCCTAAGATCGCAGTCGAAGATTTCATAGGGTACGCGACCAGCGCTCCCTATGGGAGTAGCCCCCAAGTGTCTGTTCGAGTCGTAGACTCGAACGGAGACTTTCAGTTCAAGCATTCTTTCAATCATTAGGTCCGCAGGACTCGAAAATTTTCGGATGCTTAAATCCATCCTCCCTATGGGAGTAGCCCCCGAGTCCGTAGTGGAGTCGTAGACTCGACGTAGGACTCAGATAAGTAATTTTGTCCTCATTTGTCTGTCGGGTGCGCGGCGGTAGCCTCGATAGGAGTAGCCCCAAGTATTTAGTCGAATCGTAGATTCGAGTGAGTACTTTTAGCTGTGGAGCCGAAGTGGTGCTTGTATAGCTTTTGATGACGTCAGTGCTTACGATCGATGACCTCAAGCGTCTGCTACACCAGAGATGACTTGACTGGATGAAGCATGGGTCCCACTTGCTGACTTTGAATTGACCGGTCACGCGCGACGTGGAGATGATTTCGGCGTCTCCTCGATTTCCGCACGTAGTGGACGGCGTGGTAACGACGGTTCGTTTTGGTGCGACACGCGTATGCGGCAGATCTACCGTTGGCGTTAGGTCTTCTCGATAGACGGCGCGTCGTCGTCTTTTTGTTATAATCCTGGTGAAATCGTGGTTTGTTTTTCACCGCAGCAGTTCATCTATTCACGCCCCTCGTTCTTGAGCTATTCTTGCTGCTAATGAGAGTTTCCTCCACATTTCCTTTGTCTTTCTTCGTTAACGCTACCACCGCCGAAGCGCCATGGAAAACAAAGAAGTCCTCATCTGCAGTTAGGACCATCGCCGCCGGAGTCAAGAAGGGCACAGCCACTGCTCGCGTCACCAACTGTGGCTGGCGGCGATCAGAAACGCGGGAGAACTATCTCCGCAACCGCGCATGGCGAGCCTGATCCCGCAAGACACGTCGGCCGTGAGACTCCCCGGCAATGAGGTAATCCCCCGTCCCCCATCTGGGTATCGGGTTATGTTTGTTGCCTTTATGATTCGCGGGTTTTCTTTTCCGGTCCATGACTTCCTTCATGGACTGCTCTTTTTCTATGGGGTTCAACTCCATCATCTGTCTCCCAACTCCCTTCTCCACATTGCGTGTTTTATCACGCTTTGCGAGTGTTGGATTGGCATTGAGTCGACTTTGGCCTCTTCCAAAGCTTTATTCCGTGAAGAGGCGATCTGTTCGGATGGTGTGTATCCCATTGGGGGTTTCATTATCTCCCTCAGTCCCAATGTGCAATTCTTTTCCTTTTCCATGTCCGAATCTGTCCAGTACTGGCGGAGTAAATGGTTTTACATCCGTGATTCCGTACTGTCTGGGCAAGATTTTGGTCTCGTTCCTTTTGATCCCTCCCAATTGATTGAGAAGAAAAGATCCTGGAAAAACCAAATCTTAGACGGTGAAGTGGCGAAGATATAGGACCTGTACCGTCGTGTGGAGGATCTCCAATTGATTCTGAGAAGGAGGTGAACGGTGTCGACATCATCCGGACGTTTCTTGAGCGTCGAATGCAGCCTCTCAAGCGAGAGCGCACCGATGTTTCTTTACTCGGGCGACGTGATCCGACGAGGGTTTCGAGTGAGAAAATCTCCAGGGTGGAACTTGACAAGGCTCTTGGCCTTGTTGAAGTTCAAGACCGACGAAGAAATCGGAAGTCGTGACTCCTCCCTTTTCTTCGACGTTGGTCGCAAAGGTGTAGATTTGCGCGTAGTGCTTCCCTTTTGTTTTTGTCACTGTACTTTTTCCTTTGTTTGCTAACAAAGTTCTTTTCCTTTGCGAGCTTCAAAGTGCGGGCATGGCACCATCGTTGCCGAAAGGTATCCGAATGCCCCGGATAACGAAGTGGTGGATTCCGTGTCGAAGCTACGCCGCGATCCCAGCAGAGGATGCCGACGAATCGAGTGAGGACCATTCGCGCAAGCGATCACGGAGCTCTAGCGAGTCGTCAGATGCCTCGACTCCTCCGACTCCTAGAAATCCTCTGGGCCTTGAGCGTCATGATGATGTTCATGGGGGTTCTTCCTCTCCCCTTCCTGCCCTTCCTGTGCGGGCTGTTGCTCCGCACCCGCCCTTGATAAAGCGGAAGAAGGAAGAAAAGAAGGAGGAGAAGAGGGCGAAGGGCTTCTCCTATCTTCGACTGAGCGTTGGGCTCGTAAGTTTTCTTGTTGCTCTTGTTGTCCTTTGTTCCTTGTTATTTTGCACTGTTTTGATTGGTTCAGTGCAGGCGATCCTCCGACGGCTCTAGTGATGGTGCGCGCGAGATGATGGGGGAGTCGAACATTGCGTCGCCTCCTCCTCAGACGGTGGTGACTTCTGGTGATGCTGCGCCAGTTCCTCCTGTGAAGGAGAGGCTGGTGGTTGCGCCTCAGAATTCCTGCGTTCGAGCCTTTGAGCACGTAAGTTTTTCGCTTGATGTTACGGGAGCCCCGAGTGTCTTTTGTATGCTGATGTTGTTGATGCTTCTTTGTGTTGGGCGTAGCCCCAAGTCCTGCTCTTACTACTATTGTTGTTGCTGCAGCCTTTTGTCCAAGAGGCCAAGCGGTGGTGGAGGAAACGCCTGGAGGCGAAGCTGGCAGCTTCAAGGTATTCGCCCGCCTTGTAGTACTTCTCTTGCTTATCCTGGTCCTGTTCTTTAACACTTGCTTGTTGTAAATGCAAAGGAGCATAACGACTCTCCGTGAGGTCGATGCTCAAGAAGAGCCTTGGCCAATCGGAGAAGGCGAAGGCGCTACCGGGCGAGAGCGCTTTGAGCTGGAGCGAAAGGCGTACGAAGCGAAAGCGTCTGCAGCAGAGGCCGCAGATCGTGGAGCAGCTGGCCACCGTTGCGGCTGCTCGTGAAAAAGGGGTGGCGGAGAAGCTCATGGCTGCTGCCAAGGCTATTTCGGGTGAGCGCTAGCTTTTGTACTTGCTTCTTTTTCTACGGATCTTCTTCTATGTTGCCTTTCTTCATGTTGTCTTCTTTTTTGTCTCAGATGCCGCAGGCATCGAGTTTGACCGCGGTGCTCTGGAGCATGTAAGTGCTCTAGATGATGCCACTGTAGCGGTCGAAGACCGCTGCAGCACCGTCGTCAATTCCCTTGCCAAGGCGAAAGAGGTCCTTGGTCGCTTCTACCAGGAGCTCTTCCCGAAGGGCGCGTCTCTTGAAGACGTGGATGCCTGGCAGAGGCTCTCACCGAAGCGCTGCGCCTGGCGCAAGCGAAATGGGCATCGGCGTCCGTCGGGCATGGCGATGGCCATGGCGAGCTGGACCTGCCCCAGATTACTTCTCGGATGCCGACGGCTGCAGATGGGTCCGAGGTAGCCTTCGCCGCCTACTCCGCTCGCTGCAGACGATATGGGCCCAAGCTCATTGACTTGTTGTCTGAGTACGCATTGCGGCAGCAGGGCGAGGCCAAAGCTAGGCGATCTGGTTACGGCGACTCGGTGCCCTCCGCCTTAGGCGTAGTAGACGAGGGGTAGCTTGTAGTCTATTTTGTTGTAAATATCTTTTGTAGTACCATCCTTGTGCCACGTGGTGGCCTTATATACTTTAATGAATTTCTCCGGTTGTGCTCTATCCTTGGCTGAATGTCGTGTGCCTTCTTTTTCTCGCTATAGGTTCCTTGGTGTCGACCAGTTGACACTTCCTCAAAAGGCCCTTGCGAGCATCATTGGATGATTCCTCGCAGCTCACTTTTCTTCGAGATCGCGGCGCAGCTTGGAGAGATTTGCTTGGGTTCTGTGATCGGCCGACGCTTGGAAGTCCAGCGCACCGTGGTGCAGCCGTAGAGGAGTATTTGATGGCGGAGCTGGGTCGGCTGTCCGAGCAGCTGCAATGTAAGTTGATCCTTCTTCGGCTGAAGCTCGTTCTTGGGTGAGCCTGCTGGCCTTACTCTTGTTTTGTGCGGTTGTCGCAGGTGCCAATCTTGCTCCGAGGGAAGAAAAGGAGCGTATTGCTGTTCGAGTCAATTGCTTGACTCAACAGGACATGGAGGTCGGCGGCTTCTTCTGGATGGATCGTGATCGTGCCATAGTTCTGGCGACGGTGCAGGATCGTGTCTACCAGGTTTCGCGGGTGCTCCGCCAGGTGCAGACATCGCTTTCCTTGGTGCTGCACGTCATGTTTCCGTTGGATGTCGTGCTACCCTTGCAGGTCTTCTGACGAAGTTTCGGAGTGCCAGCAATGTCAAGGAGCTGGTGCGGCAGCAGCTCGTCGCATGGGTGAAGGCTGCCTTGTCTCTTGTGAGGTGCGCCATCGATGTAGATTTGGCTCTGTGGCATCGGGCCACCTCCTCGACCAGATGGTGGCGAGTGGAATATGCGTCCGCATTACGCGGCTGTAAGGAAGTATGCCGAACAGATTGTAGATTTGTTTGAGCAGCGTGCTCAGGTTATTCTTCAGAATAGGTAGGACCTGAAAATAAACAGATAGATGTAAAATTTGTATATTGCGGCTGGGCGTGTATGTGCCCTTTGTTGTAAAGGTTCGCTTGTTTGCGAGCACGCGATTGCTTTGATTTAGCACGTGTCCTTTTCGCTTGTTCGACGTGGTCGCCTACTCAGTGTACGTTTTGTCCTCAGTCGATGAAATCGTGAGGTGGGGGGAGCCCCCGAGTGCGTATGTAGCATGTAGTAAAGTTGCAGAAAATAGTCAACCGAGGGTTGGGGGCGAGGTACTTAGCTTTATTTATGTCGTAATGGAGGAGGTACATGATTCGGCTGAGTAGCCTTGGCTGAAAGCCTTATTGAAAGTAAAAGGGTGGTAGGTTGCTACGGGTAGAATCCGAAAAGTAGTGCGACGTTCCACGGGTTGGAGTATGCGACTCCAGACTCCACGTGCTTGAGGCGATAGGCGCCACCTGGGATGACTTCGGTGATGACATAGGGTCCTTCCCATGGTGAATCGAGTTTGTTCGGTTGCTTTTGCTTGAGTCGCAAGACGAGGTCTCCTTCGACGAAGGACCTTGGGCGCAGCCGGCGGCTGTGATAGTTGCGGAGACTCTGCTAGTACACCGTTGATCGAGTTTGCTATGTCCGCGCCGTCGAGTGTGTCGACGGTGTCTTCGAGTGCAGCCGTGGATTCGGCCATGTGACGACTCGTGGAGCCCGGTGGCGATTGCCGGTAGTAGCACGGCCTCGGCTCTGCATCATGAAGAACGGTGTGTAGCGGTGGAGCTCTTTGGCGTAGTACGAAGCTCCACAGACGACGGTAGCTCTTTCGTCCGATTTCCAGCTTTGTGCTCGAGTGAGCTCATGAGGCGCTTCTTGATGCCGCCGATTAGGCGCTGGCCTTTTCCACTTGCCCGTTTGTTTGCGGGTGTGCCCAGAGCATACGTGATATTGATCCCGAGGCCTTCGCGAAGTCCCGGAATTCTTCGGAGATGAAGTTCGATCCGTTGTCGGTGATGATGCCGATACGCCAAACTGTGAGACAATGGATTGAAGAACTTGACGGCAGTTTTGCCCTTCCGGTTGGTGGTGGCATGGCTTCGATCCACTTGGTGAATTTGTCGATCGCGACCAGGAGGAAGACGGTCCTCCTTTCAAGATTTTGGCGGTTGCCGATCATGTCGAGGCCCCATTGGGCAAAAGGCGAGCTATGGGTATGGGTGAAGTTCGGACCCAGTGCGGCGGTTTGTCGGCGAACCGCTGGCACCGTTGCATCTTCGGACGATGTCTTTCGCGTCGCTCATGGCCGTTGGCCAGTAGAATCCTGCTCGCAGAGCTTTGGCGACGAGGGAGCGGCTACCTGCGTGGTGGCCGCAGATGCCCTCGTGGATATCTTGGAGTATGGCTTTGCCGTCGTTGATGGTGACGCACCGTTGTAGTACGCCCGTAATGCTGCGTTTGTACAGCTCGCCGTTGATGATGGTGAAGGCTTTTGACCGACGAGATACGCGCCGGGCATCTGTCGGGCTGTCTGGCAATTCTCCGTTTATCAGGAACTGGAGGTATGGACGTGTCCAAGTTTCTTCGACTGCCATGACCTGCATCAGGTTGACCATGGCAACTTCGGTATCCAACTTTTCGGGTCCTTCATGACCTTCGGGTAGCGTAGCCCCCGAGTGTTCTGCTTCTTCGGGTGATCCCTTGGGGAATTTCCGCTTGATGGATGGCACGCAGATCTGTTCGAGGAACACACCTGGTGGTACCTTTGCACAAGTGGAGCCGATGTTGGCGAGTCTATCGTCCTCCTCGTTGCTCTCTCTTCCAACGTGCCGAAGTTTGCAGTCGTCGAATTCTCCTTCGAGTGCGTTGTATAGCGCGCGGTACGCGATCATGTTTTCGGCGTGTGCGTCGCACTCATTCATCGTCTGCTGTACGACAAGGTTGGAGTCACCGTAGATGACCAGGCGCGTTGCGCCGCATATTTTTGCCATCTTCATGCCATGGATGAGGGCTTCGTATTCGGCCTCGTTGTTGGAGGCTCTGAATTTCATCCGAAGGACGTACTTCATCTTGTCACCTTGCGGGGAGGTCAGTATGATTCCTGCCCCTGCTCCGACTTCGCGTTTGGAGCCGTCAAAATGCATTGTCCAGGACTGCGACATGTCTGGGGTGTCAGGCAGCTGCAGCTCCATCCAGTGCACCAGGAAGTCCGGAAGGACTTGAGATTTGATTGCGTGTCGCTTCTTGTAGATGATGTCCAGGGGTGATAGTTCAATGCCCCACAGGGCCACGCGTCTTGTGGCCTCTGGGTTATTCAGGATGCTGTTTAGGGGTGCCTCGTTGACGACCATCACCTGATGCTCCTGGAAGTAGTGGCTCAGTCGTCGAGCCGTCATGAACACGCCGTAGGCCAGCTTCTGGTAGTGCGGGTACCGCTGTTTTGTTGGAGTGAGAACCTCGCTGAGGTAGTAAATTGGGCGTTGTACCCCGTGGGTCTTGCCTTCTTCGGGTCGTTCGACCACGAGAACTGTGCTGACCACCTAGTGTGTGGCTGTGATGTACAACAACAGGGGCTCGCGCTCTTTTTGCGTGACCAAAACTGGCGAGGTGGAGAGGAGCCGCTTGAGGCTTTCGAATGCGTCGTTGGCTTCTGGTGTCCACTCGAACTTGCGCCTTCGGCAATGGTAAAATGGTAGGGCCTTCGCCCATGCGGCCGATGAACTCGCTTAGTGCCGCTACTGCCTTCCAAGCTTGAACATCTTGAGGTTTTTCGCTTCTCCATTGTCATGATAGCTTTGATTTTCTTCGGGTTCGCGGTCCCTCGTTGAGATGAAGTACCCGGCGGTGACCGAGGGACACCGAAGCGCACTTTTTCGGATTGAGCTTGATCCTGAGCGATCAAGGTTGTCGAACGCCTCGCGGAGATCGTCGATAAGTGTTCTTGCCTCCTTGGTTTTTATGACTATGTCGACATAGACTTGGACGCTCGACCGATCCGGTCCTTGAGGCAGGCCTGCATGCATCGGGTACGTGGCACCCGCATTCTTTAGCCGAAGGGCATTGTGTTGTAGCGATATACTCCGAGCGGTGTGATGAACGCCGTTTTCTTGATCTTCGACCTTGAGTCGAATCTGGTTATCTTTGAGTAGGCGTCGAGGAAGGAGAGTTTTTCACAACCGGTCGAATCGATGATCTGGTCGATCCGAGGAAGAGGGAAGTGGTCCTTAGGGCAGTGTTTATTTAGTGACGTGAAGTCCACGCACATCTGCAGGATGTCCGTGTCCTTCTTCGGGACCATCACCGTGTTTGCCAGCCACTCGCTTTCCCTGATTTCCCGGATGAAGTCTGCTGCGAGTAATCTGTTGATCTCCTTGCCGATAGCTTCGCTCGTGGCTCAACAGTCTTGGATGGACTTGGCTTGGTGTCCGGGAAGACATTGAGTGCGTGCTCGGCGAATTCCTCGGAACTCTGGCATGTCCGCGAGACACCGGTAATTTCCAGCCACGGAGGAATTCGACAAGCGCGCCTTCCTATGCGATGCTGAGGTCGTTGGCGATCAGCGCCGTCTTGGAGGCATCCGTTGGATGGACCTGCACTTTTTTGGTGTTGATGGTGGAGTCGAAAGACATGTCAGGTGCGTTCTGCTTTGTGACTAGGGGTAGCCCATTATCCGTCACCTCGCGGAGCCTTACAAGCTCGTCTTGCATGCTAAAAGACTGGGAGATTTTGTTGAAATCCCTGTCGCATTGGTCCGATCGGGTGAAGCTCCCATGGACTGTGATGACGCCCCTTGGTCCTGGCTTCTTGAGTAGTAGGTATGCGTAGTGTGGGACGGCCAGGAACCTTGCGAATGCTACACGTCCTAGGATGGTGTGGTATTGCGACGGCCAGTCCACCACTTCGAATTCTAGGCGCTCCTGCCAAAAGTTGTCCGGCTTCCCGAAGATGACGTCGAGCCCTATTTTGCCCAGGGGGAAGATGCCCTTCCCTGGGACAATGCCGTGGAACGTTGTGTCTGATTGTTCTAGGCTGCATTGCGGGATCTGCATGGCTGCTAGAGTGCTTGCGAACATTAGGTTGATGCCGCTGCCGCCGTCCATGAAGACGCGACTCATCTCGAAGCCTCCGATCTGCGCCTCGGCACTGAGGCGGCATGATGACCTGGCGAGGATCTGGCAAGGGTGATCCGTGAGTGAATGTGATGCAGGACTGACCGTCTGAGGTACTCGTGGATTGCGGAGTTACCACGGCCAAGTTGATTTGTCGGGTGATTTTCTTACGCACCCATTGGTGGGGCGTCCCTTCCGGGTCATATTTGGTGCTCCCTTTGGTGGGGGTGTCACGACCCGGCGTTGTTTTGCGCTGGTGCGACTGGTTGATTTGGGCCTCCAATAGGCGGCGGTGGAGGAGCTCCGTGTGCTATTTCACCTGGCGCAGGTGCGTTTCCGAACGCAGGAATTGGAGCTTGTTGCCTCATCTGCACCATGCCTTCGCTGAGTTTCTGGAACTCGCGGCAGTCCTTGAGCATGTGGCTAGCTTTCTTTTTGCCATCTTTTTTGTCGATGTAGAAGTGGATGGTGCATGGACCCGAAAGTTTATCGAATGCTGAGGGTCCGTTGTCGCGGTCGCGGCGTTGTCACGACTGCGTTGGTCGTCCGTTGTCGCGGAAGTTTCCGCTGCGGTATCCTCCATTGTTGCGGCTGTTGTCGTTACGGCGGTCGGTGTAACCGGCTGCGACCATGTCGGGTCTGTCGCGGTCCTCGTAGACGCGCGATCTCCTCTTCTTCTTGGCGTTCGTCTTGGTAGTCGTCCTCTTCATTTGATTACGCCCGCGAGATGCAATCTTCGCCGTCTGCCCAACTGTTGGCGATTTCCATGAGGTGGTCGAGTGTCTTAGGCTTTACACGCCCAAGTTCCTCCTTGAAGTCTAGGCGCTTGACGCCGTCCCGGAAGGCATCGATGGCCCTTTCTTCGGATATGTGTGCTGCGGAGTTCTTGGTTGTAGACCAGCGTAGTATGTACGAGCGAATAGATTCACCCGTTCTCTGAGTGTAGGCTCGCAACTCTTCGATTGAGGCGGGCCTCTTGCTGGTGCCTTTGAAATTTCGGATGAAGCTATAAGCGAGCTCCTCCCAACGGATGGATCGATGATAGGCGCTAAGCGGACCAGCGCCAGCGCTGTCACCTGCGGTGAAGGCATTGCATGGCAGTTTCTTTGTTGCCTCCGTGAAGCTTGACGGATGACAGATGATCACTGAGCCAGGACTTTGGATCTTGCGTGCCGTTGAACTTCGGAGTATCCAAAGGAAGCTTGAAGTTGCGTGGCATCTGTGTTCGCCGGACGGATCTGCTGAAGCATCGAGCCCCGCAGAGTTCTCCTTCGTCTTCATCCATCTCAGATTCAGACGAGCATGCGCGTTTAGCACGTGCTTTGTCGATCTTGCGCTGTGTAAGCTTGTCTCTGGCGTCGTAGTCGCGTTTATGGTGGTGCGAGCTCTTCTTCCTTCGAGGGAGATCGTGTTCCTCTTCATCTTCGGATGAGGGAGTGGGGCTCCGGTCGCGCCTGGCCGGAGCTTTCTTCTTCGGCTCCATAGGAGCGTCTTCGTGGAGCGCAGCTCCGATTAGTCCTAGTCCGGTGAGTGCGGACCTATGCATGGCACTTTTGGGTCCCCTCCGGAGGTGGGTGAGCGAGATACGATGGCTCGCCATGATCGCAGCTTGTGGCGTCTTCGGGATGATGTTGCCGTCGGCGTCCATATCCATGAACGATGTATGGAGAGTTCGGGCCACGTCACGCCGCTCCTTCGGGTCCATGTTTTCCACTCGAGAGCGGTGCTTGTTTCCCTGGTTTCCGTTTGTGCTAGAGCCGGGTGCCATGGCGGAGAGCGCAGCTCGTCGCGCACTAGACTCAGAGGCTGCTTGCTTGCGTTTGTCGAGCGTCTCCTGCATCTTGACTTGCTTCTTGTGCTCCTCGATGAGGAGGTAGTGGTATTCCATCAGTAGGTCACGTGAGGAGTCCAGAGGTAGGACTATTTCGCCTGCGACGGCGCGGCGTGCTTCGACCCATCCTTCTTTGCTAAGTTGGATGAGGTGGCCACTGTTTTCCCCGTTTTCGCCGTTTCCACCGTTTTCGCCGTTTTCGTCCTGCGGGTTGGGGTTGGGCGGCGGGTTAGGCGTCGTCGGTTTGGATGACTGCGGCGCACAGATAGCGCCTGCAGATTGGTTGGCTGCTGCCACAGCTTTCGGATCCGGAACCGTAGGTACCTTCATCCGAAGGTGGATCGCATAGATCGGAGTTGCAGCTGCTGCTGCTGTAGAACTCATCTGTTGATGGTGACGTGCGTAGCACGGGGTGTGGAGCCCACGAAGCGGGCCTGATTGACGGCACGGGCACCGCTTCGAGGCGGAGGTGCGGTTGTCCCACCTGGAAGCAGAAGCTCCCGAACAAGATTTCGTGTCCGTCGCCTACAGGCTCGAAATCCTTCATGGTATCCGGCGAGTGGGCGGTGAAGTCAAAAGCGCCGAAGAGGAGGTGATTCTCCGTCACCGCGGAGTTGTAGATCGATCGGGTCGGAACCGCCACGCAAGACAATCAGCAGCCCTATGGGCGGCGCCAATTGACGAGGTTTAATCTCGTCAATGCCCATTGTTATGGACTTGGGTTTTGGAGAAGATGGGGATGCTGGAGATCGTGGCACGGTTAACGGACAAGCAACGAGGACACGAGATTTACCTGAGTTCAGGCCCGGAGGCAAAACCCTACTCCGCTTGTCGCTCTTTGATTACGGTAGAACCGGAAGAAGAGTTCTGACGATCTGGCGTGGATGCGTGTGCGAAAGTATGAGTCGAGTTCTCCTAGGACGTGCCCTCCTGGCCTTTATATAGACTTAGGCAGGTCCCGGGCGTAGTCCTAGTCGGTTACAAGTTCTAGGGTTTTACCCCTTTGAATTTCCTATCTCCTCTAGTCTTGCTCTCCAAGGATCCAAAGACGTCATGGGCCTTGGCCACCCGAAAATCTTCATGGGCCAGCGTATGTCTGCCGTGGGCCTTCCTTGGGCTGGACTAGGTATGCTGAAGTTACGTACCCGTAGGGTATAACCATGTCACCAGGACCGGTCGACCGGATCCACCGCCGAAAATGCTTACAGAGAGCCTGTTCGACGAGCGACCGGAATATCCGACGGCGACCGGAAATGTCGGCACCAGATCCGGCGCGACCGGACTCACCGCCGGAATCCCCCTGCCTGCACACGGATCTGGGTTTGATGCCCTGGAATATTCCCTTTACTTACCCCTTCGCCTAGTTTATTCCCAAACTACCCCCTTGTTTAGTGGCTGGCCTATAAATAGAGCCCCCACCCCTCATGTACCCCTTAGGCATAGATGATAGACTAAAGACAACCCCCATTGTGGAATCTCTAGTTTTGCCTCATCCCCTTTACCAAGGGGACCGACTATCGTCACCAACCTCGATTAGACTTTGCATCACGCATCCATCGTTGAACAAGGCCTTGGAGTTCGGTGTCTCGTCTCCAAGTTGTCAAGACCCTCCCCAAGGTGTTCTTCCCTCTCCGATGTGGATTTGAGGGAGCACGTTGACCGATCTTTCCTTGCGAGGATTCTATCGGACCGGTGGCCGCCGTTCGGGAGCAATTGGCCTTGTATCGTGTGAGTTTTGCGTGTGTTCATCGTGTTCTTCGCGAGGTGTGTGTCTGCTTCCGCTACCTTCTCCCTTCCCCATCGCTTTCCAATCGATTTGACCACGAGATCCGTAAACATCGGGCCACCCAAGAGGTTAACCCCTCCATCAGCATAGTATGGTGGACCTGCAGGGACTAGACTTAGCCATTTGAGAGGTTGGAAAAGTGAAATTTTCCAACTTCTCAAAATAAAGGTCCAAGACCATGGGGTTGTATGCCTCGTCGAGACGAATCCAACGAGCCCAAGAACACCCAAAACAGAGTTCTATGAAGAAATAACGGCCAAAACACTGAAGATACCGAAGGTTTAATGACCAACTATACGACCGGAGCTTTTGCTCCTGCCGTATAGTTGCAACCGTATAGCTGCGGAAAAGGTCGCAAACAATGGGATTTCGCCCCCGGAGGCTCCAGAACCTTCCCCAAGACATATGACGATATTGGGGGAACCCTAGGGCACCCCTAAGGCCTATATAAACGAGGGAGGAGTCAAATAAGAGAGGAGGAAGCCACCACCAACCATATACAGGATCTAGATCCCATCTACCGCCTCCACGCTGGTGCCCTGTTGCCATGCTGCCTCCATAGCCTCTCAAGCTCCACCAAGATCAAGATCTCCATCAACACCATCAAACCACCCAAGCAAGAAGAGGAGGAGAAGGATCACACCGCCATCACCATGCCAACGCCACCATCACCATCTCCATCGCCGCTACTCCTTCATCCTTTCCCATCATGGTCTCCCTAATGGGTTGTAACATGGCTTGAACCCCCTTTTATTAATGTTATTATGATTTGTGTAATTGAAGTGTGGTGTGTTCTTGTTAATTAAAATGTTTGTGCTTTCTCTTTACATTGTTCTATTCATGATATTATTCTAGTGATTGGAGACGTCTAATCCATTGTTGAGGAATTTACTAGGTATTCATGGAGTGTCACAAAACTTATCATTATTCTTTGCTCTTGCATGAGTAGAACTAATAGGCTATTTTCTATAAGTGATTTGTAGAGGCAATAGGAGCTTAGGATGAACCGCCCAGAGTTCCCGAAGATCACTCATGATATAGATAGGCATAGTGTTGCAAATTTCTTGTTGAACCCAAAGTGATAGACGGGATATCTTGTAACTAGCACACTACTTGGTTAGGAGTACGATTGTCCATAGAACTTAATGCCTTTGCTCTGGTTAACCTTGATTGGTCTTGTTACCTTAATACACTATTCTCTTACAAGATGACCCATGTCCGAAGAGGGTGTGGACAATTGAGTTGTCTAGTTGCCACTTACCAATGTGGGAGACAATAGTATTTGAGGGACCGCCACAAGTATAGTTTATAGCTATTCCATAAGAACTTATCATGCACACCGTTATACACAACATTACTCGAGGAATCATAGCATTAATATTTCATCTCATTGCATTCACCTCTTTTCAGTTTTACTTTTGTTCTAGTTTTCTTCTAGTCCTAGTAATAGTTGTTACAATCATCTTAAAATCATTTATCCTAGCAACCTATAGAGTAGACTATTTCAGAACCATGGTTTGGGTGCAAATGTGGCCGCATTGACAACATGGCTGCAGGGTCGTGTTCTCCAAGCTCCCATCGGGACAAACTCTTAAATATTTGCTGCTACAAGTACTGCAATAACCCTGTTATTGGTGCAGGAACCCAGTCATCAGTAGGGCATGCGCAAGATGTTGATTCAAGACTTGAGAATTTTGATGTCAAGCTCAGCCAAACCATTAACAAGATAGAAGAGCTAGAGAAATCCTTCAACGATAAGCTTGACACCAAGTTTCAAGAGATTCTCAACAGATTACCTCCACCTGCACATACGGCTGCAACACGGCCTCAGCAGCGGTTGCCCAACCAGATGAGACAAGCGCAACGCATCCCGTGCACGGATCAAGCTACTATTGGGTCGTCTGCTCCTGCTGCATCTGCACCACCTCCTGCTCCTACCACCAAAGCTGCTTGTAACATCCCAACATTTAGGAACTAACAAAGGGTAGATTTAGGAATTTGGAATGTTGCATGCATTCATCTATGAAAATGTGGATAAAATTTTTGCCAAATAAAAACCTAAAGTGATCAAGGTTTCTTTCATACTTTGAGATTAGGTTTAGTCTTAAAAGATGATTGCTATAGACTTTTATATGATCTTTGTGGAATTATGTGTTTTGGAAAGTGAATTTGAATTTTAAAACTTGAGTGTTTGAATTATAATTCAAATGAATTAGGAATAAGCTTTTTAATCTTGATTTAATTAAGAGTAATTATTATAACTCAAATTTTATTCAAAAGAAAACAATTAAGAATATGAAAACTTATTTCATATTTTCAATTCATAAACAAGTTACAAAAATGTAACTTATTGAAATCATCTCCAAACTTCACAATAACAAATGAATAAAGAATAAGAATATTTCTTTATTGAAAATCATATAATCCTTATTACAAAAGAATAAAATGAAGATTACAAAATAATAAAATAAAAATTACAAAAGAATAAAGAAGATTACATTAACTATCCTATAAAGAAAAACCTGAACTAAAATCTTCATCTTCAAATCTGTACCTGCAAGACAAACAGTCACAAAATAATAATAAAAGTTAGGATTAGAATTGTTTTACTCTCAGACATGTCAGTGAGTGTAACACCCTCAGAATCGACCTTATGCAAGTTTAAGCGATTCCCGCCAAACCCGCATAGAAACGATTCAAAGGTGCCCACCAGGCACTTTCGTGCGGGTGGAAAACGAAGTAATACCATTACACAATAGTCCACGATGGAACCCACGAGCAGATATATATACAACGACTCAAAGAGTCAAGAATACATATATACAATACAAAGATCCAAATCTCCTTTAAAAGCGACGATAAAATGCGGACAAGATGCAAATTGGGCTAAAAGCCTCAAGAATAACCAATGGCGTCCATAACCGCCTGTGCCAAGGCGGAAGGGTAACCCCGCTAACGACGCCGATCTTAAAACCCGCTTAAACAAAGGTGCCGACAAAGGGCAAAGGAAAAAGAGAGCGGTCAAGATCGAGGCCAAGACACCATGAGACTAGAATTCGGTCCTCGCCTACATAGGTATGGTGGATCAAGCGGCACAGATGCACTAAACAACCTATAGAGACTCAATACAACTAGCGCTATCGATAGGGATAAGAAAGACCTATTCGGATCCAACTCGAACTATCACCAAGCATACCCATCTGGTATATCCCTCGAGACCAAACGAGGAAGTCAACCGAGGAACTCACACGGTTGGCGCTTTATTCATTCATTATAGTTAAGGCGTCAATTACTAGTCGATATAGATAGCATGAGTCATCCCGATATAATAAGCGGTGGCGTTTTAGTTAGCCATTAGTTGTAGTGGTAGTACTTACTAGTCGATACATATAGCATGAGGCATCCCAAAACCCAGTTGTTGGTACTTTTATTTAGCCATTCCGTTGTAGTTGCAATACTTACTAGTCGGTACAATGGTAACAGAGACAACCCAAAACCGATGAGTCGTTGGCACTTTTATTTAGCCATTCCATTATAGTGAAGACATTACTAGTCATTATAAAGTCAAATTTATAGCACAACTTTAGTTATAGTTGTCTATGATCGAGATATCGTCTCCAAGTCGTCCATAACCGTGGACACGGCTTTGAAAAGTTTTACCTGCAGGGCACAAATAGCAACACACGCATACGATCAACCCTGGGAAAAACCAAATAAAAACCCAACGAGGCATCATGATGAGCAATTGCAAGATTCATATAAATTTGGGGCCACCTCACCAAGCTACCCATGACGAAGTTGGCCCGAGACGGACCAGAGGTTTGTGCCAATGGTCGTAAACGGAACCCGAAAGTGTGACTGGGCTTGTCGTCTGAAAACATTCCACATTTGTTCCTAAGCGAAGACAAGGCCCACGATAATCGTAAATAAATCAGTAAAGCATGTCATGAGTACAGGATAGTAATAAAGCCCCAAACTACTTTGTGGCCCCAAGAAATAAATATGACTCAAGCTCTGGCTAGGGGAATTCATGGTCCCACATACGGATAGTGCGAATATTCAAAGAACAGTATCAAATACGGGTCCCACGGACACAAGTGGATGTTAAAACCAAATAACATCTATTGCCCACCTGTGCCTCTGCATTATTTACTTACTTCAATTTTAGTTATTAAATGATAATTAAAGTCATGATCATCTCCAACATAAAAGCATAAGGTATTTCTCCAACAATTGTGGTACTTGACAACACGCAACAGCACTTGAGCAAGCATTGCGACCGCATAAGTCCAACTATCTACAAAACAACGTAAGAGGATGTGTCCAAGGCAATTTAAAATTTGCAGGATATCACGATACGAAAACTAGAGAATCGCAACACAGGTAGCAATAGATCAACAGGAGGAAATAAAGACTATAAAAGTAAGATAGGTAGAAAGGGGGATGCTCGCCTGAAAAACATTGTCGAGGTACATAGCAGAAGAACTTGTCAAGCTCACAACATCTCATCGTCCTATCCGGGAAGAAGCAAAACACTAAAAGGAACAAGCGATGCAACAATTACAACTAATGCAGAAGAATCGGCATGATCATGATATGATGCATGACATGGCAAGTTAATGATGTAAACTATGTCGAAAAGGTATTAGAGGCATAGCACATTGGTGATATAGCATTCGTGAGGCATCATTAATAAGAAACAATTAGTTCTCAATTTTATTTATCATGTTTTCCTTGCATAAACAGTACTGATTATAAAACTGCTCTGAATGCATAATGCAAATGATAACATGGATATTATGGTTGGAGAGATCTCGTCGCGCTGATCGATTTGGACATATTATTTGTCGAATTCGGAGTTACGGATGTAAAGTTATGCACTTATTAAAAAAATGGGCATTTGTTAACATTTAAATAATTTCGAAATTTTTAATTGCTCAAATTTTATTTTAGATAGCATATCCATTATCCTTGCATTTTTTTTTTATAAACTTTCATATATAACACTTTTCATTTGGAATTATTGATTAAAAATTACAAAAGAAACTAGTTCTTGCAAATAGAAAGAAAGTTGAATAGAGGGAATAGGCTGAGACCCGAAAGCAGATGACGTTATGAAAATAAAATAAAAAGGATGCCAATTATTTTGCTTCAGGAGAGATCTGAGCATGGGGTCTCTTGATCGGACTAGCAAAGGAAGGACCAAGGAGCTGAGATTAATATGTTGACAAAGTGTAGCTTCGTATGTTTATATTCGCTGATAAGTTCATGCCTTAAGTAACGCACAGCTGCGGGCGGAAGTTGGAGAAAAAATGCAGGGGATAAAAATATGCATGCGATCCAGGCTACAGCTACATAGATGAACGAGATTCAGAGGTTCAGACATATTTTACTCGAAGAATTTAGGACGGCCGCCAGGATTTGATCTCCCGATGAAGATCAAGATGTTAAAAGCACAAGGAGATAGCAACTAGGCTACTGCTGCTGATCGTGGCAATATGAGGTCGATTTGGTTTGGGATTTAAATCGGAACGGAGATCTGGCTTCTTACAGACGGAACTGACAAACTCTGAACTGAATTTGTCTGCGCGTGACAGTAAAACAAGCAATATTCGTAGAACGATACCGAGCGGTAAAGGGCATGGATTTGAGCACGGTTTGAAGCAACAAAGAGAGGGTTCCTTCGTGAGGAGATAACATGTTCTGGGTTTTGAGGGAGGGAGTACAGGTTCGCCGGGAATCGCCGGGTTTTAGAGGGTTGATGCGGTGTCTGCTGCTGTTGCTTCCGTCAGATGTGCGCGCGGCAGAAGAGAAATATCCGGCGATGGCGGCCACGAATTGGTTCAGAGAGGACGCAGGTAGGTCAGGGAAGGGACAGGGTCCTCACCTCCGCTCGATTCCCGCACTTGGCTTGGTCGGAGAAGCACAGGAGCAACAACGACGGCGGCGGGGAGATGTGTGCAGCAACGTACATCACCACGGCAGCGAACGGCGCGCTGCGAGCTCGAGCGCCTCCTCCTCGCTCCTAGACTCGCGGCACGTCGGTGTCAACAGCATGGCGGCGGCTAGGTTTGGGTAGGAGGGAAGAAGGAGAGGGGAGGGAGGTAACTTGGATGGAGTGGTTGGAGGGGAAAGCACGAGAGGGGCATGAGGCACACATGGGGAGTTCCACTTTGCGGAAAGGTAGGGGGGAGGCAGGTCGATGGGGTCTGGTGGTAGACCATCTTGCTTGGCAAGAAAAGAAAGAGGGATTAGAGGTGATTGCACATGCACTTTATTTCACACCTACACACGCATGGCACATGCACATGTGCTCACGGGTAGGATTAGGATTAAGAGAGGGGGTTAGGTTAATTGTTTTGGGGTGGCGTAGGTAGGACTTCCTATTGTTTTTATTTGATTGATCAAACTTGCTTGAATTCAAAATATTTCAAACCTCTTAAAAAAATCCAAAAGAAAACAAAGGTAAGGGGAAATATAGAGAAGGTGACAAGTTTGCATGCTCCATGCATTCATTAATACATGTGGTAGTTTGTGAAAACAAACTAGGTTCCTAAGAGCCTTGGAACCATACAAGACTTCATATTTAAACCCAACATCCAAAAGTGTTTGGGAAATCCTTCTCTAATCCCATATAGATTAATTGGAATGATGGCCTCATTTGAATGGTAAGGCCACAACTAGTGTGTATGTGTCACTATGAATGCATATGGCCCCATCCAAACAAATTAACCCATCATTTTAATAAATCCATGGAAAGACAAAAAAGGCATTCTACTCCTTCATAGCAAGCCAAGTGGACATGAAGGATCCCATACTTTATATTGTGAAAACAACATGTAGCTTGTAAGGAATCATAGATAACCAGATAGGATCCACCTCGTTTATTTATGAGCTAGATTTAGAAGCCAATAAAAACGCAAGTGCTCATATATAAACAAGACTGTGGAGATGGTGGATGGACACAAAAAGATGAAGGTAGCAAAATGGATGGTGGAATTATAATAGATATGCCCCCAACTCAGTTTGGGCATCAAGCAATTTATCAAGAAGCAAATATAGTATATCAAGAAGCAAACTGTTAATAAGACGAATGCAATATGAGGAGAAGAACCAATGTAATAGGTTTTTAATATGATGCTCAAATTCAAATGAGGCATGGTGACATGAGCATGATGTAATGATGATGCAATGCAAGAATTATATGTAGGGAGTAGCACTAAATAGACTAGGCAAGTAGCATTGCAATTGTTAGACAATTGGGATGCTACAACTCTCCCCCACTAAACAAGAATCTCGCCCCGAGATTCCTAGGAAAGAAATATGCATGATCCCATGTAGCTCCTTCAAGGGGATGGTGTGGCGACTGCACCTTGCCAAACTTGTTGAGAGAACACTCCGGCGAACAAAGGACGAAGGTAAAGGTCTCAACAGATAAAGCCACCTCTAACTTCTGCGAAAGGAGTAAAATTGCATCGATCCACCATTCAATGTACAAGAGCCAATGATAAGAGTAGTCGGATGGTGATCAGTCCATCGCGCACCCAAAGCATTACTCTACACATGAATAGGGGAATTATGCAACTAACTCTCGGAATCAGACTGAAGATCTCGACAATCGAGGTTTGGAAACAAGAATGATGCATGCTCTTCTTCAGATCTGGCATAGATGAGGTCGTCGCGTTGGAGAACACCGGAAGATACAAAGAAAAAAAAATTAGTGAATTTTTGGTCCACTAAAAGGTACAACGGATGAAAGATTCCCCCAATAGCACGAAGGTCGGATGTCAAAGCACCGTTACAAGAGGGGAAAGCGAAACCCTGAAGGTACGACGGAATCCTAACCACGAGAATTCCTGGACTCGAAGAAAAGATAAGAGAGCAGATTCAAAACACGTCAAGGTAAGAGAAGAATAACAAAGGGGTAAGGAGTAAATGCAGACCTAATCAGATCTGTCCAACCGATTTTCCAAAAATAGTTTTGACACCCTACATCGACTGTTAGCTAGGTTATCCCACATTTGGACCAAATGGGTATCGAATCTGGGCTCGATACCACTGTAACACCTCGAATCGACCCTATGCAAGTTTGACGATTCTCGCCAAACCCGCATAGAAGCGATTCAAAGGTGCCACCAGCACTTCGATGCGGTGGAAAACGAAGTAATACCATTACACAATAGTCCATGATTGAACCCACGTAAGAATATATACAACACGACTCAAAGAGTCAAGAATACATATACAATACAAAGATCCAAATCTCCTTTAAAACAGTCTCGATATGCGGACAAGATGCAAATTGGGCTAAGAGCCTGAAGAATAACCAATGGCGTCCATAACCCCGCCGGCCAAGCAGGAAGGGTAACCGCTAACCACGTCGATCTTAAAACACGCTTAAACAAAAGGTGCCGACAAAAGGGCAAAGGAAAAAGAGAAGCGGTCAAGACTAAGGCCAAGACACAATGAGACTAGAATTGTCCTCGCCATAGGTATGATGATGGTGAAGCGGCACATGGGATGCACTAAACAACCTATAGAGACTCAATACAACTGGCGGCTATCAGATAGGGATAAGAAAGACCTATTCGGATCCAACCTAGAACTATCACCAAGCATACCCATCCTGGTATATCCCCCTCGAGACCAAACGAGGAAGTCAACCGAGGAACTCACACAGTTGGCAGTTTTATCCATTCCGTTATAGTTGCGGCAATTACTAGTCAGATATAGATAGCATGAGTCATCCTGATATAATAAGCAGTGGGCAGTTTTAGTTAGACATTCCGTTGTAGTGGTAGTACTTACTAGTCAGATACATATAGCATGAAGCATCCCAAAACCCAGCAGTTGTTGGTACTTTTATTTAGCCATTCCGTTGTAGTTGTAATATTTACTAGTCAGGTACAATGGTAACAGAGGACAACCCAAAACCAGCAGTCGTTGGCACTTTTATTTAGCCATTCCATTATAGTGAAGCTGATTACTAGTCATTATAAAGTCAAATTTATAGCACTACTTTAGTTATAGTTGTCTATGATCGAGATACTGTGCTCCAAGTCGTCCATAACCGTGGACACGGCTTTCAGAAAGTTTTACCCTGCAGGGGGGCACAAATAGCAACACACGCACGATCAACCTCGGGAAAAACCAAATAAAAACCCAACGAGGCATCACGACAGAGCAATTGCAAGATTCATATAAATTTCAGGGGGCCACCCCACCAAGCTACCCGCGACGAAGTTGGCCGGCTCCGAGACGGACCCAGAGGTTTGTGCCAATGGCTGTAAACGACCGGAAACTCGAAAGTGTGACTGGGCTTGTCGATACCGCGAAAACATTCCACATTTGTTTCTAAACAGTACAGGCGCTCCACGCGCAATCGTAAATAAATCAGTAAAGCATGGCATGAGTACAGGATAGTAATAAAGCCCCAAACTACTTTGTGGCCCCAAGAAATAAATATGACTCAAGCTCTGGCTAGGGGAATTCATGGTCCCACATACGGATAGTGCGAATATTCAAAGAACAGGTATCAAATACTCGGGGTCCTACGGGACACAAGTGGACGGTTAAAAACCAAATAACATCTATTGCCCACCTGTGCCTCTGCATTATTTACTTACTTCAATTTTAGTTATTAAACGATAATTAAAGTCATGATCATCTCCAACATAAAAGCATAAGGTATTTCTCCAACAATTGTGGTACTTGACAACACGCAACAGCACTTGAGCAAGCGACTGCGACACGCAAGTCCAACTATCTACAAAACAACAGGTAAGAGGATGTGTCCAAGGCAATTTAAGGCTGCCAGGGATATCACGGGTACGAAAACTAGAGAATCGCAACACAGGTAGCAATAGATCAACAGGAGGAAATAAAGACTATAAAAGTAAGATAGGTAGAAAGGGGGATGCTCGCCTGAAAAACATTGTCGAGGTACATAACCGAAGAACTTGTCGAAGCTCACAACATCTCATCGTCCTATCCGGGAAGAAGCAAAACACTAAAAGGAACAAGCGATGCAACAATTACAACTAATGCAGAAGAATCGGCATGATCATGATATGATGCATGACATGGCAAGTTAATGATGTAAACTATGTCGAAAAGGTATTAGAGGCATAGCACATTGGTGATATAGCATTCGTGAGGCATCATTAATAAGAAACAATTAGTTCCCAATTTTATTTATCATGTTTTCCTTGCATAAACAGTACTGATTATAAAACTGCTCTGAATGCATAATGCAAATGATAACATGGATATTATGGTTGGAGAGGTCTCGTCGCGGTGATCGATTTGGACATATTATTTGTCGAATTCGGAGTTACGGATGTAAAGTTATGCACTTATTAAAAAAATGGGCATTTGTTAACATTTAAATAATTTCGAAATTTTTAATTGCTCAAATTTTATTTTAGATAGCATATCTATTATCCTTGCATTTTTTTTGATAAACTTTCATATATAACACTTTTCATTTGGAATTATTGATTAAAAATTACAAAAGAAACTAGTTCTTGCAAATAGAAAGAAAGTTGAATAGAGGGAATAGGCTGAGACCCGAAAGCAGATGACGTTATGAAAATAAAATAAAAAGGATGCCAATTATTTTGCTTCAGGAGAGATCTGAGCATGGGGTCTCTTGATCGGACTAGCAAAGGAAGGACCAAGGAGCTGAGATTAATATGTTGACAAAGTGTAGCTTCGTATGTTTATATTCGCTGATAAGTTCATGCCTTAAGTAACGCACAGCTGCGGGCGGAAGTTGGAGAAAAAATGCAGGGGATAAAAATATGCATGCGATCCAGGCTACAGCTACATAGATGAACGAGATTCAGAGGTTCAGACATATTTTACTCGAAGAATTTAGGACGGCCGCCAGGATTTGATCTCCCGATGAAGATCAAGATGTTAAAAGCACAAGGAGATAGCAACTAGGCTACTGCTGCTGATCGTGGCAATATGAGGTCGATTTGGTTTGGGATTTAAATCGGAACGGAGATCTGGCTTCTTACAGACGGAACTGACAAACTCTGAACTGAATCTGTCTGCGCGTGACAGTAAAACAAGCAATATTCGTAGAACGATACCGAGCGGTAAAGGGCATAGATTTGAGCACGGTTTGAAGCAACAAAGAGAGGGTTCCTTCGTGAGGAGATAACATGTTCTGGGTTTTGAGGGAGGGAGTACAGGTTCGCCGGGAATCGCCGGGTTTTAGAGGGTTGATGCGGTGTCTGCTGCTGTTGCTTCCGTCAGATGTGCGCGCGACAGAAGAGAAATATCCGGCGATGGCGGCCACGAATTGGTTCAGAGAGGACGCAGGTATGTCAGGGAAGGGACAGGGTCCTCATCTCGCTCGATTCCCGCACTTGGCTTGGTCGGAGAAGCACAGGAGCAACAACGACGGCGGCGGGGAGATGTGTGCAGCAACGTACATCACCACGGCAGCGAACGGCGCGCTGCGAGCTCGAGCGCCTCCTCCTCGCTCCTAGACTCGCGGCACGTCGGTGTCAGCAGCATGGCGGCGGCTAGGTTTGGGTAGGAGGGAAGAAGGAGAGGGGAGGGAGGTAACTTGGATGGAGTGGTTGGAGGGGAAAGCACGAGAGGGGCATGAGGCTCACATGGGGAGTTCCACTTTGCGGAAAGGTAGGGGGGAGGCAGGTCGATGGGGTCTGGTGGTAGACCATTTTGCTTGGCATGAAAAGAAAGAGGGATTAGAGGTGATTGCACATGCACTTTATTTCACACCTACACACGCATGGCACATGCACATGTGCTCACGGGTAGGATTAGGATTAAGAGAGGGGGTTAGGTTAATTGTTTTGGGGTGACGTAGGTAGGACTTCCTATTGTTTTTATTTGATTGATCAAACTTGCTTGAATTCAAAATATTTCAAACCTCTTAAAAAAATCCAAAAGAAAACAAAGGTAAGGGGAAGTATAGAGAAGGTGGCAAGTTTGCATGCCCCATGCATTCATTAATACATGTGGTAGTTTGTGAAAACAAACTAGGTTCCTAAGAGCCTTGGAACCATACAAGACTTCATATTTAAACCCAACATCCAAAAGTGTTTGGGAAATCCTTCTCTAATCTCATATAGATTAATTGGAATGATGGCCTCATTTGAATGGTAAGGCCACAACTAGTGTGTATGTGCCACTATGAATGCATATGGCCCCATCCAAACAAATTAACCCATCATTTTAATAAATCCATGGAAAGACAAAAAAGGCATTCTACTCCTTCATAGCAAGCCAAGTGGACATGAAGGATCCCATACTTTATATTGTGAAAACAACATGTAGCATGTAAGGAATCATAGATAACTAGATAGGATCCACCTCGTTTATTTATGAGCTAAATTTAGAAGCCAATAAAAACGCAAGTGCTCATATATAAACAAGACTGTGGAGATGGTGGATGGACACAAAAAGATGAAGGTAGCAAAATGGATGGTGGAATTATAATAGATATGCCCCCAACTCAGTTTGGGCATCAAGCAATTTATCAAGAAGCAAATATAGTATATCAAGAAGCAAACTGTTAATAAGACGAATGCAATATGAGGAGAAGAACCAATGTAATAGGTTTTTAATATGATGCTCAAATTCAAATGAGGCATGGTGACATGAGCATGATGTAATGATGATGCAATGCAAGAATTATATGTAGGGAGTAGCACTAAATAGACTAGGCAAGTAGCATTGCAATTGTTAGACAATTGGGATGCTACAGTGAGGTACACTGAGCAAGTTTCATCATTGAGAAATTTATAAAAGGGGCAAGTTTCACCAATATGAAAGAATCTATCTTTCATAAATTTTAAGCCAAAGGGTCACATTGATAGCAAGGAGGGGTAAGTTTCACCAGCCAGGTAAAAGTAATCAGATTAAAGTAACTCTCAAGTCCAAAGCATATCCACAAGTGCACAGCAAGCACACAAGCAGGATACACACCTAATTGCATGTCATGTGCTGCAGCTTCACAACACACTCCAACACACAAAACCATCAGCACAGCCGTGGAGAGGCACTAGTGCATCTCTTCACTGCTCACACCCAAGAACAGCCAGCAGCTAAACCAAGCACAATAGCCGACAACTAAACTAAACAAAGCCAAGATCTCATCACCAGGATGGTGACATAAGGAGGGGGAAAGGATCAGGTGGACAGCAAGATCAAGTCCAGGAGCTAGGAGGAGCAGGCTAGCTCCAGGTCAAGCACAGGAGCTCAACAAATCAAGATCAACATCATCACCCAACATCTTCATCATCAGTTTTTTTGGTGAGTATCATAAAACCTTCACATGATCTAATCATATTATCTAGACAGAAGCATGTGTTGTTTTATGAAACAAACTCTCAGAAAACACCCAAGTGGGGTGAATCCATCATTGAGATTTTAAACTTTAAAGGCAAACAGCAAAGTACAAGGATCCAACCAAGATTCAGAACAACATCATTGATTTGGTTATCAAGCTATATATTTCAATCCAAGCACAAATATAGCTAAGATTTAAATTCTAGGCACATCCCTAAGATAAGGGTAGCACCTTAGAAGCTAATCTTTTGGATCCATATAATGATCAAGCCTACTATCATTTTTCTCCAAGCTTTGATTCAAGAAACAATAGTTGGTACCACTACCATGTCTATCTATATGAATCCACTAGATAAGGCCTAAACCCCTAAGCCTCAGACCAACATCATTGGTCATAGGGATTTCAGAAAAGAACATTTTCATTTATCTTTTAAAGCCAAGCTTGTCTTAAGCTTAAATCAACCCAATCAATGGATTGGAATCAATCTTGTGTGCCATACCAAGATGGTGTCACAAGAACAATTCTACATGAATCAAGATAAACATTCAATCATCACAGATTCAATCAATTAAATTACTAATCATTTTCATGTTAATACAGGAATCATAATTAGGATATTCCTATGTTATTCTTCATTGTTTGAGATCATCAACAAATTAATTCTCAAGCCTACAACACTAAGACAGTGGTTTCATCACACCATAACCATAATCATGATCATAAACCAAGAAATGACAGTGGAAAGTTATCAAGCCACTGACTTTACCAAGCATTGGTTCCAAAGCAACTATACCATCTGAATCATATGCAAACTAAGCATAAAATCATCTAATAAGCCACCAGAACCATCATAGTTCATCTCAAGCAACAAGCCTCGGGCTAATAACCATTTAACATGCTTACAGACCATCCACACATGATCTAATTCATCCAGTATATGATCAACCACAGGATAAGAACCCTAAATGGAATAAATCATCTTAATCAGGACAGGGCAGTAACCAGAGAGGTCACTGCCAACATCTAGCATAGGATCAGCGAGCGTAGAGAGCACTAGGGGGAAGGAACAGAACTCACTAATGGTCCTCGCTGAAGACTAGAAGAGGAAGCAGAGGTGGCCGACGACCATGGCGGCACGGGGAGCACCCCAGGAGGGGCGTTGCGACCCATACGGCGCCACATCAGTGACCATGAATACGCATAGAGGCGAGGCGAATCACCACGACGCACCACGGCAGCGGCAACACCAAAATCCACGCCAACCCCTAAACCCTAGGGTTCGGGACGACATCGATCCGTCGTAGGAGAGCCCCATACTCAAATCCAGTTGGATAGAAATGATGGGCGTATTCGACAACCTCCTACTGCACCACGGCGGGAATCACGGCGGCGACATCCGACCACGGGTCGAGGTCGAGGAGAGGAGAGGAATGAGCTCGAGGAGAGAGAGGAGCGGGTGGGCTGAGTTGGGCCAGACCCTTTCGGGGTGGCGATTTTGACTATGTCTAATGGGCCACCAGGGCCCAATAAGATTAAGCCAGCCCAGAAATCTTTTAATGCCTGTTCTAATAAATAGGAAAAGACCAAAATACCCCTGAACGTAATTAAATTCTAGATAATAAAATAAAAGTCCAAAAATTATAAATAAAATATTTTTGGATTCACAATAATCCAGACTATCCAATTAAATTAAGATGTAAAATTTGAGACATTTAAATTTTATTAAGAATTTTGTAATTTATATATTCCTTATGGAATTTTACAAAATTATTCAAAAATGATAAAAATAAATAAAAATCACTTTAATTATACATTAATATTGCAGTATTTTTGAAAAATACTAAATAATATTTAATAACAATTTTTGATGTTTAAGTGATAATTCCTAAAAGAATTATTAAATCAATAAAAGTCAAATAAAAGGGAATTGAAATAAAATAATTCAATATATGTAATAAATATTAAAAAGTAATATTTATAAATCCTTTATTATTAAAATGAACTTTTTTTATATTCATGAGGTGAATGCATATCAAATTAAATGATGCATTACATTATTGCATAATCATTTTGCTTCTTTAAATATTGTCCTTACCGGGAAATAATGATGTTTTTGTAGGCATAGAAGATCAAGGTCCAGTGCAAGCATCAGACATCACTACCTTGCCATCACAAGGCAAGTTCATCACTTGCTCATATCCTTTGAAGAGTCTTTATCAAAGTATTTGCAAATTGTGTGTTATCATATATATTATAAAAGAAAGAAAATATTAATTTCACAAATAAAGGAATCATAGATATCATCATAAGTGGTGATATAATTGAGCAATAGAACTTAGGGTTCTATTTGCAATAATGATGATCAAGTAGGGACTTAATAACCCCTGACATTAGTGATTCTAGCGCCGTATATTACGCTTTAGCCATGAGATTTGGAATGGGACAGAGAAGTCAGCTGTATCTTCTTCCTCTCGCATGAAGCCGGATGTGCAGGTCATGGCTGTTATTCTCGTAGCGTGCATATTAATTGGTAATTCGTAGAGGATATGCAACATATGGGTGGGAACCCTCATCGTCCCACGATAGTTCTGGCATCTAACAGTTTGTACAAACCATTGCCGTAATTCATTACGTGGGCATGGTGTACACCAAGGAGGCATGCGAGGTCGCGAAGGGGGCAGTGATTGGTTTGGACCAACTACTGGGCCCCACATCATGGAATTGTGGACGGGAAAGTACGCCCGGTTGTGCAACAAGGAGTTGATCTCTCATGGGTAAAGTAACGCACCTCTATAGAGTGTAAGAATTGTAACTTGTTATTCCCTATTCTGGGAAGGAGCTGCGAACGCGGCAGCAAAGGAACTCCATGAAAGTTCTGGTCAACCTGTGAAGGCTGATTGTCATAGTTTTTCAGAATAAAATCAATCTTTGAAACAAGATTTAAAAATATTGCATAGTGCCAAGGATTTATAATCCAAGGTGGTAGTAAGTGCATCAAACTTCCCACCTTGCATATAATGAACTTGTTGGGTAACGCTTTTACTCATTCTTTCCTTTGATTCCTTGCTTAGACTCTGAGGATCCCGAAGACGTGCCAATGTATGCAGCCGAATGTCAAGAAGATGTGTTCTACGAGGAACCCAATCTGTCCGGAGGTGTTGAAGGAGTGGATTACGAAATCCGCTACGGTGTCGATGATAACGAGTCCAACTAAGTATCCCTAGTTAGTAGTAACCAACGGAGATGAGCAGCATGAACTCTATAGAATAAGCTGCTGAGCTCAACTCCTAGTCGGAGTTGCTATTTTTAAATTCCACTGAAACACTTTTTATTTTGGTTTGTAAGTTGAATCTTTTGGAAGTCTTGAACTTCCGGTATTGTAATAATAATAATGTGTGTATATTTGTAATATGGACCTACAATTTTTCTGTTGTACCACTCTGAGGGATGTGATATTTATGGAACAGTGTTCTGTGGATGTCATGTCAACGACTATAGTGTACTACACATGTAGTGGTATGCTGGTTCACCGCAGTTGGTATCAGAGAAAATTGCTTTGACCTTAGGTTGGAAACCTAGTAAAGGGTATTACCTGTAGGAAAGTTTAGCAACGATAATGAATTCTCTAAAAGTATTATAATGGGTATTCAAATGAGAATATCCCGTTATATATTTTAGTGCGATAATTCTTTGTTATGATGCAATATATTATTTGATACTAATCAAAATTATTTTTGTGATATACATAGATATGACACCAAAGTTTCCAAAAAAGACTTTGGTAAGGAAAGATGAGACTCTTGATGATTATCAAGGATCGTTCACTGACCAACTTCGTCAACTTTTAAAGCTCTTTAGTTGTCCAACTAGAATTCCAGTGAACACTATCACTTACCTTGATGGACGGATGTTATCCAAGTATCGTGTGAGTATCCAACTTCCAGAGAAGCTTAGATTATATCACGATCTACCTATAGGAGAAGGTAGGAGTCATTTAGCAGCATATCATGTTGCTGTTGTGGAGGCGATAGCTAATATCCGGGAGCAGAAAACCAAGGAGTTAGAAGGTAGCACATTCTCTGTGATACCCAGTGATTCTATAGACTCGAAGCCTATACCGGATCATCTTACTTTGGTTAAGAAGCATCCTAAGTTAGCTTCCAAGTTTATGGATAGATATCGAACACTCGTTGCGTCTTTTTATAAGACACATCAAGTGATTATCGAAGACAAAAATGATATGTTAGAGGATCTAACTGATCCAGAAAGGAGGAAGCAGTTAGCATTCCAGTTAGAGAAGGAAGCAAGTAGTAGTGCCATACCTATCTCTAAGGATATACCTATAGATCCTGAATCTTTTATACCATATCCTTATTCACCAAGACCTGAAACTATACATGATCCTACTATGGATATGAGGTATGCAGTACCACAGGGCTCAGAGGATGGTTCTGATTCAGAACTTCCTATTGAGAATTCGAATGGTTGGAGAATGGGATCATATGATGGATCTCATGAACACCAGATGTCCACAGATGGTTCTGACAGAAATGTTGGACAATCTAGTTGGATGGGTGCAAGGATGAACCCTAATAATAGTAGTAGAAATACCATGTCAATAGATAACCAGGATGGAGAAGAAGATCCTGAGGAGAGAGTGTTTGAATCATCAACATCTTCTCAAAACCCAGGGAATATACATTATCCAGTGTTTAATTATCTTGCCCAAGAGAGCACCTGGGAAGCAGCAGGATCTGTGTATCCTGTTGACAACTCAAGAAATGAAGCTCAGGAGATGCAGGCTGGAGATAATGTTGAATATGTTTCTAAAGACTTTTCAGCTGAGCTGGAGGGAGTCAATGTGCTCAGTCTGAGTAATGACTCAAGTCCTGACACTTCAGATACAGAGTATGTTCCTTCTGGAAGGCCATATGTTCCACAAACTATGCGACGAACAACACGTCATCACAGTTGGACATCAGACATGTATGATGAGCGTAGTTACTACTAGAAGGAGGCAACTAGTTAGTGATATCAAGTACCGTGTATTGTACTCCATGAAATAAGATAGTGAGATAAATAAGGTAGTTTTGTGATTATACCTATATGGTATATGTTGTAATGACTTTGTATTATTATGATAGTATGTATCATATGTGAAATGCACATTTGGATTTTCTTTGGATCTTCATTGTGTGACTAGTTCTGTGTGTAAAGTCGAGCTCAGAACACATGTGCGTGTTGTAATTATGAGTATTCGCTTTATGTTGCAGGACTAGAGGGTCATGGATACGGGTGTAGAAATGGAAACTGAGCGGCAGCGGATGGAGCGAGAGGCCAAGGAGAAGGTCGATGCAGATGCAGCAAATCAAGGAGCATTACCACCACCACCAATGAGGCCGTTAATGGAGCAGAACTTTATGCAATGCATGCAAATGATGCAAGAGACTCAGAACAAGTTTATGGAAGAGTTGCTGGGGCGAGCAAATCAGAGGTCACCTGAAGGTGGAGGAGTGAGTCTATCTGATTTCCAGAATGCAAGACCGTTACCTTTTGCATCAGCTCCTGAACCAATGGATGATGAATATTGGCGAGCAGATACTGAAAGGAAGCTGAAAACTGTAGGTTGCAATGATGAGGAGAAATTGAGGTATGCAACTCATCTTCTGACTGGACCTGCAGCATCATGGTGGGAAAATCAGTTGGCCATGCAACAACCAGGAAGGGAGTTTACCTAGGAAGAGTTTAAGCAGAGATTCCATGAATATCATGTTCTGGAAAGTGTTATGGAGTTGAAGCGGAGACAATTTGAGGAGCTTCAGCAAGGATATACTAGTGTTATGAAGTACATCCGGGAGTTCAGTCAACTGTCTCGCTATGCTAAGGAGGAGGTCAACACTGAAGAGAAACGGAAGAAGCGTTTTCTGCATGGATTAAATCCATTTGTGAAGATGCAGCTAAGGTTAGCCAATAAGCAAACTTATCAGCAGTTGTTGGATGCAGCCATTACTTTTGAAGATGATTATAAGAATGTCCAAGAGGACCGGAGGAAGAGAGACAAGAAGGAAACCAAGAGAATTCAGGCAAGCAAACCTAAACCCAACTTGGAGTTCAAAGCTCGGAATAGGAATTATGGAAAAAATAACAATAACAATAACAAGGGCAGTGGTGGAAATCAATCCAATCCGAGAAGGAATGTTATTTGTAACAATTGTGGAATTCTAGGGCATATCCAGAGGGAATGCAAAAATCCTGTAGTGATTTGTTATGGTTGTGGTCATAAGGGGCATATCAAGCCCGATTGTCCGAGCAAACGACTAGGAGGTTGGCCTACCAAGGGAGGAGGACAAGCCAGTGGAGGAAATGGACATCCCAATAAAGGAGGAAATAATGGCAAGAACAACAATGGCAAGAGGAACCGACCTACCGGGAAACTGAACTATGCAACCCTCGAGGAGGTGGATAATTCGGAGCATGCAGTGATAGGTATGGTCAATATCCTTACCAATCCCGGCAAAGTTCTATTTGATACTGGTGCAACTACTTCATTCATTTCTGAAGAATTTTGTGATAAGTTCGGGATTAGAAGGGCAACGTTAGAAAGTCCTATGACCGTAGTTACGGCAGGAGGGAATGTGATTGTACGCCACATAAAACAAGATCAGGTTATCTCGATCTGTGGTTGTACATATTTCGTAGACCTTTATGTGATTCCTTTGAAGGGAATTGCAGTAGTGCTGGGAATGGATTAGATGATGGAACACGGAGCTCAGATAATTGTGAGGAGAAAACTGTCTCAATCAAAACTCCAAGTGGAGCAAGGATAGTTTACCAAGCAGATAAGCACAGTCATATCATGGTGGATCTGTAGTTGAACTCAATGAAAGAGGTCAAATTGGAAGAGATTCCTATAGTAAATGAATTTCAAGATGTTTTTCCAGCAGAGCTACCAAGAATGCCACCAGACCGGGAGATAGAGTTCACTATTGACCTAATTCCTTGTGCAATACCAATAGCTCAAGCACCATATAAAATGGGACCCAAAGAGTTAAAAGTACTCAAGGAGCAAATTGATAAGTTAGCCAGAAAAGGATTTATTTAGGAAAGTGTATCTCCATGGGGAACACTAGTAATCTTTGTGGATAAGAGAGATGGTGGAAGACGGATGTGTGGTGATTATAGAAACCTAAACAACATTACTATCAAGAATAAGTATCCTTTACCAAGAATTCAAGATTTGTTTGATCAAGTGAAAGGAGCTGGAGTATTTTCAAAGATCGATTTAAGATCTGGATACCATCAAATAAAAATCAAACCAGAAGATGTTCCAAAGAAAGCTTTTGTCTCAAGATATGGACACCATGAGTATCTGGTAGTACCATTTGGTTTGACCAATGCACCGGCAATATTCATGAATCTAATGAACAAGATCTTCATGCCATATTTGGACATGTTCGTCATAGTCTTTATTGATGATATTCTGATATATTCCAAGGATAAGGAAGAGCATGCTGATCATTTGAGGATAGCATTGCAGACTTTAAGAGAACACAAACTTTATGCTAAGTTCAGTAAGTGTGAATTTTGGTTTGATGAGGTAGATTTCCTCGGTCATGTGATCAGTAAGGATGGAATTGTTGTGAATCCATCTAAAGTTCAGTCAGTACTAGAGTGGACTGCACCGACCAATGTGAAGCAAATTCGAGGTTTCTTAGGAATGGCTGGTTATTATCGGAGATTCATTGAAGGTTTCTCCAAAATATCTGGACCAATGACCAAATTATTAAGGAAGAATACACCATTCATGTGGGATGAGAAATGTGAAGCAAGTTTTCAAGAGTTGAAGACTAGATTAATCACAACTCCAATCTTAGCAGTTCCTGAAACAGGGAAGGACTTCACCGTATACTGTGATGCGTCTAAAGAAGGTTTGGGTTGTGTATTAATGCAAGATCGGAAAGTGATTGCTTATGGTTCAAGACAACTGAAACCACATGAAGTTAACTATCCAACTCATGATTTGGAGTTAGCAGCAGTAGTTTTTGCGCTAAAAGGATGGAGGCATTTTCTTTATGGAGCCAGATGTGAGTTATACACTGACCATAAAAGTCTCAAATATTTCTTCAGTCAAAAGGAATTGAATATGAGACAGAAGCGTTGGTTGGAACTAATCAAGGATTATGATTTAACAATCAACTATACTCCAGGAAAAGCAAATGTTGTAGCTAATGCTTTAAGCAGAAAGAGTGCAGCTATTCAGCCGAGTAATCGGGAGTTATCAAAAGAGTTACAAATGGACTTGGAAAGATTAGAACTTCAATTCATTAGAACAGAGGTTCTTGGAGGATTAGCTACTATGCAGGTAGTTGCAGAGCAGGACAGTGATCTTAAACAAGAAATTTTTAGACATCAAGCAGAAGATCCTTTTATTGCTGAGGAAAATTCGGAGGATATCTCAAGGGCAAAAATCAGTTTTCACCTTGGGGATTATGAGTCTTTATGGTTTCAAGACCGTCTATGTGTTCCCGATGTGACTGGGATTAGAGATGTCATACTCAGAGAAGCACATGAAACACCATATTCTATACATCCAGGGAGTACTAAGATGTATATGGATTTGAAAGAACTATTCTGGTGGAATAACATGAAAAGAAATATTGCTAAATATGTATCTGAATGCCATACTTGCCAAAGGGTGAAGGCTGAACATCAAAGTCCAGCAGGACCATTACAACCCTTGGAAATTGCTGAATGGAAGTGGAGGAAATAGGTATGGACTTCATCACAGGATTGCCCATGACACCAAAAAGGAAGGATATGATATGGGTAATTGTGGACAGACTCACTAAGAGTGCACATTTTATTCCGGTGAATCAAAAGGATAATGCCGAGAAGTTAGTTGAAGTATATGTCAAAGAGATAGTAAGTAAGCATGGGGTACCCAAAAAGATCGTAACTGATAGGGGATCAGTGTTTACTTCAGCATTTTGGAAGCAATTGCATGAAGCACTTGGTTCAAAGTTAGATTTCAGCACAACATATCATCCTGAGACAGGATGTCAAACTAAAAGAACAAATCAAATACTAGAAGACATGTTAAGAGCTTGTGCACTAGATTTTGGAGGAACATGGGAAGATCATCTACCATTGGCAAAATTTTCTTATAACAATAGCTATCAGAGTAGTCTGAAGGCAGCCCCATACCAAGTTTTATATGGAAGGAAGTGTAGATCACCAATATGTTGGTATGAGCCTGGAAGCAGCAAAGAATTTGCGCCAGATTATATCAAGGAAAGACAAGATATCATTGATAAGATCAGGGATAGACTGAAAATAGCCCAGAGTAGGCAGAAAAGTTATGCGGATCAAAGACGAAGATCATGGCATCTAGAAGTGGGAGATATGGTCTATTTGAAAGTAAGTCCAATGAAAGGAGTGAAAAGGTTCAGAATTAAAGGAAAATTGAGTCCAAGATACATCGGACCATTCAAAAAATTGAGTCAAAATAGAACTATAGCTTATGCTTTAGAGTTACCATCAAGATTAACTCAAGTGCATAATGTTTTCCATGTGTCACAACTTCGTAAATGTTTGAAAGTTCCGGATGATGCAATCACACACCAGGAGATAGAACTACAAGCAGACCTGACCTATATTGAAAAGCCCTGTAAGATTCTGGAAGAAAACTGGAAAAGATTAAGGAACAGAGCAATCAAATATTACAAGGTACAGTGGGAACATCACCCTGAAAGGGAATCCACATGGGAGAAAGAAGAGGATTTAAGAAAAGCCTATCCAGAACTATTTAGGTACATCTCCACAAACTTCGGGACGAAGTTTAATTTAAGGGGGGAAGTATGTAACATCCCAGCATTTAGGAACTAACAAAGGGTAGATTTAGGAATTTGGAATGTTGCATGCATTCATCTGTGAAAATGTAGATAAAATTTTCGCCAAATAAAAACCTAAAGTAATCAAGGTTTCTTTCATACTTTGAGATTAGGTTTAGACTTAAAATATGATTGCTATAGACTTTGATATGATATTTGTGGAATCATGTGTTTTGGAAAGTGAATTTGAATTTTAAAACTTGAGTGTTTGAATTATAATTCAAATGAATTAGGAATAAGGTTTGAGTCTTGATTTAATTAAGAGTAATTATTATAACTCAAATTTTATTCAAAAGAAAACAATTAAGAATATGAAAACTTATTTCATATTTTCAATTCATAAACAAGTTACAAAAATGTAACTTATTGAAATCATCTCCAAACTTCACAATAACAAATGAATAAAGTATAAGAATATTTATTTATTGAAAATCATATAATCCTTATTACAAAAGAATAAAATGAAGATTACAAAATAATAAAATGAAAATTACAAAATAATAAAGAAGATTACATTAACTATCCTATAAAGAAAAACCTAAACTAAAATCTTCATCTTCAAATCTATACCTGCAAGACAAACACTAACAAAACAATAATAAAAGTTAGGGTTAGAATTGTTTTACTCTCAGACATGTCAGTGAGGTACACTGAACAAGTTTCATCATTGAGAAATTTATAAAAGGGGCAAGTTTCACCAATATGAAAGAATCTATCTTTCATAAATTTTAAGCCAAAGGGTCAAATTGATAGCAAGGAGGGGTAAGTTTCACCAACCAGGTAAAAGTAATCAGATCAAAGTAACTCTCAAGTCCAAAGCATATCCACAAGTGCACACCAAGCACACAAGCAGGAGACACACCTAATTGCATGTGATGTGCTGTCAGCTTCACAGCACAGCTCCAACACACAAAACCATCAGCACAGCCGTGGAGAGGCACTAGTGCATCTCTTCACTGCTCACACCCAAGAACAACCAGCAGCTAAACCAAGCACAACATCAGGCAACTAAACTAAACAAAGCCAAGATCTCATCACCAGGATGGTGACATAAGGAGGGGGAAAGGATCAGGTGGACAGCAAGATCAAGTCCAGGAGCTAGGAGGAGCAGGCTAGCTCCAGGTCAAGAACATGAGCTCAACAAATCAAGATCAACATCATCACCCAACATCTTAATCATCAATTTTTGTGGTGAGTATCATAAACCCTTCACATGATCTAATCATATTATCTAGACATAAGCATGTGTTGTTTTATGAAACAAACTCTCAGAAAACACCCAAGTGGGGTGAATCCATCATTGAGATTTTAAACTTTAAAAGAAAACAGCAAAGTACAAGGATCCAACCAAGATTCAGAACAACATCATTGATTTGGTTATCAAGCTATATATTTCAATCCAAGCACAAATATAGCTAAGATTTAAATTCTAGGCACATCTCTAAGATAAGGGTAGCACCTTAGAAGCTAATCTTTTAGATCCATATAATGATCAAGTGATGTGGACATCCCTACTATTGATATAACCGTTGTACCTATAGCAACACACATATAAGGACCCATCACAAGATCTCGTGCCAAACAACTTAACTATCAGGTACTTTCGTTTCTTGGAACTATTCCTCACATACATGAGAATATGATGCTGCCTAAATCAGATATATTTCTTACTCTTAGGAATGATGGACCAAGCATGGATGAGAGGGACAAGCATTGGAGCATGGCCATGCATGGAGATGGCAGCAAGCATGTGATGATCCAAGAGAAGGCCACGGATGAAGATTTCAGAACTTTGAGGCCACCATAATGAAGAAAGAAGGCTTGGACGAAATATTCAAGATCAATACTTTACGAGTTCGTCCATAGCTTAATATGGTGCTGCGACACCTTTATTTTGGGCCAGGCCCATGTAATTTTCGTAGGATTTTAATTAGCCACTTTTTAGAGTCCGTATTTGAGGGGAAAAGGACTTTTAGGGTTGGATTCGGTCACCACTTCCATGACTGGCCGAAACTCCACCTTTTCGCCCTTAAAGACTTCCCATAGCCGACCCCCTAGACTCGGATTTTGTTTAGAAATTAAGTTAGCCATAGTCGCAACTTCGCCAAGGCTCGAGCGTCGCAGAGGCCTCTTGTACTTTGCACCTATTCAGGATCCCACCTTTTCAATAAAGCTTTCCTCTTAATCCGCAATATCTTGATTGCAATATTAGTTCTTACTTGTTCTCGATTTCAGGTAGGAATTAAGACCCTCGTTGGTCAGGCTGATCGTGTTCCCGCAGGATCGGTAACCTCCCGGAGATTGACCTAGCGATTGCATTGGCGCTCGTGCTCGCACGTGTAGTCGGATCGTCAAGCCCGAACTCCACCAAATCGATTATTCTCATCTCATCGAAAGATCGAACACCTTTGCCCTATCAAGTGGTATCAGATTTCAGGTTGCTCAGTGAGATTTTACTGTTTTCGTAGATTAGATCTGTTTTTACCTATAACCCACGAAAAAGCCAAAAACACAGTTAGAGTTTAGATCCATCCCATAACCAATCTACGCCTCGCATTATCTTTTCAGTGTTTGCATTGTTGAATTTGTGTCTACATCGCCGTGTCGAGTTGCTGGTCTTAGTGTCTCGTCCCTTAGAGTTTCAAGTTCTGATCATAGTAGTCACCACCACACTCGCCGATCACCGCCACCATATTCTGCCGCCATATACCCAGCCACCATAAACCCTAATACTCCGCCACCGCCTTCCTATCGTGACACAGATCCGATCAGTTTTCCTGCCGTGGTACGAGTCCGAGTAGAGTTATTGTTTCCTAGTTATTTCTTTTTACTTTCCTTCTTTGTTGTTTCCGTGTTAAGCTAAAGTCCATGTCGAGCTCCGAGTCCGGTCGTAAGTCCGTGCCGAGTTCCGAGTCTGGAACCGCCTCCGAATTTTTTTTCTGGCTATACTAGTTTTCGACCCCGGGATCACTTTTCTCCATCGGCCGTTATAGCGATATTTTTTTGGCACCGGCGCGCTTTCCGGAGCAAAATAAAAAAATTCGATTTTTTTTTGGGGCTAACCTATTTTTTGACCCCGTAGATCAGTTCTAGACACTCGCCATCATAGTGTTTTTCCACCTCTCGGTTCGCTTTTCAGGGTGCCATATCATCATACATTGCTTGTTGTGTCGCGTCGTGACATCGTTGGTGATCTAGGCTCGCGTCTCTAGTACGGTCTAGCCTAGGACCAACACAGTACCGTCGTTGAGCATTCTTTCAACTTTTGCATCGCTGTTTTGATAATTGCTAACCCCCCTTGCTAAGCCTTCCTAGAGCTCCACAGATATTCTCCACGTGCGGTGTTTCGACTCCTGGTAATCGCTTGGTTCCATCTCTAGACCCACTGATCCTCGCGGTTACACATCGCCTTTTCCTGCTGTTTGGTAAGAACTTGTAAGAGCTTCGTATATTGCTTGACGGATTACGCGTGACTTCCACCATATTTCCGTACTATATACCTGTGCTTTTTAAGGACTAACCATGATAGATACTTCGCAGAACCCTGCCACCATGACGAACGAAGAACTACATGCCCACTTCTCCGCGCTCTTGGTCAGTCGCGCTGAAGATGTGGATACGCGCCTAGGGGAGTTTGACACCAAGCTCACCAACGCCGTGGACAAGATCGATGGACTCGAGAAATCCTTCAACGCCAAGCTTGACGTTCGGTTCAAGGAGCTTTTGAACAGATTGCCCGCACCCGCACCCACACATGGCGCACGGCGCATTCCGATCACGGGCGGACTCTTTGGTTGACACTTTTGACCGACTTCTGCGGTGGCGCACCTCGAGACTTCATGGCACTGCTGCTGCGACATTGGGGACGGACGACGGGTACTACTACGACCCCGACGACGACGATCTGTTTGACGAGGAGGTTGAACAACCTCCACAGGTTCCTGCTGGCCGTCCCCGACATTACTACCGCAACGCTCGACCACCGGTACGTGATGATGATCATGTTGCAAAGCTTAAATTAAATATTCCATCTTTTGAGGGTAAATATAATCCTGATGCATATCTTACATGGGAGATGGAAGTAGAACAACGTTTTGCATGCTTAAAATATCCTGAGAATGTGCGTGTTAGTGCTACTACATATAAATTTACTAAATTTGCTTCCCTTTGGTGGTCTGAGTATTGTCGTTTAAATCCTACTACTATTCCTAGTACTTGGACTGCTTTAAAAACTGCTATGCGTGTTCGTTTTGTACCTCCCACTTATCAACGTGATTTACTAAAGAATCTGACACGTTTAGAGTAAGGGAAAAATTCTGTAGAAGAGTATTATCAGGAATTGCAAACGGGGATGGTTCGGTGTGGTCTTGTTGAATCTAATGAACAAATGCTTGCACGTTTCTTTGGTGGATTAAACAAGGACATTCAACACATCTTAGATTATAAGGAATATAATTCTATCACTCGTTTGTTTCATCTTGCTTGCAAAGCTGAACGTGAAGTGCAGGATCGGCAAACACCATGGAGGAGGACTAATAATTCTGCAGGTCGCATATCCACTTGGACATCCCGACAATCAGCGCCTCCTCGTGATTCGCCACCAGCTACTACCACATCCAAAGCCACCACAAGATTTCCAGCTGCTCCTCCACCATCATCCAATGCTCCTGCTCGTAATGCATCTTCTATGGCTTCCACGGGTAAGACAAAGGATATACAATGCCGCAAGTGCTGGGGTTTTGGTCATATTGAGAGACAGTGCACAACACAACGTGTGATGATGGTGCGAGAAGATGGTCAATACGATTCAGCGAGTGACTTTGATGAAGATACACTAGCCCTTATTTCTACTCGAGATGGAGACAATTCTGATGCTGATGAAGAGACAGAGGTAATGGGAGCTGAAGCTGCTGATCAATACAAGAGCTTAATTACACAACGTGTGTTGAGTGTGCAATTGAGCAAATCTGAGCAAGATCAACGCCACAACCTGTTCCAAACACGTGGTGTTGTCAAGGAAAGAGCTATACGGATCATCATTGATGGAGGGAGTTGTAATAATCTGGCCAGTGTTGACATGGTAGAGAAGCTTGCGCTTCCAACAAGACAATGCCCACATTCATATTACATCCAATGGTTTGAGAGTTCTCGCAAGATCAAGGTAACAAGAACGATGGCGTGCATTTTACTATTGGTACATATTCTGATTTTGTTGATTGTGATGTTGTACCTATGCAAGCTTGTTCTTTGTTACTTGGTAGACCATGGCAATTTGATAGAGAATCTGTTCATAATGGCAAAACTAATCACTATTCTCTTATGCATGATGGAAAGAAAATTGGTCTAAAACCTATGACTCCTGAACAGATTTTAAAAGATGATCTTGCTAGAGCTAGTAGAACTAAAACTAAGGAGAAAAATAAAAGTGAGAGTCAGATTGTTGCTGCAGATTTTATACCACCAAAGAACACCAAATCTGATTCTACACATGCTACTAAAATTCGTTTGAAGAGTCCATGTATGCTTGCAAATAAAATTGATATTGCTGAACTAGATGTAAACAATACTCAATGTTATGCAATTGTCTGCAAAGAGGTTTTGTTTTCATTTGAGGATATGCCTCCTTCTTTGCCACCCGCTATTGCTAACCTTTTGCAGGAATATGAGGACGTCTTTCCCGCTGAGCTGCCACCAGGACTACCTCCTATTAGAGGAATTGAGCACCAAATTGATCTAATTCCTGGTGCCACGTTGCCCAACCGCGCGCCATATAGAACCAATCCAGAGGAGACAAAGGAGATACAACGCCAAATTCAGGAACTACTCGACAGAGATCATATTCGTGAGTCCCTTAGCCCCTGTGATGTTCCTATTATTTTGGTACCTAAGAAAGATGGTTCTTCGCGCATGTGTACTGATTGTAGAGCTATCAATAATATTACTATTCGATATCATCATCCTATTCCACGTTTAGATGACATGCTTGATGAATTGAGTGGCTCTACCATGTTTTCTAAAGTTGATTTGCGTAGTGGTTACCACCAGATTCGTATGAAATTAGGAGATGAATGGAAAACAGCATTTAAAACTAAGTTCGGTTTATATGAGTGGTTAGTAATGCCTTTTGGTTTAACTAATGCGCCTAGCACTTTCATGAGATTAATGAACGAAGTTTTACGTGCTTTCATTGGACGTTTTGTGGTAGTCTACTTTGATGATATTCTGATTTATAGCAAATCTTTAGAGGATCATTTGGACCATTTACGTGCTGTTTTCAATGCTTTACGTGATGCACGTTTGTTTGGTAACCTTGAGAAGTGCACCTTTTGCACCAATCGAGTTGCGTTTCTTGGCTATGTTGTTACATCACAGAGTATTGAAGTGGATCCAGCCAAGATTAAAGCTATTGAGAATTGGTCGCAGCCCAAGACGGTCACACAATTGAGGAGTTTTCTTGGCCTCGCTGGTTTTTATAGGCCCTTTGTCAAAGACTTTGGACCAATTGCCGCGCCACTGAATGAGCTTACCAAGAAGGATGTGCCCTTTGTTTGGGGCGATGCACAACAACAGGCCTTCGTCATATTGAAAGATAAGCTAACACATGCTCCCTTACTCCAAGTTCCTGATTTTACTAAGACTTTTGAGCTTGAATGTGATGCTAGTGGAATTGGTTTGGGAGGGATGTTATTACAAGAGGGAAAACCTGTTGCATATTTTAGTGAGAAATTGAGTGGGGCTAGTCTGAACTATTCTACTTATGATAAAGAATTATATGCGTTGGTTCGGACATTAGAAACTTGGCAACATTATCTATGGCCTAAGGAATTTGTTATTCATTTTGATCATGAATCTTTGAAGCATATTCGTAGTCAAGCTAAGTTGAATCGTCGTCATGCAAAGTGGGTTGAATTTATTGAGTCTTTTCCTTATGTTATCAAACACAAAAAGGGTAAAGATAATATTATTGCTGATGCTTTGTCGCGCCGTTATACTTTGTTATCTCAACTTGACTTCAAAATATTTGGATTAGAAACTATTAAGGAACAATATGTGCATGATGCTGAATTTAAAGATGTGTTGCATAATTGTAGAGATGGTAGAACTTGGAACAAGTTCGTCTTCAATGATGGATTTGTGTTCCGTGCTAACAAACTATGCATTCAGATAGTTCTCGCGTCTTTTTGTTATTCTGAGGCGCATGGAGGAGGATTGATGGGACACTTTGGTGTCAAGAAGACGGAGGATGTTCTTGCTGCACACTTCTTTTGGACACGCATGCGTCGAGATGTTGAGAGATTTGTGGCACGCTGCACTACTTGTCAAAAAGCTAAGTCTCGCCTTAATCCACATGGTTTATATATGACTCTTCCTGTTCCTAGTGTTCCTTGGGAGGATATTTCTATGGACTTTGTTTTGGGATTGCCACGAACACAGAAGGGGAGGGATAGTATTTTTGTTGTTGTGGATCAGTTTTCTAAGATGACACACTTTATTCCTTGTCATAAAACGGATGATGCTACGCATATTGCTGATTTATTCTTTCATGAAATTGTTCGTTTGCATGGTGTGCCAAATACTATTGTCTCTGATCGTGATACTAAATTTCTTAGCCACTTTTGGAGATGTTTATGGGCTAAGTTGGGGACTAAATTGATCTTTACTACTACATGTCATCCCCAAACTGATGGTCAAACTGAAGTAGTAAATAGAACTTTGTCTACTATGTTGCGGGTTGTTTTAAAGAAGAACTTAAAATTGTGGGAATAGTGTTTACCTCATATAGAATTTGCTTATAATCGTTCGCTGCATTCTACCACAAAGATGTTCCCATTTGCGATTGTGTATGGTTTTGTTCCTCGTGCACCTATTGATTTATTGCCTTTACCTTCTTCGGTGCAACATAATTTGGATGCTACACAACGCACTGAAATGATATTAAACTTGCATAAGACTACTAAAGATAACATTGAACACATGAATGCTAAGTATAAACTTGCTGGGGATAAAGGGAGAAAGCATGTTGTGTTTGATGTTGGTGATCTTGTTTAGTTACATTTGCGTAAAGATCGTTTTCCTGATTTATGCAAGTCTAAGTTAATGCCACGTGCTGCTGGTCCCTTTAAGGTGTTAGAGAAAATAAATGACAATGCATATAAACTTGAGTTGCCTGCAGACTTTGGTACGGTTAGTCCTACGTTTAACATTGCAAATTTGAAGCCTTACTTTGGTGAGGAAGATGAGATTGCATCGAGGACGACTTCAATTCAAGAAGGGGAGCATGATGTGGACATCCCTACTATTGATACAACCGTTGTACCTACAGCAACACACATACAAGGACCCATCACAAGATCTCGTGCCAAACAACTTAACTATCAGGTACTTTCGTTTTTTGGAACTATTCCTCACATACATGAGAATATGATGCTGCCTAAATCAGATATATTTCTTACTCTTAGGAATGATGGACCAAGCATGGATGAGAGGGACAAGCATTGGAGCATGGCCATGCATGGAGATGGCGAAGCATGTGATGATCCAAGAGAAGGCCGGATGAAGATTTCAACTTTGAGGCCACCATAATGAAGAAAGAAGGCTTGGACGAAATATTCAAGATCAATACTTTACGAGTTTGTCCATAGCTTAATATGGTGCTGCGACACCTTTATTTTGGGCCAGGCCCATGTAATTTTTGCAGGATTTTAATTAGCCACTTTTTAGAGTCCGTATTTGAGGGGAAAAGGACTTTTAGGGTTGGATTCGGCCACCACTTCCATGGCTGGCCGAAACCCCACCTTTTCGCCCTTAAATACTTCCCATAGCCGACCCCCTAGACTCGGATTTTGTTTAGACATTAAGTTAGCCATAGTCGCAACTTCGCCAAGACTCGAGCGTCGCAGAGGCCTCTTGTACTTCGCACCTATTCAGGATCCCACCTTTTCAATAAAGCTTTCCTCTTAATCCGCAATATCTTGATTGCAATATTGGTTCTTACTTGTTCTCGATTTCAGGTAGGAATTAAGACCCTCGTTGGTCAGGCTGATCGTGTTCCCGCAGGATCGGTAACCTCCCGGAGATTGGCCTAGCGATTGCATTGGCGCTCGTGCTCGCACGTGTAGTCGGATCGTCAAGCCCGAACTCCACCAAATCGATTATCTTCATCTCGTCAAAAGATCGGACACCTTTGCCCTATCATCAAGCCTACTATCATTTTTCTCCAAGCTTTGATTCAAGAAACAATAGCTGGTACCACTACCAGGTCTATCTATATGAATCCACTAGATAAGGCCTAAACCCCTAAGCCTCAGACCAACATCATTGGTCATAGGTATTTCAGAAAAGAACATTTTCATTTATCTTTTAAAGCCAAGCTTGTCTTAAGCTTAAATCAACCCAATCAATGGATTGGAATCAATCTTGTGTGCCATACCAAGATGGTGTCACAAGAACAATTCTACATGAATCAAGATAAACATTCAATCATCACAGATTCAATCAATTAAAGTACTAATCATTTTCCTGTTAATACAAGAATCATAATTAGGATATTCCTATGTTAATCTTCACTGTTTGAGATCATGATGATCTCAAACCACACATTAAGTCTCAAGCCAACATCACTAAGACAGTGGTTTCATCACACCATAACCATAATCATGATCATAAACCAAGAAATGACAGTGGAAAGTTATCAAGCCACTGACTTTACCAAGCATTGGTTCCAAAGCAACTATACCATCTAAATCATATGCAAACTAAGCATAAAATCATCTAATAAGCCACCAGAACCATCATAGTTCATCTCAAGCAACAAGCCTCGGGCTAATAACCATTTAACATGCTTACAGACCATCCACACATGATCTAATTCATCCAGTATATGATCAACCACAGGATAAGACCCTAAATGGAATAAATCATCTTAATCAGGACAAGACAGTAACCAGAGAGGTCACTGCCAACATCTAGCATAGGATCAGCGAGCGCATAGAGAACTAGGGGGAAGGAACAGAACTCACCAATGGTCCTCGCTGAAGACTAGAAGAGGAAGCAGAGGTGGCCGACGACCATGGCGGCACGGGGAGCACCCCAGGAGGGGCACTGCAACCCATACGGCACCATGGCGGCGACCATGAATATGCATAGAGGCAAGGAGAATCACCACGACGCATGACGGCGGCGGCAACACCAAAATCCACGCCAACCCCCAAACCCTAGGGTTCGGGACGACATCGATCCGTCGCAGGAGAGCCCCATACTCAAATCCAGTTGGATAGAAAGGATGTAGTCGACAACCTCCTGCTACACCACGGCGGCGACCAGAATGGCCCATGACGGCGGGAATCGCCGACGGTGACATCACCGACCACGGGGTCAAGGTCAAAGGAGGAGAGGAATGAGCTCGAGGGAGAGAGGCAGCAGGGGAGTAGGCTGAGTTGGGCCAGACCCTTTCGGGGTGGCGATTTTGACTATGTCTAATGGGCCAGCAGGGCCCAATAAGATTAAGCCAGCCCAGAAATCTTTTAAGGCCTGTTCTAATAAATAGGAAAAGACCAAAATACCCCTGAACCTAATTAAATTCTAGAAAATAAAATAAAAGTCCAAAAATTATAAATAAAATATTTTTGGATTCACAATTCTCCACACTATCCAAATAAATTAAGATGTAAAATTTTAGAAATTTAAATTTTATTAAGAATTTTGTAATTTATATATTCCTGATGGAATTTTACAAAATTATTCAAAGGTGATAAAAATAAATAAAAATCACTTTCATTATATATTAATATTGTAGTATTTTTTAAAAATACTAAATAATATTTAATAACAATTTTTGATGTTTAAGTGATAATTCCTAAAAGAATTATTAAATCAATAAAAGTCAAATAAAAGGGAAATAAAATAAAGTAATTCAATATATGTTATAAATATTAAAAAGTAATATTTATAAATCCTTTATTATTAAAAATAACTTTTTATATTAATGAGGTGAATGCATATCAAATTAAATGATGCATTACATTATTGCATAATCATTTTGCTTCTTTTAATATTGTCCTTACCGGGCAATAATGATGTTTTTGTAGACATATAAGCTCAAGGTCCAGTGCAAGAATCAGACATCACTACCTTGCCATCACAAGGCAAGTTCATCACTTGCTCATATCCTTTGAAGAGTCTTTATCAAAGTATTTGCAAATTGTGTGTTATCATATATATTATAAAAGAAAGAAAATATTATTTTCACAAATAAAGGAATCATAGAAATCATCCTAAGTGGTGATATAATGGAGCAATAGAACTTAGGGTTCTATTTGCAACAATGATGATCAAGTAGGGACTTAATAACTCCTGACATCAGTGATTCTAGCGCCGTATATTACGCGTTAGCCATGAGATTTGGAATGGGACAGAGAAGTCAGCTGTATCTTCTTCCTCTCGCATGAAGCCGGATGTGTAGGTCGTGGCTGTTATCCTTGTAGCGTGCATATTAATTGGTAATTCGTAGAGGATATGCAGCATATGGGTGGGAACCCTCATTGTCCCACGATAGTTCTAGCATCTAATAGTTTGTACAAACCATTGCCGTAATTCATTACGTGGGCATGGTGTACACCAAGGAGGCATGCGAGGTCGCGAAGGGGGCAGTGATTGGCTTGGACCAACTACTGGGCCCCACATCATGGAATTGTGGACGGGAAAGTACGCCCGGTTGTGCAACAAGGAATTGATCTCTCATGGGTAAAGTAACGCACCTCTATAGAGTGTAAGAATTGTAACTTGTTATTCCCTGTTCCGGGAAGGAGCTGCGAACGCGGCAGCAAAGGAACTCCATGAAAGTTCTGGTCAACCTGTGAAGGCTGATTGTCATAGTTTTTTAGAATAAAATCAATCTTTGAAACAAGATTTACAAAAATTGCATAGTGCCAAGGATTTATAATCCAAGGTGGTAGTTAGTGCATCAAACTTCCCACCTTGCATATAATAAACTTGTTGGGTAACGCTTTTACTCATTCTTTCCTTTGATTCCTTGCTTAGACTCTGAGGATCCCGAAGACGTGCCAATGTATGCAGCCGAATGTCAAGAAGATGTGTTCTACGAGGAACCCGATTTGTCCGGAGGTGTTGAAGGAGTGGATTACGAAATCCGCTACGGTGTCGATGATAACGAGTCCAACTAAATATCTCTAGTTAGTAGTAACCAACGGAGCCGAGCAGCATGAACTCTATAGAATAAGCTGCTGAGCTCAACTCCTAGTCGGAGTTGCTATTTTTAAATTCCGCTAAAACACTTTATATTTTGGTTTGTAAGTTGAATATTTTGGAAGTCTTGAACTTCCGGTACTGTAATAATAATAATGTGTGTATATTTGTAATATGGACCCGCAATGTTTCTGTTGTACCACTCTGAGGGATGTGATATTTACGGAACGGTGTTTTGTGGATGTCATGTCAATGACTATAGTGTACTACACATGCAGTGGTATGCTGGGTTACCGCACTGCTGTACTACCGGCTGTCGCCGCTACCACGGTTGACACTTTCGCAGCATATGAAGAGGATGGTGAGTACAGGTATGAAGATGAGGATGAGTTTGATGAGTATGTCGAACAACCTGCTGGCCGGCCTCAGCATTACCACCACAATGCTCGACCACAGATACGTAATGATGATCATGTTGCTAAGCTTAAGTTAAATATTCCACCTTTTCAGGGTAGATGTAACCCTGATGCATATATTACATGTGAATTGGAAGTTGTTCAACGTTTTGCACGTTTACGATATCCTGATAATATGCGTGTTAGTGCTGCTACATGTGAATTTACTGATTTTGCTTCACTTTGGTGGTCTGAACATTTTTGCTTAAATCCTACTAATATTCCTAACACTTGGACTGCCTTAAAAACTGCTATGCGTGTTCGTTTTGTGCCTCCTACTTATCAACGTGATTTGCTAAATAAACTGACACGTTTAGAACAAGGGGAAAATTTTGTAGAAAAGTATTATCAGGAATTGCAAACAAGGATGGTTCGGTGTGGTCTTGTTGAAAATCCCGAACAAATGCTTGCACATTTCTTTGGTGGGTTAAATAAGGACAATCAAAATATATTAGACTATAAGGAATATACTACAATCACTCGTTGTTTCATCTTGCTTGAAAAGTTGAACGTGAAGTGCAGGATCGCCAACCACCATGGAGGAAGCCTAAAAATTATGCAGGTCGCACATCTTCCTGGACGTTCCACCAATCAGCGTCTTCTTCTCGTGGTCCTCCACCATCTCCTACCACGTCCAAAGCCACCACGCCTACCTTGTAACACCCAAGCATTTAGGAACCAACGAAGGGTAGAAATAGGGATTTGAGCATATGCATGCATTCATCTGTAAAAATCCAAGAATTTTTTTCGCCAAACAAGAACCTAAAGTGATCAGAGTATCCTTCACTATTAAGAGGAAGGAATAACTCTATATAGTGATTGTTATAAATTTTGACATGACCTTTATGAATTAATGTGTTTTGGGGGAAAATATTTTGAATTCAAATTTGAAATTCAAACCATTTGGAAATATTTGAAAATTAGAAGTTAGAAATATTAAGATGTTTTCCAAAATGATTTATTAACATTGTTTGATTATAATAAAGATATATTAAACAATAATAAGAATTTAAGACAAGGAAATATAAATAAGAAATGAATTCTTATTCCTTTTCCTGATTCCATAATCATATTACAAGGTGAGAAGGATACAATAGATAAAAGAACACATTACAGCAAGGGAAATTACAATAAAATGAAATTTTATTAAATTATAAGAAAATTATTACAAGATTCCTTACAAAATAATAAAATAAAGATTACTATAAAAATCTAGACTACCTATCTATTTCTAAACTAAATCTTGAGCATCCAGATCTATGTACCTACAAAACACAAAGAACATAAAAGAGAAACAAAGGTATTATTTTTGTTAGTTTTACTCTCAGTAGAGAACAGTGAAGTGCATTGTTCAAATTCACATCATTGAGTATAAAAAGGGGCAAATTTCACCAGTCAGAAATATCTCTTCTTTTATATCCAATAAGCCTCAGAACCACATCATCAGCGAAGTATAGGGGCAAGTTTCACAAGGATAGTAAATTGTAAATGGATAAAAGGTGAAACCATTTTACTTGATCTGATCCACGACCATCCAAGCTGCAAGGTAGCTTAGTCACCTAATTTCATGTAGTGTGTTGTCCAAAAAGCAGCAACACCACAAGCAACCAAAAAGGAGTTCAATGCCGTAGCATAGCTACCAGGGAGTTCATTTTCTATTCTCTAGCACACTACAAGAACACACTGAGACTGCCAACTTCCCCGAACAAATCCCAAGCCAAGATACATCACAGATCATCCAACGATCCACAAGATGGTGACATAAGGAGGGGGTGGTATAGGTGGATAGTGATGACTCCTTGGTGGCGCCAGAGAACTTGGTGCTTGATGTGGAGTCTTCTTGGGAAACCCAAGATCAAGGTGTGAAGAGCACATCAACAAGTCTTCCCTCAGTTGAGACCGAGGTTATCAAACCAGAAGGAGGAAGAAAACGTCACACAGGTGTTGCAAGCAACACGGAGACCTGCACAACACAAACTCAAGACTTTGCCCCAACGAATCAGTGAGGTTGTCAAGCTCACTTGTTTGCTGTAACAAAGGATTAAACGTATTGTGTGGAAGGTAATGGTCTGCAGCAAGTAAACAAGTAACAGTGGAAGATGTATCATTGGTAAAGATTGGACCGGGGTCCATAGTTCAATAGAGGTGCTCTCCTTAGATAAACAACATGGCATGAAGGGTAAACAAATTACAACAGGGCAATTGACAGGAACTGAGCAAGGCATAACAATGCAATTACTAGACAGAAAGATCCTATGAGGTTGATTGGGCAATACAAAAATATACATAGACCGCCATCCAGCTGCATCTATGACTAGAAGTCCACCTTCAGGTTATCATCCTAACCCCCTCCATTATTAAGTTGCAAGCAACAGACAACTGCTTTAAGCAAAGTGTGTAAGGTAAACAGTCCACATGTTCCATGAACAAGAGACCAATGTTTTCTCCCTAGTAGAAACAACACATCTACAACCGAAGAGATTTCTGTCACTTCCCTTGGAAACTAGAGGCATGAACCCACTATCGAGCATAAATACTCCCTCTTGGAGTCACTAGCAACTACTTGGCAAAGATAACCACTAGCTACAGAGAGCATGCAAGATCACAAACAACACAGACATGATAGAATCATAAAGACAAAACCATTAATCAAACCAACATAATAATCTCAATATCCATCGGATCCCTGCAAACACAACATGCATGATTACAAATAGATTAGATCTTGATCATGAACGGAGCTCACAAGATCTATACATGAAAGCACAAAGGAGGAGATACAACCATCGAGCTACTACATAGACCCATAGTCCAAGGTGGAACTACTCACGCATCATACCGGAGAGAAGGCCTCCGGGATGATCTCCCCTCCAGCAGGGTGCCGAGAAGAACTTCAGATCCCCCGATCTAGGGACGATGGTGGCGGCAGGTACAGACGGTTTCGTGGATTTTTGATCGGGTACTCAGGATTTCTGCATCGGGGGCTTCTTATAGGCGAAGGGGCGAGACCAGGAGGCGGACAGGGCACCAAACCCTAGCCAGGCGCGGGCCCACACTTGTTAATATTTCTTTACTCACGAAAAGTAATTGAGTTTGACGTTTGTCCCGTACAATTCTGAGAATATTTCTTTACTCACTTTTCTAAAACCAAAAATAGCAGAAAACAGGCATCTGGCACTGTTGCAACTTGTTAATAGCTTAGTACCAGAAAACATGTAAAAAGAACCTCAAAGTGTAGACAAGTAAAGCAAAGTAGATACTAAACAAGCGTGGAGCATCAAAAATTATAGATACGTTTCCAACGTATCAGCATCCCCAAGCTTAACTCCTGCTCGTCCTCGAGTAGGTAAGTGATAAACATAATAATTTTTGAGGTGACATGCACCCTCACAATAAAGATCCAACCATTTGCAAGCATTGAAATTTGGGATCAAAGAACTCTAAAGATGTGCATGAAAGATGGAGTTCTAACAATAGGACATAATAACTATGCATGCAACATGACAAGCTACAAACAAAGATCATGAATAACATGCATTGAAAAAGTTTGTTTGTTTCACATACAGAAAACATAGCATAGTGGAAATCAGCTTGTCCCTCATAGAGTAGCAATATAATGCATAGGACACCTGCAAAGTTCACAAGGGTGACTAGAAACAAGTAGCACAAGAGCAAGTAATAACACAATATGCATCAATCAATAAGCTTTGGAACACTGCACACAGAATGACAACTATGCTCTTTTAATGGTGCCTAAAGGTAGACGGTGGAGGCTCAATAGTGGTGGAAGAAAGGCCTTTTTTTTAAAGAAAGCAGGGATTATAAGTTTCAAAAAGAGCTTCCAAAAATTATGGTACTTGTTAGCTTTCAGCCCTCATTGCCCCTATCATAAGAATCTTGAAGTGGTTAAGTTTAAAGTGGCAAAGCTAGAGTATATGCTTGATGAAGTATAAGTTGGCAATCTCATGTCCCTTGAATACGAGGGCCACACCTCATGCATACTCAACTTTGGGTCCAGGTAAGTTCTTGGCATTGTAAGTATTTGCATATCATTGAGAACCGCCAACGGGGTACCCCTTGCACATGGTACAGGAGCTTTCCCATAACCAAAATGACAAGGCAATCAGACAATGAGCATCTCAACAATCTTCTTATATACCATGGGAATATGGTGCTTTTTTCTCTCTTTCCTCTTTTCTCAATGTGTCTCTTTTTTTAAGAAGAATGCTTCATAGATGTCACTATGGTGATGCTGCAAGTTTCCACCATGATTAGGCATGGCTTAGGCTAGCGGCCCAGGCATTTCTCTAACATAGGATACAAACTCCATGGACTTACAAGTTCCCTCTTTATTTCACATCGGTGACATCCATAGAAAAAAGAACATGATATCAACTGAGTACAAAGTACAAGTGCAATGTTGAAAACGTTCCCCATGACAGCACGGTTCTGCTAATTCCAACTTATAAGTGCAAGCATATACAACAAAGTTGTCACAATGGTTCAAGTTTATTTGGGGCAAAGAATATAAAGTGTGCCATCAAGTTCGTGAGGGATTTAATCACTAAGTTTTCACAAAACAAAATAGTTTTTAATTGGAAGATAGATGTAAACAGGAATATACTTGGAATGGTGTAACACACCATGCATAGGAGTTTATAGTGGAAACTTTTGGAATAACTTCGTTTCTTGGGAGTTGGAGTCATGATTAGAACTTACTCATACAAGTGGAGGCTAGCAAAAGACTGGGAGCAACCAACTAAGAGAGCAATAATGGCCATAATCATGCAATGCAACAAAGCATACTAATCAAAGCAAAGAGTGGTACTACAAGTCAAGGACTAAATGATCATAGAGGCTAATGGTGACTTGTCATAGTCATAACATTGTGTGAGCTTGTGCCAAGTCAACCCAAGTAAAACATCAAAGGAGAATACCATAATACTATGCTTTTGCATGCTAAAACAACGCATAGTTTCTTCAAGGCACACTAAGCAATCCCAATTGTTTGGAACAAGACATGCTACAACAATAATCACTAAGCATAAGGTCAAAACAACACCTAGCATGTCATGCTAAAGTCTAAGTCACAGTCAATGCAAGCTCCTCTTGCACTACAAGCAAGAACTTACTACTCCTTTCCAAACACCAAGCAAACTTATTTGCAAAACAACACAGCGAGAACGGGGGTCCAAACTACTTTATTCAAGCAAACTAAACAATCTAAGCAAAGCAAATGAAAACTAAAACTCTCCAAGAACAACACAACTGTGCATGAAATAATAAAAACGAAGTGTCTAGACAAACCTGAGCTTTTTATTGATGAAGAAGGGGATGCCTTGGGCATTGTAGAGGTCCCACCCATTAATAAGGTAGAGATCCCTGTGTTTACAATGCTAGTCCCTAGATCAATAGCTAGAATCCACAGTTAAGATGTAATATCAAGAAACAAAGGTCATAATACAACTTTATAACCAGGAGTAAAATAATTCATTACATCTTACATAGCTCATTTGGCTATCTCAATACAATGCAGCAGAAATAACTATATAGAATGGAGTCCTGCATCTTCAAAGTGCCACAGGCAATCATGTTGGTTGTAGACTTGTAATCCTAATCAACACACACTTCACTAACATCAAACAATCCTGCAACATAATAAGTTACAGCCACAAGGGTCAATACATTTGAATTATATTGGCAAGTGATACTATGATAGTATAGTGGAGTCTATCATCTATATGCATTTGGCTAGGTGGAGCTTAGGCTTGCTTTGCTCAAAATAGATTTTCCTTATCATTTGAAAACACTAAGTTTTTGTTTGGCAAAAACACCCAAGGCATCTCCCAATAGAAATTGGTGATCCTTAAGCCCTTGTTCAACCACAAGTTTTTAACTTAGAAATTTGGATGAGGATATTCTTCATAGCTTCCATGTCTTGATGTTCAAATTGTCCATTGCCAGGGACATGGCTAAGTACTTAGATTTTACACTCTGCAGAGGTGGTGCACTTTCCCCACAAGACATGGTTTCACCAAGACAAGATCTTTCAGAAGCCTTCCCTTAGACCAGAATGGACGCGTTCCAACCTATCATCCCCTACCACCAACTGTCCATTTGGCTAAGTTATTGCAACCTATATGATCCAGGGAGAGCCCATAATGCCAAGTGGCTGCACTTGAAGCTTCTCAACATTTGACATCTCAAATCTCTTTGTTCCTGGGTGGCATTCCACAAGTGAGATACACAAGGTAAACCACAGAAATGGGCCTTGTGTAACCACTCAACCAAAGCAAGTCCCTTTGCACCCAGGTGATTCATTCACTTAGTTGTTTTATTAAAGAAAACACAAGTCCTTGACTTTGAAATATTCCATAGCATGAATATAATCCACCCTTGTTTTCTACTAGCTAAGCTAAGCATGATAGTAGTAGGAATCTTAACTTAGGAAAATTCTACTAAGGTTTCATCTACTAGGATTTCCCATGGCATAGTTTATACTTAGCAAAAATTCCATGCAAGTTCTACTTAGAAATATCACTAATGCATAGTGAAAATAATGGGACAAAAGTATGAAGCATCACTTTCCTTTTTGGTAGAGATTATAAGTTCACTCCTTGATCTTTGCAATAGTCACACTCTTCAATTGTCACTACAATTTAATCAAGCAAGGCACAATTTCAATCTACCATTCAAGCAATCATCATTTAGAATAATAAAACAAAGCAATGCATGCAAACATGCCAAAGATTGTTTTATTTGAAAAAGTGGTTTCTAATAGGCTATAAACATTATAAAACACCTATTGGTCATTTATAAAAGTGGTAATGCCATTTGGAAACAAGTTAGTAAAATGGCTACTTTAAATCATTTTTGTTTTCTTAGAAATGATTTAAATCAAATTAATACTTCCTAGTGTTTGACAAACACATTTTTAAACACAAATGTTAGTGTTTTAAGGTCAAGTGTTTAATATTGAAACCATTTGCAAAAGGTTTTACCTATAAACCATTTTTATACCAAATCAATATTTTATGTTGTTGAAAATGCTTTTTAGCAAAGTAATAATTTATAGGGTTCATCAAATATATTTTGAAATCCTAAAACTTGGTGTTTAGGGTCAGAGAGTTTAAATCAAAACATTTCCCAAAGGTTTTTCTTCAAAAGCATTTTTAACATATAAACAACATTTTTATTTGACTTGAAATGTTCTAAATCAAAGATTCATCTTTTAACTTCCCAAAATACACTTTTAATTCCACAAGTTATTTTATATGGTCAGTAGGTTCAAAAAAATCCATTTTCCAAAGATTTTACTTTAAAAATATTCCTAGAATAAATTTCATATTCAACTTATTCCTACACAAGTTTCTGCAAAAACAAATAATTTAACAGAAGCAATTTACTAAACAAAGCACATGGTTGGAAAGTACTTGTTTTGCTGATTCCGTTGATATAAAATTTACAAAATTTCGACATGTGGATTGAAAGTTATGGAATTTACAAATTTGAACATATAATAGAACAAATTCTGTTTTTAAAACAAACTCTGGGCCACGTGGTGAGTTCTGATTCACCCATACCGATTCGTTCGGATCACACAATGTGGTCCGCAGGATTAAAAGGTGATCGTGTGGTACAGAGCCCGTACCCCTTCACTTAACTTTCTATCGCATCCATTAGATCGAGATCCTACGGTTCACATCTACTGGCCATCGAGTGGCAGCGCTGGCGGCTGGGAGTGGCGGCGGCGCGCTCGGCAAGCGAGGTTGCCGGTGATACAGGAGGCTAGAGAGAGAGGGGAAGGGCTTACCAAGATCGCAGAGGTGTGGTGAAGCTCAAGGTATCGTGGGGAGGCCAGGGGCGCACGGTATCGACCTTAATCGCTCGTCGGAGTTGTCTCTGTCGACGGGCTCGCTCTAGTGTTGTCGATGGTGAGGCTACAAAGCACGGGAAGACAAAATAGTGGCGGTGTTAGACACGCGAGAGAGCTATGAAGGCGTGAGTGTCAACGAGAGGGAAAGGCGTGGTCAGAGACTACCAGAGGGGTTCCTCGGAGCTACTGCAGACCGTGGCGGTGCTCGGTGTTGACGTTGCCAATGATGTGGAGCACGCGCAAACGAGTTGGTGCTGTAGAAAGGTTCGCTAGGGAATGGGTAATGTTCTCGTGGCGGTTAGGTAGCAAGGGAAGGTAAGGCTCGGCCAGAATCTTCGCCGAAGGGCGTCGGAGGCAGTGGCGGTGTGTGGAAGAATCCGAGCAGCCTAGGGGCGGAGAGAAGCTGGGGAAAGAGGGGAAAGGGGAGGCGAGTTATCGTGCGCGGTCACAGGGCTAATTAATCGCGGAATCAACACGTATTAACAGGGTTTAACCGCGGCCAGAAACGGCAGCGAGGAGAGGGCGTGGTCGTTGCGGGGTTGAAGACGATGGTCTGGCAGGTGGGGCTCAGCGGTCAGCGAGAGAGAGAGGGGGAGGTGGGGTCCAGTCGTCAGGGACAGTGCGGGTTCAACTGTTGGTGTGAATTGTTTTTCTGCGGGGAAAAATAAATGGGCCTGCTGGGCTGGACTAGGCTTGCTGGCTAGGCTGGCTTTGTTTCATTTTTTTATACAGAATCTTTTTCCTTTTCTATTTCCATTATTCTGTTTTGATTTTTATTTAAATAATTCAAACCCTAATTGAATTCAAACTTTTGCCAAGCTTTGTGTATATTCTAGTACTGTTTATGAACATATTCTAAAGTCCATTTTAGAACAATATTTTTATTCTTTTAGGGTCTATTAATTATTTAAAAATAGACATTTGTCTTTATTTCAAAATAAGATTTAAATAGGTTTTCAAAAGCTATTTGAATTATAAATTTTACCAAATCTTTTCAGTAGGTTTTATTTAGAAATAAATCACTTAGAATTATTATTTAAAATACTTTATTATGTTTTTAATGTTCATTTAAAATGGGAAATGTCTTTACTTAAAAGAATTTGGATAATAATAAATCCTCAAAATTTTATTTAAATAATCCTTTACTCTTTTTATTTAACAAAAATATTTTGTTTTATTTGCTTGGCTAAGTTTTAATTTGGCTCTTTAAAATAGTCCTTATTTATTATTTATTCCTTTATCTTATAAAATCCATATCTTTTTATTTAAAGATCCAAACTTGGTGATTCCAATTTGTAAAATATTATTTAATATTTGTTTATCCTTTTATATCTCTTTTTGGATTAATTACTCACAATTTGGTGTGGATTTTTAAATAGGTTCTTTATTAGCTTTGGAAATTCAATTTCCTTATCATACTAAATTAATAAGAGTTTATCTATGGCTCCAAATTAAGTGAAACCAATTTCTATGGTTTTATAATATTTCTATTTATCCCTTTTGATCATTTATAAATGTTTGTTGATAAATGTTTATATGGATCAAATCCATAATCTTAGGGATATCTTTTGAAATAATTTTCCTCCATTAGGGTTTTAGAGTTTTGGTTTATTTTTCCAAGTGTTTATATTTCAAGATGCATTTTATGAAGAATGCATTCCACTTGATTTAAAATTTTGTTGGATTCAAATCTTATTCAAAGTTTGTTCAATATGGGTTTTGATGTTTCCAATTGGAATCAAAAAGTTTCTTTTCATCCTAAATTTCAACAATTATTTATTTTGTTTATTTATTTTTCACATTTCAAAATTTGGAAAATTTTGGGATGTGACAGGCTACCACCCTTAAAAGAAATCTCGTCCCGAGATTTGGGAGGGCTGGGGGTTACAAGTTGGCTCAAAGCAACTAGGGTACTACCACCCTTAAAATTTTCTCAACTAGATTACATCTTGGCTTGCTTGGGGTCTTGATGAATCTTCTCTGGGCAGGCATCTACATAGTGTCCTTTGTTTCCACACTTGAAACACGTGACTAGGCTGAGATCCTTCATAGGCTTGTTGGTCTTGTACTTCATCTTTTCTGGACAATTGCTTGCATAATGTCCTTGGTCACCACAATTGTAACATGTGACAAGGTTGAGTTCTTCATGTATCTTCTATGGACAAGTTGATACATAATGGCCTAGCTCTTTGAAGTTGTTGCACCACACTTGGCTAATTTCCTTATACTTCTTCTTATTCTCTGGACATTCATTGGCATAGTGTCCCTTCTCTTTGCATGTGTAACATTGCTCTTGGGTAATATCCTTCTTGCTAGGGTTGGGGAATTTCTTCTTCTTCTTAGGTTTCTCCAAAGCTAGGAGTTCTTCTAGTTCATGTTCTTCATATCTCACCTCAAAGGTGGGAAAGTCTACTGGTTTCCTTAATCATTTCCTTGGATAATACATATGTTTCTTCTTCTATCCATCAATGGGAGTCATAGTGCATGGAGGTGCAAGCTGAGATTTTCCTTTGTCTTCATCCTTCTTGGTAGAAGTTGTTCCCTCATGGGGGGTTTACAAACTGTTGGTGCACTCCACCTTGTTTCCTTTGTTGAACTATGGAATAAATGGGGCATTGGATAGGGACATGATTATTTCCTTCACATAGGAAGCATGTAGCTTGAGATGTGGGGCATTGATTGGTTGGATGTTTCTCTTCACAATTAGGGCATTGGTCTTCATGCTCTTTGGAAGTGTGAACCATGTCTCCACAAATATTGCAACCTTGAGTTCCTTCTATAATATCATTTTTGACATCATTGTTGTCACCATCTCCTTGGGAAAGGCTGTCTTTCATGTTGATCATTTGAGTGGTCATCCCTTCCAACAATTGGGACTGAATTTCCAAAACTTTTGCATGGTTGGGTCTAACTCATTGTTGTTGGCTAAAAACTGAGTTATCAACTGATTCAACTAGGTTTGGTTTGCTAGTAGTTGTTCTCTCATGTGCATCTCTTGTTTGTTGTTGTCACCATTCTTGATGTTGGAGTTTCTTGGAGTAGTCATCTGTTTGGGTTGGATTGGGATTAGAATAGGCAAAAGATTTTTAAGCAAATAATTCTAATCACACACACCACAATTCACACAAGCAATGTGCAAACAATCACAAACAAACATTCCACTCAAACAACAAAGTTCAAGCACATTTTTAGGCAACAAAATATTTTTTGCTTCACCACATAAGTTGGTGTGTTTGATCTAAACTAAACACTAATATGGTGGTCAACTATATGGTTCACTTGAGATCATTCCATTCTTCTTAGTTGTGTCTTCTTGAACAAGATCATTGTATCCTTGGAAAAATTCTTGTAGCTTGGTCACAAAACTTCAAAGGTGATGATGGTTCCTTCTAGGCTGTGTTTCCTTAGTCTTCAAGTCTTAAGTAATATTTCTTGTCCCACTTGTAGTCCTTAGTGATGTCCAAGTCCTTGATGAAACTAAAGTTGAAGTCATTGGTAATGTTGAAGTTGAAGTCATTTGAGTTGGTGAAGTCCTTTGCTCATGTTGAAGTCTTTGTTCATGTTGAGGTTTTGTCCACCAAGTTGAAATAGAAGAGATGTAGAATCAAAACCGAAAAGGTTGAGGAAAGAGTTTACAAGATCGTTTGTAAATAAGTTTTGGAGTAACATCAGCTCCTATTTTTTTCTAAGGGGTTTTGTCCAATCCTAGGGTTAAAATCCTACAGGCAACATAGTGCTCTGATACCATCTGTAGAGGTCCCAACCTTTAATAAGGTAGAGATCCCTGTGTTTACAATGCTAGTCCCTAGATCAATATCTAGCATCCACAGTTAAGATGTAATATCAAGAAACAAAGGTCATAATACAACTTTATAACCAGGAGTAAAATAATTCATTACATCTTACATAGCTCATTTGGCTATCTCAATACAATGCAGCAGAAATAACTATATAGCATGGAGTCCTTCATCTTCAAAGTGCCACAAGCAATCATGTTGGTTGTAGACTTGTAATCCTAATCAACACACACTTCACTAACATCAAACAATCCTGCAACATAATAAGTTACAGCCACAAGGGTCAATACATTTGAATTGTATTGGCAAGTGATACTATGATAGTATAGTGGAGTCTATCATCTATATGCATTTGGCTAGGTGGAGCTTAGGCTTGCTTTGCTCAAAATAGATTTTCCTTATCATTTGAAAACACTAAGTTTTTGTTTGACAAAAACACCCAAGGCATCTCCCAATAGAAATTGGTGATCCTTAAACCCTTGTTCAACCACAAGTTTTTAACTTAGAAATTTGGATGAGGAGATTCTTGATAGCTTCCATGTCTTGATGCTCAAATTGTCCATTGCCAGGGACATGGCTAAGTACTTAGATTTTACACTCTACAGAGGTGGTTCACTTTCCCCACAAGACATGGTTTCACCAAGACAAGATCTTTCAGAAGCCTTCTGAAAGAACATGTTGGGCCCCCATGTGTGGTTTTGGTAATTAATGACAATCTTTATGGACTAATAATGTGCGTATTAAGTTATACTTGTAGGATTTGTCCATTGGCATCTCTTGGAGCATGTGTTGGTTTCAAGGTTGATGAAATGCAAAGAAGATTTGTTGGGCAAGCTCAATATGCGAGGTCGATGATGAGGAATTAAGAAAGGCGTTCCATCTTGAGAAGGGCAAGACCGTCTACTCGAGATCAAGTGGAATGCTCAAGGCAAAGGTATAATCGTGATAGTATTTCTCTTTTGCCGGTCTCTTGTTGTGTGTAGGAGACCGGGTTTAGGATATATAACCGTACTATCAAGAGGGGCTCTCATATGGGTAATTCGGTCACATTGTTCAAAGAGAGCTCAAACCGTTGCATACTTGCATCATCGTATTTGATTGATATTTGGTCTTATCCATGTGAGGATATAGAGCTTGTGGTAATCTCCATAACAAGCTCTTGTTCATCAAAATCGGATCTCTCATATATATCTTGTTGCGATTTTGTTTTATGCAGCTTTTCGGTTTCTCACCAAGTGAGGTATTTCACATTATTCTACTTGATACTTTCTCACTTGGTGATAATCAATATTTACACTTTTTATTGGAAATCCCTTGTCGTCCTCTATCCAACGCAATTTGAATCGGGTCAATCGGAGCTTCCAGTCAAAAGTTATTGCCGTTTGAATATTTGTCTGTCTGCATTTTTTCGGGACAAGCGGTAGTTCCTGACACGGGCAGATTACCGTCCGGCCCTAAAAATGGCCCGATTTCTTTCTGCCTCGCCAGGTACCTTTTTGCGGCAGTACCGGCCGGCCCGGTAGTACCGGCCGGCCGTTTATTTGCCCAGATATTTTTTCTCAGATCCGATCTGCTCGCTTGCGTTGACCAACTGCTGCTGCGTTGGGCCCGCCGACTCGCACCGCGTGCTCACTCTCTCTCTCACGCGCGCGCGCTTCGCTGCCATTGGGGCCCGCCATCGCTTGCCAGAATCGGCGCTGCCTTGCT